>CM066578.1:35213267-35813267 GCA_033816785.1 Picus viridis | reverse complement strand
CTGTAGTAATCTAAGTTAAATAAACATAATGCTAGAAAATATACTCTAGGGGATAAATCTGCATTGAAAGGGAGACGGGTAAAATAGATATTTTTCATCTCTGCATATGACTGTCTGATTAAAGAAGGTAATAGCAAAAGATGAATGACTGCCTAATTGGATATTAGTAGGAAAAGAGTGACACATGTTATAGGATACTGCTAGAGGATGACTCTGAGGGTTGCAAAGTGAAGTGTTTAGGACAAATGATCCTGTCACATTAGATAAAGTAAAAGAAACAGTCTGGATTCCAAGAGCTTTTCTGACTCACAATTAAGAGAACATGCCCACAGGAGCCTATGCTAAGCATACAAAAGATAACAGATGCAATATGTTAAGGGCATCGAGCCACCTGTATGGACAAAGCTGCCTTTCAAAGGTGACAAGAGGAGGAACTGCATTTGTTCTTGAACCTTTTCAGGTTTCTTTTTCATGATATACATTGGAAAATGTATCTCAAAAAGTTGTGAGTAATTATGCTTATTTTGAATATATGGGTGCAATTTTCCTGTGTGAACGTCTGTTTTTACAATGAGAAGTAATACCTTCTTGTAATGAGAAAAAATATATGAGAACTAGAGAATGCAAAGTATGTCAAGAACTGAGGAACTGAGTAATCAGGATGGGAGAGGATTTCTAGTGAGGAATTGCTGGGTCTTTGAGTTTATTTGGTTTTGCTTAATATTAAAATACAGGATTGGCAGAAAACCAGTGCTTTTGAAAGCAACACATTTCTTCTTCATTTTTTTTTTCCTGGTGTGATTTTTGGATTGTTTTCAAATAAATATGAATAGATTGACTTAATGGAATAAAGAAGATGACAGCTTTTGCCTTTTCACACATTTTAAACCCTGAGTTAGTCATTCACTTTGAATGGAGTTCATAGCAGTCCTATCCACTTCAGTGAGAGTGTCCAACAACCTTTAATATGTGCACTCTCCAAAAACAATACCAATGAAGGCATAGATTTTTTGAAGCCAAATAAAATCCCCTCCTGATGTTAAGTAACCAGAGACTCCATAAACTCAACCTCTTAAGCTTTTTGCTGAAATAAGGGTCCTTCCTTCATTCATTTAAATTGTGTTGAAATTTTGGACAAGACAGTTCAGAAAAATAGTCTCTTGGTTTCTCAAAGCTAGCATCCAAACCAATACTCAAATGGAGTCATCCAAGTATGGAGTTTATCATCATTTGTCATAAGACAGATCTCCAAAACACTAGTATCCCCTGGAAAGGTCAGAATTCTTACTCTTCACAGAATCATCAGGGTTGGAAGGGACCTCAAGGATCATGCCATTCCAACCCCTTTGCCATGAGCTGGGGCACTTCACAGTATATCAGGTTGCCCAGAGCCACATCCAGCCTGGCCCTAAAATCATCCAGGGATGAGGTTTCTACCACCTCCCTGGGCAACCAGTTCGAGCATCTCACTACCCTTATGGTGAAGAACTTCTTCTTAAAGCCTAATCTAAATCTCCTCTCTTCCAGCTGGGATCCATTCCCCCTATTTCTATCACTAACGGACACCCTAAAAAGTCCCTCACCATCTTTCTTGTAGGCTCCCTTCTGATTCTAGAAGGCCACAATAAGATCTCCTCTGTTCTGTCTCTTCTCCAAACTGAGCAACCCCAACTCTGTCAGCCTGTCCTCATAGGAGAGGTGCTCCAGCTCTCTGATCATCCTCATGGCCCTTCTCTGGACATGTTCCAGCACATCCATATCCTTCTTGTAATAAGGGCTCCTTAACTGGACACATTAATTAAGGTGGGGTCTCACCAGAGTGGAGTAGAGGGGGAGCATCACCTCCCTTGACCTGCTGGCTACACTTCTCTTGATGCAGCCCAGGATACAATTCTTGCTCATCTTTGTGCTCACCCGCACTGATTTGTTAGTCATAAGGACTGCAGTTCCAGAACTGGACAGACTACTCCAAGTGGAATCTCAGGAGAGCAGTGTAGAGGGGGAGAATCACCTCTCTCGACCTGCTGACCATACTTCTGTTGCTGCAACCTAGAATAGGTTTGGCTTTCTGGGCTGCCTGCGTACATTGGGGGCTCATATTGAGCTTCTCATCCACCAGCACTCACAAGTCCTTTTCTTCAGGGTTGCTCTCAAGCCAGTCACTGCCCAGCCTATATTGTGCCTGGGATTGCCCTGTCCCACATGCAGGACCCTGAGCTTGTTGAACCTCATGAGGTTGGAACAGACCCACCTCTCCAGTTTGTGAAGGTCCCTCTGGATGGATTCCTTCCCTCCAGCATGTCAGCCTCACCACACAGCTTGGTGTCATAGAATCATAGAATCATAGAATCATAGAATCAGTCAGGGTTGGAAGGGACCACAAGGATCATCTAGTTCCAACCCCCCTGCCATGGGCAGGGACACCCTACACTAGATCACGCTGGCCAGAGCCTCGTCCAGCCTGGTCTTAAACACCTCCAGGGACTGGGCCTCAACCACCTCCCTGGATAACCCATTCCAGGGCTTCACCACTCTCATGGTGAAGAACTTCTTCCTCACATCTAGCCTGAATCTCCCCATTTCCAGCTTCATTCCGTTCCCCCTCGTCCTATCACTACCTGAGATCCTGAGAAGTCCCTCCCCAGCCTTCCTGTAGGCCCCCTTCAGATACTGAAAGGCCACAATGAGGTCACCTCGGAGCCTTCTCTTCTCCAGACTGAACAGCCCCAACTCCTTCAGTCTGTCCTCATAGGAGAGGTGCTCCAGCCCTCTGATCATCCTCGTGGCCCTTCTCTGGACACGCTTCAGCACGTCCACATCCCTCCTGTAATAGGGGCTCCAGAACTGGACGCAGTACTCCAGGTGGGGTCTCACCAGAGCTGAGTAGAGGGGGAGAAGCACCTCCCTTGACCTGCTGGTCACACTTCTCCTGATGCAGCCCAGGATCTGATTGGCTTTCCGGGCTGCAAGCGCACATTGAGAGCTCATGTTGAGCTTCTCGTCCACCAGCACCCCCAAGTCTCTCTCCTCAGGGCTGCTCTCCAGCCAGTCACTGCCCAGCCTGTATTTGTGCCTGGGATTGCCTCGACCCAGATGCAGGACCCTGCACTTGGTCTTGTTGAAGCTCATGAGGTTGGCTTGTGCCCACCTCTCCAGCCTGTCCAGGTCCCTCTGGATGGCATCCCTTCCCTCCAGCGTGTCCACTGCACCACACAGCTTGGTGTCATCAGCAAACTTGCTGAGGGTGCACTCGATGCCACTGTCCATGGCACCCACAAAGATGTTGAACAAGACAGGTCCCAGGACTGATCCCTGAGGGACTCTGCTTGTCACTGGCCTCCACTGGGACATGGACCCGTTGACAGCCACTCTTTGGGTGCGGCCATCAAGCCAATTCTTTATCCATCTAGTGGTCCATCCATCAAACCCATGTGTCGCCAGCTTGGAGACCAGGAGGTGGTGCAGGACAGTGTCGAAGGCTTTGCTCAAGTCCAGGTAAATGACATCAGTTGCTTGCCCCTCATCTATTAATGCTGTCACCTGACCATAGAAGGCCACCAGGTTTGTCAGGCAGGATTTGCCCTTGGCAAAGCCATGCTGACTATTCCAAATCACCTCTTCACTGTTCTTCTGAGTCATTAGTGCCTCCAGGAGGATCTGCTCTATGATCTTTCCGGGCACAGAGGTGAGACTGACTGGCCTGTAGTTCCCCGGTTCCTCCTTCTTTCCCTTTTTGAAAATGGGAAAAGTGTCATCAGCGAATTTTCTGAGGGTGCACTCAATGCCACTGTCCATGTCACCAACAAAGATGTTAAACAAGACTGGTCCCAGTACTGATCCCCGGGGGACTCCACTCGTCACTGGCTTCCACTTGGACATGGACCCATTGACAGCCACTCTTTAGGTGCAGCCCTCATGCCAGTTCTTTATCCTCTGAGTGTTCCACCCATCCAAACCGTATTTTGCCATCTTGGAGATCAAGATGTTGTGTGGGACACTGTCAAAGGTATTGCTCAGGTCCAGATAAATTATGTCAGTTGCTCTCCTCTTGTCTATAGATGTTGTGACCTTGTCATAGAAGGCCAGCAGGTTTGTTGGGCACATTTTGCCCCTAGTGAAGCTGTGATGATTGTACCTAAACTTCACTCACAATCTGGAGAAAGTTTGGAATTCAGTGTGTCTGTAGATATTCTGTACTACCCCAGACACTATATAAACTGGAAATCAGTAGATGTTTGCTTTGATTGGGTTATCACTTGCACTAAAAGCCCTGACCACTCTTAATCCCTCTAGTCTTGCAGCTGATCCGGGTGGGTTCCATAGCTTCAGGAGTACAACTTGAAAAGTAGGTCACTTGAAATTTATGTCTGTAATATTAGAATAATCTAATGCTGTACTACTTGTAGTAGCAAATAGAAGAATTAATCTAGAGATATGTAGGCAGAACGTAATAACTTGAAGGTCTTGTGTCAAATGCCTTATTTGCCACGTGTTCTACACAAACAGTACAGGAATCACCAAGGCTAGAAAAGACCTCAAAGATCATCAAGTCCAACCTGTCACCCAACACCTCATGCCTACTAGACCATGGCACCGAGTGCCACATCCAATCCCCTCTTCAACACCTCCAGGGACAGTGACTCCACCACCTCCCTGGACAGCACATTTCAATGGCTAACAACTCTCCCTGGGAAGAACTTTCTCCTCACCTCCAGCCTAAACTTTCCCTGGCGCAGCTTGAGACTGTGTCCTCTTGTTCTGGTGCTGGTTGCCTGGGAGAAGAGACCAACCCCCTCCTGGCTACAACCACCTTTAAGGTAGCTGTAGAGAGCAATGAGGTCACACCTGAGCCTCCTCTTCTCCAGGCTAAACAATCCCAGCTCCCTCAGCCTCTCCTCACAGGGCTTATGCTCGAGGCCTCTCATCAGCCTCGTTGTCCTTCTCTGGACACGTTCAAGTGTCTCAATGTCCTTCATAAATTGAATGGCCCAGGCCTGGACACAGTACTCAAGGTGTGGCCTAACCAGTGCTGAGTACAGGGGCACAATGACTTCCCTGCTCCCGCTGGCCACACTATTCTTGATGCATGCCAGGATGCCATTGGACTTCTTGGCCACCGACCATATGCATGCATGCAGTATTGTGTTAATTTTCTCATATATCTGTTAATTCATTCAGAATTACTGTTCTGTGTTTTTAAAATGCAATATTTTTTAACTTACACATTCATTTTCAAACTCTACGATCAAAATTAATAAAGAAGAACATAAAAGGAGAAGTAGTGTATTGTTTCTAAAATTTGAATGCTTCTGTGAAAATGCCTTTTGTAAGTGATATAGAATTGAAGTCACATCTGTGACAGGGAACTTTATCTGATATTCTCATTTATCTATCCAGATAAGAGCTTGAGATGACAATCCAAAGTATACAGAATTCAGTGAGAATTAGAAAACAATTGAGACAATGAGAAACAGGACTGAGATGATGTCTACAGGGTTGAAATGAGAAGACATGCATCATAATTCACCATTGATCTGTAAAATACAAAGATAATCATATGATGGTTAGAAAGGCTAGAAATTCTTCTACTTGGAACTGAGTGGGATTTCGATTTCATCTATATTGTTGTATGATTGATATATGTCTAAAATGATAATTTGTACTCTCTTATGGTAACAGATCTCAGTGCCTCATGCTTCTACTGTAAAAGTGGCAACAAAACCCGTGATAGCTGGAAGTGATGTTTTTAATTTTAACTTCTGGGTCAGCATTGCTAGGATGCCTGACGCCCAAAGGCTATTACAGATCGAAAATGAAGTGCTGCAATTACAATTCTCCCCTTGTAGTGATCCTAGTTTTATTTTCTTTTATCTTCCAGGAATGCAAATATTTCTGGTTTTCCCCTGATATTTATGGCATTAAGCAATTTATTTTTTAATCTTTTGCATAACTGGAAAATAAATGGAAAACATTCTTTACTGTATAAGTATTAAGGATAATAGATGTAAAACTGTAGCAGTATGTGTGGCGAGTGATGTCAGAGTATCTAGGGCTTTTTTATTATGAGAAGAAAAGTGTTCCTCTGGATCTCATTGCAGTAAGATGCGTATCACTGAAGTGAACACTGCACAAGTTATAAGCCATTAATTGAAGAAAAATGTGAAGATAGGGAATGGTATGAGAAATAAAAATTTGCAACTAGCCAGACATTTTCATGTAGGAAACCTATTCCCCCGATCAGTCATCGTATATCATCTATCTGCATCAGAAAAACATTAGGGTCTATGGTGTTTTCCCAGCTAGTGCACCACATAACTTCCTAGCGATCATGCACGGAAAATAGAGGTGGGAGATGTGATAGCTTTAGCCTATGTCTTTAAAATTTAGCTGCACATTTCAAGCAGAAAAGCAGAAAAATATAAATACATCACTATTGGGTGTAAAAAGGAAAACAAAAGATTATTCTAAACAAATTCATTGGATGTATGTGTGGGATAAGAGAAGCTGTATCATAACAATTCTTCCCATTCCCATTCCCATTGCCATTCCTCTCTCTCCTCTCCTCTCCTCTCCTCTCCTCTCCTCTCCTCTCCTCTCCTCTCCTCTCCTCTCCTCTCCTCTCCTCTCCTCTCCTCTCCTCTCCTCTCCTCTCCTCTCCTCTCCTCTCCTCTCCTCTCCTCTCCTCTCCTCTCCTCTCCTCTCCTCTCCTCTCCTCTCCTCTCCTCTCCTCTCCTCTCCTCTCCTCTCCTCTCCTCTCCTCTCTCCTCTCCTCTCCTCTCCTCTCCTCTCCTCTCCTCTCCTCTCCTCTCCTCTCCTCTCCTCTCCTCTCCTCTCCTCTCCTCTCCTCTCCTCTCCTCTCCTCTCCTCTCCTCTCCTCTCCTCTCCTCTCCTCTCCTCTCCTCTCCTCTCCTCTCCTCTCCTCTCCTCTCCTCTCCTCTCCTCTCCTCTCCTCTCCTCTCCTCTCCTCTCCTCTCCTCTCCTCTCCTCTCCTCTCCTCTCCTCTCCTCTCCTCTCCTCTCCTCTCCTCTCCTCTCCTCTCCTCTCCTCTCCTCTCCTCTCCTCTCCTCTCCTCTCCTCTCCTCTCCTCTCCTCTCCCTCTCCTCTCCTCTCCCTCTCCTCTCCTCTCCTCCTCTCCTCTCCTCCTCTCTCCTCTCCTCTCCTCTCCTCTCCTCTCCTCTCCTCTCCTCTCCTCTCCTCTCCTCTCCTCTCCTCTCCTCTCCTCTCCTCTCCTCTCCTCTCCTCTCCTCTCCTCTCCTCTCCTCTCCTCTCCTCTCCTCTCCTCTCCTCTCCTCTCCTCTCCCTCTCCCTCTCCTCTCCTCTCCTCTCCTCTCCTCTCCTCTCCTCTCCTCTCCTCTCTCTCCTCTCCTCTCCTCTCCTCTCCTCTCCTCTCCTCTCCTCTCCTCTCCTCTCCTCCTCGGCTGCTTTGCTTTGCTGGGGAGAAGATAACGTGCTTTTGGCCAGCCTTGGGATAAGTCTAACCCACTGCTTTCTCTCAGCTCCTCTCTTTCTCTTTTGACAGCGGGGATTGGGGGGGGTGCAGAGGAACAAACTTCTCTGGTCATTTGACCAGGGGGTTTTCGTGTTGTTTGCTAACTGTAAATACCTGTATAATATTGTAAATACTGCATATTTTGTACATATTCATTGCATTCCATTGTAGAGCGTAGTTTTCGCTTGTAAATTCAGCTTCATTTGCTTCTAACTGAGTTGGTCAGGCTTATAGTTAATGCTGAGGGGAAACTTCAACCCACCACAAGCAAAGAAATCAGAAGATACATTTTCCTTTCTTTCCCATGTTCTGAATCATCACCCAGCAGTACTTTTCAGTCTGAAATAGAAATAAGACCATGATCACATTTCTGTGATATTAATCAGAAAGACTATTGCATAGAGGCAGGATTCAGGAGGGGCCATGATACATACATCACACGTCCTTCATGGAGTTAAACTGTTTTATGTTTTAAATAAAGCTGGACCAACAGTACAGGCTTTTATCAGATTAATGTCTGCTTCCCATGGTACTGGTACATCTTGTTCACTACTGTATGGTTCAAAGCCAGGTCTGTAGTACTGTCAAGCCACAAATTCAGGTGATTTCCTCAGAATGACACATTTGTACATTTACAGTTTTTATGCTCTTCCACTCTTTCTGAACTTTCTATCCCTATTCAGTAGAATAGTATTATGCTTTACATGTCCAAACAATGTATTATGAAGTTAAGTAGCAGAGTAGCCATTCAATAGTTAATTTTTTTTTTAGATTAGGTTACAAGTGGCTAAAGAGTTCCATTCACTGAACTATTCGATAATGGGTCTTCCATTACACGTTGGAAACCCTCTAGTTGAATGTAATCGCTGTAGATTCTGAGGTGGAAAGAAACTTGCATAAACATTTTCACTAGCTTCCAAAAGCTGGCCTGCTGCCTCAGTCGGTGTCTTGCACAGCTACATGTGTCATACACACTTGTCTGGGGAACAAGCTTCGTTAAGTTCCACATCACATACTTCATCTACTGTATTACTTGTGTTAACAGTTTCATAACACTCTGCGTATTTTATCTGGCAATGCTTTAACTTTAGATTATGTTACACATTAAAAATTCTGCAAGTCAGAACAAGGCTTTATAAAATTCACTCAAGATCTCATAGTGTCCAAATGTCTCTCATTCCAGGACTCAAACTGTTCAAATTATATGGATGTCTCTGAAAATTACCCTTTTCTTACATACTTGCTTACTGCTCAGAAAAACAGTTATACTGATTTGTGTTTTCAGTAGTGTTTGGAAGATGATGCTGCATTTATCTAAGAGTGACACCTAAGCTTTTACCACTTCCTACAGATTTGTGAGATGCAAAGGCACAGACAAGGGAGGCGTTTGTTTTATTATGAGGCAGGAAATAGAAACATGAGAATTATCTAACACTTTCTTGAAATGGCACTGAATGTCATATGCTCTTTGCTGAGTTGTTGAAGGAACTCCTCCACATTTAAAAAAACATTGGTGGCCCACCAAAAGAAGTTGCCTGGCCCCTTCCTTATCACCATTCTTCCAAGGAAACCACTTGGAAATTAGAATGCATCATGAGTTGCTCTGAATTTCTCCCTTTCTTTGACATACTTTCACAGCCCTTCCATAGTAAGGAGATATCTGATTTCACCGGAGAAAGCAGAGTCAGTGCTAATCCAACATTTGTACAGTTGCTCTTGCCCTTGGCCATGTTGCACAGATCATCTCCTGAAGCATACTTGCCCATTCTATGTGATCGGATGCGTGCCCAGTTGTGTGGTCAAAGTGTGCATGTTTGCATCCTTGTCTTCCTGAACGTATTGCTGCTGCACAGCACCATGTGTCATTAGCCAGATTAGGTCAGATAGAGGCTATACCACTGTAACAAAATGTATATTTTAAAATATTTTATAATTAATATTTCCTGGCTGTGGTATCTTCAAACACTGCTGTAACTTATTTATGCAGTATTCAATTACTTATTTACACAGGTTGAATTGTTTGGTTGTATTACATTCCACATATCAAGACAATTAAATGTTTTAAGCGCAGATCTAACATTTCCAATAAAGCTGTGATCTGTGGTTTCCCACAATGGGATCCTGTGGCAGATTAGTCGAGTACTCATGACCTGGTCCTCTGTCTGGTATCTTCTCAGATGCTGTGGCTATAATTTGAGCAGCCCTTGGCTTGGAGAGGGCTAGAGGCCCCCTCTTGTGTGTTCCATCAGTGGGCTGTAGCCTCTTCTTCAGTTCTTTTGGAGCTTTCCCCCTTTCTGTCTTGGTCTGGGTGTAGTTGTTGCCTATTGAGGACAAGTTCTTCAGCTACTACTTTGGTGCATTTGGCTCTTGTCTCTTTGTGGTAAGCAGGCCCTCAGCTGCTACTCCAGCAGCATTTGGCCTCTGCTGCTTGCTGGGTGAGAACAAGACAAGTTGCCTGACTTCTTGGCTGGCTTAAATACTGCCCCAAGACAATTAATGCCCTTGGCTAACAGAGAAACCTGATAACTGTAGGATGGGGCATATCCAAATATGGCCAGGGACGCACAGAGTTCACATCTGTGTTACAAAGTTAATCACACGTGCTACATGTTTATCTGGACCCCAGTAAGTGTCCAGGTTTGCACATTCATGGGTGCTTACAAGGTTGATCACATGTGCTGCATATTTGCCTTGACCATCTGGACCCCAGGAACTGTCCCGGTTAGCATATTTGCAGGTGTTTAACCCATTATCTGGGCAAGGGCATGTTTTGGGATTTGACCCTTCAGGACAACCATGAATGCCCCTACTGGGGTAATATAAGCTTCTCATTCTAACAAGACATTTGTAAGTGATTCAGAGGGACGTTTGATTTGCTTGGAGTTCATGAAAGGAACTCAACACATGCAGTGCAGCTTTTGGATCTGGATGCACACAGACTATTTTAATCTATATATAAATCAAATGCACAGCTATGGTTTTCAGCAAATTAAAATGCTGGCTCCTTTAAATCAGGCGGAGTTTTATGTTTGTCTTTAATGAATATTTGGAATGAAATCTTGGCCCAACGTGCTTTGTTACGAGTTTAAACACATGCTTAAGTATTTTTTTGGAGTCAAAGACACACGTTAGGAACACAAAGAACCTTAAACCACAGTTAATATGGTTTTACTGATCAGCTTATATACAAATAAATTAAAATTCTGTACTATTCATTTTAATCCTTTAATAGCTAAATTTTTATGGAAGGTATAAAGAAATTAACAGGAGAATTTCATAGCAACAGAAGATTTACATTTTAAAAAGTCAGACATTAAACAGCAACTGACTTATACTGTCAACCTGTGCATACATGTAATTATCCTGATTCTGTTTTTAAGAACATTTATGTGTTAAGTTTTATCTATTAAATACCTAAAGTTATTAAACTTTATAAAAATGAAGCATATGTAAGTTAAATGTCAAGGGACAGTTCTACACAGCTTAATTGTAGCATGCAATATTGGTAATATTATTTCTAAAAGCAAAGCAGAACATCTTAAAAATTATCTGTTTGTGTATTAAGTTGCTTCATAGCTGAAATATATGTAAGAGAAAACAATATAGCTCAACATTTAAAAGAATGCTAAGGGGACACGCACAGGTTACCTCAGGGGAAGAAGGAACACTTTAATGCAGGTATCTGGTTTACGGTGAAACTTTAGCTCACTTAAATAGTTTTCCTGTACAGTATTTATAAACCAGAACACCAATTCCTAAGCCTAGAAACTTTACCTTTCAACTTTTAAAATAGTTTAAAATCTTCTGGCAAATCCATTTGCTATCTAATCATTAACTGATCCAGATACCAAGGCTGACGTCCCAGTTTGTTAACTAGTTAGCAGGTAAAATCAACCATTAGAATTAAGAATATTTAGTATCCAAGCGTGCGCATCGAGTGCATGACTTGCTAGTGTCCATGTTAGTAATAATAATCTCCTCATGTAAAATCTACCTCAATATTTCACCAGTAATGGTTGAACAGCCTCATTGAGGTATCAACTGTTTTAGAAAATGTGCCCTAATGTCTCCCAAGACACATCTACAAAATGCAATAACTTGCACAGAAATAATGCCCTAAAGTATAATACACTTGCATAGGAAAAAAATGTATGGTATGTGAAAACCATTCAAAGAGTAAGATAGATACTGATGCAGAAATGTTTTCAGATACAAGTTTATACACCAGAGATCTGGTCATCTCATGTTACTAAGAATTCAGAACACACCTTTCAGAGAGCAGATCCTTAATCAGATATACCAACTGAAAAAAAATAAAAAAGAGTTCTCTCCTGTGGTGGGTTGAAGTTTCTCCCCAGCATTAACTTTAAGCCAGACCAACTCAATTAGAAGCAAATGAAGTTGTGTTTACAAGCAGAAACTGCACTCTACAATGGAATGCAATGAATATGTACAAAATATACAGTATTTACAATATCATACAAATATTTACAATTAGCAAACAACATGGAATCCTTGCATATACAATACACCACCAGGTTGGAAGAGACCTTCAAGATCATCGCGTCCAACCCATCAAACAGTCCAACCCACCCAACAACTAGACCATACAGCTAAGCACCCCATCAAGTCTTCTCCTGAACACCTCCAGTGAAGGTGACTCCACCACCTCCACGGGTAGCCGATTCCAATGGGCAATCACTCTCTCCGTGTAGAACTTCTTCCTAACATCCAGCCTAAACCTGCCCTGGCGCAGCCTGAGACTGTGTCCTCTTGTTCTGGTGGCGGCTGCCTGGGAGAAGAGGCCAACCTCTGCCTGGCTACAACCTCCCTTCAGGTCGTTGTAGAGAGCAATAAGGTCACCCCTGAGTCTCCTCTTCTCCAGGCTAAGCAACCCCAGCTCCCTCAGCCTTTCCTCATAGGGCTTGTGTTCCAAACCCCTCACCCTCACCTCCTGCCTGGTCAAAACACCAGGGAAGCTGCTCCACTGTCCCAAACCCCCTTATATCAAGAGAGAGAGGAGTTGAGAGAAAAGCAGTGTTAGGCTTATCTCAAGACCAGCCAGAAGCACGTTATCTCCCGAGCGAAGCAATAACAGCCAAGGTCAGAAGAGAAGAAAAAAGGAATGGGTATGGAAGTGAAATGTGAAGAATTGTTAGGATACAGCTTCTCTTGTCCCAGACATTCATCCAATGCATTTGTTTAGAATAATCTTTTGTTTTCCTTTTTACACCCAAAAATTATTTATTTATATTTTTCTTTTTTTTTTTTGGCTCAAAATCTGCACCTGATTTTAAAGGCATAGCCTGAAACTACCACATTGCTGAAGGGATTTTTCTGTCTCTTGATTAATCTTAAGTATCTAATTTGTTTCTACAGGGATGCTGGCTGGCTAAGTTTTCTGTCTGCAGCTGGGACCTGAATGATGATGATGATGAAAAGTACAAATGAAATATACATAGTATTAAAGTAAAATTACAGTGTTCCAGAAGGACAAGCATGAGATTCACACTGAAAGATTGTTTTCAGAAGTTGTGTGTTGAGTGGCTGGAGAGCTCCCAGACAGAGAGGGACCTGGGGGTGCTAGTTGACAGCTGCCTAAACATGAGCCAGCAGTGTGCCCAGGTTGCCAAGAAGGCCAACAGCATCCTGGCCTGCATTAGGAATGGTGTGGCCAGCAGGAGCAGGGAAGTCATTGTGCCCCTGTACTCTGCATTGGTTAGGCCACACCTTGAGTACTGTGTCCAGTTCTGGGCCCCTCAGTTTAGGAAGGACATCGAGACACTTGAACGTTTCCAGAGAAGGGCAACAAGGCTGGTGAGAGGCCTTGAGCACAAGCCCTATGAGGAGAGGCTAAGGGAACTGGGAGAAGAGGAGGCTCAGGGGTGACCTCATTGCTCTCTACAGCTACCTTAAAGGTGGTTGTAGCCAGGAGGGGGTTGGTCTCTTCTCCCAGGCAACCAGCACCAGAACAAGGCTACACAGTCTCAAGCTATGTCAGGGGAAGTTTAGGCTGGAGGTAAGGAGAAAGTTCTTCACTGAGAGAGTCATTTGTCATTGGAATGTGCTGCCCAGGGAGGTGGTGGAGTCTCCGTCCCTGGAGGCGTTCAAGAGGGTATTGGACGTGGCACTTGGTACCATGGTCTAGTCATGAGGTCTGTGGTGACAGGTTGGACTCGATGATCTTTGAGGTCTCTTCCAACCTTGGTGATACTGTGATAAATATTAAAGCAAATAATGTATTCATACCTTAAAAAGTATCAGCCAAATTAATTTCTGTAGCCTTTTTTTTTTTTTTTTTTTTTTTTGCAATTAGATATATTTTAACAGGGAAGAAAGTTCACCAGAATGTCCTGGTTTACCAGAATGTCCTGGTTTTGTTGGGACAGAATCACAGTCCAGCCATGGGCTGTAGGCCATTAGCAGTTCTGGGTCAGCCAGGACAACTAACTTGAGTTGACTCACAGGTGTATCCCACACCATGAACATCACACTCAGTATAAATGGGTAAGTTTACTGAGGAGAGACCTACCTCCGTGTAAAGCCCAGTTTTTATGGGCTGAGTATAACTTTAATATCTTGCATTGGTATTGATTTGACTACTTTGATAAATTAATTTTCATTTAAATCTATAGGTGTTTCTTTTTCCTGATTCTCTTCTACTGGGTAGGGCTCATGAAGTGATAGACTCACTGTTCTAGTTTAGCCCCGATAGGGTCTAAATGTAGACACAAATTAGATTAGCAGTTTGTCAGTTTCATTGTTATTCTAAACACTATAAACATCACATCGTTGATCTTTCTTCACCCTTTACAACAGTCAACAACTATCAAGTGAAAACTCTGAAAGGCAAAGCATATATAAAGAGACAAGTACTTATTCATGTCACAACTCTGAAACCAAGGGAACCACTACCTTTTCTCTGTGATATAAATAAGACATTCCTAAGCTGGCTGAAGTTCATTGTTGCTTTTCTAGTATACTAAGCGATAGGAAGGTTTCATACATATTTTTTTCTGTATAATTTGCTTATATGTTTCCTTTGTGTTCCCTTATTTCTCTTGAGTTTAGCCTTTTTCTCTGCTCTCTCAAGTGTCTCATTTTACAGGCAAGTTCAAGTTTCTGTTACCATTCTTTGAACCCATTCCATAGTAATATTTTCACACTTTTAATTGTCTTTTAAAACCTATTGTATGCATTTTTTCATTAGTCTTCTGCTTCCAGAGAGCCTTTTTTTTGTCTACCCATGGAAAAGAATTATGGCAATTTAACTACAATAACATAATCATTAGCTCAGATTTAGTCCCTATATTGAATAAAATAAAATTGAGTGTGGTAACTGTTTTGGGGTTTCTACTTTAAGTCAGCTTTTAGCACTAGTATTAAGAGCAGGTCTCCTGCTTCAAGGGATTTAATATCAGTAACTATTATTAATCAGTGCAAGGTTTCTAGAAAGCAGCTGACTGTTAGGAGAATCTGGAAGTTGAATCTGACATGGTGTTTACCTACAGCTCTGGCATTGTGTCATTGCCACTGATACACAGAGAAATTGAAAAAGCAGTGAAAGAAATTCAGTCCACCAAGACAGCCTCAGTGTAGTTTCCTCATCACTGCTTTCATGCAGGAAGAATGTCATTCCTCTGCTGATGGGGACCATCTCAGCAAAGAAAGGAGGTGTTTGTGGAAAAATGATGAGAATTGACCTAGGCCAAACTAATGCTAAAGAACTAAATCAGAAAAAATAACCTTGTAACTATAGGGAGTAGATTCTTCATCAGTTATCTAGTGTTTGTATAGCATACTTTTAGACTGTAGTACAATGTTGAAGTGTGACTTAAATGAGTGAAAATAACTTTGTACCATAATGTCTTAGCAAATGGTTTTCTACTTGTAAGAGATTCTTCATTCCGTCCTGTTGCCTTGTAAGTAAGATCATGATATCTGCTTGTCTCAGAGTCCAAGACTCTTACTGGATCTATTCGACAAAATTAAGGTTTGCTTCTCTTTTCCAGTGCCCAGATATGGCCTTGCACTGACACGGGTTCAGAATGTTAAAACAATCAAACGCTTTAATTTATTAGAGCAACAGATGTAACGATTTTGGGATTGATGGCGATAAAAGTGCAAGACGATCTCAGATGAATAAATCCTGGGCAACATCTGACAAAGTCAGGTACACTACCTTTTGCAATAGTTCTAATATGTAATATTAGTTAAGCTGTAATAAAAGTTAAGCTGTATATTGAAGGTGCAGTTCTTGCCAAATAATGTGTCCCTCATTGGAGGAAAAGTACCACAGCCTCTTGACTGTCCTCATTTCAGACTTTCCCACCAATTGTTGCTCAGCTGGTGCAAGTGTTCCTGAACTGTCTTCTGCTATCTACCCTCCTATTCAAGAGGTGTTTGTCTCGTGGATTTTATACCTCAGCCTTGGCTGTCTCTGACTTCTGGTTGACATTTAGCATGTTTTAGGTGGAGTGTTGAGTAGCATAGTCGTATATTTCACATGTACTCCATTTGGCTCATGATCATCCCAAGGAGTGTCAGTTTAATAAACCTGCAGTTAATTAGGCAAAGACATTCGCTCAGGCACTTTAGGCTTCAAATTCTATTTTAAACTTGATCATTTATGTTATTTTAGCCTTGCTTCATCAGTTTAACCAAAGCATGGATGCATTTCTTCACGGAACTCCCTTCTTTAGTCATTTGGCAAGCCAACTTTGGGGATCTTCATTTAAGATAAACACCTCTTGTTTGTACACAAAATTGGTCCTAGAGCACATTAAATCAACTTCCATTCTTCTCCTGTGGTAAGATAGGCTTTATCCCACAAGATCTTAAGCTTCATTTCAGCTAGTAAGGACCACTCAGGAAATCTGAACACAAACATTCCTTTCTACCTTTGCAAATTTCTTCATTTTAACCTTTTAATATTAAAAATATTCAAAAAGATAGCTTGTATGTTCAAATTTTGTCTCCAGGGTGAACTTTCCAGCTGTTCTCAAAATAGATTACTAACCTTCTCATTAGCCTTTGATCATGAATCTGTCCAGTTTGCCTCGAGACATCTTTCTGGTTTTGATATCCAGTTTCAATTTTTGACAAACACCTGGAGGAAGAAGCTGAACTAACTGAGCTGCATGTAAAAGATCTTTGTAACAAGATTTTCCTATGCTATACAGGCTATTTAGTATCTGGGTAGCAGACTTGAAAATTCATCTGTCAGCTTTGCTTTTGAATATTTTTTCAGAGAGGCAGCACTAGTGGCACCTTAATGTCTTCATCAGCCTTGGCTCAGTAAGGGGAAAGCTAACTGTAAAATCATGTTCCCCTGCTTATTTTTCTGCCAGGATCCAACCAAAACAGGAGGCATCCCTTGGATTTAAAAAGATACTAGAATTTTTACTGAGATAGCTTGATATTGCTACTGAGTTTGCTCTGACCATAGCTGAATCATTTGCATTCCAGAAGAATTGTGTGTAACTGAAGCAGAAGATGAAGCTTCTGGCATCTGAGAATAACTGAGAGTCTTCAGGCAGAAATCAAACTGTTATTAGCTTTTTAAGTACTTCTTGTCGCATTGACTTATGTGATCTTTGCTGCAATCCTATATATACAATGCATGTTTCTTTCTGAAATACTGGTGGAGAGAGCTTCAGTGTTTGCATCTCTTCAATGATGACAACACTCAGTTTTAAGGTCATGCCCGGGCAGCAAGCGCCTACTGGGAATTGCTTCTGAGCTGGAACATTTCACTTAAGAAGAGTAGAAATGATTGACAATAGGAAAAAAGGCAATACTCTAGCAGTAATAATGGACTTACTGCTTGGGAAAAAAAACCCAACAATAACTGTTGAAGAAGCAGATGGGAACTAGCTGGGGGTAAACTTTGTTTCCAAGCTGGTAAGTTAATGAAGTGTTAAAGAAAAAAAAAAAACAAAACAACAAAAAACCCAAAAGGTTTGGTGTGTGGGGTTTTTTTTTTGTTTGTTTGTTTTATTTTGGTTTGGTTAGGGCAGCAAAATTAGGAATTAATCAAGGCATCATTCTCAGGAATTGATAGTTTTTCAAAATACTGCAAACAGAGAGGGTCTTTTGAAACAGGCTGTATGACAGATGCTATATGTTTCCATTTTTTCCATCAGCATGTTTTACCAACATGTAGTCTGAATAGATTTCTTTTGGGTATCTTGCTGCCACTTTTAATGACAGGGCTACTTTTTAACATCTATACTCCAGGCTGCACTCTCAGTTTGAAGACTGTTTCCTTCCTCCTTGAACTGAATCACCCCAAACTGACAGTTTAATAGACGTAGTTTGCCAAGTAGACTATGATGAAGAATTATGGCAATAGAAATTGGTGGCAAGTAAACAGATGCTAAAAGATCTGGAAGTTTCAGCTGTGATTTTTGAGTAGAAAGATAATCACACTAACCTGGATTAAAATGTACTTAAATATAATGGTTTATGTGTTTGGGCTTTGTTTGGTTGGTTGGTTTTGTTTGCTTATTTGTTTGTTTTGTGCAGCTAGAGAAAAAGTATTAGGAGGTTTCCTGAAGGATGGTCCAAAAAGGTCTATGAAGGCAAATATAGACGTGGGTGACAATCTCCCACATCTTTATGTGGGAGATTGTACTGGTTTTGTCTGGGACAGATCTCTTCACAGAAACTTGTCCAGTGCTGTGTTTTGGATTTCTGACAGAAAGGGTAGTGATAACAATGCAATTTTTTAGCGACTGCTGAGCAGTGCTTACACAGCCCTCAAGACCTTCTATGTTTCTCATGCTGCTCTTGCAGTGAGTCAGCTGGGGTGGACAAGGTACTGGGTGGGGACAGCTGACCCCAGCTGTTCAAAGGGATATCCCAGAGCATATGACATCATGCTCAACAATAAAAGTTAGAGAAAGAAAAAGGAAGAGGGGATGTTCAGGGTTATGGTATTTGTCTTCGCAAGTAACTGTTCCACATGTTGGAGCCTTATTTTCCTGGAGATGAGTGAATGCTTGCTTGCCAATGGAAAATAGTGAATGACCTCTAATTTGCCTCATGTAGGATTATTGCTTTACGTATGAAAATTTAAGATTTTACACATGAGTTTTCTCACTTTTATCCTTCCAAACCTTTATCCCAGTGGGATAAGAAAAGCAAGTGGATGTGTGACACAGAGCTGCCTATTGGGGTAAAACCACAAGAGGAATGAACAGAAGTGAGAGTTGCCCACATCTGCACAGGCAAAACACTAAAGAGAGATGGGTGGTCTTTTCTGAAAAAAAAAAAAGATGCCACCAGCAGAGTTTAAGTTCACTTGAATCCTCATCTCTAGAGTATTCAAAACCTCACAGACTTTAAGACTGGAAGGTTAAAGTCATCTTCCCCTCTTCCCCCTTGAACTTTATCATAAAGGAAAGCCAGAGAGCTGTATCACCCTGATAAAAGGATATCCGAACTTCTCTTGCTCCCATACCTGCTCTTGGAGAATGGACTTCCTCCTCTGTCCCTTTCCTGTCATGTCCAACCGTTTGCTTTCCAATTAGGTGCTTGTATGTCTTGCAAGCCTTTTAGGCTTTCTTGGAGGATGTGAGCAGAATGGGTGACATTTGTTGCTTGAACCTAAACCTCAAGAACTGCTGCAGAATTTCTGAGCACAGATAAATATGCCTGGAAGCCACCAGTGAGCCATGCTTTTTCTTGTCTAAGCAGCTACTACTGGGAAAGTAGACTGGCTCATCTGTGGTCAGCGTGTAACTGCAGATAATGAGGGAAGGGGGAGGCCCTGAATTATTTATAATTTTAAAAATAACCCTTCTAATAATCTTAATTGTGTTGTTTCATCTGAAAGCTGAATGAAAAATAATATTAATCACTGACTTGTGAACTGTTGCTTAGTAAATAGCGACGTGAAATAAGGATTTGAAACAAATTGATTTTTAGGAAGGAACTCAGACTTGAGACTTCAAAATACGGTGTGAAAAATCTTCGTTTTTCAAACAGCTGTAATCTTAAGCAATTAAAATCTTTAATAACAACTAGTTTAAAAAGAAAGTAGTTAATTTTAGTCAATATCTTTTGTTGACTTGAAAGCCAGTTATGGCCTGATTTTCAGAAGTGCTAGCAGCTGTATGTATTCAGATATTCTGAATGCTGTGCCATGTTTTTTTTTGTATCTAATATTTATATCCAAGTTGAAAAGTGTTAATCTTTGTGATTATGTCTCTTTTTGCTTTCTCCTCTGAAACCTGAATAATAGCCATTTAAAAAAATATTTTGAGATTCTTTGATAAAAGGCACTATAAGAATGCAAATTATAACATTTTTAGCATACTGACTTTCAGTTTCTTCTCCTCTGTGTGGGAGTTATCAAATCTGATTTACTTTAGAACCTCATAATTTTATTAATATAATAAAAATGAACTAAATGGAAGGAATGCTCGAGGTTTGTTGCAGTTCTGTCACAGCAAGGACATTTCAACAATGTGGAAATCCATACTAAATTACCACCTTAAATCGTTATGGGTTTTTTTATGCTGAGGATCTGTAAAGTGCAGCTGAATATTCCCAGGGCATGATTCTTGGTGTCAATGATTGTATCTTTACTATTTATCCTGGGTATGAAGCAAAGTCTGGTAACTGTCCCTGAGCTCTCTCTTTGCTGACTTTAAATAAAAAAACTGACTAATATTTATGCATGTGTCATTATTTCCTCCTCATTCACCTTCTTTAATGGACAAGTTGTAAAGGAGCACAGATCCTCATACTGTGTGAACAGCATGACTTTTCATACAGCAAAGAGAGAGGACATTAATGCAGAGCAGAGCTGGTAAAAGCAAGAACCAACAAGAAATCTTCCTCAAAGCCTAAGGTGCCCATGCAGAACAGATTTTCAGCACTGCTGGTTGAAGAGGAAAGACATGCTTCATCAGGTAGTGAGAAATAAAGCAGCTTGATCAGTTTCCCAGATAACAATAAGCACAACCAGGAAAAGGGAAGGGTGATAGTACTCAATAGTTTTCGTAGAAATACATAGACCCATCTGCTGACCCAGTCGCTGGAGCAGTCTTCTGCTTACAAGATATCAAGGACTATCAAGGATGTAATGCATTAAACCTGTCTGGAGCAGATCTTTCTGAAGACTTTGTTAGGGCACATGGAAAATGAAGAGGTGGTTGATGGCAATCAACGTGGCTTCACTAAAATCAAATTCCACCCAACAAAGCTGGTGACTTTTTATAATGGGGGCCACAGTATCAGTGGATAAGGAAAGAGCAAATGATATAATCTTCCTGGACTTATGCAGAGTGTTTGACACTGTCCAACTTGATATCCTGGTCTCTAAATTGAAAGGACACAGATTTGATGGATGGACCACTTGCTAGATAAGGAATTGGCTTGATAGCCTCTCTCAAAGAGTTGCAATCAGTGTCTCAACATCCAAATTAAGACCTGTGGTGACTGGAGTCCCTTGGGGATTGGTACTGGGACTGATGCTGTTTAACATCTTTGTCAGTGAGACTGAGGATACCCTCAGTGTGTTTGCCTATGATATCAAGCTGTGTGCTGTGGTCAACATGCTGTAGAGAAAGGATGCCATCCAGAGGGACCTGGAAATATGGGAATGGTAGGCCCTCTCCGTGACGGTCTCACATGAAAGACAACAAAGCCTTGGTCCTGCACCTGGGTCAGGACAATCCAAAACAAAAATACAGGCTGGATGATGAGTCAATTGAAAGCAGCCCTTTAGAAGAGAACTTCACGGTGCTGGATGATTAAGCTCTTAGGATGAGCCGGCAATGTGCCAAAGCCAACCATATCCTGTACTACATAAGAAGATGTGTGGTCAGCAGGTCAAGTGAGTGATTCTGATCCTGTGTTTGCCTGGAGTACTGTATCTAGCTCTGGAGCTCCCAACATAAAAAAGGACATGGACCTGATGAAGAGGATTCAGAGGAGGGCCACAACATGATCAGAGGGCTGGAGCACCTCTCCTACTAGGAAAGGCTGAGGGTGTTTGGTCTGTTCAGCCTGCAGAAGAGAAGGTGCTAGGGTGACCTTATAGAAGCCTTCTAGTACCTGAAGGGGTCTAAAGGAAAGATGGAACGGGAATATTTATAAGGGCTTGTGGTGACAGGACAAGGGACAATGATTTTAACCTAGAGCAGAGTACATTTAGATTTGATATTAGGAAAAAATTCTTTACTATGAGGGTTGAGACACTGAAGCAGTTTGCCCAGAAGAGTTGTGGGTGCCTCATTCGTGGAAGTGTTTAAGATCAACCTGGATGAAGCTTTGAGTAATCTGGTCTGGTAGGAGTTGTCCCTGGCAAGGAGACACCAAGGCACAGGCACTGGAAGTCGATGATCTTTAAGATCCCTTCCAACTCAATCCATTCTATGAAATTAATTTACAGAGCTGTTAGTTGTTGACCTAGCTATAAAACTGGTCACCAAACATGTGAGCAATTCTGTGCCTCTGTTTCAGTTCAAACAAAGGATGCAAGATCCTATAGGACTAAATTTTTTTGCCTACAGGTGGAAAATATAAATACTGTTCATACTTACAGAGCCCGTAGACTTACATTCTGTGTCTTAATTCAGATAAAATTGTGGTTCAGAATATGGCTGGGCCAAAGCCTAGGCTGTGAGATTACAGATGCTGAATAAATAGATACCTTAACTATATCTGACTAGATAGTTTTGAGACACCTTAATTCAAACTGCTTCATTTTTAAATACATACCCACAACAAAGAATTCTGTAAGCATTATCATTCTTTAATGCTTCTTCCCTGCTACTTTCTTCTGTAATGTTCCCATCTGTTACATATTCTTTCTTCATCCTTCTCCTGAAAATCTTAGGTGAATTTCTGTCTCAAGAATCTATTTATTTGCATGTTTTCTTATTCTTGGTTTCCTTTGTCTTTCCTCTTGTCTTCTGACATCATTCCTATTACAGGGGGAGGGGGCAGAGAAAGGCAAATCCCACTTACACCACAGGCTTTAGCACTTTGTTCTCTAAGTAGCAGTGGGCAGGAGGAGGATACTGGATTAAACATAATCGTGCAGCATGACCATTGTACTCAGCGTAGCCATACTGTGCCTAGATCTGACCCCAAGTGACTTGACCCAAGTTAGGCAGTAGGTTTGTGGCAGAATACAGGATTTACCTAAAATGAATGCTGGCACTTCAGAAAAATAAGCAGCTCAAGAGAACTGTAATGGGATATAAACACTGATGTGCTGCCAATCTTTTCACAATGAGTACCAACAAAGATTCTTTCCCACTGGCTTGTGACAGAATTCATATCAGGCGCTTACACTTGCAGACAAGCGTCAAGGGACTAGCAAGTGTATCCCTTTGCTTTTGCAAGCAAGCAAAAATGCTTTTTAATAAGAAAAGGGGCAGTATCTCTTAAAAAACTTTTAGTAGGTGTTTCTGTTTTGCATTGCATTCTATTTGTACCACTTGATTGAGGGAGAGGTTGAAGATATCTTACGGAATAAATAAGGATAAAATCTGTTGTATTTTAGAGCCAAGAAGATGATCTGTGTGAGCTACATAAATAAAAATCAGCCTGACAATTCTAATTTAGCAATAACTAGAAGAGCAGTGAAATACAGAAAAAGTGAAGAAATTAACCCCTGTTGTCCTTTTAGCTTTGACATTGGTGTTCAAAGGGCATTCCTGAGAGCACACAGACCTTTATATTTATGTAATGACTCTAAATTTTGGAAGCAGTGACAAAGTACTGGCAGGATCAGCTGAGTCACTGAATCTAGTTTCCTTTCTGAAGTGATGGAAGGACGTATAATCATTATTTTAGAGGGAACTACTAGGAAATTTATCCTCTTTCCCCTTTGTTACATACTCTTTAAACTGTCTTTTGTCTCATGTCACTCTATTGGAAATCAGAGGTTTTAGGCAAAAATCTGCAAACCCAGACTGATCAATACTTGGGAGAGAACAGAACTGTTTTTGTCTTACTACCTTTTGAAGTATTTTTATGAACAGTGCCATGGACTTGGTAGACTAAAATAATGTTATTCATGTTCTGTTGTTCATGTCTTTCTGCACATTGACACCCTGCTATTTTGCCATGCACTGCAAGAACAAAACAAATACCCTGCTATATTTAAATTCAAAGTGTAAGATGAGATACTAAACTTGGATCTCCACAATGAGGGCTGAAATGTTAGTGATCAGTATAATAAGCAGTGCACACAATTATCCCAGATGCTTAGTTAACCAAGTTCATTTGGGGAATTGGGAGACACATTTAATGGAAAAGTTTGAGAAGAGAACAGTTCTTTCAACATTTGTTTTTCTGGAGAACCTAGTCACTGCCAAACATCCTGTCCTTTTAAAGAGGAATAAATGGGCCTGTGACAGAACCCATCCTGTCTTGACAGTCACTTACAGCTGGTGTTTAAAGGCCAGGACTGATAGACAATAGCATATTGGGGGCACTTCGCTATTGCTTGTCCAGATGGTATTTGTCTTAATCATCCGTCAAAATCTCCAGTGATGCCAATCTAAGGACTTTCAACAGTAACTTTCTGTTTCAAAGATACAGCCCTATTCTTAGACGTTTTTCCTGTGCTCCTATGGTTAATGGCTCCTGAGTGGTGCTGGCAGGGATATTTTTTCTTGTGAAACTCAAGATATTTCGACTGTTGGTCTGAATTTTTGGGATGTCGATTGCTCCTCTCAACCCCAACACTATGTTAAAAAAAAAAAATAGTGCTCAACAAGCACTCAGTAAAGAATGTAGAATGTACTTAACTAGACAAGAATGTAGCTGGCCCGACTTTTGCATTGCATTATACCTCATAGTTTAGGCATTTTGTTTGCCTTACAAGGTATTACAGGCAACATTGTAAATGCAAATCAGAGCTGCAGTAGCAGAATACAGCAGAGCTAAACAGCTGATTTAATGAGGTAGGAATTTAACACAACACTTTATTCATAGAATTTCAGTGTTGAAGGCCAGATGGTGTCAGCAGTATTTCCCTCTGACTCTACATCCAGAATTAAAACAGATTTCTGTATTATCTTGAAGTTTTAACTCTGGATTTTACCTACTGCTTCCAGGTAACACTTTGTTGGAGTAATTTTTCCCTTTGTATTTCTACAGTACATTCTGAGTAATTAGTTCATGAGCCACAAAAATACCTGATGCTCAGTGCCTCAAAGAACATCATAGTCAAGGGGCTGTTGTGTTAGGGGTTTGGGCAACACAACACGGTAAAGGAAATTGTAGCTTACTCCTGCCTGGGAAACCATTTATGGGTAGACAGAGTTCAGAGCCTTCTTTCTGTGCAGACATCATTAGATAAGGTACTCCTAAAGGCAGAGAAAACATTCCAAGAAATCCTTTTCTTTGGAGATCTGCAGAACAAACCCAGTGCTTCCAAAGAAATACCTCTTAACCATTTTAACTGTGAGATAAAAATCATCCACTGGAACTGGGTCAAAGATCTCACAGTCTGCTGAAAATAAGACCATATTCACTAGATTTGATTTCAACCAGAAACTGTATGACTCACAACTCACTGTAAATACAGCAATCTTATTGCCGCAGTGCCAGAAGTCAGAGTGAATTTTCCCTTATCCTATATTGACTACCTCTGACAAATAACTGCTCTGGTCAACTCTTTGTAGATGGTTGTTTTCAAATACCTTTTCAATCTGAGAAAGCATGTGAAATTGTCAGGCTAGCAGAAAAAAATTGCATGACCAGTTTTCCTGACATAGTGTCATCCTTGTTTGTTTGTATCTGTATATGTTTTCTCTCTCAACAGCATTAATTCATCTGGCTTTGTTGTTGGAGATGGATATAAAAGACTGATTCTGGGAGCCTTTCTGGCTTGAAAATTATTCCAGCAAAATAGTTCACAGTGCCTGAAATCTGGTAACTAATCCACTGTCTGTCCTAGAAAGCAAAACACTCTCTGGAAATTCCCTCAAAACAAATTCCCCTTGCAAAAATCTTTCTTTCCCTTCAAGGTTCTAAGTGGAGAAACTTCAATTACCTTCTCACCTGTACTCTAACTCTGTATTTTCTAATTCCCTCACACACCACCTTTCTATACTTCAAAGCAATTGCCTAGCTTGTTGCTTCAGCATTTGGATGTTCATTGCCTGCTGACACAGAATAAGCAGTCCAATGTGATCCTGAACCCAAAAGTTCAATGACTGAAAAACACTGCTTGTATAAGGGCCTTGGATAGAGATATATCAGCATGGAGGAAAGAGCTGGGCGGAGGTTTCTGTGAAGTTTCTTTCTGCCTGAACAAAATCACCTTTTCATAATTTTTTTTTTTAGTTTATTCTCTTTTGCAGTTGTTTCCTCATTTCTGTGTTCTAGCAGAGGTGAGCAGAAAATAAAATCATGCCCTGCAGAGAAGTGACTGTGTTGAAAGTGGATAGAGTGATATCACTTGCCACTGCCGAGAACAGAACAAAATGGGAGAGTCTGGGGATATTGTATTTTCCTGCAAGGCCACAAGAGTAACAGTTTTCCAATGCATCTCCTAAAAGCATTACAAACGGGTGAATAAGGGTGAAGAGGCTGAGAGGATGACAAGAAACACTTTCAAATTGTATCAGTGCAAATCAGAAGAGCTGGGACATACTGAAGAAATGGCTTCTAGTCTTATAATCTCTAAATATTGGATTATATTCAAATCTAACTATTAGAATCCTTGACAGTTATCTCAGCACTACCAGTTCCTGATAACTATGATTTACTAGCTTATCCTGCAATCACAGAATAGCTGAGGTTGGAGGAGACCTCAAAAGATTGTCTAGTCTAAGATTTCAGTGGGAAAGGCAGCCTAGAGGAGATTAACTAGCAGCTTGTTCAATGACATCTTGAAAAACTTCAGCAATACGGATTCTAGCACATTCCTGAGGAGGTTGTTCCAGTAAATCACTGTACAAAACCTTATTTCATATGTCAAGGTGAAACCACTCCCAATGCACTCCTTTGTCTTCTCCATGTGGAACCTTATGAAGAGAGAGCTTCTCTCCAATTTGCCCAGTGCCAGAATTTTGTGATGGTATGCCCCTTAACCTTCTCTTCTCCAGGGAGAAAAGGACTAACTCCTTCAGTCTTTCCTCACAGGGCAGATTTTCCACCTTACTTTGTATCATAGTATCCTTTGTATCATAGTATCATGGTATGAGTCAGGGTTGGAAGGGACCACAAGGATCATCTAGTTCCAACCCCCCTGCCACGGGCAGGGACACCCCACACTAGATCAGGCTGGACAGAGCCTCATCCAGCCTGGTCTTAAACACCTCCAGGGACGGGGCCCCAACCACCTCCCTGGATAACCCTTTCCAAGGCTTCACCACTCTCATGGTGAAGAACCTCCTCCTCACATCCAGCCTGAATCTCCCCACCTCCAGCTTCATTCCATTCCCCCTAGTCCAATCACTACCTGATAGCCTGAGACGTCCCTCCCCAGCCTTCTTGTAGGCCCCCTTCAGATACTAGAAGGCCACAATGAGGTCACCTCTGAGCCTTCTCTTCTCCAGACTGAACAGCGCCAACTCCTTCAGTCTGTCCTCATAGGAGAGGTGCTCCAGCCCTCTGATCATCCTCGTGGCCCTTCTCTGGACACCTTCCAGCATGTCCATATCCCTCTTGTAATAGGGGCTCCAGAACTGGATGCAGTACTCCAGGTGGGGTCTCACCATGGCTGAGTAGAGGGGGAGAATCACCTCCCTTGACCTGCTGGCCACACTGGAAGGGACTTCAAGGACCATCTAGTTCCAACCCCCCTGCCATGGGCAGATACATCTCACACTAGATCAAGTTGCCCAGAGCCACATCCAGCCTGGCCTTAAAAATCTCCAGGGATGGGGCTTCCACTGCCTCCCTGGGCAACCTCTTCCAGTGTCTCACCACCCTTATGGTGAAGAACTTCTTCCTAACATCCAATTTGAATTTACCTGCTTCCAGTTCTGTGCCATTACCCCCAGTCATGCATTGCCAGAACTTAGTGCTGGGACATTACAGAGATTGCCAGAGCAGTGCTGGGATTTCTAGAACCTATCACAGCATGACTAATAGTTTGGAGAAAGTATTCTGGCAAATAGATATATCTAAACAACATAATTCATTCTCAGCCTTTTCTTGCTAAAAGTGCCTCCTACCATTCCAGTGCTCACAAGTAATACATAAATTTTGTTTCAATAAAGAATTCTCGAAGAGTTTGGAAGCAACATTTCAAACATACTCAGTCCCTTCCTTGGAAACTGGCTGTTATAAACCAGAAATTAACTAACACTGGGCCTGAATAGTTTGAATTCTGGCCTTGCTGAAGTCAAGGGTGGAATTCCCAACGATTTGAATGCAATCAGGATTTTATACTTTGTGAATGATTTTATGAAGTGAAAAAAGATCTGAGACTAGGGTATTCAAGGGTACATAAAGATACTAAGTGTTTCAGGGATATCTTGAAAATCCCAGCCTAAATGTGTTGCATTGTTCCAGCAAATGTCTCAGCCACCCATATTTGATACTGCCTTTCTGTCTGTAGCAAACCACATGGATCTGTGCAGATAGCCTAACTAGAATAGACCAAGCATCCATTTAGCCATCATTTGAGTCATCTAGATTTACTATATAGAATGCAATTGCCTCTGTAATCCTTTTGTAATATCTGGAAATTATGTCTTGTAATTTATTTTCAAAACATTAAATATTAAAAGTGCTAGTACATGACCTCTAGATGTAATTAATGTAAGAAATGATAAACCAGGCATATAATTAAATATTCTTTCCAAAAATAGAGGACTGTGGGAAGCAGTCATTAACTAAGATTATATTACCAAAAAGGAAAACATTAGTACAGTCAGTCATCACTGTAAGCAGCAGCACAACAAGGTTTCTTCCTAGGCCTGTGGATACTATTTATAGTATAATGACATGAGCTGGAATGGCCACATGGCAACTCTTCCAGTATCTGAACTTGTGGGTATCTATATCTGGAGAAAGAACACAGCAGGCAATATTTACATGCCTTGCTCTAATTCATTGAAAATGTGTGAAACCTCCAAAATCTCTGAGATAAAAAATGCAGGTTTTATTTACTTAAACAGAGTGTATTTTTACCTGATTCACCTGTTATCAAAACACTTTTTCTTCCACAAAAGAAATAGCTCTTTCCTATTAGAAGGCACAGAGAAATTACAGACTATGCCAGCGTGATCTATCATGAAACAATCATCTCTGTCACCAATTTGATGTTATCTCGTTTCAGTTCATAACTTTCAAAGAGGGGGCTGTTATTTTAATGTAATTTGGCTTAACAATAATTGTGTCATTAAATGCCCTCATTATTCTGACAAACTAAGAAAATAACTAATCATATGGTGGAGAAGAGGGACAGGTTATAGACCTTGGTCCTCGAGTTCAGCCCCTTACTGTGCAACACAGAGATGATGCTGGAGAGGGAAAAAAAGAGACTGGGCTAATCTGAATTTGGGTGAAATGGAGAAGATTGAATCCTTTGGGAACAAGCATGAAAGCTGTCTTGATTTCAGCTTAGTGACATCTGTGAGGTAGAGGGATAAGATAGCAGACAAATGCAGTGAGGAAAAAGGAATGACAGATAAGGTCTTGTAGGACTAAGGAGCATGAAAATATCATATCTTTTATTTTGTTAGGTGAAAAATATCCATCTATGTTCCAAATAAAAAACAAATAAAAAAGAAAATAAAAGAAAGAAAACCACCCCACCACTCCAGGCTGCCATAAAATGGAAGGACATTGAGACACTTGAACATGTCCAGAGAAGGGCAACAAGGCTGGTGAGAGGCCTTGAGCACAAGCCCTATGAGGAGAGGCTGAGGGAGCTGGGGTTGTTTAGCCTGGAGAGGAGGAGGCTCAGGAGAGACCTCATTGCTCTCTACAACTGCCTGAAGGGTGGTTGTGGCCAGGAAGGGGTTGGTCTCTTTTCTCTGGCAACCAGCACCAGAACAAGAGGACATAGTCTCAAGCTGCCCCAGGGGAAGTTTAGGCTGGAGGTGAGGAGAAAGTTCTTCACTGAGAGAGTCATTCGTCACTGGAATGGACTGCCCGGGAGGTGGTGGAGTCACCGTCCCTGGAGTTGTTCAACAGGGGATTGGACGTGGCACTTGGTGCCATGGTCTAGTCATGAGGTCTGTGGTGACAGGTTGGACTCAATAATATTTGAGGTCTCTTCCAACCTTGGTGATACTGTGATACTGTGAAAAGGCATAAAAGGGCTGAGAGAAATTAATGCAATAAAAGTAATAGTCAAGCTGTATTGTTCGTTTTACTCTGAATTTCCTGAGTTTGGATTGCTCTGCATGTTAGTGGAAGTGGGCTCTAGGAAGCCTGCCTTTTAACAGAGTTGCTGCTTATCCTTCCCTGTTGGAGAAAGGATGAATACTGTAATGTGTATTTGTAAGGTGCCCATCTCTTCTGTTATTTGGCGTTTATTCTGTTGATAGGCTGACTTGTCTCTAGAAAATTAGCTAGTGAAATTCACAAATACATTTCTTCTTGTTCATTTGTTATCTCTCAGCACTTTAATCCTGGTCAGCTGGACATATGCTGTTTCTTTGATAACTTTAGTGACTTCCAATTAACGTGTAATTGAACTACGGCATAGTACATAGCATCTCAGCTGATGCAGTGCCAACACAACATCCATAGATTACACTATAGCAGAGGGTTCTTCAGCAAACCACCAGGTTGTATGGGCTAGAAAGTGAAAGTCACTCCATAAAGATCAAGAGCACTTATCACTAGTATCACATTATTCCTTTCATGACAGATTTATTTGGGATTATTAAACTGCTCTGCCATCTTCATTCCTTCCTTCTCACTCCTTCCTTCTTTCCATGATTTTGTGTGTGTATGTCCTCAGACTTCACACTTCTGCTCTCTTAACTCCTATAGTTTTGCAGATGAGTATTTTCTCCCCACTAAATGCATTCACCACCAATGGCTTCACAGTTACTTAAGGGCTAAGGTTGCAAATCCATTACTACCCATATATAGAATCATACAATTGTTAGGACTGGAAGGGATTTCAGGGATCATCTAGTTCCAAACCCCTTGACATAGGCAGAGACACCTCACACTAGATCAGATTGCCCAGAGCTACATCCAGCCTGGACTTAAAAACCTCCAGGGATAGTGCTTCTACCACCTCCCTGGGCAACCTGTTCCAGTGTCTCACCACCCTCATGGGGAAAAACTTCTTCCTAACATCCAATCTGAATCTATCCATTTCTAGTTTTTTTCCATTCCCCCTAGTTCTGTCACTACCTGACACCCTAAAACGTCCCTCACCAGCTTTCTTTTAGGTCCCCTTCAAATACTGGAAGGCCACAAGAAGGTCTTCTCAAAGCCTTCTCTTCTTCAAACTGAACAGCCCCAACTCTGTCAGTCTGTCCTTATAGGAGAGGTTCTCTGGCCCTCTAATCATCCTTGTGGTCCTTCTCTGGACACATTCCAGCACCTCCAAATCATTCCTGTAACATGGGCTCCAGAACTGGATGCAGTACTCCAGGTGGGGTCTCACCAGAGCAGAGTGGAGGGGGAGAATCACCTCCCTTGTTCTGCTGACTATGCTTCTCTTGATGCAGCCCAGGATCTGGTTGGCTTTCTGGGCTGCAAGTGCACACTGGAGGCTCATGTTAAGCTTCTCATCCACCAGCACCCCCAAGTCCTTTTCTTCAGGGCTGCTTTCAAGCCAGTTGCTGCCCAGCCTATATCAGTGCTTGGGATTGCCCCAACCCAGATGCAGAACCTTGCACTTGTTGAACCTCATGAGGTTGTCATACGTGCAGCGTAACTGAAATGCAATTGCTTGCAGTGCATATATTTTGAAGAGTCAAGTGGAAAGTGAGCATTGCTATCTCCTCTTTACTGGAGATACACACTATTCTTTGTAACCATCTTGGAACATACACGATTACTAACAGGTGACTATTTATCTGTTGCTTTAAATTTAAAAAAATCTTCATATACCAAATATTTGTCTCCGTTTGAATTAAAACAACGTCCTGGAAATTCTACAAGCTGTGTGTAGGCTTGCATTTTACAAGCATAAGATATGCTTCCATTCAGTCTGGTGATGTGTCTTCCACTTATATTGGTAGCTAGGCAATACAGATGTTTCCTTTTTAAATTATGAATGCTTAAAGCCCCACAGAAGTCATATGTTTGATTCTTTCTGCTAGTGGTTTATTTGCAAGCATGGCATTCAGATCTTCCAGTCTTTGTAGAGCTGAAAAAGCAGACTCAATATTTTTCCAGAGGGGCAAGCACAACTAAATTTTAAATGTGCAATGTTGACTGTGGTTTTCATAGGTCCAGAAAATAGCACTTTCCAGAGTTGTAAGACATTGTTACTACTACCTGGATGAGGGGATTGAGTGTACCCTCAGCAAATTCGCTGATGACTCAAAACTCAGCGGGGAGTGCTTGGCACCCTGTGAGGCTGTGCTGCCATCCAATGAGATCTGGACAGGCTGGAGAACTGGGTGCAGACAAATCTCTTGAAGTTCAAAAAGGACAAACACAGGGTCCTTTGTCTGGGAGGGAATAACAGCATGCACCACTACAGGTTAGGAGCTGCCCTGCTGGAAAGCAGCTCCATGGAGAAAGATCTTGAAGTCCTAGTGGACAGTAGGTTCTCTGTTGAACAACAACGTGCCCTTGTGGCCAAGATTGCCAATGGGGTCCTGGGGTGCATCAAGAAAAGGGTGTCCAGCAGGTCTAGGGATATTCTTTCTCCCCTCTACTCTGCCCTGGTGAGACAGCACCCAGAATACTGTGTCCAGTTTTGGGATCCCCAGTTCGAGAGAGACAGAGACCTGCTGGAGAGAATCCAACAGAGAGACACAAGGATGATTAGGGGACTTGAGCATCTTGCCTATGAAGAGAGACTGAGAGACCTGGGGCTGTTTAGTCTTGAGAAGACTGAGAGGGTATCTCATCAATGTGTATAAATATCTGAGGGGTGGGTGTCAAGTGGAGAGGGCCAAGCTCTTTTTGGTGGTGCACAGTAATAAGACAAGGAACAATGGATTCAAACTTGAACATAGAAGATTTCATCTCAACATGAGGAGAAACTTCTTTACAGTGAGGATGACAGAGCACTGGAACAGGCTGCCCAGAGAGGTTGTGGAGTCTCTTTTGCAGACTTTCAAAACCTGCCTGGATGCATTCCTGTGTGGACTACCCTAAGTGATCCTGCTGTGGCAGGGGGTTGGACTCCATTATCTCTGGAGGTCCCTTCCAACCCCTAATGTACTGTGATAGTGACATTGATGATCTACAGCAACGTCCAACGTACAAATTTACTTTACACAGTTTAAAGATCACCTGCCTCCACATTTTTTTAATTTTTTGGTTTTTTTTTAATGAAAGTCCAGTTCTAGGAAACTATAGATCTACTTGGAGAGTATATTCGCTTCCCTAGGTAAGGCAAGGGATTAAACGTCAAAAATAAGAGGAAGTTTAAGGTTATATTTAACTGTTTAGAAAACAATTATTCTATTGAAAAGGCTGAATATTTCTAGGAAGGATTTTAGTCATGATCCAATCTTCTCCAGTTTTCATGCTCAAGTATGTTCTCATAAATCTGAGTCAGGGTAATAAATTTTTGTTGTTGCCTCAGTTGCCTTGAAACTTCTGTAGTGCTTCCTGGCAGGCTTTATGATCTTCTTTTGGCTTGCTTTTTTTTTTTTTTCCATTTGGCTTTTAATTTTTTTAAAAAATTTATTTCTAGTGTGACTTAATCTTCTCTCTGTTTCAATGTTTCTGCAAGAATTCTGTAGTTAAGTGAAATTTGAAACTGCAGAATGCTTTTTGGTTTTGATAAAATTATGTAAACCATTATTATTGACATTTTTTTAGTGGAGAAAAGTTGGGAACTAATGGCAGATTTTTATAAAATGAGATAATTAGACCAGGGCCTCTGTCCTAATGTCCTAGCATACATGAGCCCCAAAACTTGAAGGTTATGAAAATAATAATTACTTGGAACTTCCTATTGCTCAACAACAACAGGAGGAATATCTTGGGAATGCATCTCTTAAAATAGTAATCTCCATAGTTTCCACTTGTTTCAGGAAATCTGAGTGTGAGATGCCAAAAATGCATTCCTTTTTTTTCCCCCTCCCATTTAAATATTACCAAAATAAATTAATTATACAGGAAATATATTATTAATCTTGTTTGGTAACTGCTGAATTGATTTTAAGAAGCTGTGGTAAAAAATATTCCTGTCAGACAAAAGAACACGAGGGCACAATTCTTTATGTGGTTGGTCCCACATATCCTCTGAAAACTTCCCCTGGTCTATGAGTTTTAGAAAACATCCTGCACTAATAGCACTCTTAAATTCCAATGATGTGGAGGCAATGCAGCAGCCCAATATGCAGTCTTTGCTTTCATACCTAAAATTACATAATGTAAAATATATGTTCAGTGTCCTTACACAAGTCTTAAATAATTTCAGATACTTCAGATCTTTGAAAATTTTATGTAAAGAAATGAATTATTAAATCTTCTTTGTGTCATATTCCCAAAGACAGAATGCAAGTAAGAATAAGAACTATTTTTTTGCATTTCTGGAAGAAAGTTATCAGCAAATGAACTTAAAATATATTTATTATCTTATCTGAAAACATTGCCTTTGGGTTCACTTGGAGTTCATTATCAGCTTGGTATCTGGATTGTCTGAAGATCTGGATGACACACATACATGAGGTTGCAAAAGCTGTATTTCCTTTGCTGTAACTGAGTAAGATAGGACAAGTTCCTCATCTTTTCTGCCTGGAGCTAGACCTGTTTTTGAGGGATTCTGCCACCTGAATGTGCTTCAGGCACCAGATCTATTGCACTTACACTTACTGATGTTGTGTAATGAATATGCATTTGAATTCTGCAGATTTCTTCAGTAGTCTCTATGCAGCTTTAGCCAGGCTAGACAAGCTAGACAAGTTTTTCCCTCCCCAAATTATGAAGATACTGCATTTCTTTTTATTCTTATGCTAATTATTTGTTCAAATTTTCTCCACAAAAGAAAAAAAAAAAAAAAAAAAAAAAAAAAGAAAAAAGAAAAAAGAATTTAAATCCCACATGCAGGACTCATCTCGGCTTCTAACAATCTGGTTAGATTCACCCAGATCTAAGTGACAGACTGTTAAGCTAAAGAGTGGGAAGATGTCACCAGAATTTACTTCTCTGTAGTGAATAGTGTGTTTGAACTAGTGACACAAGATTCTCTTTACAGTCGCTGGGGGAAAGTAAGAATCCAGTGTCTTTTCAATGTTCAATTTAAAGTGGGATGAACTGTGCTCCTGTTTTCACACTTGAATGATGCCTGTGTATCCTTCTCTTTTTATCCATAGTCATATAATTTCTTTATACAGATGCAATACCTTTAGCTGTAGTAGTGCTTATAAAATATGAGGTCTGCATCTTATCAGCCTGACACTTGGGAACTTTAAAGACTAGAAGGACATGCATGTATTAAGTCAGCCAGATTTGAAGTAAGGCCTCTCATACACAGATGAAGACTCTAAACTATATCATCTTAAGCAGAAATTTAATCCTTGATTTAAGGTCCATTGATATGTATATGTCTACTTTTTGATTTGTTTGGTTGTGTGGGTTTTTTGTTGGTCTTTTTTCACCGTCATTTTTGAGAGGATCTTACTCAAATATTTCTAATAATTTTGAACATTCTTAAACCCCATCTCTTTAGAATAAAGTATTTACACTCACAGTTGGTTTGAAATCACTTTTACATCTATATTACTTCCCGAAGACTATATCTTGTGGTCCTGTCACTACAAGTGCTCTTTTCAAGTGATTATATAGCTCTTATGAAAACACTGAAGTATAAAGAAGTGAAGCAATGATTAACAGCACCAAGACAAGTTTGTGATGAGTTATTTTCATCTGATCTTTGGTACTCTAGGAGGGAAAAAATGCCAATATTTTCTCTTTGTGAATAAACAAAAAGTTGACAAGCCTTCAGCAAAACATTCTTACTTTCTGTCACATGTGGTCCTGAGACATGGAATATATTTCGAATGCAGAAGTAATACAAGGTTGAAGGTGAACAAATTTGTTATTTTCAGACAAGATAAGGCAGAACAGCAAACAGCTTCTCCTGTGTAACCTAGTTTCTAGTTTTCTCTGGAGAACAGTGGATACCAGAATAAAGATGTGATTTAGGCTATGGAAATTATGCTCAACTCTGTTTTGAGCAGTCCCAAAGAAACATCTACTGCTCATTTTTCTTTCTAAAACTGCTGTACTGAAGAACCTTAGAGTCTTTTTGTTCCAGAAGGAATAAAGAGATGACATCAGGAATGGTACTGTACATCTCTCATGTCCACTTTGCTTCGTGTATGGTGAGAGAGAACTTCTCATGGCTGTACCTAGTGCATCCCAAAGTACTGAAAGACTTGAGAATTTGCAAAATGACTCCTGTAATGCCAGCTCCTGGGAACTGATTCATAGCATTCTCATACAAAGTTTACTAGCATTTTGAAAAATTGCCCTTACTAGTGATTCTGCCCTCACCATACTTCTGCAGCTCCTGAGAAGTGGTACAGAGTCAAGGGAAACCATCTCTGCCCTATCCTGTGAGCCTGGCATTGAGAAGCAGGAGAACACACTATGGGCTTCACAGCAAATATCACAAGAGCTTGAAGTGTGAAGGAATTGATTAAAATTCTTTCCATTCATACAGTAAGAGCTGCATTGAGCAATTAAAAAAAAAAAAAGAAGTTTAAAATCATGCAGTTGATGTGTATGTTTCCATCTTTCCCTTCCTGCAGGAATAAGTGGGGGAAATACAATACAATACAATACAATACAATACAATACAATACAATACAATACAATACACCAGGTTGAAAGAGACCTTCAAGATCATCATGTCCAACCCATCAACCAATCCAACCCACCTAAACAACTAGATCATAGCACCAAGCACCCCATCAAGTCTCCTCCTGAACACCTCCAATAAAGGTGACTCCACCACCTCCACGGGCAGCTGATTCCAATGGGCAATCACTCTCTCTGTATAGAACTTCTTCCTAACAGCCAGCCTAAACCTCCTGGCGCAGCCTGAGACTGTGTCCTCTTGTTCTGGTGCTGGCTGCCTGGGAGAAGAGACCAACTTCTGCCTGTCTACAGGCAGGTAGTTGTAGAGAGCAATGAGGTCACCCCTGAGTCTCCTCTTCTCCAGGCTAAGCAACCCCAGCTCCCTCAGCCTCTCCTCATAGGGCTTGTGTTCCAAACCCCTCACCAACTTTGTTGCCCTTCTCTGGACACGTTCCAGTAAGTCAACATTCTTCTTAAACTGAGGGGCCCAGAACTGGACACAGTACTCAAGGTGCAGCCTAACCAGTGCAGTGTGCAGGGGCAGAATGACCTCCCTGCTCCTGCTGGCCACACTGTTCCTGATGAATGTCTCTACAAGGTCCATTCCAACCCCTACCATTCTGTGATTCTGTGAAAGACTGGTGTGTTGTTAATACCTTTTTATAACAAATTCCTCTACTATACCGAGGTTCAGTAGTGCCAGTGCATAACTCTGGTCATTCTGTGCGTGATTTTATTACTTTTACCAAGTTTTCTTTGCTAGTTATTGGTGGAGCTCTGTAGAAGGTTTAATTAGAAAAGACAGGGTAGAAACTCTCAAGTTCTGTTTAGGCAGTTCCAGGAACATTGTTACTAAGAGGGTTACTTGAGCTTAAGAGAAAATAGCTAATTGAGTACAGCCGACTCACTAATGCTGCTCCAGCTAACAGTTTACTTCACTAGACAATCAATAAATACTAGGTTAAATAACAGGCTGATTGTGTAAATACAAAGAGAGGACTAAATAGGCTTAGACACTTCCCAATTCCTAATTCAGGTTCTAACAAATCACATGAGATCATCAACAAAAGTGGTAGCAGTTGTTATCTTCATGTTCTGTTGTTAAAAAGCAGATCCATTCCATTGTCACCAGTACTCATTAAAAAAGATATGAGATGGAGCACCCTGGTCCACATGAGCAGCCTGCACTTTTGCCCCCCTGCCATTTTAACCCCAGACGTGGAACACAGGTAATCACAGTCAGACTTGGAGCAACTGTTTTCAGCTTGGTTTTAGGTTTGGAAATTGCTACTTCAGCGTATGTCAGACCTGAAGGAAGGCTTGTGTACTTGAAAGTCTCCCTATTTTGCAACATCATCTAGCAGAGCAAAAAAACCCAAGTACCTCACCTACAGTAACAGGTGTTGAAGTCTGACCTAGTGTATATTATGGGTTGCTAAATTCCCTGAGATACTCTGTAGCTGAAAACAATAACCTCTGTTTCAGCTGAAACACACAGTTAGGTTAAAGCATGACTTCATGAAATGCATCCAGTCTTGGTCTTGAGACATCAGGAGCTCAAGAATCTATTGAATTCTTTGGAGTTTGTTCCAGTTGTTTGCTGCTTCATAGTTAAGAAATAGTGTGTTTTATTTCCTCCTTAATTTGCTTGACTTCAGTTTTCAGCTCCCAGTTTTTGTTATGCCTCGGTTAGATTAGAGAGCCCTTGTATTTTCTCCCTATGAAGGTACTTACATGCTGTAATCAAGTCACCTCTCAATCTTTTTGATAAGCTACGTAGATTAAGCTCTTTTGAGTCACTTACAGCAAGGGTTGAGAGCACTGCTGCTAGCTCAAGTATTCAAGCCTGTTATGGTCAAAGATTACTAATTAATGTCATTAGAAATGGGCAGTTCTTTGTGTGTGAGTGAGCCTTACAAATAACTCTCAGCTGATGAGTTTAATAATGCAGACTGAAATACCTGTAAGCCAGTTATCTATAATTATGCATATACTCATGAAGACAGCGGATGCCACTTCTTCATTTTAAAGTGGGCTGTATAAAGGAAGGGTATTTAGTGAAAAGAATGAGAATTAGAAGCTCTACAGTATCATTATTCCCTTTTTTGATTTAAATGCTCACTTCTGTCCTACCATTTCCTCTTCTTAACTTTTTTTTTTTTTAACGTTGCTTTCTGATAAGACTAAACTGATGGTATAATTACTGGGTAGAAATTGCAGGTATCAAGCATCTTCTTGAAATCACCTCCTCTTAGTTTCTTGCAAGCTATACTAACTGTGAATATATTTAACACTGGCAGATCGTTCAGCTTTTCATGTTTCTGTACCTCTGGAAAAGAAAAAATTGGTGGCAAAACATCTGAGGCCATATTTATGCAGGAATAAATTATACTCGTTTCTGTGCTTCAATGGCAATGTGCTGTGTCTGATTTTATTTCTACAGTAGTTAGCAAACTACCCTTAAGGTATCATTCATCACAAGCGAATCCTAGAGGAAGTTATTTCTATTTGCAGTCTGAAAGCAAGACTGAGTTATTTTTTCCCCCTAAGTTTTGGCTTTGTAAGTACCTCAGCAGAAACTGACCCACCTACGGTCAATCTGGCAAAACCTTTATGCTAAACATCTTACAGAAATACAAAGAATCAGTATTAAGCTCAGTATTGTGCTGCTTGGTTCTCTCCTCCATGTGGAATATATTCATGCAGAGTCTGTAATATGGGTACAATTGTTCACACCAGGGGTTTATTTATTCCCTTGTTCTAACTCCCTTGAGTTCACAGAGCCAAAACAAGTAGTGTTGCCAGACTCCTATCTATGAGATTTCTTGTTGCTTTAGTCCATTGACATCATCTGTCAGCACCAACCTCTTTGTTGTCAACATTATCAAAACAGACAACACCTGAAGCAGGAGAAGAAATGAACCGAACAGAATCTGAATGAAATATCTTCACATTCACCTTCAGAAATACGAGCTTCTCACCAGGTAGCCATGTCGTTGCAAGGCCACTCTCCATAATATTTGAAAAGTCATGGCAGTCAGGTGAAATCCCTGGAGATGGGAAGAAGGGACACATTACACCTGTCTGATGGAAACAAAGACCTCGATAATTACTAACCTGTAAACCTCCCCTCTGTGCCTGGGAAGATCATGGAACAGATCCTCTTGGAAGCTATACCGGAACAAATGGAGGACAGGGAGTTGATTTGAAACAGCCATCATGGATTCACCAAAGGCAAGTCCTGCCTGACCAACCTAGTGGCTTTCTACGATGTTGTAACTACATCAGTGGACAAGGGAAGGACAACAGATGCCATCTATTTGAGCCCTTGCAAAGTCTTTGACACAGTTCTCCACAACATCCTTCTTTCTAAGCTGGAGAGATATGGACTGTCCAGTGGATAAGGAACTGGTTAGATGATTGCATGCAAAGGATAGTAGGCAATGACTCAATGTCCATTGTAGACAAATGGTGCCCCTCAAGAGTCTGTACTGGGAACAGTGTTGTTCAATAGCCTCCTCAATGATATTGACAGTAAGACTGAGTGTACCTCCAGGAAATTTGCAGATGAAACCAAGCTGAATGGTGTTTTGGTAAGTCTGAAGGACAAGATGCCATCCAGAGAGTCCTGGACAGGCTAGAGAGGTTCAATAAGTGTAAGGTCCTGCACCTAGGTTGGGGTAATTCTAGATATCAGCACAGGCTGGGGGATGATGAAATTGAGAGCAGCCCTGCAGAAAAGAACTTGGGAGTGCTGATGGCTGAAAAGCTGGACATGAGCAGAGAGTGTGCTCTTGCATCCCAGAAGGCAAATCACATCCTGAGCTGCATGAAAAGAAGTGTGGCCAGCAGGTGGAGAGAGGTGATTCTGACACTTTACTCTGCCCTGGTAAAACAACACCTGGAGTACTGTGTCCAGCTCTGGAGTCCTCAGTACAGGAAGCACGCAGATCTGCTAGAGAGGGTCAAGAGGAAGACCATGAAAATGATGAGTGGGATGGAATACTTCTTCTGTGAGGGAGCTGTTCAGCCTGGAGAAGGGAAGGTTCTGGGGAGACCTAATAGTGGGGCTATCTTTACTATCTTTCAAACTGATTCAGGAGAATGAATAGGAATGGTGAAATCTAAACTGATGATAAGAGGAGTCTCCACAGGACAGGGATCCACAAACATTGAATCTGGCCATTTTTGGAAGCAAGCAAGATGTCCTCTATTTGTTAAAATATTTCTCTGATTTTTCAGCCATGTTGCAGTAGTGATAAAGAAAAACAAGAATATGAATTTTCATTTAGCATGATTTTCTATTATATGCGGTTCTCTATTAATTTTATCCAGGGAGATAAGCAGAACTTAGAGAGTGAATACTGTGCTGGGCCAGTAAATATACACACGTGTATGAGCTTTGCTGGTAGTGACAATATACAGTATGAGGGTAAACCTGAGCACAAAACAAATCTGAGGACATCATGAGTGGGGACCTTTTCATGCTCTGAGCTGCATTTCAGTAATTAACTGTACTTCTTGCTTCAAATTGCCTCCTTGTAAGTAGAACTTCCTGCTAAGTCCAGGCTTCAGGCGACAGTACTAGATGACATCCCCACTGAATACCACAGCAGATGGTATCTCTGGAAGTGCTGCCTGAAATTTCCACATTTATTGATCTTTCTAGAGGAAGCTGCAATTTACAGGATTTTACAGAGCCTTGCTAAGCAAGCAGAAGTGCTAGACTCAAGTGGTTTTTGTGTGTAATGTGTTCCAAGTCCAATAAATATTACTGTTTGGTTCAGCTCTATGCTCCTATAGCATGCATACTTTTCTTCAAATCTTAATGCTAGTGAACAAAACAGGCACTTGTGAGTAAATAAATGAATATATGATCATATGCAAAGGCATAATGAACCCACATTATCCCATTATGCCCTGTGTTTCTGTAATTATTTGAGGTTATCTTTAGCAGTAGGAAAATTTCTGTTCCAATATGTTTCTGGTTTTACCTGCCTATACATCTTTTCTGGATGGCAGGCAGTAACCAAGCATCCTGCATTGACTAGAAGAATCTTGAGATTTAGATTACTGCTCTGGAGAAATGGCTCGAATGGGCTGCCCAGGGAGGTGGTGGAGTCACCATCATTGGAGGTGCTTAGGAAGAGACTGGATGGGGTGCTTGGTGCCATGGCTTAGTTGATCAGATAGCGCTGGATGATAGGTTGGACTCAATGATCTCCAAGGTCTCTTCCAACCTGGTTAATTCTATTCTATTCTATTCTATTCTATTCTATTCTATTCTATTCTATTCTATTCTATTCTATTCTATTCTATTCTATTCCGTTCCGTTCCGTTCCATTCCATTCCATTCGATGCAATGTGCCCTTTGCATAACCCAAGGCAAAGGGCAGATTCCTGAATAAAGAGGAAATGTTTCAGGTGTTTTGTTTATTCTTCAAGTTGTCACCCTACCTTGATACCTATGCTTACTTGTCAGTAACTCTCTGGGATGCTTTTTTTGGCTGCCACATTCCTGTGTATTTTTGTTTACATTTGATTTTAGGGTGGTGGTGTTTTGCTCCTAAAATTTTCCTGCAAACTGATATTGTGCAGGAAAATGTGGTGAGGTAGCTGGGAAAGAAACAGAAATATTAAAATTGGAGGCAGGTTCAAGGGTTATTGACAAATGCTATGTTTCAAGTATATAAGACATAGTCCTGGCTAAAATATTGTTGTCTTATGGACCTAAATTGCTTGCAAGTATTGCACAGTTGGAAGTAGTTGTTGCTATAGAAGCACTGGAGCCGCTGACAGTGCTGGCAGCAGGAACAGAAGAAGCAGAAGAAGGTACATGATTACCTTATGTGTTTGGGAATGAGAGTTTGCGTTTTATATCCTATTACTTCTCTTGTATTGGGAAAACAATGGTAAAAATAAAAAGAGAGACAAAGAGGAGAAAAGAGACAAAGAAAGGAAAAGGAAAATAAACCCACAAAGTCTTATTTATTGTATTATTTTTAGATTTGCAAATTTTATGGGTAAAATTAGCTGAATTTGCAAAACTAAGACGAAATTTTGCTGTTGGAACTGTAAGAGACGGTAGCTATGATGGGTCTGTGGGGAAAAAAAAAGTGAAGAAACTTTTTCCTCAGTCAGGAGAACTTCAGTTGTGAAGTACAGTGGATAGGTGTACCTATATGCAAGAACTTGCATAGAAAAATAATCACTCTTTATATTGTAGTGCTATTTCATGACCACCTCAGAAAAGATGTCTTCTATGGGAGAATTTGGTATTCAACAGATGTGAATACTGTATTGTTTCCTCCCCATATTTCAAGAAGTCCCAGGAAGCCACTCTGCTCTCCCACCACATGCAAAGCAGGGAAGTACTCTCCATCCTTAAAATTTTGTCACGGTTTACTTCCTGGTTGTCATTTCTGCACTGCTGCATCCAGCCAACTACCTTTCCACTCTACCTCCCTGACCCATTTCTTCAGGGCGGAGCTTCTGCCCAGCCTGCTAGGTTAAGAAGGATTCCTGTACGGTGCTGCTTTCCCATCATTTCTTTCCATAGGATATGAGCAATAAAGGGCAATGGAAAGAACTCTCTCATCTCTTGCTGTCCATATCTGAAGGACTTTTCCTTCCTTCTGTCTTACATAGCTGAGGAGGTACCCCTTCCTGAGAGAAGTCATTGTACACATCCAGTTATAGGGCACAGCAGGGGGAAAGAATGAGCATTTAGTGGGAGTGCTGAGGAATTAACACTTCCACAGAGTAAAGCCTTTTCCTAATTTCTGATTTAACAATAAAGTTTGAGAGGATTCAAAAGACTGTGCATTTGCTCTTCATTAGTTAAAACAGTGAAACATTAGTGTCAGTCAAATTTTCATGCCTTTTGGTTTGCTTTTTTAGTCCCTGTAATGTGATAATGAGGACACTGTTAATACTGAATCTGAATAGCAGCCTCAGTGAAAGCTCAGGGTAAGCAGATAGTAATTGATCCATTGTATGCAATCCTAACCTCAATCTGTCTGTGGCCCAAGAAATTTTAGGGAAGAGGCGATGGGTTTGTATTTAGTAGCCCCAGACTGGCTATTCCTCTGTGATTTTCTCTAGATGCTTTCCAAGCCCATGTAAATATTGTAATCCACAATGTTGTAAGCAGGTCCAAGGCTTCTACAGTATGTACTATGGAACAAAATGATGCCTTCTCTTTGTCGGAGCCTACTAACTGCAGGGAGGCATTTATTTAATGCCTCTTAATTTTTGTGGCAGAAGAGACAAAAATGCCACCATGTGAGTCATATCAGTGGTGAACTCTGTAGCAAAGAGTAAGGAAAAGATAATGATCTGAGGGTTTAGTATGGTGGAAGAGGATCTGATACTTGTATATATCTGAACTGTATATATGGTGTGTGTATCTGTGTATATCTGAATGGACTCTGCTATTAAAAGATAACCTTGAAAGTAGCTCCAAATAAATCTAACAGCTGTCTTGCAGAATACCATAATTTTGCATCCTAAGAAATATTACCACACATAGTGCTGTACAGATTAGATGGGAACTAAAGGCTAATAAAGTTCACCAAACCCTTTTCATCCATAGAATCCTAAAAAGATTAGTATGAAAACTGTGATTAAAGGTATCTTAGTTTCATTCTGTGCAAATACTTTTCCTCAGAGGAAAAGATACTCAAGATTAATTTCTCTTATTTATTTATTTTGTGCATCTGAACCTGCCTAAACAGGGATTCACTGTTGTTAAAGGGATTTTTTTTTTCCTTTAGTGCCACCAAATGAAGGAGCTGGGGTTGCTTAGCCTGGAGAGAAGGAGGCTCAGGGGAAACTTTATTGCTGTCTACAACTACCTGAAGGAAGGTTGTAGACAGGTGGGGGCTGGTCTCTTCTCCTGGGCAACCAGCACCAGAACAAGAGGACACAGTCTCAAGATGCACCAAGGAGGTTTAGGCTGGATGTTAGGAGGAAGTTCTATGCAGAGAGAAAGATGGCCCATTGGAATGGGCTGCCCGGAGTGGTGGTGGAGTCACCATCACTGGAAGTGTTTAGGAGGAGACTGGATGGGGTGATTGGTTGCATGGTTTAGTTGATTAGGTGGTGTTGGATGATATGTTGGACATGATGATCTTGAAGGTCTCTTCCAATCTGGTCTGGTCCATTCCATTCCATTCCCATTCCATTCCATTCCATTCCATTCCATTCCATTCCATTCCATTCCATTCCAAATAAACTCTGTTTGGATAAGCGGCAACAACAACAACAAAATGGAGCCAGGAGGGGCAATCCTATTCTAGTGGAGAATTTTGCTAGCTGTCTGCTTGAAAACATTATATATATCTTTTTTTTAGAAGCACTTTAAACATTTCAGATATTATCTCATGGAGTTAACATGCCTAGGAAAAGAATGACTTTGTTTAAGAAAGAAAGAAAGAAGGAAAGAAAGAAGGAAGGAAAGAAGGAAAGAAAGAAGGAAGGAAAGAAGGAAAGAAAGAAGGAAGGAAAGAAGGAAAGAAGGAAAGAAAGAAAGAAAGAAAAAGAAAGAAAGGAAGAAAGGAAGAAAGGAAGAAAGGAAGAAAGGAAGAAAGGAAGAAAGAAAAGATGTTTGCCAAAACAGAAAAAAGGTCTTCTACATAAAAATAAAAATGAAGCTTCTAAGTGAATAGTGCATAGATCATTAGGAAGAATAAATTCTCAGAATCCCTGAAGGTAAAGTGCAATAGCATGTAGCCTATTTGACTTTTGCATACTAAAGAAAATCAGGTTTCATTACAGAATGAATTATTTTAAATGACTCATTTTTTTTTACTATTTAATGTTCTTATTATATAAACTGCATTTTCCACCAAATTGTCTTTAAGATATAATATTTTTGTAAGAAGTGTATTAAAAAAAATTAGTCATCAGGCAGTAGTAAGATTTCTCAGTTGATTGAACAGACACATATGTGATGTACTTAAGGTAAAAAGTCTCCCTGTATGACTCCTGTGCTGTAGATATTTACAACTGCCATGTTAAAATACAAATATTTCAACATTATGTATGGAAGCTGCTGCAAAATGGTACTGATGCACTGATATGCTGATACTTAACTGCACTTCTGTGATTTTAGAAGCTATTTGCTTTTTAACATTTATCATGGAGCATTTTCTTCAGCATTTTCTTCAGCTGCTCTTTCAAGCCACCAATATGGACTCAAAGTCAAAGAATAACATTTTATTTTGAAGTCAGGTGAAAAAGCAGTAGATGAATATTATAGAGACTGGAAGGAAGAGTGGCACGTCTGTCACAATATTTGTGAGGGGTTTGGAGCACAATCCCTATGAAGAAAGGCTGAGGGAGCTGGGGTTGCTTAGCCTGGAGAAGAGAAGACTGAGGGGTGACCTTATTGCTTTCTACAACTACTTGAAGGGAGGTTGTGGACAGGTGGAGGCTGGTCTCTTCTCCCAGGCAGCCAGTACCAGAACAAGAGGACACAGTCTCAGGCTGCACCAGGGGAGGTTTAGACTGGATGTTAGGAAGAAGTTCTATACAGAGAGAGTGATTCCCCATTGGAATGGGCTGCCCGTGGAGGCGGTGGAGTCACCTTCATTGGAGGTGTTCAGGAGGAGACTTGATGGGGTGCTTGGTGCCATGATCTAGTTGTTTAGGTGGGTTGGATTGGTTGATGGGTTGGACATGATGATCTTGAAGGTCTCTTCCAACCTGGTTTATTGTATTGTATTGTAATATCCAAAAAACCCAAGGATGATCCTTCCTGAAAGTGAAGTGCTTGATTAATCAGCAGTTTGCACCCAGTTCAGAATTATTGTTCCTATAGCACTGTTGAGAAGATCAAAACAAAGGAGCTGAGGTTTATCTTTGGTGCTGCCAGACAGAAATGATGAAAATTATTTAAAAGCATTGACCCCACTGACATGTGGGCAAGCTGTGCAAGGTAAGAGAGTAAAGGCAGAGTCCCTCAGTTTGAAAGGTCTCCTCCATCTGATGTGTAGTGGCCAATACTGACTGCACCAGATGAAGGAATGTTCTGCCCAGGGAAGTGGTGGCATCATCATCACTGGAAATGTTTAGGAAGAGACTGGATGGGGCGCTTGGTGCCACAGTTTAGTTGATTAGATAATATTGGATCATAGGTTGGACTCAATGATGTCAAAGGTCTTTTCCAACCTGGTCTATTCTATTCTATTCTATTCTATTCTATTCTATTCTTTTCTATTCTATTCTATTCTATTCTATTCTATTCTATTCTATTCTATTCTATTCTATTCTATTCTATTCTATTCTAATTATATTCTATCCTATCCTATCCTATCCTATCCTATCCTATCCTATCCTATCCTATCCTATCCTATCCTATCCTATCCTAATTCTTATTCTAAACACAGAATTGTAGAATCATAGAACCAGCCAGGTTGGAAAAGATTTCAGATATCAAGTCCAAGCTATCACCCAATACCTAACACTTCATGACAACTAAAGCATGGCTCCAAGTGCCACATCCAATCCCCTTTTGAACACCTCCAGATACTGGGACTCCACCACCTCCCTGGGCAGCCCATTCCAATGGCCAATTATTCTTTCTGTGAAGAACTTTCTCCTCACCTTGAGCCTAAACTTCCCCTGGCACAGCTTGAGACTGTGTCTTCTTGTTCTATTGCTGGTTGCCTGGGAGAAGAGACTATCCCCCACCTGGCTACAACCATCCTTCAGGTAGTTGTAGAAGGCAGTAAGGTCTCCCCTGAGCCTCCTTTTCCCCAGGCTAAACAACCCCAGCTCTCATAGGGCTTGTGCTCGAGACCTCTCACCAGCATTATTGCCCTTCTCTGGACATGTTCAAGTGTCTCAATGTCCTTAAACTGAGGGGCCCAGAACTGGACACAGTACTCAACTGTATGTTTATCTTTTGTGTATGAAACATTACCTGCAGTTTCTTTACAAGAGAGTTTCTATGCTCTATGCATGTCTGTGCCACACAACTGAATTAGATGACTGCTAGCAGAGCTGTGAAATGTCAGGCTAGTCCCAGTGCTGCAGGCAGTGAACACGGTACTCTGGCAAAATTAATGGGCCTGGTGTTGAGTTAGACGTCCTGCATAACTAATTTGTGACTCCCTGGTGTGACTAATGCAGCCATTATTTTCACACTGCATTGCTTACTAGTGAACTTCTAACATATAAACCTGGATGCCTCTAACTGTCATCTGTTTGGAAGCTTACTTAGACTGCACAGAGTGGGGAAGGGTTGAGCTGTTTTTGGTATCTGCTCCATCTGGGTACACCAGGGTTCAGTGTGAAATTTAGGAACTGGACGTGTTCATGTGGGTAGAAAACTGTCTGTCAGGCAGGTTTGCCGCTGATTTCAGGGACTGATTTTGAATCAAAGAGTGTAGTCATCTGCTTGGAGCTGCTTGTCCCTGCTAGAGCTTGTATATGAAAGGGATATGGGACCAGAATGTTTAGCAAATATTTAATTAACTGAAATGTTATTTGAGTTCAATGAATAACTGTAACTTGACTTGTAACTTCCACTCTTGTCACTCCCTCTACAGTGTGGGAGAGGCAAATTGGGATAAGGAGCCATGCAAATTTTGTCAGAGACTAGCTGTGGCTTTTCAATATATTGTCTACACCCTAAGGGGAGCCTATAAAAACCTGAACGTGAAATCATTACACTGTTTTGTCATGCCCAAATGACAATAACAACCATGAAACCTTTTCTGTAAAATGCCTTCACATAGGCTAACTTGATTTGCAATGATTTAAATACTGAAACAAATTCCCTCTATTTCCATTTTGCATTTAAACAAAATGACAACATATTGGCACCATCACTGTCTCATCTTACTATAAATCAACAAAAATGATCTGCCTGCCAAGTTCCTTATCTGTGCTCTTTTATTCTTGTACAATATGTGCATGTTATAAGATGTTATATGTTATGTTATATGTTATATGTTATAAGATGTTATATGTTATAAGATATAACAATACCTCTATGCTCCCTCTCTATTTGCCTGTTTTTAATGTGCCTACAATAATTTAAGTTCTAGAAACCTGGAGAAAACCTCATGGGTAGATAAGTGGTTATACTAGTGAAGAAGAAACTGGAAAGGTAAAGCAGTAATGGTGATGCTCAGCTGGCAGTAGTGGTAATGAATAAATTTTTATGTATTTGACTGAAAGCACTTCCTAAAAGAAATAGTATTATGAAAACTTAGCTCCCACCATTACATGAAATAAAGCAGTTCTTCTATGGAGTGCCCGTTGACCAGCCTTGCAGATAGAAAATAAGACTCTCCACTCAGAATATTCCTGTTGTTATCAACAGAGCCTCTGCAGGTATCAAAGAGCTAATGTGTTGTACCATGAATCTGTGCAAGTGGGAATATATGATTTAGTCAAAAAGCTCGCTTACTGAGTTTGAATTTAGATTTACCTAGGCTTTTTAGATTTACTAAATCAGGCTGATTTAGATACAGATCAGCGAAAGACCACTTGCATGGCATTCAGTAGCATACAAAAAATATGTACTAATGGATTTCTTCTGTTAATAAATGGAAGTAGGTTTCTGGTTTCTGTGATGATATTTGAATATTTTATCATACTTGAATATTTGGAGGTTGGGCTAGATGACTTTGAATGGTCCCTTCCAACCCAAACCATTCTGTTATTCTGTGATTCTCTGAATATGTTACAGTGCTGTAAATATAAAAGGTGTAGTGCTGAATTTTGCATATAATCACTATGAGAAATCTCATATGGAGTACTCTTTCGTATCTACAATAATAACCTCTTCTATTGCTGTTGTTGAGATGTCCATAATGTGACTCTAAGGTGGCTGTTCAAACAATCACTAGGATGAAGATTCATGCTTTCCAGGTAGGAACAGCTATGCTCTGTCTTCTCTCATTTTTTTGTTTTAGTCCAATGAAGATGAGCAGTTAATAACACTCACAGAGTAATCAAGTTGGTTATTATTCCTGAATTCAAGCAGGAAGTCTAAAACAAACCCAGACTGCACCAGTGCAAAAATGGCAGAATAGAGGCAAGCATATTACAAGAAGATGAGGGTGAAAATGAGAGAGATTTTACAATTGATTTCAGCATTTCACAGTGTCACACAGTATCACTGAGGTTTGAAGAGACCTCGAAGATCATCGAGTCCAACCTGTCACCACAGACCCCATGACTAGACCATGGCACCAAGTGCCACGTCCAATCTCCTCTTGCCCATTGGAATCGGCTACCCGTGGAGGTGGTGGAGTCACCTTCATTGGAGGTGTTCAGGAGAAGACTTGATGGGGTGCTTGGTGCCATGGTTTAGTTGTTTGGGTGGGTTGGATTGGTTGATGGGTTGGACGCAATGATCTTGAAGGTCTCTTCCAACCTGGTGTATTGTATTGTATTATATTGTATTGCTCTAGAGTCACAGAGGGCCACAGAAAGATACTAAAGAATCAGTCTAATGTCTGAAAATATTACACAATATACTAGGTTTATGTGGCAAGGTTTTGGTAGCAGAGGGGCTGCAAGGGTATGAGAAGCATCTAGAAACTTCCCCGATGTCAAATAAAGCCAAGGCCAGCTGGCTCAGTAACAGACCTGCTGCTGGCCAAGGCTGAGCCCATCAGTGAGGTAATAGAATGGAATAGCAGATAATTAACCAGGTTGGAAGAGACCTTTGAGATCATCGAGTCCAACCTATCACCCAACACCATCTAGTCAACTAAACCATGGCACCAAGCACCCCATCCAGTCTCTGTGCCTCTGTGACAATATATTTTAGAAGAAAAAAAACCCTGTGCTGCAGCAGTCAGAAGAGTGTTGCTATGTGAAAGAAGCAACTCTGCAAACACCAGTCAGTGAAGAAGGAAGGAGAGGTGCTGCAAGTGTCCAGAGATAGTCTGCCAAGTCTATGACGAGGCAAGCAGCTCCCCTGCAGTCCATGGTGGTTAACAATGGAGCAGATATTCACCTACAACACATGGATGACCCCATGCTGGAGCAGGGGGACCCAAAGGAGGCTGTGACCCTATGGGAAGCTCACACTGAAGCAGGATCCTAGCAGAACCTCTGGGAAGCTCATCCTGAAGCAGGATCCTAGCAGAACCTCCTGGAAAGTGGAGACTATGCTGGAGCATGTGTAATATCAGCAGCTATGACCCTGGGGGGCCCCATTCTGGAGCAGTCTGTTTCCGAAGGACTATGTCCTGTGGAAAGGAACCATGCAAGTTTCTCTTCCCTGTCCAGCTGAGGGGTGACTGATAGAGTGGCTTCAGTGGGCACCTGGCATCCAACCAGGGTCAACTCACCACAGATGAACTCACTGGTTTGGACACTTCACAAGCAAGGTAATTTCTTCTTTATAATAAAAACCAAAACAAAACACAAAAGTTATGAATTTTAGTTTAAAAATGCATGTAGATATCTTGTGCATGTATCTAGAATGAGCAAAGAAATGGTCAAAGAGCCAGCAATTGGAGTTTTAAAGTATGCAAGTCATATCTTACAGAAATGGTCAACCTGGAGAAATGGTGGAGGAACTCACAAGTGTAATCAACATTTCCTGAATATTTATTGAAGGAAAGTGGCATTTAAGATCCTCACTGAGGATCAAGACTTCATTCAATTGCATACTTCACTAGCATGCAATCGTTATTGTTGGAAAGGGCTGAAGAACTTCTTAAAAGCAAGACCTGAGGGAAGTGCTGAGCACACAAAATGGACACAAAGCCATGTAACTACACAGCCTGTAAAACCAAAACCAAAACCAAAACCAAAACCAAAAACATTTAAAGATGGAACACACAGACTACAGCTCTGCAATATCATCCACAACTGAGCATGTTCTACTGATATTTCTCACCAAGTTAGTTATTACTTACTGTTAAACTTTAGCTTTTCTTTTTCCCCTTCTTTCCTCCTCCCTCTTCTTTCTTCTTTCCCTATCCCTCCCTTTCCTTTTCCCCTCACTTTCCTTTCCACCTCTCCATTTTTAAAATGTATTTAAAAGACCAAAAGGTGCATTGGCTCTATTTTCCTTTGAAATAAATATGCTTTTTTTATTATTCCCTTTTCCTTCATATCAAAAAGATGTATTCTGTTTTCTTGTGTGTGGAAATGTCTGTGCATTACACAAAACCCTCATTAGTGCTTTGGGTTCTGAAGGTCATTGACAGTAACATACTGGAAATTTTACGTGGGCTGGTGACCAGTATCAGTCCCAAGTCTTACCACATGGCTCCACCTTATGCAACTTGTAGTGGAAAAGCTACAAGGATACTTACTGCAGTGTCAAGTATAATATGCAATGTACAAAGACTATAAGGCAAAAAATAGAATCATAGAATGGAAGGGAAAAAAGAAGGAAAAAGCAATGCAGAAAAGTATAAAGTGACAAACCACTTGACTGTCATGCAGTACAATTTCCAAATATTTGGAAGGCATGGAGGAGGATAGATGAATGTTCCATCATCCTGCCAATCCTGCCTACATTTTTCATATGCATTTGGGGAGGAATTTTGCATGCATCAGATTGTAGCCATGAAAATAACAGCATTTTTTCCCAAAATAATTGAAGCATTACCAAGCAAGATAATGATTGATGGTGTTTAGCAGCCTAAGAACACTGCCTAATTTTCTTACAGGTGTGTTGCACATATATGAAAAAGAAAAAGAGAGTAGGAAAAGACTTACAGCACTCAAAAATGCTGTTCACAGTATTCAGTTAAACTTATTCATTACCATTTTCACAAACCACATTTGATTTCCCTTTTTTATTTTCAAATGGTTATACCATTGCCAGAAAGCAAAATTACTGCTTTGAAGTGTATGTGGCATAATTAACTGGGAACATTAATGTCAAGAGACACTTTTTAAGTTTTCATAGAATCCTAGAATCAATGAGGTTTGAAGAGACCTCAAGGATCATCAAGTCCAACCTGTCACCCAAGACTTCATTACTACTAAACTATGGCACCAAGTGCCACATCCAATCCCCCTTGAACACCTCCAGGGATGGTTCAGTCTGGAGAAGAGAAGGCTCAGAGGTGACCTCATTGTGGCCTTCCAGTATCTGAAGGGGGCCTACAAGAAGGCTGGGGAGGGACTTCTCAGGATCTCAGGTAGTGATAGGACTAGGGGGATGGAATGAATCTGGAAATTGGGAGATTCAGGCTAGATGTGAGGAAGAAGTTCTTCACCATGAGAGTGGTGAAGCCCTGGAATGGGTTGTCCAGGGCGGTGGTTGAGGCCCTGTCCTTGGAAGTGTTTAAGACCAGGCTAGATGAGGCTCTGGCCAGTGTGATCTAGTGTAGGGTGTCCCTGCCCATGGCAGGGGGGTTGGAACTAGATGATCCTTGCGGTCCCTTCCAACCCTGACTGATACTATGATACCTCCCTGGGTAGCACATTCCAACAGCTAACACAGACATTGCTGAAGTTGACAACAACAAACTGACTATCTGTCGATACAATAACAACAAGATTACCTATACTTCCTGTGCCTGTTTAGCTCCAGGCAGCAGACATACATATAGGGTGCTGTGTAGAAGAGGATTTTCCAAAGAGCAGTGCACTATTATAACTAATCTTGAACTTAGAAGTCGGGGGTGGTGGTGGAAATGGTACATGGCTTTTATGCTTTCTTCAGCACAGGGTTAAATTCTCTTGGCAGAAAGGAGAATTTTATGGAGGAGAGAGTGAGTACAGGATAGACTAATTCATTTTCTCAGACATTACTCAGCAAATGTATGTTTTTAGAATAAAAAAAATAAGTATATGTTTCATAGCAGATGTTGCATTAATCGTTTCTGAGACAAGTGACTGGAAAATCAAGGCCACAAGATAGGATCTTTCTAGGAATAGTTTTTAAATGTGTGAACTTAGCATATATGTTTCCCTTCCAAGTTGCAAGAATATTTTAATAAAACACTACTGAAATAGTTTCTGGGATCCCAGAGTCAGAATGATTGAGGCTGGAAGAGATATCTGAGAGTCATCTATCCCAACTTCCCCACTCAATTAGAGTGGGGAACCACCTAGAGTTGGCTGCTCAGGGCTAGGTCTTGAACAGTCATAGGGTTTTTTACTATTTTCAAGGAGGGGGTCCCCACAACATGTTTTGGCAATTGTGTGCCAGTGCTCAGTATCCATTACAGTAAAAATTGCTTCTTGATGCTCTAAGAGGACCTCCTATCTTTCAGTTTGTGCTCTTTGCCTCTGCACCTGTCACGGAACACCACTGAAAAGAGTCTGTTTCCACCTTCTTTACAGACTCCTTTCAGGTATTTATATATATTGCTGAGATCCTTCCTGAGCCTTCTCTTCTCCAAGCTGAACAATCCCATCACTCTCAGCCTCTCCTCATAAAAGAGCCTACAGTCCCTTAATCATCTTTGTGGTCCTTTTATGGACTTTCCCAACTATATCTGTATTCCTTTTTTTTCTGAGGAGCTCAGAACTGAGCACAGTACTCCATACAGGACTTTATCAATCCTAATCAGAAGGGAAGGATAGCTTCTCTTGACCCACTGGCAGCACTTATTCTAATGCAGCCCGGGATACCATTAGTGTTCTTTGTGGCAAGAACTTGAACTTGATGTCCATTAGGACCCGTAAGTCCTTTTCAGCCAAGCTTCTTTCCAGCTGGTCAGCACCCAGCATGTGCTGGTGCATGGTGCTTCTCTTTCCCAGGTGCAGACATTACACTTCCTCTTGCTGAACTTCATGAGGCTCCTGTCAGCCCATTTCTCCAGCATGTCAAGGTCCCTTTGGACAGCAGCATGACCCACTGGTGTATCAGCCCCTCCTCACACTTTGTGTAATCAGCTGACTTGCTGAAAGTACTCTGTGCCTATCATTTAGATCGTTAATGAAGGTATAAAACAGGGGATGATCCAGTACTGACCCCTGGGACACCACTAGTCCCTGGCCTTCAGCTAAACTTCACACTACTGATCACTACCCTCTGGGTGCCACCATTCAGCCAGTTTTCAGCCCATAGATGTTCTCTCTGAAAATAGTATGGGAGACAGTTTTGAAAGCACAAGTTAGATGGTTCAGCTGCAAACTGGGAGAGGTGACCTCAATTAGTAGCAGATCAAGAGGTGAGGATTCAGATGTGCCATTGATGGAAAGGCCCTGTAGAGCAATACAACGCTTTTTATCACAGTGGAGAGTGGCTGGCTACCTGGGCAATGCCATCCAAGGGCAGCTGTGGGTTGGCAGGGAGTGCCTGCATAATCCACCTCAGAAAAAAACCTCTGTCTGCTGCTCAGAATGTTAACTTGGGAGCTGTTGGTTGTATGTCTTCTTGGCAACCAGCATAGTAGTGCCTTGGCAATGGTAGTGCTGATTTACAAGGGCTATAAAAGAAGAATAAAAGTAATTCCCAAGATGGTGGTAATGAAGAGATAGCTCCTAAACCCAAATTATTCTTCTCATGCCCAACACTTTATCATCCTTTAAAAACAATTACAAATCAACATTTTTGTTTCCTTTCCTTCTCTTTTTCCTGCTCTCTTCTTTATGCTGTTTATATTTATTAACTTTTCCTTTTTTTATCTTTATCCTGTTTTTACTACTCCATCTGGCAGTGGCTTCCATGGTCTCTTAGACTGCAGCACCTACACCTCAGTAGATCATAAGTCATTCCTTTGAAGTTAGTGGAATGACACTATTGTAAAACAGATTCCATTGGGAAAATCATAGATCCCAATATTTAAAATGCACCTATGATAAAAGTTTAGCCTTTGAATGTTGATTCAGAGAGGTTAATGAGATTTACAAGATTAAGATACTAGGGCTGTGATATTAAAGTGATATTAGGATAATTCATTCATAAAGACAAATCAAGAATTATTTTATCAATTATGGAGAGGTTAAAAATGCTGATTTTTCTAATCTTCATGTGTTCTCAGTATTTCAGTTGCCAGGGAAAGGGTGAAAACTTTCAGATGTAAAGAATCACTGCTCTGAGAGGACCAGGGTAACTCTAGCTTTGTGTCTTTGCCAAATTTCCTTTGCACCTTGTCATTACAACAATATGTTTTAGCATGTACTGGAAGTGAGGATTTATTGTGCCTTTCTACTTCAAGATAACTTTACTACTTTAAATAATAAGTTGATTGCAACTAGAGCTGCTTGAAGATCAGTGTGTTTCTGGTTGATAAAAGAGAGGGGGTAAATCACAGGTTCACAGATTGCATCAGATTTGAAGCGACCCTCAAAGGTCAGCTTGTCCAAACCCTCTGCAGTGAGAAGCAAAACCTCCAACTAGATCAGGCTGTAAAGGGCCATATCAAGTCTGATCCTGAATCTCTCTGGGGACAGGGCCTCAACCACTTCCCTGGGCAACCTGTTTCAGTGTTTTAACACTCTCATTTTAAAGAACTTCCTGTTTATATCCAACCTAAATCTACCCCGTTCCAGTTTCAAACCATTGCCCCTTGAACTATCATTACAAGCCCATCTAAACAGTCCTTCTAACAGGTCACCTTCACATATTGAAATGTAGTTCCAAGGTCTCCCTGGAGCCTTGTCTTCTCCAGGCAACAGCCCATGTTCTTTCATCCCGTCTTCATACCATAGATGCTCCAGCCCTCTGATCATCTTTGTTGCCCTCCTCTAGACCAGCTCCATCAGGTCTGTGTCTCTCTTGTGTTGGGGGCCCTAGAACTGAACACGGTACTCCAGGTGAGGTCTCACCAAAGCAGAGTGGCAGAATACTGACTCTCTCATAACATTTTTCTCAGCCTGCTGAAACATATCTCTTGTTTATTCCTGTGTTTACTGAATTCTCTTTAGTAAGGTGCACATATTTCAAACAGGAAAAAAAAATATTTGGAAGCAAAAAATCTGACTAGATTTTGTCATGATTAAAACAAGTTCTGGAAGATGGTTATTCTGTGAGGAGGAATCAGAGACTTGGAGGTAATGATACCAACCAGGGCTAAAAGTACTTTTCCCACAGAAGTATTTCAGGTGCCTTTCTAAAAGGCACCTCACCTCACTCATGAAGACCCTCCTTATTCCAGATGCATATTTAGCACAAGATTTTAAAAGCAAACTTTGGATATGCGAGTCAGGATGAGGGCATTGTCCATAATGAGGTTTACACCAGCTTCCTATTTTCAGTATAAAATAACTAAATAAATAAATAAACACAAAAATTAATGGGTTAAAGTACACATTTCTCCTCTTTTCCTTTACATAACCAAATTAAAACTCTCCATTACCCTGGTAATTGTTTTTCTTTCTCCCTGGAAGAAAAGCTCGCAGAAATAAAGGAATTGTGGATACAGAAATAAATGCACAGACAAATCTAAGAAATGATCTTTGGTTGGGTTTGTGCCAACTATCTTAACTACATGTTTTATACTGTAGGCTCAACTACCCTGCTAGACCACTGAACAGGTGGAAATATATATTTGTGTGACACTGAAGTGTAAATTTCCCCAATGCATCAAAATTACAGAAACATCTGTGCAAAACAGCTTTGATCCAGTTCACTGTGGAAATATACATCATTCATGATGGTCTAGTGGCTGCAGATTTCCCTGCACTGTAAAGCCAGTAACAATGGGAAATTGGTTCAAGACATGCCAATGAAGAGTTTTCCTTCTGGCATCTGTACATCTCAGCTGTTGTTCCTTGCCTGTACTGTGAGGGTATAATTCCATTTAACATTAGAACGGAGACAAATACATTTTACATGCATTAATGAAATCACACAGACAGCATGTAAACCTAGGCAGGAAAAGCATCTGAAAAGGTCACCTGATTAGATATATGAGCCAGTTCTGGTGAAATAAACACCACTTTGTGCTGCTACTCGACCCTTGAGCCAAACTTCAATTGGTCGTTGTTTGAAAAGTTTCTGGTAATTTGCCATTCCTCCCCTGCTTTGTGCAAATTGATTCAGGCTGAGTAGGGAAACAATGCCAATGTTTAATTGAAAACTTTGTTTTAGCTAAAGAAAATAAGGGGCTTTTGGTGATTCCTATCTCAAAGAGTCATAGAATCATAGAATGTTAGAGGTTGAAAGGGACCTCACTGAGTCCAACAACCCTGCCAAGGCAGGATCACATAGGGTAGACTATACAGGAATGCATCCAGGTGGGTTTTGAAAGTCTCCAGAGAAGGAGACTCCACAACCTCTCTAGGCAGCCTGTTCCAGTACTCCATCACCCTCACTGTAAAGAAGTTTCTCCTCATGAAACCTTCTATGATCAAGCTTATACCCCTTGTTCCTTGTCTTATTACTGTGCACCACCAAAGAGATTGGGCCCATCCACTTGACACCCACCCTTCACATATTTACAGACACTGATGAGATACCCTCTCAATCTCCTTTTCTCAATACTACACAGCCCCTGGTCTCTCAGTCTCTCTTCACAGGGGAGACGCTCAAGTCCCCTAATCATCTTTGTGGCTCTCCATTGGAGTCTCTCCAGCAGGTCCCTGTCTCTCTTGAACTAAAGAGCCCCAAATTTGACACACTATTCCCAGTCTGATCTCACCAGGGCAGAGTATAAGGGAGAAAACACCTTCCTAGACCTGCTGGACACGCTTTTCTTAATGCACCCCAGGAACCCATTGGCTGTCTTGGCCACAAGGGCACATTGTTGTTCCATGGAGAACTTGCTCCACCGGGACTTCAAGATCTTTCTCCGTGAGGCTGCTTTCTATCAGGGCATCCCATAACCTATGTTGGTGCCTGTTATTCCTCCCCAGATGCAGGACCCTGCACTTGTCTTTATTGAACTTCATGAGGTTTGCCTGCACCCAGCTCTCCAGACTGCTCAGATCTTGTTGGATGGCAGCACAGCCTGATGGCGTGTTGTCCATCCCCTCCAGTTTTGTATCATCAACAAATTTGCTGAGGCTACACTCAGTCCCCTCACCCAGGCTGTTTCTTTATGCCCTTAGAAACATTTATATCTGCAGTTTTAGCCATATCTGGAAGTTTCAAACAAATTTGACAGATGGGCTGTAGGATCTTACTGTCAGTGATATCTCTCTTTTATTGAAATATGTGACTTAGTAGGCATGAGAGTCCCTGCTGATGTCTTTTCGAAGGGAAATGCTGCCACATGAATGTCTTCTTAGATAACAAAGAGCCCACAACTGCATGAGACTCAATAAATAACCCATCTGTGGAAAATCTTATTGGAGTACCAATTAGCTACTATATGATCAAACTGTGAAAGTCATAATAAATCAGGTTTCATTAATTTTGCAAAACTGTAATTCTTTAACATGAAATATGAAGGCTAGTTTTGTAAACAGAAACTTCTGTATTACACTGAGATCATCTGAAGACCCATTAGCTGAACATATAATCAGTTTAATTTTCTACCTCAGGTAAAGGAAGCACAGCAGCTGTACGCTCTGGGCATTTCTTTCCTTCAAGCTTTATTTGTAAATCACATAAACACAGGGTCAGGTAAAAGAAAATGATGGCCCTGAAGGGTGATTTTGATATATTGTTCCATGAATCAACATGTTTATTAATAGCACTCCTCTGGAAGATACGGAATAGGTGTTGTAAGTTGCTAGAAGTATGAAATTGCTTTTCCATCTATCTATTAATCTCTCAGACTGTTAAACTGAGTAGAAGTCTAACTGGCCCTCACATCAGTGTTTTCCAAGTTTTAGATTTTTCTGTTAGAGAGTCTGTTTTCTCCTCTTTCATACCTTTCTTTTACAAGAGTAGATCACTGTTGACAGGGCAAAACCTGGTTATTTTTTAGTAGACATGCTGTAGGTTGGTGATGTATGCAAGGAGGCAGGCAAAGCTGACATTGCCAGTTGTCATTAGCCCTTATTTACAGGAAAAGGTAAAGATCAATCAGGGAGTCTCAAGCTGCAAGGGCAAGATGACCTTGCAAAATTTCTCTCATTAGAAGGTAGCTTCAAGTATATATCTTACTGCTTAATCCATTCACTTTGTCATGACTGTCGTATTAGTAAACAGACCATTTTAAATTGCACACCACCCCCCCCCCCCCCAAATATTAATTTCAGAAAACTGTGGCATGAAAGAGGTGGATGATTATATTCCTAATTAAAACACAAATACAGTAATTACAGTTTATACCCCATTATCCTGATTCTACACAGGATGACTTTAAACAGCAAAACAGCCATTAATTTTACTGTTCAAAGAAATGCTCATAATCTTTTAGAAATGTCATATAAAATATTCATTTTTAAATGCCCTACGGTGATTTCTGAATTTATTTAAAGTGGGCTGTTGATAGCTCTTTTATAAATAAGCAATTACAGCACACTAAATATATCATGGCCCATCACATTATACATTCTATAATTTCATGGATGAAAAGCCTACAGCTGATCTGCATAAATGTGGTGCATCTCACAGCAGGTGAAGAGTTTGATTACACAGGATAATCAGTGTTATTATTTATAGTAACCATTTATACCTGTTATTTATTAAACCCCAGCATATCAGATACTGGTTTATTTAAGGAAGTTGCTATATTGTACGCCAAACTTGGTATAAGGCTATAAAACACATATAAAATGTACTGTCACATTAGCAGTTTGAAATCAGCCGAGGTCAGCAGGGAACGAGAGTTTGTTAGCATTTGGTGGCAGAAGAGAAAGCTATGAGCAAGTGGCTGGGGTCTGTCCTGATCCCCCCGGACAAATATCATCCCTGCAAACATCATTGCCCCGCTGGCAATATCAGATGTCCTTGATAGCACATTAGATGAAGTAGTCAAAAGCTGACTGACTGAAGAAAGGTTAAAACAACCTCTGATACATTTAGGTGATTTTTTCAAGACCTGAGTTTGGATTTTCATGAGGGTTGCTTCACACAAATTATGGTACTGCTACTTATGGTGTTCATACTCCTCAATCATTTAAGAGAAGTGAACCCTTCTTATAAAACAATGTAAATCAAAACATAGTCTTCATGATTATTTAAGTGTACTCATAGGACCTGAAAGATTACACACAGAGAGGTTTTCTGTGGGAAACTAGCATATGCTTGTCACCTTGCCTGAGCAGTGTTACACCTTTCCTCTCGCTCAGAGCCGTATGCAAGTGGCTGCACACAGGAGACAGAAAGGTTCATCAGCGCAGGCACAGCAAAAGAGGCGAGGCACCAGCAGTGGATCCTTTTAGTCCTTCTCTTCTAGCTTGTCCTAGCACTGCCAACCTCTGCTGATGGGGCAAAGCAAGGGGGATATTAGACCAGCACTAAGACATTGTCCCAGAGGAGATACTAGTGCTGTAGATACTCTTTAGCAATGTAGTTAGATTTCAGCTTCTGGTCCCTGAGGAGTGCTGTAGGTCTGGCACTTCCCTGAGATTGCTTAAATAGAGCAGCAGAGATTAGGGTATTGCCTGCTCTTCAAAGAAGGGAACAACATGTACAGAGAAAATTCAGACCTATAACTGACAAGCAGTGGGATAGCAAGAAGTTTGTTTAGAACAACAGAAGAAACATCAAGAAGACAGCCTGCTTGGAAAAATCACCTTGCCCTGACAGCGCTCAAATTTTGGTGAGAGCAGCATGGCAGATCATCTAGTACTCCCAGTGTGTGTTTCTTGACTGACCATTTGAGTTTATAGCAGTGAAAATTATCTCAACATGCAAATTCAATTTCTGTGGATGTATATTTAAATTTAAAAGGATGTCAACTGTGCTAAAATTACTGAGCAAGATTCCACTTTGGCAATTCTCTTTGAGAAAAGAAGAACAAGCAGTGGCATGGCTGTACGGAGTGAGATTGTCCTGGGAATGAAAAATACACCTGCTGTTTTCCTTGCATTTTCAGGGATTATTCCTATGATTATACCAATTGACTAAATTTCATAGGGAGGTAAACTGTGTTTATATTAAACTGAATGAAGTTTTGTGTGTGCATGCACATACTAACTACACAGAACAAAACTGTTATGCATTTTGGAGTTTATTTTCCTCTTTGCAAAATTCTGTAGATTCTCATTGTAAATCAAAATTGGTAGTTGTAATTATTGCAACCCATAGTCAACGTTTTAAAATATCAGGCTCATGTAGGCCTTTCATTTCAAAGTACAAAACCAGAAGAAATAGCTATCCTATTTCAATGCATCACAAATATGATAGTACAAAAAAAAGCCACTCCTACGGCTGTGTGAAATTCTCACATCCTGTGATTGTTAGACCATATGTAGGATAGGCTCACAAGTAAGACTAAAACCAAATATTCAGAACTTTGAAGTGAAATTAGAATATTAAATTTATTGAGAATCTAAAAGTTAGCATTGCTATTAATGAAGTAAACACAAATGCCCTACTTTTATGCTGAAAATCTAATTACTATAAGGATTCAAGCTGGACATAATAAAACTGACTAATTGGAAGAGTGAACAATGGTACATTCCTTTTATACACATGAATATTTCTCCATTAGACTTTCTGCATTTCCATGTGGTATATAGGAAATGTTAAACTATAGCAGTCTATTCTTCCCTTCCCTTCCCTTCCCCCTTCCCTTCCCTTCCCTTCCCTTCCCTTCCCTTCCCTTCCCTTCCCTTCCCTTCCCTTCCCTTCCCTTCCCTTCCCTTCCCTTCCCTTCCCTTCCCTTCCCCCTTCCCTTCCCTTCCCTTCCCTTCCCTTCCCTTCCCTTCCCTTCCTTCCCTTCCCTTCCCTTCCCTTCCCTTCCTTCCCTTCCCTTCCCTTCCTTCCCTTCCCTTCCCTTCCCTTCCCTTCCCTTCCCTTCCCTTCCTTCCCTTCCCTTCCCTTCCTTTCCTTCCCTTCCCTTCCCTTCCCTTCCCTTCCCTTCCCTTCCCTTCCCTTCCCTTCCCTTCCCTTCCCTTCCCTTCCCCCTTCCCCCTTCCCTCCCCTCCCCTCCCCTCCCCTCCCCTCCCCTCCCCTCCCCTCCCCTCCCCTCCCCTTGTGTCTCCTCACCTCGAGTATCCCTCCCCTCCCCTGTGTCTCCTCACCTCGAGTATCCCTCCCCCCGACTTTCCCCTCCCCTCTTCATCTTAAAATTTCAAAGTAGTTACTTTCTGACATTTTCCCAAATGGTTAAAGCCCCTCAGAAGATCATGTTTAGAGGAAATAGCTGGATAAATGATAATGTAATTGGTTTATAATAAGAAAATGTGTTTGTAATATAAATACATCATATATCGTCCACCTAAGGTGTCACCTAATTATCAGTTACATGCACGGTACAAAGCAGCAAAATTGAAAGGTTTTGACATTGAGCTGGCGTGAAGACTTCTGGATATTCTGAAACTGGTGTACTGAATCTGAGACTGCTCAGAAGTAGCTTTTGGCACAGAGAGGTTCTGAGCTGGAAACAGTTCTTCTGTTCTTCCAATAGCCTAGTTTGAGAACATGATAAGAGTCTTCAGATACATAAAGAAAAGGTAGTTTTTATGTGAGGTATTTGATTTCAATGGGCAGGAATCACACTGGGGCTAATCTGTGTTTCATTAAGGTTGTCCCTGGCTGAAAACAATTCACATGTGCTCACAATTCTTTTCTATAGAAACATTTTAGATGGCTGTTTTAGGAGCAAAGTTATAATTTATGACTAATAAATCTTCTCAATTACATATAATTCTATTTCTTAAAGCCAAAGAGACCATTAGGTCATGTATTCTCATCTCCTGCCTTGTCTAGACTGTAGAATGTCACACTCAAATGATATGTCTTGCAGAGTGGCATCTAGTCTTAACAGATAGGTATCAACAGATAAACAAGCCCTTGGCAGTTCATGTTCATAGTTAATCACATTCACCCGTAAGAATCTGTGACACATTTAGATTTGAATCTGTCAAGATTTAGTTTCCAGCTGCTATAATTCCTTTATTTATTTAATAAATTTTAAATATTCCTCTGCTATATTTAGGGACACAGGTAAGTGATAACTGAGAGTGAAGATTGAAAAATAAATAAATAAATATTGGAAAGTGTCAGCTAAGGGTTTATTGTCTGTCTAAAGAAATATTTCACTTTAAACCAAAATGCTTCCTTTCTGAAAAGTTGTAAGAAGAGCGGTGAAAATGATGGGTTTCCATCATAAATAAGCCATGGTATTTCACCACAGTCCAGTAAATGAGTCACTTACTTAGGCTACAGGGGATTTGGTTCAACTTGTACCTTTGCCTGGAAGGGAAATTAACACTCATCAAGAGAGGGTGGAAAGATTAGAGATCTCCTTTTCCATGCTCTCAACATAAAGCAGACCCATGTGTGCCTAAATCCATGAAGTGCTTCATATAAATGAGCTAAATCACCAAATGATCACATGCACTGGGAGAGAATGATAGCACTTCTATTGTTCCCTACTTTAAAAAAATCAACTGACCAACAAAATAGCCATTAAACAAGGATTAAAGGGATATTTAGATGTTTCATGAAAAGCAGAAGAGCTTGATGAGGAGAACCTTGTCTTTCAGAATACTTAGGAGGATGAAGGTTAAGCCATATTTTCTGAGGAGGTTTATGTAACTGTTACAATTAATTTCTTACTGAGAAAACTGGAAAGAAAATGTATTAAAGTACTGACAAACATTACAAAATGAGTGCATTTTGAAGGCAAAACTGTCACCTATTTTGATTAAAAAGTTGCTTGTGAAACTAGTTTGTTTTTTTCCTGTAAGGAAAGACTGGGTATACACTATAAATAGCTTATGTATATTAATTTCCTTTTCTCTCTGTAAGGGTTTTTTTTTGGCAATTAGAGTTCTAAATGTTAACTTTTACAATCTTTGTACTATACAAAAAGATCTTGGGAAATTCAGCTGTAGGCATTAAAAGAGGTACCATGTATGACTCAATATTGAAGGTTAAATGATTATGTGAGGAGACAGGAAAATGTGATGCAGATGTAGATGACCAATAATGATATTATAATTCTTGGTCTTTGGATTTTGTCTATGCAGAAACCTTATGCATCCTAGTAAGTAAATATTGTAGGGAGCAGATCATAAAGCAAATAAGGAAAAGATCTCTACTGGGGTTGCTTAGCCTGGAGAAGAGGAGGCTCAGGGGAGACCTCATTGCTCTCTACAACTACCTGAAGGGTGGATGCAGACCGGAGGTGGTTGGTTTCTTCTCCCAGGCAACCAGCACCAGAACAAGAGAACACAGTCTCAAGCTGTGCCAGGGGAAGTTTAGGTTTGAGGTGAAGAGAAAGTTCTTCACAGAGAGAGTCGTTAGCCATTGGAATGTGCTGCCCAGGGAGGTGGTGGAGTCACCCTCCTTGGATGTGTTCAAGAGGGGATTGGATGTGGCACTTCGTGCCATGGTCTAGTAGGCATGAGGTGTTGGGTGACAGGTTGGACTTGATGATCTTTGAGATCTTTTCCAACCTTGGTGATTCTATGATTCTATGTTGCAGGGCAGTAATTCTACAAAATATAACAAATCATAGGGTACAGAAAGCACATTGGTGCAAGAATTTGATACAAACCACCAGAATTAATCTGCTAAAGATGTTTTAATAAAATGACAACTTTGTTGAAAGAGCCATAAATATTCCTCTTTTTATGTAAGGCATTTTTGTGTAAAGATGTAAAAAGACCCCCAAAAAATTGCCACTATATCAAGATTACTTTTCCAGAGAAGTATTTGTCTGGGAATTTTCTGAGCCCTCATTATCACAAAGATTGTATGGATGATTTTCCCAGTGGTAAAAGAAGTTTTCTAGCACAAAACCCCACTGCTTTTCTGTAGTGCTACCTGGCAATTTATGGACAGAAAAGATTGGACTACACGTAGGCGTTTATTTATCCAGAGAGTTTGTTAATAGACAAGAGATAAGAGCTAGGTGTAAGGGGAACAATAACCAAATGGAAGATTGAATACTCTCTACTGAAAATAGTGGTAAGTGGAAGCTGAAAGCATAGAAAGTGAAGCTGAAGACTAATGATGCTAATAAATATAAGAATTGAATGTTGGTTCTAGAATTTCATATGGAATTAATTTATAGGTAAAGTGTAGCTTTTAAAAGTTTGATAGTTTTCACAGAAAAAGCTGCCAGTTACTTTTATCACTACAATTTCCATGGAAAAAGTTTGGTTATTTTTTCCCAAACAACAGAAAAAGTCAGTGTCTGATTTTCACCTTGAATTTCACCATTACATACTTGAATTCCAACTTGTTTGTGGGGTTTTTTTTGTTTGTTTGGGTTTTTTTTTGGCAGTTGTAATATTTATAGTAATTAAAAATAAGGGGGGGGGGAAGGGATGGGCACAAATGACCTTCCAGCTGTAGTACCACCAGTACTACTGTGTGCTACCAGTACAGCAACAGTAATCTGCATAGCACTGCCTTGTGGCTGCAGTTCAGGAAACTTGTCATAATTGATACTGTGCTAAACAAGCATTGTGGAGTTTCATAATTTGGAAAGCACTTTGTGAAATATGGGATTACTAGGAATTCTCATTTTGCCATTTATGTTGAGGCACCAGACACAGAATCACACAGAATCACCGAATCACCAAGGTTGGAAGAGACCTCAAAGATCATCAAGTGCAACCTGTCACCCAACACCTCATGACTAAACCATGGCACTAAGTGCCACGTCCTATCCCCTCTTGAACACATCCAGGGATGGTTACTCCATCAACTCCCTGGGAAGCCCATTCCAATGGCTAACAACTCTCTCCGTGAAGACCTTTCTCCTCACCTCGAGCCTAAACTTCCCCTGGTGCAGCTTGAGACTGTGTTTTCTTGTTCTGGTGCTGGTTGCCTGGGAGAAGAGACCAACCCCCTCCTGGCTACAACCACCCTTCAGGTAGTTGTAGAGAGCAATAAGGTCTCCCCTGAGCCTCCTCTTCTCTAGGCTAAACAATCCCAGCTCCTTCAGACACCTTCCTGAACTTAAAAAGAACCCAACAGCAATATCATGGAAGTTTGGTAATAGTGATTTTTATGGATTAGAATTCTTCTTGAAGTCATCCTGGAATGAATATAAGGTAAGAAGGAAGTTAGACCTGGAAGCAAGTTAAACATGGTACAGTATTTGAATGGTGTTAGAAAACAAGCAAACAAAACAATCTAATTGTAGGTGTGGATTGTAGGTAATTGTGACAAATCTGCAGCCATAGATAGGATTAATGGAAAGTAAATAAGAACCCATAATTTCAGCATTGCACAGGGATTTGACACTGATTTCCTGGAAAATAGAAATATACAGAGTGTATTTTTCAAAACATTACTTTTATGATTTCTATAGGAGTTTCCTCAGTTATGTGATATTGCGATACTGCACAATTTTATTCACTTCTATTTTGGGGTCCTTTATTTTTCTAGGAGAATATTTAGGTTGGACTTGATGATCTCTGAGGTCTTTTCCAATCTTATTGATTGATTCTATGATTTCAAATCCTCCAAAATTTTGTGTTGCAAAAGAAAAATATTCTATTCACTGTTTGTTTGTTTGGTTGGGTTTTTTTCCCTATGTGGCAGTTTAGGCTGGGTGCCTCCTGTTCCTGCTCCCAAGGCTCAGGAGTGAGTTATATCTTTGTCTGGAAAAGCTGCTCCGTGGCCCGAGAGGTGGCGGCAGCTTTGAGTGGTACTGCAGTGTTAGAGGTGATGGTGGCCCTGCCATTCCATATATCAGGTGGTGGCAGTTGTTTCCTCTCCCCTGATTTTCGGATGTGTTTTGAAAATGGTGCCTAACATCTGGCTCCGCCTCTCTTCTCATGGGGTTTGCAGTGTAGCCACTCCCTCTTCCAGGAGAGGGCTGTGTAGCCGGATGCGACCATGCCTCAGTATGCGAATGTTCAGTGGGGAGCAACGCGCATGTGCGTGGTGTGCATCCGTGTAGCTTGGGGCTGCGGCTGGAAAGCAGTCAGCACTGGGCTTGGGAAAGGTCTGTGCAGCTTATGGAAGGCTCAGAGTGCTGTTTCCTGGAGGGGTGGAAAAGGACTTGAAGAGCCTGATTGTTCCGACTTGCTGGCCGCTGAGTGGTGGAAGCATGCTGCTGAGTAGATGATGGAAATAAAGGTTTGGTTGAGAAGTTATGAGGTTTTTCCAGATGACCAGGATGTCCATTGAATCCATGAGGAGCTTGCACTGCAGAAGAATGGAATCTGTGCTCCTGGGAGGCTCCATCAGATGAAGGACAAGAACTGGAATGAACTGTTACCTGAGCCTGAATGAGAGACTGTTTGGAAGGATGCCCAGATGAAGACTTGGGCTTTGCCAGACATGTCATCTGAAGATTTCTAATTTGATGATATGTTTTGGGTGCAGGAATTACGGTATGAAATAAGGGGTGGCATGTGGCAGTTTAGCCTGGGTGCCTCCTGTTCCTGCCACTGTACCTCCAGTGTCCTGAGGGTCCAGCCCAGTAGATGGACACAGGAAATAGTGTATTTCATACCCATAATATCCTGTCCCCTATAAATCCATCTGCAAAGTCATTCTCTTACTCTTTCTTCCCTCTCTGCTCCTGTGGGAGATGCTTCCTTTTGGGCAATGGTGGGGAGTTATCTCAAAGCCTCTTAAGCCTGGCTAGGCCTAATGCCAGGAGGAGAAGGGGGAAGGGGGGGCAGTCTCAGACCTGGCCAGCCTGAGACTAGCCTAGCGGGGGAAGTGGAGGGTGAGAAAGAGCCCTGGAGGTTTTGGGTGTACCCTCAGGTGGGAGAAGGGAAGTGTTGGGGATCTTTGGGTGTGCTGGAAGGGACTCCGGACACTTTGCGGTACTTTGTCATGAACAGATACAGATAAATAGAACTGAAGTTCCTAGGAATTGCATAATTGAGAGACTGCATGTCCCTAGAGCCAAACTTTCTTTATTTTAAAACTTTAGAATCTGGGAGTTTAAGACCATTCAATTGGAGTTTTTTGAAGCAAAGCAAAGAAGATAGGCTTGAAGTGAAGCTAAGAGTAAAGCCAACAGTCAGAGACTGATGAAGTAAACTGTGCAGTGGTGGATGTAGAAACGTGAGATAAAAAGACATCATGGTCAGGTAGAGACCACTAAAGTGGTCTGGCAATGTTTTCTTATTCTCTTAATTATCAAAAATTAATATGCATTAAGTATGCAACACTGTTACCCAGTGGGGAGCAAAGTGGCAGACACTGGAGTAGCTTCAAGAAAATAAGATTCTTAGGAATATTATCATTGCTCTGAAGCAAATGGATGGAATATATTTAGGAATTAAAACTGAAATATGAGAGCTTCTGAAAAAAAGCAGTCATTTTTAGCTTGAATGATGGCAAACAATTAAGAGAAGGAACAAAGCTGATTGCAGTAGTGACATAAGCTGGTCAACTGCTTCTGAGATGGAGAAACAGAGTGAAGATTCTTTAGAAATGTCTCCACCACTGACTGGGAATTTATCCCTTAATTCTTTTCTTCTTTGACTAGTCTGAATGAAAAACCCTTCGCATTATACATGCAGAATTAGCTACTTATGTTGCAGTGCATGAGCATTTAAAGTCTGGATTTCTGTTTGTAAATTATACTGAGTACGCTTAGATACTCACTTCTTGATGTTAAAGCTATTAAATAAATAGCTTCTTATTTCAGTAGATTATGGTGAACTCTTCACAATTTTGTGTATTTACTTCTTTAGTCACCATTTTTCTCACATCTGCATGTTTCTTGTTTCCTTCATACCTGCCAGTCTAGACTGCACATGCACTTAGCCTTACCAAGAATGTTATGCAGATGTTTTCTGGGTAAAATCTGTATAGCTCCCAACATTCTGTAAACTAGCTTTTCTGCAATCTTTTGATAACAAGATAACCATTTCTTGAACATGTGTGAAACATTCCAGTGGTGAACACAAGCACTACTATTTTTTTTCAGCATGGCGACACCAAAGGTAACTTTGCAGCATTTGACCTGTGACACCAGACACAGGGAATGTAAATCATCATGTGACAAGAGGATGAAATTAAAATGTGTTTTGTTATATCTGTAATATAGATATGAATGTCCTGGGTTCAATAGGATGGGTCTGCTTTTCTTCACAAAAAGCTGTGAAAGGCCATGCCCAGGATAAGCAGCTGGACGAGACAATGAGGTAGTCAATATCATTAACACCATACCCACTATATAATGGGGGGCAGACTGGTGCAAGCAGCTGTGGGAATTGTCTGGCATGGTGGGCTTTTACATGGGTAGTAAAGCATTGGCTGCATCAGTTGACCATGTTGCATTTTATATTACTTTACATATTATTTCTTTATTATTGCAAATCCAGTTGCCTGTTTATTCTTTGTATTGTTCTATTAAACTCTCCTTATCTGAAATCATGAGGTTTTGCATTTTGTTCCCAATTCCTTCTTCCCATCCTACTGGAGAAAGTAGGGGTAGGAGGGTAGTTGTGTGAGCAACTGCAGCTGGACCAGAAACCACAACAGTGAAGATACAGGTCATGATTGTGTGTGCATGCATATCCAGGATATTTAGCAATTCTCTATTAGTCCAGGAAATCCATAGTTACTGATTTGTAGGTTGAGACAATGGACTGACTTGAAATGAGGTGAAATGGACTTGCACTGGTAGCCAGCTTCACAGTAAAGCATTTAGACTCACTGTTACAGGAACTCAGAGAGTCCTGGATATTCCCCCAGGCAGCTCCTGCTGCTTCTAAACCAACTCAGAGGCACAATCCTTATGCTTAAGATGTGTTGATTAATTCTCTTGGTGAATAATCTGGCTATGGCTGGTACTCACTTGTTAGTGTCTCCTATAGAATTGACTGAATGCGCATAAATATTTTTAAATAGTATAAATTGTTCCTGAAGAAGAAGTAACAGTCACATAGGACAATCTAGACAATACAGTCAAGACTGTAGGAGATGTTTTCTACATTATTTAAGATACTAAATAGAACATACATGCAGTACAGTGGCATACAAGACCATGGACTAGCTGAGCTCCAGGTCTCAGTGTCACTGGAGATGCTCTTGAGAAGACCTTTGCAACAGATTCCTGTCTACACCCCAACCTTGTATGAAAGACTTCATTTCTTAGTGAGCATTACACCATGGAAAAAAATTGAATACACTCTGTGACTGTACAATAATAATTCAGTTATCCATTTGTATAATTTGATCAGGCTAACTTCTAAAACCAAACTCAAGTGTTGCTATCAAAGGGAGTTCAAAGACAGATTATTTCTTTTTGTGTTTTCAACATTCATTTCAACATCTGAAGTTAAAGTAGCCCAAACTGATGTAATTAAAGAAATGTGTGTAGCCTAGTCTAATACAAAAAATGAAAAAAAAACCTAGAAGAAAGGGGAGGAAAAGGTGCAAAAAGGTATGGGACAAAATTTAACATATTTAGAAAGTATTAGAGTCGCTGTCATTGGAGGTATTTAGGAGGAGACTTGATGCAGTGCTTGGTGCCATGGTTTAGTTCATTAGATAGTCTTGGGTGATAGGTTGGTCTTGATGATCTTGAAGGTCTCTTCCAACCTGGTCTATTCTATTCTATTCTATTCTATTCTATTCTATTCTATTCTATTCTATTCTATTCTATTCTATTCTATTCTATTCTATTCTAATAAATAATTATATTACCTTTCATAGAATCATAGAATTTCTAGGGTTGGAAGGGACCTCAAGGATCATCTAGTTCCACCCCCACTGCCATGGGCAGGGACACCTCATACTAGATCATGTTGCTCAGTGCCACATCCAGCCTGGCCTTAAAAACATCCAGGGATGGGGCTTCCACCACTTCCCTGGGCAACCTGTTCAAGTATCTGATGGTGAAGAACTTCTTCCTAATGTTCAGTCTGAATCTACCCACTTCTATTTTTGCTCCATTCCTCCTAGTCCTATCAGTACTCAACATGCTAAAAAGTGTCTCACCAGCTTTCTTGTAGGCCCCCTTAAGACACTGGAAGGCCACAATAAGGTGTCCTTGGATCCTTCCCTTCTCCAAACTGAACAATCCCAGCTCGCTCAGTCTGTCTCCAGCCCTCTGATCATCCGTGTGGCCCTTCTCTGGACATGAACCAGGCCATCCATATCCTTCTTGTAATAGGGACTCCAAAACTGGACACAATACTCAAGGTGGCATCTCACCAGAGTGGAGTAGAGGGGAAAAACCACCTCCTTTGACCTGCTGGCTACACATCTCTTTATGCAGGCCAGGATACGATTCTTGCTCATCTTTGTGCTCACCAGCACTGATTTGTTAGTGATAAGGACTGCAGTTCTAGAGAGCTACAAGCTTGGGCAGTATTTTGCTCAACTTTGTCCATCCTAAGCTCAGGAGGCCGACAGGGTTGTAGAAGGAAATCAACACTGATCCTGGATCAAGCAGACTGTGAGGGGAGAGGGTGTCAAATGAAGCTGTCTTGAACCTGGAAGCTGACTTCACTTTAACTGCATTTAGGCATTACAGCTGAATCTCATCAGATGCATTCTTTGCCATCATTTCCTTAGTCTATTTCCAGAAAAGCTTAGCAAAATGCAGAAGCAGCAGAAGCCACAGACAAAAAGATTCTCCCCACACAAGCACACAGCAGCTAGCCCACAGGAAAAGCCCAACACCCCCAACCCCTTTCTTTGCACACTTTTCTGTTTGAGAAGTTAAAAATACTGCCTGGTGCCCTGGAAATTAAATGGGAAGTTATAGTGTTAATTGGACAGTTGAAGTTATTATTTTTATTGGGTTTGATTAATGTCTTTGCTTTTAATGAAATACTAGGATTTAATTCTGACTTTGGCTAGCCATGAGTGAAAACCTAGAATATTTTTTTAGAGTCTACATTTATTTAGCAAAAATATATGACAAACAGATGACATTTTGCATGCAAATATTGGCACTTCTGTCAAGACAAGGTATAAGTTTAATAAACACAGCAAAGATAACATATTACTGCTTTGGAACAGGTTCCTAATGTTTTGTTTTTTTCTGTAACTAAATAAAATAAACCTGATGTAATCCTTTAAGATTAATTTCTAGAGCTCAATTATCACTGTTATTCTTTTTAATTCCCAGGAAAAATGGTATTGAAAGCAGCTCATTTGAAATAATGCTCTGCCAGAATACAGGATGTACCAGTTGCAAACTTCTGGAGCCTTTTATAGTCTTTCTTCAAGAGACTCACATTGCTCCATATAACATCATGGTCTGAAAGGTTATCATCTAGAGCAGCTTACACATGAAAGTGCTAAGAGAAGGCACTTCCCCCCCATGATACTTGAAAACCAACAAATAAAATACTAACGAGTACAAATCTAGACTAAACCTAAACCACAAACTTTCAGTAACCACAGGCAGCTTTCTGCGAATGCAGGAAGTTACAACAGGAAAGAAAATGTAATGAAGCAAAGGAAAATTTGGTATCAGACAAGTGAGGAGCCCTAGGCCAAAATTTTTCTCTCTTTTATCCTAACGAAAGGACACATTTGGAAGCTATCAGGAATATTAACACTAAGGGGCCAAAAGAAGAATATACTGAAAGGAAATATGAAGACATCAGAAACTATTTAGGGAGAAAACCATAGTCATTATACATACCAAACCATACATACATAAATAAATAAATAAAATTCTTGCACTGTTAGGTGGATGTGAAATATTCTGGGTTTTATCCACTGAATTTCCTATTGTAGAGTAGCAGAGTCCCGTTGCTGCTGAGGTGGCAGTTTCTAAACGTGAATGTTCCACATTGTATCTTGTCTTTCTCTCACCACCTCTACCTCGGTGGAGGAAGATTAAGCTGCTCTGTGACTCATTTTTATTAAGTAGGCCTGAGAAGCAGAGTGCTGAAATAGATGGTTGGGGTTTTTTCTGTGTTTGTTTGGGGGTGTTGGTTGGTTGGGTTTGTTTGTTTGCTTGTTTGGTTTGTTTTGATTTGTCTTTTTCCACACTGTTTGGAAACTGGTGTCCTCATTTACCTGCCATTTAGGCACACAGTAATGGCATTGGCTTAAGTGATTGCTATTGGCTTTATTGAGTACATTTGTAGATGTAAATACTAAATTAATTTAATGCTTTAATAGACTGGTTCTTAGGAGATGTACATATAGTGCATCTCCTTCCATGAATGAGGATGAGTAAATTGAGATCAGCTATCATTTTTGTGCAGGCATGTGGCACCACTTTCCTGTTCATTATCTCTGTGCAAGTTGTTGATAAGTAATCACAAAAATATATCTTTTTTTCACTTGAAAGCCAAAAACTAGTTGGTCCATGTGCTAATTTTGGTGAAGCTGATCCCAGAAAGCCTCATCCAGCATAAGATCCTCATATAGCATAGTAAAGAGACAGCAACCTGTTAACGTAGACTTGAATTCATTTAATGTTTACTTTTTAGTGGCAAAGCAAATCCAGATATATTAGTGTAGGCAATATTTTTGCCTCAGTTTTGGTAAGAAAAACACAAAATGAAAGCAATAATGAAGAAGCCAGTATTTTGGCAGAAAATTCCCTAAACACTGGTTAATCTCTAGCATTTTAGGATATTTTTCAGACTTCACTACATCGAACTATTGAAGAAATGCAGACACAGGCTATTCATATTGCTTTTCATTCTCTTATCAGACTATAATCTGTTGGTTTGGCTCCCCCCCAAAAACAATGTCACTGATAACAACTTTTTCACCTCTACAAAATGATAACTTCTTTGCTTTAAAATTAATCTGGAAATTAAACCTTACCAAATTGTAGCATATTATATTGTGATAGAGTGTCAAACTGACATTATGGAATATAAGTGTTAATGACCACTGCATAATTAGCTAATAAGATTACACTATTATTAACATCTATTTTAATTCTAATATGCTAGTACAAGGTACTAGGAGCAAGAGTTCATCTAGTTCCAACCCCCTGCCATGGGCAGGGACACCCTCCACTAGATCAGGTAGCTCAGAGCCACATCCAGCCTGGCTTTAAAAACTGCCAGGGATGGGGCTTTGGCCACCTCCCTGGGTAACCTACTCCAGTGTCTCATCACCCTTTCTAACATGTAATCTAAACCTACCCTCTAGCTTGGATCCATTACCCCTAGTCCTATCAGTACCCAACACTCTAAAACATCCCTCACCAGCTTTCTTATAGGCCCCCTTCAGATACTGGAAGGCCACAATAAGATCTGCTCGCAGCCTTCTCTTCTCCAAACTGAACAACCTCAACTCTCTCTGCCTGTCCTCATAGGAGAGGAGCTCCAGCCCTCTGATCATTCTCACGAGCCTTCTCTGGACACATTCCCGCATGTCCCTACCTTTCTTGTAATAGGGGCTCCAGAACTGGACACAGTACTCCACGTGGGGTGTCATGAGAGATGTAGAGTTGAAGAATTGACTCCCTCCCTCCCTGCTGGCCACACTTCTCTTGATGCAACCTAGGATACAGTTGTCTTTCTGGGATGCAAATGTACACTGGTGGCTCATGTTGAGCTTCCCATCCACCAGCACCCCCAAGTCCTTTCCTTCAGGTCTGCTCTTATGCCAATCACTGCCCAGCCTATACCAATGCCTGGGATTTCCCCAACCCAGATGCAGGACCTGGGTGTATTAGGTGTCTGAAGTTATTAAAACAAAACTGTTGGAATTTTTCAGATGTGCTAAATTCAGTTTCTGACATAACCACCTTGTATTTTTTTTACTCTTCAACTTATCAAAGAAAAAAAAGGTTTTACCTCTTAAGATGTTCTATGATGTCATTGCCACGAAAAGTGAAACAAAATCATGGTGAATAGCCACATCAGGAGAAGAAAGCATGTGTTAGTCACCCATTTTTTTATCTCTTGCATGTAGCCCTTCTAATAGGAAATTCTGAAAAGCTAATCAGGTTCAAACTTCACTTACGTCAGCTGGAGATTTAAATTCCTGTAAACCATTGCAAAGGTCACTTTCTATGGATTTATAATGAGGTCTGAATGTCACAAAGTATTATCTCCATACAAAGAGTTGAAGGCAAAATCTTTACTTGTTTATGCATTGTTGACTTTTATCTCATCAAAATTACAGCAAGAATAAATAAATTTATTAGCTGAAAATAAAGTGAGCCTTATGTAAGTAGTTCCAACAAAACATTATATATATTTAACTATGCTTTCACATTTGTCTTGTTTTGTGACAGTTCTGGAAATAAGAGCAATGCAGGGTAAATATGCCTTTAAATATTTAAAGTAGGTAGAATTAACTGTAAAGGGGTTTGTAATACAAATGTGTTTCAAGAGTCTGCAAACAAAATCTGTTCATTCTACAAGAAATGTGTTACAATTTGTATGCTTTTGTATTCTGTGGCTTTAGACTCTGAGATTTGAAATATTAGGTCTCTTCCAACCTGGTGTATTGTATTGTATTGTATTGTATTGTATTGTATTGTATTGTATTGTATTGTATTGTATTAAGTTGTGCTGTGAGCTGCGTTAACATTAGTGGTAACTGGAGTGCATTAAACAGAACCCCCTACTTCTCTTCTACATACCTAATAATGACACTTAGTGAGGGCGGAGTAGCACACAAAATGTTACCACATTGATGCACAGAGCCAAGGTGACTCTGTCATTAGAAAACAAAACAAACAAAAAAAGAAAAGGAAAGGACAGCCAAAGTTTCTTCTGTAGTCTTCAGCAACCTCAAGATGATTTCTAGTCATAATAGGAACTAATTTTAAAAGACCAGATGATCATTTTTAGGAACTATATTTCTTCAGCTACATGTTACTCTCAGCATTCATGTAAAAGCTGATATCAGGTGTCCTCTCTGATAAGCTAAGCGCCACAAATTGAAAATGATCCTTTTTTTAGCTGCTTCATTGATTTTTCTATTGGATATCAGGGAGAACTCTGAAAGAATGGCCAATGCAGTGAATTCCAGTGCATAATGATATTTTCTTCATTTGCACAGAAATGGAAGAAGCATTTATGTTTTCCAGTTGCATTGCTTCAAAATGTGTGTGTATGTGTGTGTGTATATATATATATGTATGTATGTATGAGAACACATATGTATATATGTTTACATAACTGACCTATAGGAAAAGAAAGCCCAATATGAATAGTCACATATTTAGGTTGCATATTGATGTTGTGCACATAAGATGTCTAATGCAGTTACATGAATCACAGTGAATGCAATTATCCTAAATTACAACATCTGAAAATGGCGACAGCCAAATTACTTGGGTAAAAAAAACCACAGAGGCAACTAATACGCAGTTCTCCCTGCTCTGCATGTATTCTGAATTTTGTCTGTGAATAAGATGGAAAAGAAATGGCAATATTTCTTTTCTTGTGGTAGAATTCTAGACTGGGTGAAGCTCATTGGAGTTTCGCTAGTGACTTCACATAGCCTTCAAAATGGGTTTTTCATTAAGGTCTTCATAAAGGCTTTTCATAAAGTTCTTCAGAGTCAGAAGAATTTTGATCCCAATGAGGCAGAGATGACTTTTGCTGTTGCCTTCAGGGAGTAGAAAGTAACCACCAATCTTTGACAGATGCTGTAAAAAGTCCCACATAAAGCACATACCTTCCCCCTTCCCCTTCATTCTACATTTTGAATAACTATAGCATTGGCACAACTTACAGAGTAACAGTTCAAAAGACAGAGGTTTCTCAGGCTTGAAGTAATTTTGGCAATGGCAACAGAGGTCTTTCATATATTGTCCAGGTGTTCTATATCAGAATAAATGTGGGTTCAGACTCTTGAGATTTTTAGCAGGAGCACCTGTTTTGATATGAACATCTGTGTGAGCCTAAAGCTGCTGAGTAGCCATCAGATAGTAAAAAAGGCTTTTAGGCATTTCTGACTTTATCAAGATCAGCCTCTGCCAAGTGAAAGCTTTTACAGCTTTTCTCCAGTGTTTCATGCTCTGCTCTCTCATCATTCATAAAAGTTATCTATAATTTTTTTAATTTACAGTGCTCTCAGGGAGAATTTATTCCTGGTCATTAATTAATGTATGTGTTTTTTCCTGAGTAATTGCGACACTTTTCCCTGCATACTTTCTAGTGTTTCTGAAATATTGTGTACAGTCTGTAAAGGATTTAAGAACTCCTAAGCCAGAACTTCCACTCTGAGAAGAATAATCCCTTCAAAATCTGAACAGCTTTAAACCCTCCAGTCTGACAACGGTAAAAGCAGCAGCAGACATGTTAACTACAGCTTTGAAAATAGAGCTATTTTTCCCCAAAATTTATAGCCTGAAATTTTGAAATATATTATCACTTTCCTCCCAGAAGCTTCACTGTCAGTTACTAAGTAAAACCATCATTAATCATAAGTAGCTGTGTCATGTGCTGATTGTAATTTGGTCACACTGAACAAAAGCCAAATGATATAGAATACTATTAGCAATGATGATTTTAATGTAGACATTTATCATTGATTTGGGTTCACTTGATATGACTTTGGGATAAAAACAGGGAAAAATTGCCTTGCTGTTGAAAATTTTATTGCTATTAAATCATAATTTTGGCAAAGATGTGCAAATAAGATTGGCAGAGCTTTCCTTTCCCATTTTTCCTCTCCTAAAAGACACAATTAGGGAGGACTCAGAAGAACCCAGATGCAGTGCAATTAGAAAAGTGAATGCTGATTAGTTGTCATCTATCTAATAGCTAATAATAGAAGCAGTTTTTGGCAAGCTGTCTATTTATAGGAGTCACTCAGTTTACCCTGCTCATCAGAATAGGTAAGATCCTATAGGAGTAGGACAGATCTGTATGTACTTTCTGCAAAGGCTTTATTCCCCACCTCACCTGATAAAGCTCTTTCAAAATGCCCTGCATAATATTGCCACTGGCACTGAAACTGATGGCACACTTAGGAAAATCTTCCCTATCTGACTTTGTTCCAAAGTGTCAGAGAGAAATGCAAGGCAATTTTAAGTTTGTGTAAAGAAGAAAAACAAAGTGATTATATGTTTTTCTTGTGGAAAATATATTATGCTGTGTGTGTTAAGCACTCCTTCTCTGAAGTAACCTTACGGCTGCAAAACTGACAGGTGCATCACAAGACAGAAATATCTCTATAACTCAAAATGATCATTAAACCTTGAATGTCATCTAGACCTATCTGACTTCATAAATACATGCAGTCTTAAGTCCTAATTCTCCACCAAGAAAGAAATACACTTTTTTGTATATATAAAAAAGCAAAACAAAACGTGTGCCATTCTTGTTTTGGAGTCAGTTCTGAGGATGCAATCCAAAAGGTCCATCTGTGTCTGCAGGAGGGCCAAAATGTAATGGCCCTGAGTCAATTCAGACAGGCAGGTGCACAACTGAAAGAATTACTGTACAGTGTAAACCTGAGGTACACAATGAAACTCACCAGCGAATTGTCTAAGGGAGATTTAAAGCATATTGGGGAGGGTGTGAGGGGAAAGACAGAGAGGGAAAAGGCTTAGTTAATGAGTTTGCAAATGTCATAGATGTGCAGGTCACAAATACCATATGGATTCAAGAAATCAACTGCAACTAATTCACCCCCTAAAGTATTTTCCTTTTCCATAGTTTTGTTTTGTTCAGTGTTGGTTTATGCAAATGAACGAGTTGAATAGCTGCATGTTATCTGCAAACACTGTGCCCTGTGATTAGACCTCTGTGGAGACCATGTCCACAGCCCAGCATGAGTGAAAGATACTGTGGTAGTATTTATCCAGAAGAAAAAAGTTCATTATTCAGTAGCAGAGTAATAACTGTTTTGTGGTCCTTTGGGATAACCATGCTTTGAGAATTGTAACTGCTTTACATGGTTTTATAAGAAAGTAACGCCTAGGAATTATTGTCTATTCAATTCTAACAGTATTTGAGAATAAAATTATATTTGTTAGTAGCCTAGATAAATTCTTGAGGACTTTTTCTTCAGGCCTTGGCTAGATAGTAATCTCATGATGAAACAATGGCAGTGAATTTCCTTCTTGTTTGATATGTGTCCTGGTTTTACTGGGACAGAATCAAAGGCCAGCCATGGGCTGCAGGCTGGTTCTGAGTTAGCCAGGACAGCTGGCTGGAGTTGGCTCAGAGGTATATCCCATGCCATGGGCATCACTCTCAGTATAAAAGGGAAAGTCTGCTGAGGTGAGAGTGTTTATTCCTTGGACTCCTGTTCTTGATTAGGGTTTTCCTGATCCTACTCTTCCTTCTGTGCACTGCCTTCCTGTTTACTGTGGTTGCTCTACTTTTGCTTGGCTGAGTGTAGTTTTTTGGTGTCATTAAATCCATTTTGATTTTAACCCACTAGCGAACTCTCCTTACCCCAGTTTCTCTTTTCTGCTGCTGAAGGGTCAATGGATGATAGAGTAAACTGCTGTAGTTTAGTCACAGACAGAGGCTAAGCATAGTATCTTAAAGCAGCTATGCAGTTACTGAATTACTGTGCCTTTGATTAGCACAATTTACCCATTCTTAACCAGTTGTGAGGTTATTGAAATTTATAATCTAATAGCCTTTGATTAGGCTATTTGAAGATGAACTTATCAAATAGCCTAATCAAAGCTTATTAGTCTGTTTTTAATTGATAGATTTTCTCCATTTCAACATACATACCACAGATCTTTTTTTCTATTTAGCAACCCATTTAGAATGCTTTTCTACACTTTATAAAGAAAATTAGTTCGGAGGATATTACTTATTAGCACATTTTTAGCTTTGAAATCAGCTGTGCCATGCAATATGTGTAGCATGGAATATTTGTTAGGTTTCCCGCTAGTTAACACTGATATAAATCTTCAGATTAATTGTTTCCACTTTCCTGAAGGACTCCCAAAAGATTATGTGGAAAACAATTCTCTCTTGATGCCTAAACTAGTTAATATAAAAACTCCATCCCTTAGCAATATTGGTGAAGTCCATTGTGGTAGTTTCAGGCTGTGCCTTGAAAATTTTCCACGGATCTCGAACAGAAAGTAGTAGAACGTAAATAAATCACCATTGGGTGTTAAAAGGAAAATAATGATAAGTTCTAAACAATCCCATTGGACAGATAACAGACATAAAACTTAGATATGCAAACTGACTTTTTCTCTTTTCGCTTCCTCCATTCTGCTTGCTGCTTCTCCTGGCTTTGCTGACCTTGGCTGTGTTGTTTTGGCTAAGTACTAACAAACATCTCTCTGCTCCTTCTCTTGTCCCTCAAGTACAGGGGGTAGGGAGAAGGGGGCAGGGAGTGGGGAAGCCATTGTTAGTCCCCTGGTTTTGTCCAGTGGGGTTCTTGTGCTGTTTATAAATTGTAAATACCTTACATATATGTAAATATTGTATATTTTGTGTATATTGTATATCCATTGCATTTCATTTTAGATTGTAGTTTTGCTTGTAAATACAACTTCATTTGCTTCCAATTGAGCTGGTCTGGCAATTTTATGTTGGGCAGAATTTTCAATGCACCACATCCATCAGTATAGTACACTGTATATAAAAGTTTGAAGAATTTAGTCCCAGAATCACAGAACTGTCAGGGTTGGAAGGGACCTCAAGGATCATGTCATTCCATCCCACCTCCCCCACCACCCCCTCCCCCCCCATGGGCAGGGATACCTCACACTAGATCAGGTTGCTCAGAGCCACATCCAGCCTGGCTTAAAAAAAATTCCAGGGATGAGGCTTCCACTACCTCTTTGGGCAACTTGTTCCGGTGTCTCACCACCCTTATGGTGAAGAATTTCCTCTTAATGTGTAATCTAAATCTACCCTCCTTTAGCTTGGATCCATCCCCCTAGTCCTATCAGTACCCAACACCCTAAAACATCCCTCACCAGCTTTCTTGTATGCCCCCTTAAGATACTGGAAGGCGGCAACAAGATCTGCTCGCAGCCTTCTCTTCTCCAAACTGAACACCCATAACTCTCTGCCTGTCCTCATGGGAGAGGAGCTCCAGCCCTCTGATCATCCTTGTGGCCCTTCTCTGGACACATTTCAGCATGTTGAGATCTTTCTTGTAATAGGGGCTCCAGAACTGGATGCAGTACTCCAGGTGGGGTTTCATGAGAGCAGTGCAGTGGGGAAGAAACACCTCTCTTGCCCTGCTTGCTATACTTCTCTTGAGGCAGCCCGGGATGTGATTTGCTTTCTGGGCTGCAAATGTACACTGGCAGCTCATATTGAGCTTCTCATCTACCAGCACCCCCAAGTCCTTTCCTTCAGGGCTGCTCTCAAGCCAGTCACTGCCCAGCCTATTTTGGTGCCTGTAGTTCTTTGTGTAGAGCTTTCTAGGATGCCAAGGTGCCTCAATAGGTGGGCAAAGACTGCTAGCTAGTGAGTGATAAAGTAGCATAGGTTTTGTGTCTCCTAGGAGAAACTGAGAAGTGATCTGCTTCATTACACCTTGCAATGTTGTAGCAAGTGTCCCTTAAGCCCATGTGCAAAGGTGACAACCACCAAGAACGCATAGTGTTTCCAGACCAATCAAAACTTCCTTCTCTTTGTGGTCTGGAAGTTAGGGCTATGAATAGGTAGAAATCCCATTTTCATTGTTGTGTCTAATACATAAATGAAACAAGGAACTCAAAAAGTAGACTCCTCAGTTTTCAGGTTATTCAAATTAATAGTTTTTGAAATGCCTGTTGTTCTTACTGCATATTTTGCAAGTGCTTTTCTGAACCATGATGCATCTTTTTGAGATCGGAATTAGTTGGTTTTGTTTGTTGGGCTTTTTGTTGTATGCAAAACCAGGGGAAAAAAAATCTTCATATCTCCTATATTATTGCCTGATCTGAGTCTGGCAGAATAGGAATGGAGCTGTTGTTCAGGAATAGTTCTTCTCTATTTATGTCTGAGTGCCATGTAATTGGAAGAGCAGTTAGAGGTTTTTGCTTTTAAAAAACCATGTTAGAACTGAATTTTAAATTACTTTCCCACAATTATAATTTCTGTTGCTAAAGTCACACCAGGAGACCCTTGGATTTCCAGTGATCCAGATGGAGAATCATGCTAATTTTGGTAGCTCTTTTAGAGATTAAAACCTTCCCTAGAAAACATGAATATGTTTGTAATTGACCCAAGTAATATCTGCCCACAACCATCCAGTTACCAAGCTTGCCTTATGCTTTCTATCTGATTACAGGTGAGTCATCAGCTGAGCATAAATTTTGAAACAACTTCAAGGCTCTGACGATTTACTAAAATCTTTAACAATACAATTTATGATTCTGTGTATTTTTCCTGTCACTGTTGCAGCTGTGGAGTGGCTGTGGAGTGTCTGGGCCCACTTAGGAAATACAGATTATGTTGTGCAATCACTTCTGAGCTGTTCTTCTCCTTGTATATTTTGATGAATACTTTGCACAGAGAGAGATTCACAGCAAACTCAGAATTCAGGAGGGAAAACCCAACGCTCTATACTCTGTATACTTCTAAAATTATTCCTGTTCTTCGGTGAAGTTAACCACCATGGCATGCTTCCACTGCACACATCAGAAAAGTCTCAATGTCTGTAGGCTACTGTGCTCTTTCCTAACCCCACAACAAAAGGACATATTGCTGACACCTATAATACTTGAAGGTCCTATTTAGAAGTTAGATTAAAATAGCCCCTTGGGATAAATAAGACTTGAGTGGTTAACTGGAAGAACTGGACAGTGTGATTAACAATAATTATGGATAGGCTTAACCTATCCCAAAATTTGTTTGAACAGGAGCATAGCCTGCACTAAACTGTCAGCTTGAAAGCCATGAAAAAGTTTGATTAAAGTTTGATTAATGTTATATAGATATTTGATGAGTTATGAAGGCTCTCCAGAAAGTATTTCCTGTATCTTTGCAGGCTCCTTGTACATATACAGTCCGAATAAAGTAATCCTGTCAAAGATGGAACCTAACCCCTGTAATTCCCAAACACCTCTAATCTTCAAATGTAATCTTAATAATTCTTCCCTTGTAATGACTTCACCTGAAGATGAAACTCAGCTCTTCTCTTACTTTATTTTGAATCAATATGTTCCCTAAAACATTAAGATTCATGGTTTTTTCCTTTTATTTTTATCATCTTCAAGTTAGCAATGGTGGCTGCCAATAGTAGTAAATAATGATGGTATATTATTATTGGTGCTAATAAAATTTAGACCAAAAAAAAAGTTGCAATATTAACCTTTTAGATAAAACATGAATTTCAAATCAAGAGGTAAAGAGCTTTTCATGTTCCTGTTTTTTAAGGATTCTTTCATGGTGGTTGTCATTAGAAAGTGATTAGCTATTAAGCTATCACTGTTGAATTGTGGAGAAGACGCAAGAAATCTAATGGGGAAGTTAGATTAAATATATCATCAGATACTACTCTGTGCAGTAGTTAAAGCCAGCCAGAAAACATTAATTCATATAAAGATTTCTGGGCTTGGGTTTGTCCCACACTGGACAAATCATTACACCTCACAGCACCTTGCATTACACCTTACACCTTTAAAAACCAGTAGAATGAGAAAATGAAGCTGACTTTCCTATATCCCTGTTCTGTGAGAGACAGCCTTTACAGTCAGCTTCCTAAAATGTGAGGTTGGTACTGTCCCACCCCATTTAAAAACTACCTGGTCATTAGGTTTTCCTGAGAAGAGAGATGTGGCACTTGGTGCCATGGTCTAGTCATGAGGTCTGTGGTGAAAGATTGGACTCGATGATCTTTGAGGTCTCTTCCAACCTTGGTGATACTGTGATACTGTAGAGTCACCATACTCCAGTAGCAGTCAGAGCACTTATCCAGGGAGAGATACTCCTGCTTCATTTTTTCCTGTGGATCTAATCCTAGGTAAGTGTTCTTCTGTCTTCTTTCCCTCCCACCAAAATCCATACTGTGGCAGAACTGCAGACCAGTCTTGGTTTAACTACAGGTAAAAATATTTTTTTCTGTGATGACAGCAATGAAGTTGTACAATGGCAGGCAGCAGAGTTTATTTTCACTATGATAAATGGAAATGTTGGCACATTAATACATATTTTCCATCACAACAAGAATAACTTAGCTCTTTTTATCTGTTTTTCCCCCTTGGCTCCCCTGACTTGAGAGTTTGCCTTGTGGAAAACTTGGGATTTTGTGGAAAACTATTTCATCAGGTATTGGTGATTCTGTTCTATAATTACCTTTTCAGCAGAGTTTGAAACTAGATGGCAAGCTATATCACTAAGACAAAGTTAGTAGATAAAGTCTCAGAAGAATCACAGAATTATCCAGGTTGGAAAAGACCTTCAAGATCATCCAGTCCAACCTATCACCTAGCACCATCTGATCAACTGAACCATGGCACCTAGCGCCTCATCCAGGCTCTTTCTAAACACTTCTAAGGAGAGTGACTCCACCACCTCCCTGGGCAGCACATTCCAAAGGCCAATCTCTCTTTCTGTGAAGAACTTCTTTCTAACATCCAGCCTAAACTTCCCACTGCACAGCTTGAGACTGTGTCCTCTTGTTCTGGTGCTGGCTGCCTGGGAGAAGAGACCAACCCCCACCTGGCTACAACCTCCCTTCAGGGAGTTGTAGAGAGCAAGGTCTCCCCTGAACCTCCTCTTGTCCAGGTTAAGCAACCCCAGCTCCCTCAGCCTCTCCTCACAGGGCTGTGCTCCAGATCCCTCCCCAGCCTCGTTGCCCTTCTCTGGACACCTTCCAGCATCTCAACATCTTTCTTGAATTGAGGAGCCCAGAACTGGCCACAGGACCCCGAAGTGACATCTAACCTCTAGCTCCTGGAAATCCTCCTCTTCCTCCACATCATAGGAGAGGGTGTGAATCTTGATGTCATCTGCTGAGAGGTCAATGAACTTGCTGTCTGGGTAGCCCAGGCTGTCTTTGGCGGGGGAGCGCTCCTCGATGAAGGTAGTTTCGCAGCACTCTGGGCCCAGGCTCTCGCCCCACGAGCGCAGCACGTTCTCCGAGTAGAGGATGATGTTGGGCTGGTAGTGAGACTCCACTGTCTGCTGCAACATGTTGGGGTCCAGGAGCTGCTGCACAGGGTCATTCCTGCTCTTCTCCAAGCAGCTCGGGGAGGAAAGGCTTCCTGCTCTGTGGCTCTGGTACTGAGGGGTGGGGTAGACAGAGACCAGACCGTCCCGGCTCTCTGCCACTAAGACCCAATCATGCATCTGAAAATATCCCTATTTAGCAATTATTGAAGTAAAATCTGCATGCACACCAAATTATGCAAAACACAAAAGGCCAAAAGTATCTTCCATACTGAAACTGCAGCTTCCTGAAAGCCAGTGTGACTTTGTGTGGGTGATGAAGTTTACACAGTTAAGAGTTTTCTGAAAACAAATTCTCTGAGAGAATCTGCTGCTGTGATCACACAGTATGTTAAACAAATTTTAAACCTCTTGAATTATGTTATTGGACCAAACTGAGTTACATTTATTTCTGGCAGTACAGATTTTTCTGTGTTATCTTCTTTTGAGAAAAGCTCTCTTGACTTATCTTATGCTGGATAAATGTCTTTTATTAACCACAATTGTCCTGTTTTGAGATATTCTAGAAGTGAGAGAACTGTTGTAATACTATTAATCACAGATTGGTAAGGTATGAAAGAGATGTCTGGAGATCACCTAGTCCAACACCCCTGCTAAATCAGGTTCACCTCAATCAGGCTGCATGGAAAAATGTCCAGGCAGATTTTGAAAGTCTCTGGAGAAGAAGACTCCATAACAATTTTGGGCAGCCCCTTCTAGTGGTCTGTCACCCTCAAAAAAGAGGAAGTTTTTCTTGACATTTAGGTGAAACCTTCTGTGTTCTAGTTTACATGCCATTACACAGTACAAGCACTCAAACTTTAGTCAAAGAAAAGTGATCATCAATTCATTGCAAGAGGGAAAAATCTAGGAAATTTGCTGTGTAGTAGTTACTGAACATGAATCTATCTTCTTTTTATACCTCACACAATAGAAAAAGGATCTACTGTTTGTTTCCAAGGCCTTCAATTTGTCTCAATATCTAAGAATATTAAAAAAGCTACTTTTGCTCACCAGTTCCTGGTTTGTGAATTAGGAAAAAGCTAGAAGAGCTTTCTACCATAAAGGCCTCTGGACTAAGCCTCAGGACTCTGTCTCTGTTTTATCTTACCATGTTCTTATATGAAAGGTAAATATCCTGACAAACCTGGTGGCCTTCTATGAGCAGGTGACAGCATTAATAGATGAGGGGCAAGCAACTGATGTCGTTTACCTGGACTTGAGCAAAGCCTTCAACACTGTCCCGCACCACCTCCTGGTCTCCAAGCTGGCGACACATGGGTTTGATGGATGGACCACTAGATGGATAAAGAATTGGCTTGATGGCCGCACCCAAAGAGTGGCTGTCAACGGGTCCATGTCCCAATGGAGGCCAGTGACAAGCGGAGTCCCTCAGGGATCAGTCCTGGGACCTGTCTTGTTCAACATCTTTGTGGGTGCCATGGACAGTGGCATCGAGTGCACCCTCAGCAAGTTTGCTGATGACACCAAGCTGTGTGGTGCAGTGGACACGCTGGAGGGAAGGGATGCCATCCAGAGGGACCTGGACAGGCTGGAGAGGTGGGCACAAGCCAACCTCATGAGCTTCAACAAGACCAAGTGCAGGGTCCTGCATCTGGGTCGAGGCAATCCCAGGCACAAATACAGGCTGGCCAGTGACTGGCTGGAGAGCAGCCCTGAGGAGAGAGACTTGGGGGTGCTGGTGGACGAGAAGCTCAACATGAGCTCTCAATGTGCGCTTGCAGCCCGGAAAGCCAATCAGATCCTGGGCTGCATCAGGAGAAGTGTGACCAGCAGGTCAAGGGAGGTGCTTCTCCCCCTCTTCTCAGCTCTGGTGAGACCCCACCTGGAGTACTGCATCCAGTTCTGGAGCCCCTATTACAGGAGGGATGTGGACGTGCTGGAGCATGTCCAGAGAAGGGCCACGAGGATGATCAGAGGGCTGGAGCACCTCTCCTATGAGGACAGACTGAAGGAGTTGGGGCTGTTCAGTCTGGAGAAGAGAAGGCTCCGAGGTGACCTCATTGTGGCCTTTCAGTATCTGAAGGGGGCCTACAGGAAGGCTGGGGAGGGACTTCTCAGGATCTCAGGTAGTGATAGGACTAGGGGGAACGGAATGAAGCTGGAAATGGGGAGATTCAGGCTAGATGTGAGGAAGAAGTTCTTCACCATGAGAGTGGTGAAGCCCTGGAATGGGTTATCCAGGGAGGTGGTGGAGGCCCCGTCCCTGGAGGTGTTTAAGACCAGGCTGGACGAGTCTCTGGCCAGCGTGATCTAGTGTAGGGTGTCCCTGCCCATGGCAGGGGGTTGGAACTAGATGATCCTTGTGGTCCCTTCCAACCCTGACTAATTCTATGATTCTATGATTAATTAGAAAATGTAGATGGATTTACCTAAACATTAGATAGAATACAGGTAACCAAGAAGTTTTCTCATATGTATTTATTTGTGGTTTTTCCTCATTTTGTGCTTGTGCAGAGAACAAGATTGCCATGCCAATTACTTGACCTGCTTATGCCTACAAATTAAATATACCAACAGGATGGTGACTCCTGATTTATACTAGTATAAAACTTTTGAAATTATAGTATCACGACAGGCCTGTTTCCTTCATCTTATGCCTGGGACACAGAGTTCCTGAAGTAACCTTCTAGACTATCCTAATCATTGAAGTTTATTAAAGTATTGTCTATTGAAAAATAAAATGTGTAAATTAGGGCAGGGTTAATGCCAGGATTTGAACCTGTTACTTTCAGTTTATGGGGAATGTTAGAACTGCCCAGTGTTTACTTATTTAAAATACACAGCAGTTTTTGTAAGACATACATAGAGACATGCTAAGCAGGGAACCATATATATGTGTATATGGGCAACCTGATCTAGTGGAAAGGCAGGGGGTTGGAACTAGATGATCCTTGAGGTCCCTTTCAACCCTGACAATTCTGTGATATATAATGGAATGTATGCAGTACAATCAACTTTGTGTATGCTATGTGGCATTTTTACTATGTATTCTGTAATCAGTGGGTTACAAAAAAGCAAGAATTTATTTAAGCTTATCCTTAAGAAATATAAGAATAATTGAAGAACAGTTCTGCTCTTCCTGCATCAATGATGCTGTTTTCTAGGCTATGTTGAAAGTGGTAGGATATAAGCTTCCCAGCTGAGGATGGTGTCAAAAGGATGACATGGGAACATGTAATTGTTCTGCCTACACACTTCAACCCTGCATCCTGTCCTGATTCCTGCCGACACACTGGAGCAAGCTTTTTATTTGCTGTCCCCCCATGTGCTGCCTAGCAACCCCACAATTGCTCCCCAGCAGCCCCACTGGTCCTAGGTTGGCACAGGTGGAAAACTGGGGAAGCACAGCCTAAGTAATGGGTGAGATAAGGCAGTTATTTTGAGGTGCAGGAGACAAAAATGTTTTATTGAAGAAGGCCTCCCAGTTGTTTTCTTTGGTGTAGTTTTCAACCCTATGAAAAGGCTGAGAAGGCTCAGCCAAGAGCACTCACCTTCTCTGTGCTATGGCATTTCTTCTTGCTGTGGGTTTCTAAGCTATAGCTTTTGGTGTTGCTATGGATTTCTCTCATATTCTAAGCATGTTTGCTGGACTCCCTCTATTATCAAGAATTTAAAAGAATACATAAGGAAATAAGAGAAAAGAAAACATCTTATGCTAGACCAAAATATTTTTGTTACAGTTCTGACTGCTATGTTTGACCTGCTAAATTGAATACTAAAAATGGGGCCAGAAAGGTCAGAAGTCCTGTTTTCACTCCTGGCTTCTGGTTTAGTAGAAATAATGGTAATTCTCTCAGTAAAATTCACACTAGCAATGCTACTCTGTAAAAGGATCAAGACCTCTTTTCTTCAACCTGATAGCAATTTCTCTTGGAATAAGTGGCAATTACTAACCAAGATTTGAAAAGCATTGCTGTGCTAGGTGAAACCTAGCCCAGGAGGGGGCGGGCTGAAAAGAACCTATCCCCAGGTGGACAAAGAAACCTGACCCAGCTAGGCAGAGAGACTTGGCCCCACTCCCAAAGTGGGGAGTCAAAGTCTATTCCACTCCCACTTCATGCCCACGACCCTATATAAGGGGAAGCCATTACCTGCTTCATTTTCTTCTGCCTTCATTTTGCTGGCACCCTCTTGGTGTTGCTGTTTGCCACGTGGTAGGGCCTGTTCTGTGCTGCTGCAAAATCCTAAGGACAGCATCTAAAGAGAATCCCATCTTACATTCAGAGAATCCTTTGCCAGCTGCATCTGGTTTTGTATACATTTTTATTTACCCTTTTTCCTTACGGTTTTGTCACCTTCCTTTTACTCAAATGCCTTTTATATTGTGTTAAACTTACTTTTTCTTTTTTTTTTTTTTTTTTTTTTTTTTTTTTTTTTAGTTCCAAATCTATTCAAGACTGTTTCTTTTGTCATTTTACCTCTCTTTTGTCCTCCTGCCTAATTTGCTTTTCCCTACGGGGAAAAGGGAGAGAGGACGCAATCTAAATCTGTTCCATTTGGGCTTTTGGACTCTGGGAAAAGCTTAAACCACAACGATTGCTTATGACTTCCCATCCCCTCCCCCCGCCCCTTTATTTTTAGTATGCATTCAATAGCACTACAATTTGCCTATGTTTGGGTGTTTTTTTACATATGTCACCATGGTTAAGCTACCTCATTTGCTCTCTACAACATAATATTGAGACACTCACATTCTTTAAGATAAATGCGATGACTGAATTTTAGTGCTTGACTTATAGAAAACTAATATGAAATGGTCATTAATTTCTGCAGAAGTGACACACCTCTTTTCAGGAGGAGCATGGAGATGTTTTGGTTTTGAGTTGATTGTTGTATTTTTCAGGTCTACCAGCAAATCCCAAATCATTTATTCATAGAGCTCTTAAATAGAGCAGTAAATATCCTGATCGTGCTTCAAAACCAGATTTTCTTGCACATTTCTTGCAATATAATAAACTCCATTCTTCTCAGCCAATAACATCTCTTTCCTCCACTCTGAGCTGCAAAGGTCTTTATTATTGGGGCTATTGTTCATGCAGCATGTAGCATTGGAAAAGCATTTTCCTCTTTCATTTTTTTTTCTAGCCAGCCACTCAATCTACAGTGACTTTACAGAACTAAAAAATAGAATTTCTACACTATATTTTTTTTTAGGAGTTCCTTTCTCCTGTTGAAACACATGACTAGGAAATTTACATAGCAATAGAAGATGACCTTTATGTTTTGTTTTGTTTTTCTTGTAAGTTTTCACAGACCATATTCTCCCCTCTCCAAAATTTCCAGTATTTCAAGGCACATTGTGATCTCTTTTGGAAAGGAAACAATACCTGTGAGGTTGTCTCATCTGTCTGTACTACAAGGGCTGGGTAGAGAAGACAAGCCTAAGGTAAAGCCCTGTGAGAGGAATACAGGCTGGGCAGTGACTGGCTGGAGAGCAGCCCCGAGGAGAGAGACTTGGGGGTGCTGGTGGACGAGAAGCTCGACATGAGCTCTCAATGTGCGCTTGCAGCCCGGAAAGCCAATCAGATCCTGGGCTGCATCAGGAGAAGTGTGACCAGCAGGTCAAGGGAGGTGCTTCTCCCCCTCTACTCAGCTCTGGTGAGACCCCACCTGGAGTACTGCGTCCAGTTCTGGAGCCCATATTACAGGAGAGATGTGGACGTGCTGGAGCGTGTCCAGAGAAGGGCCACGAGGATGATCAGAGGGCTGGAGCACCTCTCCTATGAGGACAGACTGAAGGAGTTGGGGCTGTTCAGTCTGGAGAAGAGAAGGCTCCGAGGTGACCTCATTGTGGCTTTCCAGTATCTGAAGGGGGCCTACAGGAAGGCTGGGGAGGGACTTCTCAGGATCTCAGGTAGTGATAGGACTAGGGGGAATGGAATGAAGCTGGAAATGGGGAGATTCAGGCTGGATGTGAGGAAGAAGTTCTTTACCATGAGAGTGGTGAAGCCCTGGAATGGGTTGTCCAGGGAGGTGGTTGAGGCCCAGTCCCTGGAGGTGTTTAAGACCAGGCTGGACGAGGCTCTGGCCAGCGTGATCTAGTGTGGGGTGTCCCTGCCCATGGCAGGGGGGTTGGAACTAGATGATCCTTGTGGTCCCTTCCAACCCTGACTGATTCTATGATTCTATGATTCTATGAATAGGCAAGCTAAACATTACACCTAACTACTGCAGGGGGAAAGAACCATTTTCCCTGTTATGTGCATCACAGTATCATAGTATCGGTCAGGGTTGGAAGGAACCACAAGGATCATGCATCATGATGACTGGCCCCTGCCAATCAATATTTATATATCTCTGGATGGTTATCAAACAGGTAGCAGTCATGAGATGAATCTGTGAGCAAAAGGAGAGGCTCTTGGGTGTGAAACATGTGAAGGAGAAGTGAAGAGTCTTGTGGAAGGGTTCAAGAAATGCAGCTGGAGAGGCATGAGACAAGGAAGGCTTTCCTCATCTAGTATGGCTGTGGTGAGGGCAGAAGATAGAAAAGCATGGAATTCATGAGTTCACCTGTTTCCTGGTTCCAACTAGCAAACTTTTGGTGTTCCTGATGTTAGAATCTGTAGTTAAATGCACTGGTATCTCTATCAGTAAGTATGTTAGGCATGGAAAAAATGTGGCTAAATGGGTTTTGCATCTGTTAAGTGTATATGTTGTAGATGCTGTGAGAGTAACCAAGTACAAGGAGGGGGATGATTCTAAAAGGGAGCACAACAATGCAGGAGTGCTTGCAGGTGTGTGTGGTGTCAGTTACTCTGACATCATTCAGATAAAATATGTTTTTATCTTTGATCATTTTATAGCATTTTCCTTGTGTACATTCTTGGTGCTGCTTTCTTCTCTCTCACACCTAACAATTTATATTGCCACATGTAATGCAGCACACTTAGTCACCAATTAATCACAGGACTCCAATGGGATTTATAGCTGGTTTGTCCATGGGTAAATTTGTCCCACAGCATCTGCCCAGCTGGACATGGATAATTTAGGAGCGAACTTATTTTATAGAGGTATGAAACAGCACATTTGATCTTAAAACTACCTATGAGCAAAAAATAGTTATTCCTGAAATACCTGATTAAAGCTTGAGGGGTAAATTTACAAAGATGTGGAGTATGAGTAAATCTTATTGTTAACAGCATATCAGTATTTGTTTCCCATACAAGATTTAAAATCTCTCAATAACAATAATAATTTGTTTAAGTTCCATAATGTCAAAAAAAGTGTAAAGAATGACTTTGCAAAATTTTCTCCTCTGCCTTTAGATTTGGATTAACAGAGTGGGTAATTTGCAATATTTTTCAAATTCAGGTAACAAGCCATCACACATCTACTCTGTATAATGACAACAGATAACTTTTAATTTGCTATGTAACTTTGGAACAGATCTGTTCCAAATAACAGAATCTGCTTAATTCCCATGATATCTCTTAGGCTCTGATCTTGCAATCACATTTGCACAGATGGACTCCTGTACCCAGACTGAGCCCACATATGCCAAAAAGGCTCTACACAATGAAGGCATCGACTCATAGAAATCCAATTGCAAGATCAAGACCTTAATTCCCTTTAGTTTTGTCTCTTCCTAATGAGAGCTGTCAATTACTTATAGTAATTAGGTGGGCAATGGATGTTAATGGGATGAGATTTTAAATATGCTACTTCAAAATTATATGAATAAATCATATGCATTTTTTTGGCCTGTCTTTTACCATATGCCTTCCTTCAAACTCCTGTAATTTGTTTTATATCTGTTAAAGGCACCAATGTACAGATACTGCTGTTGGCTTTGAAGGACTTTAAAGGTTATGAGCCAACTCTTCACCACTTGTCACAAAAGAGATCTTTTAATTAACAATGGAATTGCTGGATTTGAAAACTGTATGATAGACATGAATAAAGATGCTCCATTTTTATGCTTCCAGTACTCACTTGTGAAGCAACATTTTCTACATTAAATTGCTCCTTATTTGTACATCAGAAGGAATGAAACTGTAATGCTTATTTTAGTTATCAGAGTATGAGTCACCCCTACATACCTTAGGTTTAAGGTTGGTGTCATTTATTAACATCATTAGAAATCTGATGGGATATCTATCATTTCTTCACAAGGAGATATCATGCAAATAGTTGGCATTAAAATGCAGGTTTTAATCAATTTTCCTGAATTTAATGCAACCTTATGAGACAACATATCATAATTTGCATCTTAGTGTGCCAGGCATTGCAAGTATCCTGGGAAGAAAACGAGCTTAAGTTAAGCAGATATGCCTTCACACTCCAGAATGCTTGGCTGCTGCATCAGGTCAATGTTAGACAGTTACAGATTCTGATGTATTAAACAGAGCCTTTGCAGAGAACACCATTAAATAACTGCACAGATCTATTCATTTTCCCAAGCAGAGTCAGTAATTGGTAACTGTTGGCATTACGTACAAACACTGTGTTCCTTCAAGAGGAGCCCAGTGTGATTAGCTCTCGGCAGATCGGCTGTTCTTTTATGAACCCTTGAGTGGCTTTTCCTCTATAACCATTTACACATAAAGCCCCTGTAACTGAGCACAGCTGATGAGTCATCTCAGAGTTCTGTACATCTGTTCCAAAACAGTTAATTGTTTTCTTGAAAAAAGAACAAACTTCTATTTTTAAGCAAGTCTGTGTTCAAAACATTGTTATTAAGGAAAAGCTCAAGCAGACATCTTATAATCTTATCCTCTGACATGAGTGGTCCTGCTTCGGTCTAACAGTAATACTTTGTCTAAACATTCCTTTCTGACATTGTTTTTCTATCTGTTGATTTTTCTCTCCTTTACCTAAATACAGAATTCAAACTGTGTTTTACTCCCTAAATAACATTTTAGTTCCAGGGATTAAAGATGATTCAAAAGTAATTGAAAGGAGAATGCAGCTGGGGTGCTCATCTAGTTAATGTATAATAAGGACTCTTACCACTTCTGCCCATTCCTGATCTTTTGAAATGAAATATTTCAGCAGGCTATTTAGTTCACACTTCTTCAAACAGCCATGGATACATACAGCTAAAAGGCCAAGAGTTTAGCCTTTTATTTAAAAATAGCTGTGTTTCTCTGTACTACTGAGGAGACTCAGAGGATAATAAAAATGTACTCTTGAGCTACATCATGTCTTAAAAATATTCATTATGCAGGATAAATTTAGATCTACGTCCACTGGTGTACTATAAGATCATAATTTAAGTTGCAGCTCTGGTGGGTAGAACTTGCATGCTTCCAGCTAGTTTAACAGTGATTTAGCAATCATCAGAAGAGCATTAGTGCTTACAAATGAAATAGTTTTAAAAATATTTGCTTGACTCTTAGACACTAATGTCAGCTTGATGATTGCTAACTCAGGAGTCGAACACGATAAAAATCTGGAACTGATGACGTAAAGCTCTCATCAGTTTAAGCAAAACTGGAGTACAATTGATTCTGCCTTTGATCTGAGAAATAGACTTCTTGTCTTCACAAAGTTCCTTGTAATGCTCTGCAAAGATCAGACTCTCAAACACTAACACATAGCACTTTTGCAAGCAGGAGGATTTGAATTTTCACAGTGAATGTATTATGAATTCGTCGAGGCTTTTAGGACAGTAACTGGAGCAACCTTGCTTGGTAAAATGGCAGAAGTGAGCCTACAGACAGAAGTGTTGGTAGTTAAGAATATTCCTGGAATAATAATAAGAAACAACCACAGTTGCAGATGTTTTCTAGAAGATCAAACCAGGTAAACAAGAAATTATGTAATGGTGAAATGGAGGGTTGGATGGAATCATACTTGCGTCTCTTGAAGGGAGATGTTAATTGTTTGCAACGTAGAGTTACAGGCAGAGTGAAGAGGAGGGGTTTTCCTTCTTTTGCAGACTGAAATAGAAATTAATATTTCATTAACCACAAAACTGCGAGAACTGGACAATTTCTCTTTCTGAAAATATCCTATGGAGTTTGACTTTGGCATGCTGCATTTAGATACTAGTAATGCAGAGGTCTGTTAGATTTCACAGGAAGGTAAACCTGTCTGGTGAACACCACCTGAATTTTCACATTCAGACAAGGATGTCATAAAATTTCATAAACAGATCAACTGCTAAGTAAACACTAACCTTTTAAAAATCACTGTCCATACAGGGAGGCCACTGAGAATCTCAGTGTTCTTGCAGCTGGAAAACAGCAAGCTTTATTTTATTCATGGATGAGTGTCCTTCTGTTGACATTGTCCTTTAGCTTGAATAGCTGTTCATCTTGATACAGTCAAGTATTTTAGCTATGGCCCTGCTCAGTATTTGCTTCACTAAGCTAAAGAACTCAATTGTTATTCTTTATTGGTTTAATCTTCTTCTTCTTCTTCTTCTTCTTCTTTTTTTTTTTTTTTTGATAGAGTTAGCCATACTTTCTCCAGCTGGTATCTTTGCAGTGTTCCTAACACATCATTCAGTGATTTAATAGGTTCCTAGGATACTGAAAATGGCGAATGTGATGTTCATTTTACTGTTGCTGAAAAGGAGAATATAGGGTGATTTGTTTCAAAAAGCATCTCCAGGTTATGTTTTCACATTATAAAACCTTCAGCAGCTAAGTACTGTTTTGATATGCAGCACCTTGGCCAGCTTGACACCCCCACAGCTTTGCACAGCTGAGAGAACTAGACTTAAGTTGCCTCAGAAAAAATGAGATGTTACTGGTGCCAGTAAAGGAGTCTTGAACCTTGGAATTTATTCTGTTTCTGACTTGTCTTCTGCCCTTCAGAGTTTAGGTTTATTAACCTTGCACACTGCAAAGTTGGTATTTCTAACCTATCCAATCTTAGGGAAGGAGCCTTGTTAAAAGGTATAGAATCTATTAAGCCTAGTTGGCTAAATGTTCATTTATTTTATTCTCCAGTTTCATAGGTAAACAAAGCTTACATGGTTATTCTGTGAGTGCTACATGTAACTGCATACCTATATCAAAGCTGTCTTTCCATTTGTTCCCAGACCTACAGAACAACTTTTGAGTTGGTTTCCTGATTCCAGCAAAATTTGACTGAAGAATAATGTTTACACAGATTAAGCTCCTGTAGGATTTTGTGAGGGTAGGTAGGAGGGGGAAATATGGGTATCAGTTCTCTTCCAGCTGTGGGAAAAATTGCACTGTGAATCCAGCCTTTATGAGACACCAAAGACTCCATGCTCCCAAGAAATACTTTATGAATGTTCTATGTTGGAAAAGTTTCAAGAATACATTCTATCTTATTATGATATCCATAAGAAAACTAGTTTCCTTTGTTGTGGTGCTCTGGGAGATGCTTTAACTGTGTTAGAATTAAAAAGAAACATCTCTTAAATATTTGACTAAGTATTCTGCTCTCAAATCATGTAGGTATGTCTCTTGAGTTCTTCTGAACTCTTGCTGTTTGTTAGTCTGCGTAATCAATCACAATGTATCTAATACTTACACAAAATCATAACTTCCACATCTGGCTACTTGCCTGTGAATTTGATGATTTCTCTGGAGAAAATGTATGAATTAAAGACAGAAAAGTAAAGTGTCTGGTGGAAATAAAAGCATCAAAAAATATATTTAAAAACACTTAAGCTTCAGAGGAAATAATACATGGTCTTTACAACTGGGGTTTAGCTGAGGATTTATTTAAGGAGCCAGAAGAGAGCTGACAGCAGTGTAAAAGGAACAGTAAAAAAGAAACAATTGTACAGCATGAACAGAGATGAATAAAAGCATCTGTCAAGCTCATGAGGTTTCTTGCCTCTGCAGAATGCTGCGACCATACACCTTCCCCCAGGCTTGGTCATTAGCGAACATTTTAACTTGTGAAAACAGTAAAATGCTGCATAGTGGCTGTGGTAAAGTACAAGGCATAGAACAAGGAAAGACTTTTGGATCAGCTAGAAAGCATGCATGTTGCTCTGTGTACTAGTAATTTTTAAGAAGTGTTTGAACTGTCATTACAGATTTTTTGTTTCTGACAATTTCTGTATCTCGGACTCCTCCTACCACATTGTGTACTTTTGTTAGAAAATGAAAACAAAGTTGAAATAAACAAACAGCCCTGTATGTGATAATTTACTTGCACTGGTGTTAATTGAGAGGGGATTTGAGTTTTTGCTCACCACTTATAACTCTGTGTCTCCTGTTTTTCTGTTTTCTTATTTTTAGTTATCAAGCTTTCCTATTTACTGGAACCCAGACAACGATAATGTTGAACTACCTCTTATGGATGAGTTGTATACAATGAACTGAGGACTGAACTTTTAATGTTTCCTATTTCCAAAATATTGTAGAAGAACCTTTATATATAATTTTAATATATATATATATATATATGTCATCGAGTGCACCCTTAGCAAGTTTGCTGATGACACCAAGCTCTGTGGTGCAGCAGCCATGCTGGAGGGAATGGATGCTATCCAGAGGGACCTTGACAGGCTGGAGAGGTGGGCACAAGCCAACCTCATGAGCTTCAACAAGACCAAGTGCAGGGTCCTGCATCTGGGTCGAGGCAATCCCAGGCACAAATACAGGCTGGGCAGTGACTGGCTGGAGAGCAGCCCTGAGGAGAGAGACTTGGGGGTGCTGGTGGACGAGAAGCTCAACATGAGCTCTCAATGTGCACTTGCAGCCTGGAAAGCCAATCAGATCCTGGGCTGCATCAGGAGAAGTGTGGCCAGCAGGTCAAGGGAGGTGCTTCTCCTCCTCTACTCACAGTATCACAGTATCACAGTATCACAGTATAACCAAGGTTGGAAGAGACCCCAAGGATCATCAAGTCCAACCCGTCCCAACAGACCTCACAACTAGACCATGGCACCAAGTGCCATGTCCAGTCTCCTCTTGAACACCTCCAGGGACGGCGACTCCACCACCTCCCCGGGCAGCCCATTCCAATGACGAATGACTCGCTCAGTGAAGAACTTCCTCCTCACCTCGAGTCTAAACCTCCCCTGGCACAGCTTGAGACTGTGTCCCCTTGTTCTGGTGCTGGTTGCCTGGGAGAAGAGACCAACCCCCTCCTGTCCACAACCACCCTTCAGGTAGTTGTAGAGGGCAATGAGGTCACCCCTGGTCCATCTCTTCTCCAGGCTAAACAACCCCAGCTCCCTCAGCCTCTCCTCATAGGGCTTGTGCTCAAGGCCTCTCACCAGCCTTGTTGCCCTCCTCTGGACACGTTCAAGTGTCTCGATGTCCTTCTTAAACTGAGGGGCCCAGAACTGGACACAGGACTCAAGGTGTGGCCTAACCAATGCAGAGTACAGGGGCACAGTGACCTCCCTGCTCCTGCTGGCCACACTATTCTTAATACAGGCCAGGATGCCATTGGCCCTCTTGGCCACCTGGTGGCCAAGCTCTGGTGAGACCCCACCTGGAGTACTGTGTCCAGTTCTGGAGGCCCTATTACAGGAGGGATGTGGACGTGCTGGAACGTGTCCAGAGAAGGGCCATGAGGGTGATCAGAGGGCTGGAGCACTTCTCCTATGAGGACAGACTGAGGGAGCTGAGGCTGTTCAGTCTGGAGAAGAGAAGGCTCCGAGGTGACCTCATTGTGGCCTTCCAGTATCTGAAGGGGGCCTACAAGAATGCGGGGGAGGGACATTTTAGGATCTCAGGTAGTGATAGGACTAGGGGGAATGGAATGAAGCTGGAGGTGGGGAGATTCAGGCTGGATGTGAGGAGGAGGTTCTTCACCATGAGAGTGGTGAAGCCCTGGAATGCGTTGTCCAGGGAGGTGGTTGAGGCCTCATCCCTGGAAGTGTTTAAGACCAGTCTGGATGAGGTTCTGGTCAGCCTGATCTAGTGTAGGGTGTCCCTGCCCATGGCAGGGGGGTTGGAACTAGATGATCCTTGAGGTCCCTTCCAACCCTGATTGATACTATGATGCTATGATATATTTGTAGTAAATGTACCCATCCTGTAGAAGTCTTCCTCTCAAAACATGCCTATTCTGTAGAATGTCTCTCTTTCCCACCTCTCTGAAGCCTGTGTTCCAGGCATATATTTTATTCACTTCTTCAGCAAATGTAGAATTATCATGGAATCAGAAGATGAAAACCAAGGAACATGATGGACGTTTTCACAGTAGATTGTTTATTTATTTTGAGAGAAATTGTCCTCATTACGTTCCCAGTATTGTTTCAGGGTCCCAAAAGGAGACTGGGACAGAATGTCACTCACAGCTGCTTGCTTGATTTATTTTCACTGTTGAGGCAGGAGCAATGTGCTATAGTGTCAGTGTGATATCTTCAACAGCAATTGTTCTCCCATCTGCAGGAATGAAGCAGGAGAGAATTCCACTGTTTTACATTTTCTTGTACTCATCTGAAAGAGAGTCACCTATTCCCATAAAGTGCTGACTAGTCTAAAAATAGCTCAGAGTATGTAGTTAAAAAAAGCTTTTCTTCCTGCATTCATGCATAGGTGGACTGCTGCGTGGCCCATGTTTATTTAACAATCTTATATTTATTAACTCTCTTCTTTGCTTTTACCCACAGTGATGTTATTTTGTTTTATGAATTAAATAACCAAATGTCTGTTTAAGATGACAGAAAATTGTCTCTTAGTGAAATTGCTCTTTCCCATCTCCATTTTGAAGAACTTGCCTTCAAAACCGAGCGTTTATTGTCTTATTCAGGATAATATTCTTGCACCTTTTGTCTGAGATTCTGTTACTAAAAGCATTTGTTGCCTGCTTGAACACAGAGACACAACTCCTCTACAACCCCTAATGGTATCCTGGTATCTATTTTTGTGATGCTTTTGATTTGCACATGAATCTCAGCTTGTGTTGAACTATGTGCTTTCTCATAGCCTGTGTTAAATTCACGGGAACATGATACTGGGCACCAGTGCAATACTGAGACTTAGTAACTTGCAAATAGAATAGAATAGAATAGAATAGAATAGAATAGAATAGAATAGAATAGAATAGAATAGAATAGAATAGAATAGAATAGAATAGAATAGACCAGACCAGACCAGACCAGACCAGACCAGGTTGGAAGAGACCTTCAAGATCATCGCGTCCAACCCATCAACCAATCCAACCCACCCAAACAACTAAACCATGGCACCAAGCACCCCATCAAGTGTCCTCCTAAACACCTCCAATGATGGTGACTCCACCACCTCCCAGGGCAGCACATTCCAATGGGCAATCACTCTCTCTGTATAGAACTTCTTCGTAATATCCAGCCTAAACCTCCCCTGGTGCAGCCTGAGTTTGTGTCCTCTTGTTCTGGTACTGGCTGCCTGGGAGAAGAGGCCAGCCCCTGCCTGTCTACAACCTCCCTTCTGGTAGTTGTAGAGAGCAGTAAGGTCACCACTGAGTCTCTTCTCCAGGTTAAGCAACCCCAGCTCCCTCAGCCTCTCCCCATAGGGCTTGTGCTCCAAACCCCTCCCCAGCTTTGTTGCCCTCCTCTGGACACATTCCAGCAAGTCAACATCCTTCCTAAACTGAGGGACCCAGAACTAGACACAGTACTCAAAGTGTGGCCTAACCAGTGCAGCGTATATACATCTGTTTCAGTTCCAATCCCATTTTAGTTAATCAGCATTCTTTACTGTGCTGATTGTGAAAATTTCATTTGTTAAAATGATACCTATTATCAACAATAGCTTTATGCTCAAACCCCCACATTTATAAGTGCTCCTGGGTATATTAGTCAAATGCACACTACTGTCACAGCTTATTGAGAGCAGTCTGGGTGGATATAGATTTTTACAACTCCTCTTTCTAGTGAGGTGCTGATGGGGAAGGCTGAACTTTTTGAAAGACAATAATACTGAGATTTGTTCAGATCCCAACTGGAGAAGGTCTGTGCACACAGGATCCATTCCAGAGAGTTTTGCAAAAACAGCAGCCCTTGTTGAAAATTTATCAATGTGTAGGCATTTACAACAATGCTTTGTTTCCTTTACAGATCAGGACTGGAGTGAAACAGTAACTAATCTATCAATTCACTTTGATCTTGGGCACTATCATCAGATTCCATTAAAAATACATCTTCAACAATGGGAATGAAAACAACCTTTCAGGTGTGGAAATCTGTGACAAAGCCCAGAGAGTGGTGGTGAATGGTGCCACATCCAGATGGTGGCCAGTCACTAGTGGTGTGCCCCAAGGATCAGTGCTGGGCCCCATGCTCTTCAACATCTTTATTGATGATCTGGATGAGGGCATTAAGTCCATCATCAGTAAATTTGTGGACGACACCACGCTGGGGGCAGGAGTTCATAGAATCATAGAATGATAGAATCAGTCAGGGTTGGAAGGGACCACATGGATCATCTAGTTCCAACCCCCCTGCCATGGGCAGGGACACCCCACACTAGATCAGGCTGGCCAGAGCCTCATCCAGCCTGGTCTTAAACACCTCCAGGGACGGGGCCTCCACCACCTCCCTGGATAACCCATTCCAGGGCTTCACCACTCTCATGGTGAAGAACTTCTTCCTCACATCTAGCCTGAATCTCCCCATTTCCAGCTTCATTCCGTTCCCCCTCGTCCTATCACTACCTGAGATCCTGAGAAGTCCCTCCCCAGCCTTCCTGTAGGCCCCCTTCAGATACTGGAAGGCCACAATGAGGTCACCTCGGAGCCTTCTCTTCTCCAGCCTGAACAGCCCCAACTCCTTCAGTCTGTCCTCATAGGAGAGGTGCTCCAGCCCTCTGGTCATCCTCATGGCCCTTCTCTGGACACCTTCCAGCACGTCCACATCCCTCCTGTAGTAGGGCCTCCAGAACTGGGTGCAGTATCCAGGTGGGGTCTCACCAGAGCTGAGTAGAGTTGATCTGCTGGAGGGTAGAGAGGCTTTGCAGCGGGACCTCGACAGGCTGGACAGATGGGCAGAATCCAACAGCATGAGATTGAACACATCCAAGTGCCGGGTTCTGCACATTGGCCACAACAACCCCAGGCAGTGCTACAGGCTGGGGTCAGAGAGGCTGGAGAGCGACCAGGCAGAGAGGGACCTGGGGGTGCTGGTTGCTGGGAAGCTGAACATGAGCCTGCAGTGTGCCCAGGCAGCCAAGAGGGCCAATGGCATCCCTGCCTGCATCAGGAAGAGTGTGGCCAGCAGGAGCAGGGAGGTCATTCTGCCCCTGTACACTGCACTGGTTAGGCCACACCTTGAGTACTGTGTCCAGTTCTGGGCCCCTCAGTTTAGGAAGGATGTTGACTTGCTGGAGCGTGTCCAGAGAAGGGCAACAAAGTTGGTGAGGGGTTTGGAACACAAGCCCTATGAGGAAAGGCTGAGGGAGCTGGGATTGCTTAGCCTGGAGAAGAGGAGACTGAGAGGTGACCTTATTGCTCTCTACAACTACCCGAAGGGAGGTTGCAGACAGGCAGAGGTTGGCCTCTTCTCCCAGGCAGCCAGTACCAGAACAAGAAGACACAGTCTCAGGCTGTGCCAGGGCAGGTTTAGGCTGGATGTTAGGAAGAAGTTCTATACAGAGAGAGTGATTGCCCATTGGAATGTGCTGCCCGGGAGGTGCTGGAGTCACCATCATTGGAGGTGTTTAGGAGGACACTTGATGGGGTGCTTGGTGCCATGGTTTAGTTGTTTAGGTGGGTTGGATTGTTTGATCGGTTGGACGCGATGATCTTGAAGGTCTCTTTCAACCTGGTGTATTGTATTGTATTGTATTTATTCTGAGTACTGTAAACTGAGGTCTGAATGAAGTGTTTTCCTTCATAAAGCTAAGAATCTCGCAAAGTACAGGTGGTGCAGTGAGAACACTTCCCTATTTACCACTTCCTGTTGTTACTGAATGCACACACACACGAACAGAGCTTGTGGTCACTGGATACCCTACTTCTTCATAAAGCCAGACTTCTGGACTATCAGATAGCCGTTACTTGGTGTCTGGCTGGTGGTTTAGCAATGTCGACAAAAGTTTTTTGTCATATCTGATTAGAAACTCACTCTACATTAAGTAAATTTCATCTCTTCCTGGTAAAACACATTGCATCACAGGCATTGTGGGGAAAAACATACCTTGAGAATTTTGTTTCCATGGAAAGTTCGCAGACTTTATGCTTATTGTTATGGCTCATGCCCAACCAGCAGCTGAGCCCCACACAGCTGCTCATGTAACTGCTCCTGCACTCCATCCCCCACACCTCCTCCCACAGTGGGATGTGAAGGAAATCTGGAGAAAAAGAGATAAACTCCTCTTGACTGAGGTAAGGAGGTTTAATAGAACAGCACAAAGAGAGATAAAACCAATCAGCAATAACAATAATGCTAACAAAATTGTGTATAAAATGAGTGATAGCAGCATTCACCATGATGACCCAGCCTGGCCTGCTTTCCACTTATACAATGGGCATGGCATCAGCATGGTATTGAATACTCCTTTGGCTGGTTCATCTGGCTATCTGAGATTTGGCTCCTTCCAGCTTCTTGTGGAAAAAAGAAATACAGTATTAAAATTAGCCCAATTGTAGCTGAGCCCAGGCACTTTGTACCCTGGTGTTTTTAAGTACTTCAATGACCTGGAAGACGAGACTTCCTTTTTGGAAGGATCTTAGGTGCCAGATTGTCCAGCATGCTTTGAAATTAAAAGATTTTAGCTGATTTTGAAATGTGCACTGATTTTAGCTGTAGTTTATGTTAACTTTATTTGACAATTCATGTAGAGATGAGTAATAAAATAAAATATAAAAAGCTATTATGTCCTCCCAAATATCCTGTTTTTTCACAGCCAAAGCCACATCAAATCCCATCTCAGCTTGCTCTTTTCCCAGCAGTGAGTCCTGTCCCAAACTCCCGGGGTATCCCCTGCTTCCTGTCCTGGCTCCCCTTGAGCTCCTGTCCCAGGCAGTCCCTGTCAGTGTATTTTTCCACACCATGTATGTCCCTAGAGCAGCTTTGCCACTCTCAGGGATTGTTTTTCGTTCACTTAGGTAGGTGAAGGAAGGTCATGGTGGGAAAATAAGCGCAGTTTGCCCATGCTGGCCCTTTGTTTTCCCCAGCAAGAGCAGCAGAGTTCAGAGAAGGGTGAAGAAATTATTCTGCCTCTTCCTTGAAGAGATATCTCAACCCTGTGAGACAGAGTTTTTCTTCTGGCATGCTAAAACTTCTTTCTCCAGGAGACAAGGTTTAGCTCCTATCAAACTTACGTATCCCCCCATGGCTCCTAAAGAGAAAGATTTGGCAGCCTGTTAAGTGAAAGGTTTAGGTGTTTTGGAAAACATGTTAATGCTTCCCAGCTGACATAAGGAGTTATTTATTTTGAATATTTCATTTTTCTATGAATATGGAAAAGTTTTGAATAGGCAGCCCTTTACTAATCCAATAATGGTAACTCAAGTCCTATGGACAGTGAAGGGATGACAGTAAGCCTCAGGTATGGGGGTTACCCTGCAAGCCAAAAGCAGAAGAGGGCATGTCTCCTCATGACAAGGGCATGCATACAGAAAGTAGGTCGAAGGAGATCCCTGTCCAGCCTTCACAACTGTGCTATGCATTCACACCATGCTTTCACAGCAGTGAGATCCAGTGCTTCATTTAAACAAACAAAATTTGGAAGACTTGTTTTGTTTTGTTTGTTTGCTTTAAATATGTGTAAACCCTGAAATAACTCAATAACATTAATGTTAATACTGAGATTTAAATAGCCTTTCAGCAATCAAACCTGGATTAGCAAAACTTATCTCTGTAGGAATATTTTGATCTCTGAATCAAAATGAGATACTTCAGAGTAAATCTGTTTTAACTTTCAGTCCCATACCAGGAAGATCTTGGATTGAATGGGAAGCTTATTCTTATTTCTGAGTACTACAGAATAACTGGTTTTTCTTCAGGTGATAATTGAAAGGGTGTTGGCAGTAATCTTAAAGGTCACAGACCAATAGTAATATAACTTTAGTATCTTAAAGAAAATCATGCTGATGTTCTCATGAGCTCCTTTCCTTCTATTTTAAAGGATACCTTTAGGATTATGTGGTCTTCCTTAACATTTAGCAAGTATGTTTTGATTCCATTTATTCATTATAGTTTAACATATGCATTTACACACACTGCTTTAAACACAGCAGGAGGGAAGCACTTTTCATTTTATCTGTCTTAAGTTTTTGAGTTATTTTCATCTCTTCCTACTGTGCTAAGATCTTCAGAAACATTAACATTTTTGATCCTGTAATATTAATGAATCACATCAGCTTCATGTTGTAAATCAGTATTTCTCTCCCTTGTCTCCACAATACCTTGGCTTCTTTCCCACCCTGTTAGCTTAACTCATACCCTCACAGTTGCATAGATTGTATCAGTGGTGCTTAAATATGCTACTGTTACTGAGGGGTTAAGCAGGTAGGATGATTGCACTAATAAAAATTGATAAGTAGTCAGGTTATCCTTCCTAATTTATTGCCATGGCAACAGACAGCACATGTGGCTTGTTGCTGAAGAACAGAATGCTAATAATCAAATGTGTCTTACCCAAATGAATATATAACACAGCTCACTAATACAGTGTCTTGACATTGTATACATTACTGAACAGCAGCATGCATTAATTCTGCACCTAAGTTACTTGATGCATATGCTCAGGAGAACAGGAAAAATGAAAAAGCACGTCTGCTACATCAAAGCTGTTCATTAAAGTAATGTATTTTAAATAGTATATACAGCGTAACATCCAGTTCTCCAACACTTATCTTGTTTCTTTCAGTAGGTGGTTGGTATACTAGGAAAATGCAGTAATGCATAGTCATTGTGACATGGCATAAAAATAACCAACACAGCGCAGGAGTTCAATTAAGCAATAATCTCTGGGAAAAAATGGTCATTACTAGCAGTTAATGGTTGGTTTGTTACTTAATGGCCCAAGGCAAAGCTGTAAGCTGTTAAGCCTCTAACAAACTGGTTGTGAATTATGGCAAAAATGGTTTTGCAGGGGATTCTCCCCCAGTTATATATTGCATCTGATAGTTTATGATAGAAATACTGTATTTGTGAAGACAGCAGTTGTTACACAGGAGGCTATTGGAAACGTCAGGTGTTTCAAGGGAATGATTTTCTACCTACAAGGAAGAAAACTATTCACTCTTTTACATGCATATGTGTAGCATACATATTATATCTGTATGTTGTACAGGAATTTTGTATTAAATAAAAAAATATATGCTGTATACATTATATATAATATATTAGAGACTATAGGTAATATCTAAGACCACTTGTCAATTTCTATATTATTGAAAGTCTAGGGAGTATATACATTTATATATTCACATGCATGCATATATATACGTAGGTACATATATGTATTTTATTCTGTACATACTTCAGTGATTTGGTGAGAAGGAAGCCAATCAGATCCTGGGCTGCATCAAGAGAAGTATGGCCAGCAGGTCAAGGGAGGTGATTCTCCCCCTCTGCTCAGCTCTGGTGACACCCCACCTGGAGTACTGTGTCCAGTTCTGGAGCCCCTATTACAAGAGGGATATGGAGGTGCTGGAAGGTGTCCAGAGAAGGGCCATGAGGATGGTCAGAGGGCTGGAGCACCTCTCCTATGAGGACAGACTGAAGGAGTTGGGGCTGTTCAGTCTGGAGAAGAGAAGGCTCCGAGGTGACCTCATTGTGGCCTTTCAGTATCTGAAGGGGACCTACAAGAAGGCTGGGGAGGGACTTTTTAGGCTATCAGGTAGTGATAGGACTAGGGGAAATGGAATGAAGCTGGAGGTGGGGAGATTCAGGCTAGATGTGAGGAAGAAGTTCTTCACCATGAGAGTGGTGAAGCCCTGGAATGGGTTATCCAGGGAGGTGGTGGAGGCCCCGTCCCTGGAGGAGTTTAAGACCAGGCTGGATGGGGCTCTGGCCAGCCTGATCTGGTGTGGGGTGTCCCTGCCCATGGCAGGGGGCGTTGGAACTAGATGATCCTTGTGGTCCCTTCCAACCCTGACTGATACTATGATACAATGACAGAAGAAAAATCCTTCAAAGTAAATCAGCTCGTCCCAGAGTTAGTATCATAGTATCATCCAGGCTCTGTGTACGAACACAGAGCCTCTGGTTCAGCTGAAACCAGCTATGTCATCACTGATTTCTTAATCTGAGATCTTGTACAACACTGTTTGTTTTGCACCATAAACTCAGAATTTATTTCTTTATTAAGTCATGCTTTCTATTAAAGGTCACAGGACTTGATATAAGGCAAACTTATGAGGCTTGAAACAGTTGTGCTGGGGCATGCAATGTGTTTATTTTCACCAAAATCTTACACTGAAATGGATATTTTGCTTATGGAAATTGTTGATGCAGGTGCCAGCCTACTTCCAGAAAGCAAAGGGGTGATGGGGTTTTAATCATCTTCCTGGAGATTTAAAAGTGTCTTGATAAACTGAAATTGTTGGTGAAAATTGCTATGATGTTATAGTAAAACAGCTTCGCAATGAATCTGAGGTGAGGCAATTTCAGATAAGACAGGGAGCCATAAAACTGTCATGAGCATTAAGCAAACTATATTTACAGAATGAGTACCGTATATTCATTCTGAAATTTTTCATGAGTACAGTTTAGCGTTAGATCATTTATTGAGATGCCAATGTAGATAGGCTGCTAATTCTAGGACTTGTGAATTTGGACTAGATTGAGTTGTGGTGTTAACTCTGTTTGTACTGGACATAAAAAAAACCCCAAAACCAGTCCCGTCCCCCCCAAACCAAAAAACCCAAAAAAAACCCAAAAACCAACCAACCAAAACCAACCAACCAACCAAAAAAACAGCCAAACTTTCAAGGATTTGCCAAGTTTCCCAAAGGATGGATCTGAATTTCAAAACTATTTTTCCCAGTTGAAAATCTTTCTTAAAGGTGTATGGGAGTATAAATATGTATGTATATCCATGCATATGAAGCACATAAATAAACACACAGCAGTACACAAGAAATGACAATGCAAAGATGCTGATATTTGATGAAATACAATAAACAAACAAGGGACCTTCAAATGTGCATATTCACTCTTACCTTTGCCATCCTTTTTCAGTTCCCACCCACCCCGCCAAGGATTCCTAGCACCATACAGCAAAATAAAGCACTACATAGCCCAGATTAATTTCTGAAAACTGGTAATATTCTGTCCTCTCTGTGACAAGCTGGCAACTTGAACTTCATGGTACGTTTCTTTCTTAAAAGTTGCTTGAGTCCCACCGGTGAGATCTGCCTCTTTGCGCAGAAGTTACTGGGATTGCGGAGGAAGTTGTTGTTGTCACAAGTCTGAAATTGAACTAGAAGACAGAGGGGGGAAAAAGACTTTGTTTTAAGATACTGAATACCCTTGTAAATATTTGTAGCAAGTGAAGAGTTTAAAGTTCTACAGAGATGCCCAAAATGTCTGTAGATCATGCTCAACTTGGAATCATAGAATCATAGAATCAGTCAGGGTTGGAAGGGACCACATGGATCATCTAGTTCCAACCCCCCTGCCATGGGCAGGGACACCCCACACTAGATCAGGCTGGCCAGAGCCCCATCCAGCCTGGTCTTAAACACCTCCAGGGACGGGGCCTCCACCACCTCCCTGGATAACCCAGTCCAGGGCTTCACCACTCTCATGGTGAAGAACTTCTTCCTCACATCTAGCCTGAATCTCCCCACCTCCAGCTTCATTCCGTTTCCCCTAGTCCTATCACTACCTGAGATCCTAAAAAGTCCCTCCCCAGCCTTCCTGTAGGCCCCCTTCAGATACTGGAAGGCCACAATGAGGTCACTTTGGAGCCTTCTCTTCTCCAGACTGAACAGCCCCAACTCCTTCAGTCTGTCCTCATAGGAGAGGTGCTCCAGCCCTCTCAACTTGATGTACCATGGAGGCAGGATCACTGGGCTGCATCACATAGGTAATTGTCTTTGATAAATATCTATGCCAAAAGAATTTCTCACCCAATAGCAGGCTACTTTTAATTTTTCAAAAATCATGGAGGTTAGGTTTGACCTTCTAGTAGTCTTTCCATCTTATTTTTTCAAAAGAGCATTAGCAGTTCTAATGTCTCGTCACCAAATAAAGGTTTGTCTTCAGCTGTCTTCAGGCTAAGAGGACAGGAAAATATTTAGTCTTAGAAATATGGCTGATAACACACACTGAAGGATCTACAAAATAGAATCATAGACTCATAGAATCAACAAGGCTGGAAAAGACCTCAAAGATCATCAAGTCCAACCTGTCACTCAACACCTCATGACTACTATACCATGGCACCAAGTACCACGTCCAATCCCCTCTTCAACACCTCCAGGGATGGTGACTCCACCACCTCCCTGGACTGCCCATTCCAATGGCTAACAACTCTCTCTGTGAAGACCTTTCTCCTCACCTCAAGCCTAATTTTCCCCTGGCACAGCTTGAGACTGTGTCCTCTTGTTCTGGTGTTGATTGCCTGGGAGAAGAAACCAACCCCCTCCTGGTTACAGCCACCCTTCAGGCAGTTGTAGAAAGCAATAAGGTCTCCCCTGAGTCTCCTCTTCTGCAGGCTAAACAATCCCAGCTCCTTCAGCCTCTCCTCATAGGGCTTGTGCTCTAGGCCTCTCCCCAGCCTTGTTGCCCTTCTCTGGACACATTCAAGTGTCTCAATGTCCTTCTTAAACTGAGGGGCCCAGAACTGGACACAGGACTCAAGGTGTGGCCTAACCAGTGCTGAATACAGGGGCACAATGACTTGAGTTGAACGACCACTTTGAAGTTAGAAACTTTGAGTCATTAATATTTTCTGTTCACATTGTTGCTTAGATGTCAAGGGCTAAATCCATGAGGGATGTTACAAGGGTGCCTAAAATGGTGTGGTTCTGCAGGTATAAGAAAATCTCATCATTTAAAAGGGGAACACAGAATGCCAGTGATAGAAAGTAAACACTTCTGAAGCTGGTATCAGAAAATACTGAAAACCTGTGGCATTGCAAGAAGTCTTATATGAAACTTCAGATGGAAATTAGTGTGTGAAACCCCTCCTGATATAAGGAAAGTAAGTTGAAATAGTTCTTTATATTTAATGTAAAAGAAAATATAACTCAGGAGTGTTATTGAAAGACAGTTGGTCAGTGTTCAAGGATCACCTTCTCTGTGTCCAGGAGCAAAGTATACTGACAAAGAGGAAAGCAGAAAAGAATGCTAAGACACCTGCCTGGATGAGTAAAAAGCATCTGGACATGCTGTCACACAAAAAGAAACTCTACAAGGAGTGAAAGAAAGGACAGCTAGAATGGGGGCATATAAGGAATCTGCCGGAGCAGCAAGAGACCTGGTTAGAAAAGCTAAAGCTCGGTTAGAAAAGCTAAAACTCAGTTAGAATTAAATCTAGCCAAGGAGATCAAGGGCAACAGCAAATATTTCTACAGGTATATTACTGGTAAAAAGAAGACTAGGGAAGGTGTGAGTCCCCTCAGAAAGGAAACAGGTGAACTGGGGACAAGTGACATGGAGAAGGCTGAGGTTCTCAATTACTTCTTTACCTCAGTATTCACTGGGAAGGGCTCCATCTGCACTCCCAGAATAATGGAAGATAATGGCAGAGACTGGAAGAAGGAACTGCCCATTGTGAGGGAAGATCAGGTTTGTGACCATCTGAAGAACCTGAAAGTGTTCAAGTCCATGGGACCCAATGGGATACACACATGGGTGCGAAGGGAACTGGCACATGAGGTTGCTAAACTGCTCTCTATTACATTCCAAAAGTTGTGGCAGTCTGGGGAGGTCCCCACTGACTGGAAAAGGGAAAATATAACCCCCATTTTCAAAAAGGAAAAGAAGGATGACCCAGGGAACTATAGGCCAGTCAGTCTATGGCAGACTGCCACACAGTCTGAGCCTGGTAAGATCATGGAGCAGATCTTCCTGGAGGCACTGCTGAGACAGAAGTATAATGACAAGGTGATAGGTTTTAATCAGCACGGCTTCACCAAGGGCAAATGCTGCCTGACAAACCTGGTGGCCTTCTATGGCAAGGTCAAAACATTAACAGATGAAGGCCAAGCAACTGATGTCCTTTACCTGGACCTGAGCAAAGCCTTTGTCACTGTCCCACACCACATCCTGCTCCCCAAGCTGGTGCAGTATGGTTTTGATGGATGGACCATTCAGTGGACAAAAAAAGTCTTGATGGCCACACCCAAAGGGTGGCTGTCAATGGGTCCATGTCCAAGTGGAGGCCAGTGACAAGTGGAGTCCCTCAAGGATCAGTACCGGGACCAGTCTTGTTTAACATCTTTGTTGGCGACATGGACAGTGGTATTGAGTGCACCCTTAGCTAGATCACCAACAACACCAAGCTGTGTGGTGTGGCAGACATGCTGGAGGAAAGGGATCCATCCAGAGGGACCTTGACGAGTGTAAGGTCACGTATGGGTCAGGGCAATCCCAGGCTGGTGAGTGAGTGGCTTGAGAGCAGCCCTGAAGAAAAGGACTTCAGGGTGCTGCTGGATGACAAACTCAACATGAGCCAGCAGTGTGCACTTGCAGCCCAGAAAGCCAATCACATCCTGGGCTGCATCAAGAGAAGCATAGCCAGCAGGTCGAAGCCGATGGTTCTCTCCCTCTGCTCCACTCTGGTGAGACCTGGTACTGCATCCAGTTCTGGAATTCCTATTAAAAGACAGCTGTGCATGTGCTGGAATGTGTACAGAAAACGGCCACGAAGATGATCAGAGGGCTAGAGCACTTCTCCTATGAGGACAAACTGAGGGACTTGGGGCTGTCTGGAGAAGAGAAGGCTCTGAGGAGACCTTATTGTGGCCTTCCAATATCTTAAGGGGACCTACAAGAAAGCTGGTGAGGGACATTTTTAGGGTGTCAGGTAGTGATAGGATTAGTGAGAATGGAGTGAAAATAGAAATAGGTAGATTCAGATTGGATGTTAGGAAGAAGTTCTTCACCATGAGGGTGGTGAAACACTGGAACAAGTTGCCCAGGGAGGTGGTAGAAGCCCCATCCCTGGAGGTTTTTAAGGCCAGGATGGATGTGGCTCTGAGCCATCTGATCTAGTGTGAGGGGTCCCTGCCCATGGCAGGGGTTGGAACTAGAGGATCCTTGAGGTCCCTTCCAACCCAAACAGTTCTATGATTCTATGTTAAAAGACCCAGCTTTATTTCCCTCTTTGGAATTGGCTTCCTTACTTGTGAGGCTAAATGGTCATGTAAATGCTTTCACTATAGTGTCAACTGCATGTCAAACTTCAGGGGTCAAACTAGAATAAGAGAGATCTTTCACAATTCAGATGAGGACTCTAACCATTTAATTATTGTCCTAAAGCAGACAATGGTTTCACAGGTCTTTGTTTTCCTCAGTGTAAGTCTCCAAGTCTGATTTTGGAATGTATTTAGGTAGCAACATCCCCATAAAACTATATTTAAAGAAACTTTATGGATGTATCAGTTTGAAATCTGAGCCCTTTTCTGTATACAACTCCAGGGTCTTGATGTCCAAACTAAGTAAAAAGGCATCTCTACACCTTGGCTCGATACATGTGGTGCTCTTTACCATTCTAATTTTCCATACATTAAATGATAGCTAGAGATATTTATTTTGACAATATTAAAACACGAATTAGATGGGTTCACATTTTTATGGAAGCACTGAGGAATTACAAAAATTTAAAAAAAATAAATCCCTGAGAAATGAGTGCCCAGGATCCCTGAAAAATCACTCCCTTAGTGTTTGTAAAGTGCTTTGATGGCTAAGGATGCTGCATAAATATTCAGTATTATTAATGCTATGTGTACATCCTGTTGCCTCAGTTGATCCAGATCATGTCTAATCAGGATTTTTCAACTAATTCCTTACTGTGTCTGCAGAGGGAATTAAATTAGAAAGTCTTCTCTACATACTCTACATATGAAAGTGTTTTGTGTTGGAGTTTGAGAGAAGGTACTGAGACATGAGGATGGGCTATAGAGGGGGAGTCGTATTTGTCAGGAGACAGCAGCCTAAGGCAGTCAACTGTTTGTTCAAAGAGCAGTGAGATACAGGAGTGGAGAATGAAAACCATATGTATAGAAAACTTCAAAATAAGGGCAAGAGACAGAAAAAGACACAGATACTTGATTATCTAAATGGGCAGGAATGGGTAAGAAACAGGACGCTGAGGAAACAGAACAGTGAAGGCTGAGGAGAGTAGTAGGATCTTTTGATGGGGAGCAGAATAGGTGCTGAGGAGAAATTAAGCAATCTGAAATCATTACAGAACTGCCTGCATGACCTTAATTTTACCCTTTTATGCATACACATTATGAGTCTATCTTTCATTTCATAATCTCATGCTATTTTTTCCCCAGGACATGGCTTGTCCTGGGGAGGACTCAGAGCTGTGTGGTGAAGGAGATGGCTGCATGTGGCATGGGGCTGAAGGACATTCAATGTTCCTGGGAATGGGGCTGGATGGAGAACTGTTCAAGTTACCAAGGCCTCTCTTAACTACAATAAAACAACATCTTTTGAACGTAATCTCGACAGTGTCAGTGATAAGAACTTCAGTCTAAAACATGTGAATTCTTTCTCACTGCATGCTTCAGTGGGATACATGAGCTATGGGGTAAAGATGTTGGATTTCTGAATGGAGAAAAAACCCATTTTAATCCAAGGTTGTTCTGAAATTCACAGGTCAGGAAAATTTAAGGAACAATACTCAGAGATGAGTTTCAATATACACCACAATGAAACAGCATAGCACCCAATGTCACACATCAGCAGGAGACATGAACAGTGGAGAGCTATCCATTCAGTATACAATCATGTATATAACTCAAAGATGTTGTCAGATCTGTTTTAGATGCTTTAGGAAACATGAGGATTCTGGTTGTACCTTGGAGAAGCGGGCAGAGAAAGGCAACATAACTTTTCCTTTATCATATGGATGTGCTTTGTATCAGGTGATGGTAATACAGTGTCTAACCTCCTAAATTCTTCTACTAAATTCAGTCTCTAACAAATGATGGAGAATAGAATAGAATAGAATTAACCAGGTTGGAAGAGACCTTTGAATTCATCGAGTCCAACTTATCATCCAACACTATCTAATCAACTAAACCATGTACCAAGCACCCCATCAAGTCTCCTCCTAAACACTTCCAGTGATAGTGACTTCACCACCTCCCTGAGCAGCCCATTCCAATGGCAAATAACTCTTTCTATGAAGAACTTTTTCCTAATATTCAGCCTAAACCTCCCCTGGTGCAGCTTGAGACTGTGTCCTCTTGTACTGGTGCTGGTTGCCTGGGAGAAGCGACCAACCCCCACCTGGCTGCAACCTCCCTTCATGTAGTTGTAGACAGCAATAAGGTCTCCCCTGAGCCTCCTCCTCTCCAGGCTGAGCAGCCCCAGCTCCCTCAGCCTCTCCTCACAGGGCTTGTGCTCCAAACCCCAAAATGGCTGCACAATCATGCTAGGGTTTGGGAAGCAGTGGGATCAGAGACAGAAGATGGAAAACGGAAAAAATCCAACTAGACAAATAATTTAGTACCAAATATGTGTGGAAATACCCAGTCTTAAAGAAATATGGTTTCTGAGTCATGAACTCCCTATCCTCTTTAGTATTCTTTCAATAATTGCTCTATCTGGTGCAAGAATGGCTTATCAAGGTTCAGACTGATTTCAGTGACAACTCTCCCTGCATCCTTTACCTCTCTGTCTCAGTCTGCTGCCAGGTGTCACGTTTACCTGTAAGATCCCAATGTCTGCCTATCTCAGGGCCCTCAGGACTCTTACTGGAAGTGTTTGACAGAATTAACATTTGTCTCTTTTCCAATGCCCCAATAAAGACTTGCACTGAAACAGGTTAAGCAAATTAAAATAACAGACAGGTTTAATTTATTAAAGAGACAGATACAGCAGATTTGGGATTGCTGATGATAAATGCACTAACTGCGAGTGATTGAGCTTGAGTTAATAAATCCCAGGTAACATCCAACACAGTCTGTGGCAGTTCTAGGCTGATGTCTAGGAAATTTTCCACAAATCTTAACTAGAAAGTGATAGAATGTAAAAAAATTACCATTGGATGCAAAAGAAATGTAATGATGAGGTCTAATTAATCCCATTGTTCTAATAACTAACATGAAGTTAGTTTTATAACCTTTTTTCTTCTTGGCTTCTTCGCTGGAGCAGATACTAGCTGGTTACTTCTGCTGGCTTGCTGACCTTGGCTGCATTCTTCTTGTGACTAAGTATTAAAAAGCTACTCTCTGCTTTTCTCTCTTCTTTCTTTTTCCCTTGTACAAGGGGAAAAGGGAGTCGCGACGGGGAAGCTGTTAGTAAGCCCCTGGTTTTGTCCAGGGCAGCTCTTGTGTTGTTTATAAAATGTAAATATACGTAAATATTGTATATTTTGTACATATTCATTGCATTTCATATTTCTAGATTGTAGCTTTGCTTGTAAATATAGCTTCATTTGCTTCCACTGTGATAATCTGGCAATTTTTTTTTTGAGGGTAATTTCAAACCCACCTACAGCCAAAAATGCCAATATTTGCAATAACACTAACACATGATAGAAACCGTGATGCTAGCAGAAGTTGAGCTATGTACTGAATGTGTAGCTCTTACCAAGAAGGTATTCCTTTCTTGGGAGGAGGAAAATGAGCACAGCCCATCAAGCATCCTCATCCCTGGCAAATCCACAACCTTTCCTCCCCAGAGTGAGGTTCTGCTTGTGGTTTTTGATATCCTATTCTCAGTTATCTCTGCCTTCCAAGTGATGTTTAGCATGATTTGGGTGGAGGGTTGTGTAACATAGGCATATGTTTAGCATGTATACTTTAATAATAAAATTGCAGTTCATTCAGCAAAGTTCTTTGCTTGAGCATTATAGCACTCAAAATCCATTTTGAAGATGTGTATATTCATAGTTTTAACCTTGGTTCATTAGTTTTACCTGAAACAGAGCCACCTTATCTTCACAAGGCTCCTTCCTTCAGCTTCCTGTCAGGACATCTTTGTGGATCTCCATTTCCAGAGATAACATAAACATCTCTTGGTTGTAAGCATCTTGACCTTGCTCCTGAAGTGAGCTAGATTAATTTTCATTCCCCTCCCATGGTAAGCTAGACAGTTATCCCACACTGGAGAACCCAGCCCTTCTTCTAGCTCCCAAATTTCCTCCCCCCCGCCAAGTTTAGCATAATCATCCTAATTGGCTGCCTGCAGTTCAGTCATCTTTCTGTCTTACTCAAATCCTTATTTTTCTGGATTATAATAGAAAACTTTTCACTTTCTTCCCATTGATGAGCAGCAGCAGGTACAGTGTTGTACTACCATAGTACAACACAGACAGGAGAGACATGTTCTCAGTCCCTCTGTTTGGGTTCTGGGCAGCCAGATATGGAAGGGAAGCCCTGCTTCACCCTTACGCTGTAGATGGCAAGGTACATAGTCTGGGCAGAACTAACAAGTAATTACCTGCCAGAACTGAAGTAATCTCTGCTGACTCTGAGTTAACTAGGATTAAAGTATATTATTTGCTGCTTTAAGCTAAAAAAAAATAATTAAAAGGGTGGAAAATAGTACACCACTGATAGAAAGATTACTCAATACAATAAAATACAATACAATACAATACAATAAACCAGGTTGGAAGAGACCTTCAAGATCATCGCGTCCAACCTATCAACCAATCCAACCCACCCAAACAACTAAACCATGGCACCAAGCACCCCATCAAGTCTCCTCCTGAACACCTCCAATGATGGTGATTCCACCACCTCCCCGGGCAGCACATTCCAATGGGCAATCACTCTCTCTGTATAGAACTTCCTCCTAACATCCAGTCTAAACCTCTCCTGGCACAGCTTGAGACTGCGTCCTCTTGTTCTGGTGCTGGCTGCCTGGGAGAAGAGACCAACATCTGCCTGTCTACAACCTCCCTTCAGGTAGTTGTAGAGAGCAATAAGGTCACCCCTCAGTCTCCTCTTCTCCAGGCTAAGCAACCCCAGCTCTCTCAGCCTCTCTTCATAGGGCTTGTGTTCCAAATCCCTCACCAACTTTGTTGCCCTTCTCTGGACACGTTCCAGCAAGTCAACATCCTTCCTAAACGGAGGGGCCCAGAACTGGACACAGTACTCAAGGTGTGGCCTAACCAGTGCAGTGTACAGGGGCAGAATGACCTGCCTGCTCCTGCTGGCCACACTCTTCCTGATGCAGGCGGGGATGCCATTGGCCTTCTTGGCTGCCTGGGCACACTGCAGGCTCATGTTCAGCCTACCATCAACCAGTACCCCCAGGTCCCTCTCTGCCTGGCCACTCTCCAGCCTCTCTGACCCCAGCCTGTAGCACTGCCTGGGGTTGTTGTGGCCAATGTGCAGAACCCGGCACTTGGATGTGTTAAATCTCATGCCATTGGACTCTGCCCATCTGTCCAGCCTGTCGAGGTCCCTCTGCAAAGCCTCTCAACCCTCCAGCAGATCAACTGCTGCCCCCAGCTTGGTGTCATCTGCAAATTTACTGATGATAGACTCAATGCCCTCATCCAGATCATCAATAAAGAGGTTGAAGAGCATGGGGCCCCGCACTGATCCTTGGGGCACACCACTAGTGACTGGCTGCCAGCTGGATGTGGTACCATTCACCATCACTCTGGGCTCGGCCCTCCAGCCAGTTCCTAATCCAACGCAGTATGCTTACAAATACTCCTTACAAATCCTCACTTCAGTGCTTCAAGGTGTATATTTATCAGAGCTGATGTGTGTGCATGTGTTTGTGTGTGTACATCATTTTAGAAAGTGGCTGAAATAATGTGTGAATAAAAATCTAGCCTCTTGAAGGCTTCAATTGCCAAAACTTAATAAATTTTGAAACACTTTTGAAGAAAATACAGTGGAAAGATGGTGGTATCCATTCCACCTCTAAGTACGAAATCACATAGTAAGAAGTTGATGTAAGCAGACAGATGGACATGATATAAGCCTCTACAATATACAGAAAAATACAAAAAGACACCCACAGTGGGGAAGTTAACAGCTACTTTCTGCATAAAGATGAACTGAGGTTATTAGACAAGATTTCTGAGAGATTTTTACAGTCTTTTTCAGCATATATTTTTTAATTGGCAAATCTCCTTGACCTTTTGAAAATGTGGTATACTTAAGGTTAAGCTGTAATTAATGTATGCATTGCTTTTGTAGTAGGAATCAAGCACTTCAAAACCAAAGCTGTGAGATAGGACAGGGGAGAGGGTAATACTCAGCAGGATGAAAATAGCTATGGTGAATATTAAATTTGCTAGATAAAGGGAGACAAAGAAGGGAATGAAGCTTGGAGAACAGCTGGCACCAGGTGGTACTTGCTGGACAAGTTTTGACATTGGGAGACTGAGTCTGAAAGATGGGAGAGAAAGGAAAATGAGTGGTGGAGGGAGTCTTGGAGAACAGGAGGCCAGGGTTGGAAGGTGTGAGACAGATGGGCTTATCTACTGAGAGGAATACACAATTTGTTGTGGAACTAACTCTCTGGGAGCTCTGCCAAGTAAAGAAAGCCTGTAGGACTATGAATGGAAACTCTGAGGAAATCACAGCCTTTGAGAGTGGGTCATTTAAGTATCTGTACTCCTTGCTGTTGGAGTATGTATATATTTCACCACTTACTTTCACCTCCTATCTTTCTTTGACTGGAGTCCAATCTTTTGCCCAGGCCGTGAGGCCTCATATACAAGAGAAAGAAATCTGAGGACCCCTTGTTTTGCATCTTTAATGGATGATGTGTTAGGACTGTTATTCATGTGAAGACTGTTGTTTTCACCCAGTTTCATGAGCTGTTAAATCTCTTGTTATTGGTAAGACTCCATAAATGAAAATGAAAATGAAAATGAAAAGAGGACTCATCCCACAGACTCAGCCCTCCAAACTGCCTAAAATAATTAAATATAAAAAAAAAAAAAAAGAGAGAGAAAAGAAAGTAAAGGCCCTGAAGAGAAGAAATAGCTCAGTGCAAAGGTGTGCTCAGCAGCTCTGTTGTTTTTCCTTTGATTTTTCTGAGGGGGAATTCATCTTCTGGAATGCAAGTAAATCTTCAAAAGGGAGTTTTTCCTTTGGAATGTAAATTATTGTAGTGATGCTTTCCACACCACTGAGAGAATATAGTAATGATACCATGCACTGATCCAGCTATTCCCATTTGCAACTATCAAATACTCAGAATTAGCTTCATGACCCCCTGTGAAGAAGATAAATATTGCAATTAGAGTTTTAATACTCTGGAAACTGAGGCAAAGTTTACCATCCATGATCTTATGGTCACAGGAGAATGTGTTCAGCTGTGCAAACCTTCTCTTGGACAGCTAGTGAACTGCTTACAGATGTTAATACTTGCATTTGTGGGTGTGGTGGGTTGAAATTCCCACCCCCCCCCACCCCCCAACATTAAATTTGCCAGACCAGCTCAGTTGGAAGCAAATGGAAGCTGTATTTACAAGAAAAGCTACAATCTACAATGAAATGCAATGAATATGTACAAATACACAATATGTACTGATGTTTACAATCAATAAACAGCACAAGAACCCCTGTGGTCAAAGTCCAGGGGAAGCTACTAGTTTCTCCCTCCTTGCCTCCTTCTAACCCCCCTGTAAAAAAGGGACAAGAGAAAGGAGCAGAGGGACGTTAGACTTAGCCAAAACAATGCAGCCAAAGTCAAGCAGAAGCCAGTTAGTATCTCTCCCAGAGCAAAGAAGCAAAAAGAGAGAGAAAATGGTTTGCAAACTAAATCTTATGGTATCTTAAGGGCAACAAGGCTGGTGAGAGGCCTTGAGCACAAGCCCTATGAGGAGAGGCTGAGGGAGCTGGGATTGTTTAGCCTGGAGAAGAGGAGGCTCAGGGGTGACCTCATTGCTCTCTACAACTACCTGAAGGGTGGTTGTAGCCAGGAGGGGGTTGGTCTCTTCTCCCAGGCAACCAGCACCAGAACAAGGGGACACAGTCTCAAGCTGCGCCAGGGGAAGTTTAGGCTCGAGGTGAGGAGAAAGTTCTTCACCGAGAGAGTCATTCGTCATTGGAATGGGCTGCCCGGGGAGGTGGTGGAGTCACCCTGCCTGGAGGTGTTGAAGAGGGGATTGGACGTGGCACTTGGTGCCATGGTCTAGTCATGAGGTCTGTGGTTACAGGTTGGACTCAATGATCTTCGAAGTTTCTTCCAACCTTAGTGATACTGTGATACTGTGATATCTCTCCAATGGGATTGTTTAGAATTATCTTTATTTTCCTTTTTACACCCAAAAGTGATTTATTTACATTTTACTACTTTCTGTTCAAGATCTGTGAAAATTTTTTGAAGGCATAGCCTAAAACTATCACAGTGGGATCACATGAGCTACAGGTATAGGCATGTTTATGTCAGCATAAATTTGTTCTTAAGATCAAATAGAGCAACTATCCATAATGCTGAATACTGCAACTGTTCGCATGGGCTGGTCAGCATCAATCTTCTTATAATCAGCAGCACTCTGGGGAAACAGAGTCTTATCATGCTTTTTGCACAACTTCAGGCTCATACTTTGGAATTAGGCACAGCACTCCTTGGCTACATGAAGTCAGTTTTTGGCTTGGCTCCACACATCCCAGAAACAGGAATGGGAAGAACAGGGATCCCAAATGCACCATGCTCTATCATGGGCTTGAGCTCCCTGTTTATCAGTGAAAATGCGGGCTTGTAGCATTATGACTAACTCTTAAATCTCCCCATGTCCTAACTCCCAGTAGTCTCCCTTTGGTGTATAAATTTATGCCCTTCTTTCTGCTGAACTTTTGGAGGGAATGAAGACCATCCCTCTGGGGGCACCTTGTCTCTGTGAGTTTTATTTGTCTGTGTCAAGGTTCGAGGCACTGCTGCCAATGATAAATATCTGCGTTTTGAAGTGACAAGATACAGGAATATCTGCTGAGACATATGTATCCATTATGTGAAATTAATGCTATGGAAGAACTGCTTCATGCATCACATTTGTGCCTGCAGTTTAAATGAAGGAGTGTGCCAATTTAGGCAGTGCTTTTCATCATTTTTTTGTATGGTGTGGGAAGAAATCAGACTTTTGAGAGAAGTTCATTACTCAGTAGAAGTGCCCATCTTCTGGCACATAAATCTTCATATTTATAACCAAATATGAACTGTTGGATCTTTCTCAATCTAGAGACCATTCTGACCTTAGAAACAGCAATGTAGCAATATTGGCTGCCAACACAGTTATTGAAATGACTAGTTAATTAAACCTGAAAGTGGGAGAAATTTTCATGGTTTATTGATTTGCTGTTCATTCTATTTTAAACTTTTAAACTTAGTGGGTTGGTACCAACTCTTTATGCAGAGATTGATTACTTAGCAGCGGAAAAGTGTGAAGACATCATAGGCAGGGCTGCTTAAGGTTGAAATACCCAGTGAGAAATTCTAAGACGCCCTGTTCAATGGAAATACCAAGGCACATTCACTTGGAAATGTGTATGATTGATTTGATATATTAACAGTGTGTGAACAGGACTTTATTAGAAAGGAAAGACCTAATGACAATGGAGATACAAACTGAAAGCAGAAGTTCCTTTCAGTCTAAAATACTTCTGGAAGTATGCTAAATACTTCAACAAACATTAAATATGATTTAAAGGGAGCCAATAGCTAAAGATTGTTATCAACATTTAGCAATGTTCCCTCTCCCCACCCCCCCACCCCCGCTTTTTTCATCTGTTCTGTCTTTAATTGTGCTGTCCTGAATAGCTGCCAAGTTAATCAGTTTTCAGAGCTAACCTTCAGATTTTAATAATGTTCTTACATGAGGAGAAATACTGATTTCCTTATTTATGTCTGATTTATTAAAAAGTAGAGTAAGTCAACATAGAATGGATCTATAGAATTCACTGCCACAAGATGCCACCAAGCTCAGTGGGATTCAAAGAGTGATTATCCATTTAAATAGATAATGAGAACGTCTGTAGTTTTACTGGCTCATTAGAACCTTCTTTTCCTTAAAAGATGAAGCATGATCCCTAAGCTTCAGAGTGGAGACCTGTGCCTCATGAAAAGATGTTTCCTATGGGAAGAATAATAATTCTCTCAAATTTAAGCATTTTTCAAATATTCCAGATTACATACCAGATTTGATGTATCAGAAGCACTGGAATAGGCTGCCTAAAAAGGTTGTGGAGTCTCCTTCTCTGAAGACTATCAAAACCTGCCTGGATGCATTCCTGTGCAATCTAATGTAGGAGAACCTCCTTTAGCAGGGGATTGGACTAGATAATATCCAGTGGTCCCTTTTGATCCCTACCATTCTGTGATTCTGTGATGGCACAAATATCCTCTAGAGAAGTCATAGTATCATAGTATCAGTCAGGGTTGGAAGGGACAACAAGGATCATCTAGTTCCAACCCCTGCCACGGGCAGGGACACCCTACACTAGATCACGCTGGCCAGAACCTCATCCAGCCTGGTCTTAAACACTTCCAGGGATGGGGCCTCAACCACCTCCCTGGATAACCCATTCCAGGGCTTCACCACTCTCATGGTGAAGAACCTCCTCCTCACGTCCAGCCTGAATCTCCCCACCTCCAGCTTCATTCCATTCCCCCTAGTCCTATCACTACCTGAGATCCTGAGAAGTCTCTCCCCAGCCTTCCTGTAGGCCCCCTTCAGATACTGGAAGGCCACAATGAGGTCACCTCGGAGCCTTCTCTTCTCCAGCCTGAACAGCCCCAACTCCTTCAGTCTGTCCTCATAGCAGAGGTGGTCCTGCCCTCTGATCATCCTTGTGGCCCTTCTCTGGACACCTTCCAGCACGTCCATATCCCTCTTGTAATAGGGGCTCCAGAACTGGATGCAGTACTCCAGGTGGGGTCTCACCAGAGCTGAGTAGAGGGGGAGAAGCACCTCCCCTTGACCTGCTGGCCACACTTCTCCTGATGCAGCCCAGGATCTGATTGGCTTTCCGGGCTGCAAGTGCACATTGAGAGCTCATGTTGAGCTTCTCGTCCACCAGCACCCCCAAGTCTCTCTCCTCAGGGCTGCCCTCCAGCCAGTCACTGCCCAGCCTGTATTTGTGCCTGGGATTGCCTCGACCCAGATGCAGGACCCTGCACTTGGTCTTGTTGAAGCTCATGAGGATGGCTTGTGCCCACCTCTCCAGCCTGTCAAGGTCCCTCTGGATGGCATCCCTTCCCTCCAGCGTGTCCACTGCACCAAAGAGCTTGGTGTCATCAGCAAACTTGCTGAGGGTGCACTTGATGCCACTGTCCATGTCACCCACAAAGATGTTGAACAAGACAGGTCCCAGGACTGATCCCTGAGGGACTCTGCTTGTCACTGGCCTCCATTGGGACATGGACCCGTTGACAGCCACTCTTTGGGTGTGGCCATCAAGCCAATTCTTTATCCATCTAGTGGTCCATCCATCAAACCCATGTGTCGCCAGCTTGGAGACCAGGAGGTGGTGCGGGACAGTGTTGAAGGCTTTGCTCAAGTCCAGGTAAATGACATCAGTTGCTCGCCCCTCATCTATTAATGTTGGCACTTGTTCATAGAAGACCACCAGGTTTGTCAGGCAGGATTTGCCCTTGGCAAAGCCATGCTGACTGTTCCAAATCACCTCACTGTTCTTCTGAGTCAGTAGTGCCTCCAGGAGGATCTGAAGTCAGAGTTCACAGTTGTACTTTTTGTCTTTGATGAACACATCTCCATTATTATTATTATTATTAAATAATGTGTGCAGTAACTCCCTCTGCTACTTTGTCAATAAGGGGGTTTGTTGTTGTTGTTGTTTGGTGTGTTGTTTTTTCCCCTGCCATTTCCAGGGTAGAAACTCTTTCCTATATAAATTCCAAGTTATTACAAAAAGTTTCAGAAAAAGAAACGTTGGCATGTTATTATAGTGATGATTGTTATAGTGATAGGCCTGGGTGAGGTGCATCATGCCAGGGAGGAGTGTTGTGTAGAGCTACTGCTAAAGGACATCACTCCCAGAATTCCTGTGCTGGGATGCATCATGCAGCTTGTCTGCCCTATTCTTTGCAGCTGATCTACCCCTTTGTTTCTGCTTTGCACTCATGAGAGTGGTCAAGGGGAGAAAGGGGCTGTACTTTTCCTCACATCTGTGTGTAGTCCTTTTATTTTACAGTCTCCTTCCTCCTTAGGGAGCAAGCTGCACCTATGAATTGCCTCACTGTCTTGTTCCTGAGTGCTTAGAACAGACAAGGTCCTTGTGGTCATATACAAGTGAGGAAAGAATGGTTATGAAGTTAATGCTGCATTGAACAACAATTTCAGTCATTGAAAATCAATATTTTTCTCAATGTGCCATCTGCAGGTGTTTAGCAGTGGACCACTGATACACTAACTAAGTCTTATGCATGAGATCCTTAGACACTGCCAGGAATTAATTGATGAATTAATTAGGATAAAAAATGAGCAAACAGAATGAGGTCCTAGAAGCACACCTATCTGTGTGGCTGTTTTCACCACAAGAGTCTCTTTTTACTCTGTTGGGCTCATGGTGTCAATCTATAACCCCTCAACAAGAAAGTTCAGGGCAGGCGGTCCTCTGAAATAGCTGTGAGCACTTTATATCAACACAGAAGATTGACATAACCTAATCCTGTGCTTGTATGGCATGGCTGCCTTTCAGGCACACTGAGTAGAGTCAATAGTCACTTACACTAAGGAAGTAGATTATTCTATAAAGCATAAACATTTATAAATTCAGTTGTTAATTTCTCTTGCAGCTGGTTTACATTATTATTATTATTATTTTGTAGAAGACAAAAGAAAAGCTATCTATCATGTTGCCAGTTCCTTCTGAGAATCATAGCATTACAACTGTAGGTGTGCAGATGCTGATTATGTCTTTTGCAGTATAGATAAAGGAAGAGTAGTTGTATGATGTTTGCAAATATTGCAGCTAAGTTCACTCTCTTTACCAAGTTAGTCATTCAGACTGACAGGCATTTTAAGAGTTTGTGCAAAAGAGGACTTATTTTTCCCAGTTGCTGTCATTGCCATGATTCATCTTTTTCACTTCCTTCTCCAGCATCTGCCTGTCACCTTCACTTACTGGTCCCTGGGGTACATTTCCTATTCCTGTCTTCAGGATTCACTGAAGCTCTCTTGCAGCCTTCAATGTTGTGTTCTGCTCTGCCTCTTTCAGGATATGCCATATATTCTATAAGCAATCACTGGGTTGAGGTAAAGTTGGCACCAAAGATCTTGCAATACACAGAAAAGTTTCTCAATGCCCCAGTATTTGAAATACCTTGAGTTTTTAGTATCCCTGTAAACAACAGAAAAACAGTCTTTGGAGGTGCTTTAAATGCTGCTTGCAACCAGATGACTGAAAGATGTAGTTGGAGAGCATAACCTGAATAAGATTGGAGCGGCTACTGCAACGCTGTAGCAACAAACACATAACGCACCTCAGCGCAGCAGTGTCCAAGAAGGTTTTAGAAAGGCAGAAAAAGCAGAGGAGTAGGAAAGGTGAAAATATAAAAGACTGTTTGGCAAAATAAATAAAATTTCTAACAAAATTTCCAAAGATCTCTTTGCCCTCATCTCTGAAAGGAAAAGCCTTATAACTGCCCTAGATACCATCTAAATGCCACGAAGACTACATAAATCCTTGCCTTGGAAGCTGACTCCAGTTACTTCATATTCAAAATCACAAAAGAGAAGAAAGAGCTGCTATAGAGTGAGAGAGAAAAATAAACAAACCCAAGTGAGTTATTTTAAGACAAAAAGTGCCCTCAATCACACAGATTCTCCAGTTTTCTCTAGCTGTACTAGTACGCAGACACACACTTCTGGAGCCTACTATTGCTACAAGACCCTGAAGAAAGAATACAGAGTGATCAGACATGTCAAGAAAACCTAATGCAGCATATAGACTTGGAAATAAGACATCTTACTATCTTTCTAAATTGATTCACAAAAACATTAAGCACATAAACCTAAAATTAAAGCCACAAAATCCTGTGTGGGTCTCCACATTGAGAAATACGTCATACTCCAATAGAGTTTGATAAGTAATTAACTGTTGAGGCTTCCAGATACCTTGATTATGTAGATATAATTGTTATGGGTTGGATTGGATTCCTCCTCTCCCCCACCACCCCCAATAACTTTTTTTTTTCAATCTGCCCCAATGAGCACATTCACCATAGTCAGAATTTGGAAGCAAAAATGGAACTCTATTTTTAAAAGAGACTAAATATAAAAGTATAAAAGTCCATAAATGTGTGCAGGCTATACTTACATAGATATGTACATCTTAAAAAAAGCACACCCCCTCCACCCTTGTACCTTAATTCAGCTCTTTGTCCCCTCTTGGGGACAAAGGCACCCAGAAGGCTGTACAACCACATGCATCCCCTCACCACCCCCTGTACCTTGCAGAAGTCAAAACACAGAAGCCACAAGGTCAGAGGGACAAAGCCCCAAAGCCCAAGCAGGAGCAGCAAGAGAGAGAGTAGGCTTATTCTCCCAAATATAAGCTATTCTTCAGACAAACTGAGTGAGATAGATTTATCTTTTATTATAATATGAACTTTGAGGAGTCCACCCCTCTCTGACTGTCTGAATCCTCTGGAAAATTCGGTTTACAGCTAGAATCTAGTTCTAAATTGTAACAATCATACATTTACTTAAGTATAGCAATCTCTTCAACTGTCATGCAACTGCATAGAGTCTGCAACTTCTGCCTTCAGTTTAGCTGCAAGTATTGTTTAGGAGGATGAGGGGCTGGGACAGCTAACATCCAGTTTGGATGTGATTAACCTTGATCACTGAGGAAAGACTTTGTGAATAACCATTAGAAATTTTGGGGCAAAGTGGAAGAGAGAAAAGGTCTGAATTTGTGCTGAACTGTCATAGCACAGGAACACCCCAGAAGGACCAGGGCTGTTCCTCCTGTAAGCCATAAACCAATATAGGCTGATTGTTGCCCTGCTACAGCATCAGTTATTGTGTTCTTTATGTGACTTATCCTTTACATTAGAATTTCCCTCTATGTGATGTAGCTGTTATTTGCCATAGGAGTTCACTGAAAAAAATTATTCTCTTCCTCTCACCCAAAATACTCCTGAGACTATCTTGCTCCAGATTAATAGCTGCACCTGTCATACTGTAGTCATTCTGAAGCTGACAACAGTTAACAACTAGTAGCTTTTAACAAAGACTCATTTCTGGGCTAGGTTTATAACTTGCTGTATTCTTTGCTTAAGTCACTTGTATTCATTGTACCCTTAAAATGTTTGCACTGGATTCCTACATAACACAATATTTTTCTATTGCTATTATCATGATCAATGCACCACACATTAATTTGCCTGAACTGTTTTCTGGTCTGGGCTGTTCAGACAATGTCCCATTAAACAACCTCCTCAATATGTGCCAGTAACAATATTAGAACATTGTTTTTGGCTTCCTTCTGATTAACCTTCATGGGTTTCAATAGAGGTTTCTCCACCATAGTGACTATACAAGCATTGACACAACCACATCTCAAACACAGAACTGGAAATAGCAATTTAAGAGTTATTCCTATAATGCATTTCATATTTTAATCAATAATCACTTTTGATTTCTAGTGAGTGAAAATATTTAATTTCCAAACACCACAGAGATGAAATTTCACTTCACCTTTTTCTGTTCTTTATCCTCTGTCAGCTGTACTGAAAAAAAAAGAGATACCATCAGTCCTAGACCCTTCTTCTCATCAGTCATCTAAATCGCACTATATTTTACTTTAAAAAAAATCAAATCAAATCAAATGAATAAGGAGACAGAAGCAGTCTCAGAGGAAGCTGTTTCAGTGAGACTGAGGTGGAGTGTGGTGTACCAAGATCCCATAAGAAAGTGAAACACACGAAAACACCAGCAGTGCCGCAACCACTGGTGATGGTTATATGCAAAGGAAGCTCAGGAAAAGTTAAGTTTAAGATCAAATTAACTGCAATGTTAAGTCTGCTTCTCTAAATTTCCAGTCCAGTAACCTAGTTTATTTGACTGTGTCTGCCTGTAAAAAAAGATTTTCACAATGTGTAAAGTGACAAAAAGCAGCCTGGAAAAAAATCTGAGCCTGTCAATAATGTCCTACAAAATTATTAAATAACAGGGACATTATAGGGGTCCATATAAAATTTCCTGCTGATTTCCAGCTCAAATTTGTTCTGCTTATCAGTTAAAGAAAAAGAAAAAAGCTGTTATTTCACCACCCCCATCAGTGTCCCTCCCTATGAGCACCCCCTAGATCTGAGCCAAGATTTTGGTTTGGCTTTGGTTTGGATATTGTCTTCAGTGGTTTTAGCAATGCAATTGCTGCTGGCCAGATTAGGTCTATTGGGACACTTGTACAGTCTCTCATATTTTTATTATACTCTTATACTGCAGTGAATACATAAATTCTTGTGGTTTTGCCACATAGTGAGGGTATAATCAGAGGACTGTAGGCTTGTGTGAATGTCACCAATGATTTTATGTGGAGGACTCTATTCAGGTGCTGTAAAACATATGATAAAATGAACCAACTCTGACCTCTAGATTCATGGTTCATTTGTAAAGGAAGAAGAAGTGGAAAGGCATGGTAATTTATCAGAGCCAAAAATAAAGAAACCTTGTCTTCCTTTTTATCACCTGTATTTGTCAGATAGAATTACAGTTCATATGAATGCTAACAGATTATTTCTTGTGGTCAACACTTACTGCATATAGTCCTTTTTATTCCACAGAAAACTAATTTATTTTGTTCTATTCCTAGGTGTTAATTTTCTTATAATCATCCAGAGACAAGTTATTTTAATATAGAATCAAGAATCAGTCAGGGTTGGAAGAGACCACAAGGATCATCTAGTTCCAACCCCCTGGCATGGGCAGGGACACCTCACACTAGATCAGGCTGACCAGAGCTCAAGGGTTATTTTGTTTGGGTTTGTTTGTTTGCTTTGGTTGGTTGGTTGGTTTGGGGTAGTTGGGGTTTTTTTGGCTTTTTTTTTTTTTTTTTTTAAAACTACACTCAGCCATATCAGTTCCATTTGTTTGTGGCTAGAACCAGATTTCTAGAAGTCTTCAAGATTACTTAAAACATATAAAGTTCTAATCCTACGTTATGTGCACATATTATGTGAACACTCATAATTTAGTCTTCTATTGGACGTAACCAGATTTCAGCTGCTGTTAGCAGAACAGTAATGTCTTGCAGATGAAGCATCATCTGACAGGCTTGCTATATTGTGTTGATCATATACATAAAATAATTTGTGAAAATATTTATAAGTAGAAAATACTTAAGTCAGTTAAGGCTGTGCTACCCTTTTGTTTGACACTAGCCCATAAATCCTCAAACTGTAAAATTTATGCAAACCTTTTCTTAATTATTCAAGGCATTCTGCTTAAGAATACTGAGCCAAGACATTGTCTTAACTGCCCATGTGTCATCAACAGTTAAATTCAGATATTTATGAGCTTTGTTCTGTTCAAGTGCAGAAGGTACGACACACTGTCTCCGAATGTTTTCTGAATAAGTCTTTTAATTCAAAAGACAGTTGACAGAACTGACATGAGAGTTTCACATAAAGCACATTATGTCATTCCTTATTTGGAACTGTACATATTGTTTTTCTTCCTCTGTGAATGTTTATTTGAAGGATGAATAAGTCACTCTTAGCAGGAGAGCTCATCACATGAGTGCCAGATACAGAAGATAGATGAGTCAGTTCCACACAGACTGCGAATTATGCATGCAGTATAAAACTATATTCATATTTGCATTTGACCTAAACTTCAACTTTCAAAAATAGGTTTAGGAGAAATTCCAAAATTGTTTTGCAGAAAGGAAGCAGTTTAAGCAACACAACAAAGAACAAAGAAGTCTCTGCTGGTAAGAAAAGAGCACATTGAGAATGAAATACTGTATGGCAGTCTGCATGAGCTCAAGCCTGTATTTAATACACACTTTGAAATGTATTTATCTGATGCATGATTGATTAATACTGCTGTAATGTTCAAATCTCAGCCACTGTCCAGTCATTGCTTGTCATTGTAAAATATGGCCTAGTGTAGAAAAGGAGCCACTCTTTTTTGTGTTGCATGCAATACAAAACCTCTGTCTTCCCAATGTTTCTCTTACACAGTGTCCAAATTTTCTCTTTTCCTGTCACAATTTCTTTTTCTTTCTTCCTTTTCTTTCTTTTTTTCCTTTTTAACCCTACATGGATTGAGCACAAAACTCTTACTGCCTGCTTTTTTTTCCAATGTGCACAAATGAACATGAGGTAGGAAAGTCACACAGCTCCTTACAGGAACTGCAGCAAAGTCTAAAAAAGAAAGCTGCAGTGAACAAGAGCACAATGCTGAATACGACACTCATATTTATATTCTCTCTCCACTGTCTTAAGAAATGGGAGCTACTGGACATGTGACCCAAAATGTCTCTGTCCAGGGCTGCTGTTCTGCCATAATAGAGACATTATGTTATTTGCAACGTGAACACAGATTTCAGAAACATAATGGACGATTACTAGCACACCAAATAAAGACCGTGAAAACAGGCGAGGCATATTTGCAGCAGAATTGCAGGGTGATGGTGATGCTGATGTGCACAAGTTAACCAATTAAAAAGGAGCCACATGACTAACAATCTGAGGAGAAAGGCTACTGATCTTGCAAATAGCCTTATGAAATAAAAATGTGTGCTTGAATGTTGGGGAGGAGGGGTTGTCTAGGGGACCAAGGGAAAAGGAGGAAGACTTAGCCTACTAGGTCAGCTAATTATACTGATTCTCATCCCATTCAAATATAATTGGGAATGGGAATGTGGATTCCCTGAATGCCCTGCATTAAGAGCAGATTTATGCATTCCTTCTGGGCAGTCAGCATTTTAATAACTGCAGAAGTCCAGACAGTGCTGTGACTTCATTAGGTCCAGAGCTGTGATGGGAGATACCCTTGACAGACAGTGACCATAACCTCACGTAAGCATACATGCAAGGATTCTTTCTTCTGACCCTCTTGCTTAGCATGAGTGAGAGCACTTCATCAGCATGCTATGTAGGTGCTGCTAGCTCACCATATTGGCCCTTAATGACCCAGAATATTAGGGGGATGGTCTGACCTTCCATCCAGTGGCAATTAGGTGCAGCTGGGAGATGCTAGCACCTTCAGGAGAGACCATTTAGACAAATACCTTTTTTTTTTTTTTTTTTTTTTTTTTGAGTTACTAAAACCAAAATTTCACCATTTATATCTTAAATATGATTTTATGAAGCATGTGTAATCTTTGTTCAGAACAGGATGAAAGCATCAGCTGTCAATTACAATTGCAGTACTTGGAGAAAAAAATAATCCCTGACCTTTTATGCAAACAGTAGTGGTGCTAGCTACTGTTCCACACTGAACAACTTGTTAACTAGTGAAAGAGTTCAAAGGGAAGCTTTGGAAGTGGGGTTGTTGCTGAGAAAAGATAGGAAAAGGAATGGCCTGGAATGATGGCTCTTGAACTGATGGTCTTGTAAGAGGAAGGAAATGGAATGGAATGGAATGGAATGGAATGGAATGGAATGGAATGGAATAGAATAGAATAGAATAGAATAGAATAGAATAGAATAGAATAGAATAGAATAGAATAGAATAGAATAGAATAGAATAGAATAGAATTAACCAGGTTGGAAAAGACCTTTGAGATCACCAAGTCCAACCTAGCATCCAACATTACCTAATCAACTGAACCATGGCACCAAGTGCCCCATCCAGTCTCTTCCTAAACACCTCCAGTGATGGTGACTCCACCACCTCCTTGGGCAGCACATTCCAATGGCAAATCACTCTTCCTGGGAAGAACTTCTTCCTAACATCCAGCCTAAATCTCCCCTGGTGCAGCTTGAGACTGAAGAGATCCTTGCTAAATACTTCTATTCCTGTTTCTAAACAAAGGGGGGTGGGGGAAGAAAAAAAAATATAAAATAGAAGCTTCTGATTTCCCAGAAGATCATATACAGCTTCTCTACCAGGTAATGTTAGTTAAGTTGTGTAAATCAGAGTTTGGTAACTTACACTATTCAGTTTCTTTCTTCTTCCTCACTCACATTCATGTACCTGGAGTGGTTTGATCTCTATATACATTTGTGCTGCCAGACAGTGTTTGCAGAGGAGGGACGTTCATCATCATCTAGGATGCTTTGGTGATTTTATCACTTGAAAAATGGACAAACCATTGGGAAGACTTTTTTCTCTCTCTTCCCTTTCTCAACTGAAAAACTTAAACTCTGCTTTATGCTCTAATTTTAAACACATATGGGCCTGACAACTTTTTAATGAACATCTCAGTTCCTGAATACCTGATTCCAACACTTTCAAACAACAACCCACTGAGCAGAAATAGACCTTAATGTGTATTAAAAGCTGTGTAATCCAAAAAGGAAGTGTGAAGGCATTTTAAGTGATATAGCCCTCTTTTCCACACCACAAACAAGTTGGGTGTAGCTTTAGTGTAAGATACTTCTACCTCCTCCTTTTTCTTTGCCTCACTTACTGGTAAGATTGAAGATCAGGACTGGTTACTGCAAAGCATGCTTCTTGTCCAGTCTCTGACCACATTATTTTCCAGGAATTTACCAAAACCAACCAACCAAAACCCATAACAAATAAACAAACAAAACCAACCACAAAACAAAACAAACAAAGAGGGGGCAAAAAAGATGAAATAAGGCAAACTTTTTTAGGCCCTATGATGAATAAGAACATAATGAAGTCAAATAGTCTTCTCCATTTCTCTGCCTATACAAATCTTTCTATGCTTTCAACATTGCTTGGTGTCTGGTTCCAAATATCAACTATTCCTTCTTGTGTGTCTAGGACTGTCTACTTTTACAGTCCTTGAAACTGCAGGATAAGTAGTCTTTTCAAATTTCTGTTTGCAAGAAAAACTGAAACAGCTGTTAAACTTGAATGTCTGCTTGGGTATGTTTAGTAACAGAGGCATTTAAAGTGAATAATCTACAGGAATGATCAGTATCCTTGCTTGTAGGTCATTTCTGCCACACAGTCCCTAATTAACTTCAGGTTACAGAATCACTTATTGTAGATATATGATTACTTTCCCAATGTTAAAATGGGAGAAATTACTGTAATCCTCATTTTACAAAACAGAGAAGACACTAAGACAGGAGGAGAAAATACCTTTCACTGTCATTTTTTTCTTGCCTTGGGTTCCTGTAGGCACAGTGAGTAGTGATATTTGTGTAGTTACAGAGGATGTCTATAAGCAAATCACAAACCATTTCTGCGTTTGTGAGCAAGGTGCAGTGTGCACAGCTTACAATGGGATTGTTTAAATGACATGATTAAAGAGCTGCTTAAATGGCTAAAACAACCACAATACAGTTTCAAGGGTGTTTGGTTCCATATAGTCTTCCATGAAGTGGCCAGGGTCTCTCCAGCTCATGTCCCCGTGCAAATCTGGTGTGAAAAACAGGTTAATAAAGTCATATAAGGAAATCCTACACAGTGAGCACAGTGGAAACTTTCCTTCAGTTTCTTTTAACAGATAGCTAAATCTTAAACTGGGTTTTACTAATGCATTTCAAGGGTTTTTGGATTTGGGTCTTATGTGTCTTATAACGCAAAGATGCCCCTTCTCTGTCCCCACTGAGCATCATTTGGAACACCTTTGGGAGTTTAACTTTGTACAAACAAACTCAAATTGACAAGGATTGTTTTCAACAACACAAAACATTTGGAGTGAGTCTCTACCGTAATTTTATGCCTAGACTCACATTAAAGTAGGAACAAAGCTGAAACCGTCAGCTAGATAATGGACCCATGATTTTAAATGAGTCATTCAGAGCGTTTAAGCTGACTACTGTTTGCTTGGTATTCCGGTTTATTTTGGCTCATGACATCTAGTGAGCCAAATGCAAGCAAGCAAACAAAATATCATTCCCTAAACTAACAATGAACTGCCACACACTGCTGATGGATGAATTGTTCAATGTATAAAGTAATATTGGTTATGAGATCAATGAACTCGGTAATACTTGAAGTGCAGTCCCAATTTTTAAAGCTCTATATAAAATTTTTCAATTTCCCAGGCTTTGGGACATCTAGAAGCACCACTGTTTTATTTCAGACCTCCTGAGGTGAATTTGCATTGAAATGTAGCATCATGGTGTGATGATGTGCATCAGAATGTGACTACATTATGTAAAAATGCAATGTCATCACCTGATGAGATGCTATGAGGCATATATATAAATGTTATCGTGCAGCAGTGCCAAGCTACAGTCCTTCCCTCCTCTCCATATGATGCATACAAAAGGTACCACTCACATTTCATGCTGAGTACATTGCCTAGAGGATGATGTGACAGTGACAGAGAACAGAGTGGAAAAAGGAGCAGAGGACCTAAAACAGGTGGCTGATGTGTGTGCAAATGTGTGCTGAAACGACTCACAACGATTGCTGAATGTTAAAGAATGTGTTTCAAACAGATGATGTAGCCTTTCTAAAAGTGCTGAAAAAAGTATGCCCCCTTTTCAATATGTACTTAATCCAAGTGTGTCTAGCTCTCAGTTGCCACTGCCAGTGCATCATATTTACGCTGCTAAAGAGCAAAGCAGATATTTCTGACTATTGTCTACCTACAGCCTTCAGGTTATTTCTAGCCAGACAGCAGGGCCCAAGCTGCTTTAAAGCTAGTTCAGATATAGTGAGCATAACAGAATATTAGTACTGCTCTGTAGGTGTCAAGTACGTAGACTCGTTCATAATTCCAGTCATATGGCAAAATAGGACTACAGCTGGTTGGCAAAATGATCCTGTAAAATATTCCCTAAGATCACTATTTGTAATGATCTTCTGTGAGCTGATCTGTGGCACTCTTTACAGATTAGTTAAAACAATTCTAATGGAAAAGTTTTGCATGCATGCTAATGTCATCCCTAAAAGGTAAGAAAATTGTGTGAAATAATGTTTATACATTTTAGGAATGCTAATATTGATAAAATCTTTCAAGGGGATTTCCTTTTATATGTATATATATATAGAGAGACATACATTTGAAAAACTGCCCAAGTGAGTTCTCAAATAAGCTTGCTGTCTGGTGTTACAATTCCAGTCAACTCTGAGGATGCGTTCTTTCAGAGAAACCTGTCTCCTCAGCAGAATTTTCCCAAGGTCACCAATTCTCATTTACATGAAGTTTTCATAGGTGGTTGATATAGCTATGAATCACTAAAGCATAAAAATCTGTAATACCATCCTTGGTAACTCCTGTCTTTTTATATACTTCAAGAATATCTCTTCCCCTTCCTTCTCCTGGAAAAAAATAGGTATGAAAACACTGGCAAATAAACTGGGTACCTATGGTTATTTTTCTCTCTGTCACCTTTGTTCCTACCAAGCTATTGTATATGACTGTTGGGTTTTGGTTTTTTTCACTTGAAATTAACATTTTATCTTCCAGACACACTTAAGGCTTACAAAGCACTTCCCATGTTCACAAAGGAAATCACAACTTTTACTCCCACAAGGTTACATTTGACTAAGGAAGTTGTGTGTTCACATTCAACATATCTTATAACTTAAATAGATAAATCAATGGAACAAATTTATGCCTGGTCACATTTTTCTTGTCTCATCTATGCCCATAATGACTTTGACCAGCTATTTAACTGTCTTATGTTTTGTCTTCTTCTTTTGTTCATTTCTTAATCTCATCTTCTTTATAGCATTTTTCAGAGGAAAACATGGTTTTAAACAGGTTACAGTAAGTACTGTAGGACTATAAATTTGTTTCTGATTGGGAAAAGTGCGTCATATGTGCTCAGGTAGAGGAAAGGCATTTTCAATTTTCCAGCACAATGTTGGTCAAGAGTGCCTGCTGATTCATTCTGAGGAGGGTGAGTCAGATGAGCTAAATTAGGCACCTGCACTGAATCATCCTCTATAGGAGACTCTTTTACTCCACTGACTATAGACAGAGCCTAGAGAGTTTAGCTATACTAGACTAAAATTGACTTTGTCAATCCCCATTTCCTTACTGTCCATTTTTTAAGTCCATTCTACTCTGAACCCTGAGAGCTAATGGATGACAATAGGTTAGCTGTCTCTTGATTTTTTTGCATGCTTGTTCTTGTATTGGAAATAAAGGTGGAATTTATATAATGCTGAAAATATTGTTCTCCCATATTTTCATTACAGTAATAAACTTACTTTTTCAGAAGCACAAACATTACAGTCCTGAAGTAATTGTATGTATATAGAAATACCAGATTCAGAAAATGTGTATATGCTTTGCAACCCACCAAGTTCTTCCATGTTGCCATTGTATTTCACAGAATCACAGAATCACAGAATCACCAAGGTTGGAAGAGACCTCAAAGATCATCAAGTCCAACCTGTCACCACAGACCCCATGACCAAGTGCCATGTCCAATCCTCTCTTGAACACTGCCAGGGATGGTGACTCCACCACCGCCCTGGGCAGCACATTCCAATGGCTAACGACTCTCCAAGTGAAGAACTTTCACCTCACCTCGAGCCTAAACTTCCCCTGGCACAGCCTGAGTCTGTGTTCTCTTGTTCTGGTGCTGGTTGCCTGGGAGAAGAGACCAACCCCCACCTGGCTACAACCTCCCTTCAAGTAGTTGTAGAGAGCAATAAGGTCTCCCCTGAGCCTCTTCTTCTGCAGGCTAAACAATCCCAGCTCCCTCAGCCTCTTCTCATAGGGCTGTGCTCAAGGCCTCTCCCCAGCCTTGTTGCCCTTCTCTGGACACGTTCAAGTGTCTTGATGTCCTTAAACTGAGGGGCCCAGAACTGGACACAGTACTCAAGGTGTGGCCTAACCAGTGCTGAGTACAGAGGCAGAATGACCTCCCTGCTCCTGCTGGCCACACTATTCTTGATGCATGCCAGGATGCCATTGGTGTTCTTGGTCACCTGGGCACACTTCTGGCTCATGTTTAGGCAGCTGTCAATCAGCACCCCCAGGTCCCTCTCTGTTTGGGAGCTCTCCAGCCACTCTGACCCCAGCCTGTAGCTCTGCATGGGGCTGTTGTGGCCAACTTGTAACTTCTCAAGTTTATTAAAAAAGAAAATAAAATATATAGATCACTAGCTAGAAATTTTTAAAGGAATTAAATAAACAGAGATACTGTCAAAATATAAATACAGAATCCTTAACAAAATTATATTCATGGCTGATATTCATAGCAACCATCAGGTTTTTTTGTTTCATTGGTTGTTTGGGGTTTGTCCATTTTTTTATTTGCTTGTTTGCTTGGCCTTTTAAATTTTGGTGTTTTTTTCCATTGTGTAGTCCAGATGCTGATAAATGGCCAAAGCTGATAGCATTAGAGGAGGACTACAAGTGTCCATTAGTATATAGAATAAATATTTCATGAAAAGTGTCTCTATACTGACTACAATGGTATACTATTTTTCCTTCCACTCCAGTTTCATCTAGAGCAATTCATTTTTCTGTCTGCATATTTCTATCTTTAACTTTACATGTATCTTTTAAAATTAAACTTTCAAATTGTTAGCAAAAGCATCGTTATTAACATATTTTACCACTCCAAGCCAGGAATATGTCTTTACTCTTTTGGTAAAATATAACATGACTCATCCTTTCCAGGTACTGCATTTCTAGTTTTCTCATCCCAGCTTGGAGCTTTGAAGCTGTTAGGAAAACTGTTTTTATTTTCCTGTAGTACATATTTAAGCAGTACCTTTTAACCTGAGTCCAGAGTAGGTGACTGATTTCCTTTGTCCTATTCTCAGAGACAAGAATAAAGTAGATTTTTATGAAAGGGGCAAGAAGTAGTAACCTTCACTAGCCCTGACTCTATGGGGTATATTTTGAATTGTGTGTACCAGCTGTGCCCCCCTCATCCTCCCTTCTTCCCATTGATATTGTAGTTGCATCCTGCTTTGACAGATTCTGTGTTTTACCAAGTTGTTGACATGCAGCACCATTTTTTATGGCTTCTTTCTGTTTGCTTTGATCTCATAGCTCTTATCCTCTAGAGAGTTCAATTGCAAGTGAAAATATCAGCCAAACTGTTTTCATGTGATTGATACAGAATGTACAGTTGCAATCTGCCTTTCCAAGAGTATATTGTATATAATAAAGACAGCAAACAAATAATGCCTTACACTGCAAAAATGTGAGGGAGGGCTTAGGAAGCCTGGTCTGTATCTGTTGCTTTTGAGATTAGTAATTAGAGAAGTTTGATTTGTGTCACTGACAATTCCTGTTCATTTTAATCTGGTTAATGCATTCAAACTTCACAATGATGGTGCCTTATAAATGCAGCATAAAGAACTGCTGCATTAAGCATTATTCAAGTTGCAAAGTCAAGCATTTAAATGTTAGGATTACTGGAATCTATGAGGCCTATGCATCATTAATTTGGTCCTTCTCTGCCTGGGTGAGTTTAGTAACCCCATGCAATTTGCAATGAAATAAGGCTTATTTATTCACTGCATTGTTGCTCCATTCATAACCACAGGACTGACTCAACTCAACTGAAATTCACTGAGAGAAGGTCTCAGAGGTGTTACATTCTTATAAATGTCATAATAATAGTGCTTGGTGAAATGATCAGGTTGTTGACATTCAGATTCATAAAAAGCCAAGTTCTGCTTATCTCAGAACTTCCCCCAAGACATGATCTGTCATTTGGGGTCAGAGTGGCTGGAGAGTGGCCAGGCAGAGAGGGACCTGGGGGTACTGGTTGATTGTAGGCTGAACATGAGCCTGCAGTGTGCCCAGGCAGCCAAGAAGGCCAATGGCATCCTGGCTTGCATCAGGAAGAGTGTGGCCAGCAGGAGCAGGGAGGTCATTGTGCCCCTGTACACTGCACTGGTTAGGCCACACCTTGAGTACTGTGTCCAGTTCTGGGCCCCTCAGTTTAGGAAGGATGTTGACTTGCTGGAACGTGTCCAGAGAAGGGCAACAAAGCTGGTGAGGGGTTTGGAACACAAGCCCTATGAGGAAAGGCTGAGGGAGCTGGGGTTGCTTAGCCTGGAGAGGAGGAGACTGAGGGGTGACCTTATTGCTCTCTACAACTACCTGAAGGGAGGTTGTAGCCAGGCAGAGGTTGGCCTCTTCTCCCAGGCAGCCAGCACCAGAACAAGAGGACACAGTCTCAGGCTGCGCCAGGGCAGGTTTAGGCTGGATGTTAGGAAGAGGTTCTACACGGAGAGAGTGATTGCCCATTGGAATGGGCTGCCCGTGGAGGTGGTGGAGTCACCTTCATTGGAGGTGTTCAGGAGAAGACTTGATGGGGTGCTTGGCTGTATGGTCTAGTTGTTGGGTGGGTTGGATTGGTTGATGGGTTGGATGCGATGATCTTGAAGGTCTCTTCCAACCTGGTGTATTGTATTGTATTGTATGTAGTAGATCTTCCCTGTAGTTCTTGTTTTGGTCCCCTCCTTTCCTTGTTCTCACCCAGCATAGCTATGTTTTGATATCTGAATTCTCATGTGAGCTGGGTGTCTTGTGCCAGTCAGAACCCTCTGCTGCAGTGTGCTAGCTTTGGTCATGCAAGGGCTTTGGGAACAATTTGCTTTTCCTGATCTATGATTCCTTGTTTTTATGGTTGGGGTCCTAAAGTACTTCTAGCTTGGAGGAAAAAAGACTTTCAGCATTCTCCTGGCTGCTGGTCTCATAGCATCCTTGTGCAGCTGAGAGTGCAACTATGGCAGACAACATATGGTTGAACACCAGTGGAACCTTGCTTCTAGAAGCCTGGCTGGTTGCTCTGTAAGTATAAGGCATATACTAGTTTCAACACCACCAGCAGCTTGATAAAAGTTAAAGGACAATTACTTCCTCAGAGGTGTATAGATATAAAAATTGAAAACACCTCCCCTCAGCGTGTGTAAAACTGAGACATTAAGACTTCTGGAATGCAGTAATCTACAAATAATCAATAGGAATATTCCACAATTACTGTATTTATCTTTTATAAGTGTATGTGCTATATTTATTGCACAGAGTAAGTGTAGGTAAAAATGCCTCAAGCATCTCAGAAATTCAGAAATCTCTCAGGAGAAAAAATTGGAAAATAATTTGGAATAACACGACACAATGGTTTGCTGTATGTTAATTTCTCTCTGTTTGTTCTTAGCTTTAAAAAAAACAAATCTGATTTGCTTACTTAAAGAAGAGATCTAGTTTTAATAAGCTTTTGAAATGGGTAATTCTTCCAACGAGACCCAGGTTCACTGAAAGAAGATCTTAATGCCTACAAGATAAAAAACTGTAAAGACTCTTAGCTCTTATTAAAGCAAACGTTGTCATCAGGGTTTCTTACTGTAAAAGTGATATAGGAGGAAAACATCTGAGGAAACCTGGGGACTATAGTGGATATTTCCCTCCCACTGTAAAGCCATAAAAATGATAGTGTCAAGAAATGTAGCTTATGTAAACAGAAAATTTAATTGCATTTAATTGCAACTGTTCAGTGGTGGAACATTTAAGTCCAAACGAGAGCCTATAATTGTTTCAGTTGCATTGACTGACTTTAATTAACACTGATTTGTACTGTAAATGTACAAAGCTATCAATGAAAACGAGTGAGTCTTTTTAAGGTAAAATGTACTGCATATCACCACAGTAGTAGAAGAGAAGAACTTTAATGCTTTAATACTCAGGGGAGAAAAACCAACACAACAGCACAACAAAACAAAACCACAACAAACCAACCAACCAACCAACCAAACACCAAGCCTTACCCCTTTTTTAGGTTAATTCAGGCACTTAGAATGTAAGACTTCCTTGCATCCCTTTTTATTTACTTTCCCATACCAGAGATGAATGAATTTTTAAAGTATGTATGCTGCTGTGTATAGTGTTCATGCAATGGTTGAGAGAAAGTCTTTTATTCCAGAAATGCATTCAAACTGCTTATGCTTTCTTGTCTATCTGCATTTAGACCCAAATCTTAAATCCACTAATTCAGATGAAAAGTCTCACACTGACTTTAATGGACAAGGACTCAGGCCCTTATAGTGTGGTCATTATCAGATTCTCTGATTCTGCAACTGACTCCACATGGGAGTCAATTGAAGTCAATGATGCTTCAAGGCAGCAGCTGAATCTGTCTACGCAAAGTCAATTGCAGGACTTACACCTTTGTAAGTAAGTATTGTGTTTGCATCAAAAATACATTGATCTACTCTGTGAAGAACATAATAGGGGTCTCTACTCTCAGGGTAGAGTTTTTATTCTCCTGCCATGTTTCTTTGTGATTTTTTCCTAATTCATATGTATACATGTTCTGGTTTTTAAGAGGTTTTGAATATGATGTGAGTTACTACATCCATTTTTGCTGAGCCTTTGAAGATGATGTGCCAGTTTTTGCCTGTTTTTTATTTTTTTTCCAAGACAAATGTGATGAAAAGGAGATCTGTAAATATATTGCTACTCTGTAAGAAATATCAATATAACAATATGTGGTTTGGAAGTTCTGTTATATATACTAATCTCTTAAAAGGTACATTGTCTGAACTTTACCTAATGGGTTGTACTAATTGAATGCAAGGGAACTTCCTTTTTTTTTCTCCTGATTTTTCTTCCTTCTGAGTAAGAAGAAAAAAAAAAGGCAGAAGTCCCAGACTGGACTCTGCATCAGACAGGAACCAGATTCAAGAATTGGATTCAGGAACTGAGGGATTGAGATCAAAGGCAAAATGGAGAGAGTCCTTCTCAAATGCTGGCCATTGAAGAGCAGGAAGAAAAGAAGAAAGACCCTCATGTTCTCTCAGCTTTATACTGAATATGACATATATGGAATGGAAAACCTGGTTGGCCAGTTTAGGGTCACCTAAACTGTCCACTTCTCCCTCAGATGCAGACTATAGCTCTCCACTACCAATGCAGAACGCAAGATTTAATAGTGACCATGGTCTGCATACCAATCCTGGCTACTAACTAGAAACACCAAGACATATCACTCCTAGAAACAGACACTGTGAAGACATGCTGTTAACTTCAGAGAGTGTGGTTACTTAGAAAAGAGTGAGATGAAAAGCAAAATCACTGAACAGAATTAGTTCTGTTGTAACTCAAACCAGGACCAGCAACCAAAAGGGTTTTTAATTAATATGAGAAAAGATTAGTACAGACCTTTGAGGCATCAAATAGTAAACTGTTGGCTTTTTCTCCAACTGCATGACTTCTGAGTACCAGACATAAATAGCAGGCACAGATGTTAAGGCCCATTTTTAATGATTGCTTTTCAGGGAGGCAGAGATACGGTTTACCCTGCTGAAAAATGCCCTGGCAGACTGCACTGGCTGCATAAGAGCAGGTTAGGGAGAAAACAGCCTTTGGGTGACTGGAAAAATCTGTAACTTTATAATGGGATAACACAGAACAAAACTTTTTCCAAATTTTGCACAGAAACTGTAGGGAAGCTATGAGGAAGAAATGAGATAGCAACAGATGACAGCACTAGCAAAGAAGTCAAGCTTCACTTTCTGGATGTGAAACAGCAGGATTCATTTGCTTTCTAAACATTGCTTTGCAGGCATTCAAAGAGGCTGTATTTATGGTTTGAATCTTGCCTATCCTAAAATTTATGTTAAACAGTGTTTTCATGTTGAAATTGAGTGCCTGGATACTGACTCGTCCACCTTGTGTGAAGTGTTAGGTATCCATTTTTGTTTATATAGCTATGCAACTGTGACCAGATGAAAGTCTGCAAGATTTTTTTTTAAACAGCCTGTAGGTTTTTACTTAAAATGCTAAGACTATGTTTGAAGTGGTTGCTTGTAATTATGAAAGCTAAATGAACAACTTAGTAACTGTACAATGCAAACTTTCTCTACTTTTAAAGATTTTATAGCTAGAGGTCAGAAAAATTTCAACAGGCAATATGAGAACCCCATTTAGTTTCTGCTAATTTTTGTCACAAACACCTTTAAAATTTCAGATTAGTTCCCAGGTGATTTAGAAATTTTTCTGTTTCTTTCTGGCCATTAACAGAATCTTTTCCTCTGTGTTTCCAGTGTAAACTTTTAATACTTGACCATAAAATTCCTCTAGTAGGAAACGCACTACACTGTGTGCGTTCTGCGGTACCACATTGAGGGTGGCACTATAGTAGACTTGTATTTTGATTCACTGCATATTTTGTTGACAAGTCCCTTAATGTTACCCAGGAATAGAATAGAATAGAATAGAATAGAATAGAATAGAATAGAATAGAATAGAATAGAATAGAATAGAATAGAATAGAATAGAATAGAATTAACCAGGTTGGAAAAGACCTTTGAGTCCATCCTATCATCCAACACTATCTAATCAACTAAACCATGGTACCAAGTGCCCCATCCAGTCTCTTTTTAAACACTTCCAGTGATGGTGACTCCAGCACCTCCCTGGGCAGCCCATTCCAATGGCAAATCACTCTTTCTGTGAAGAATTTCTTCCTAACATCCAGCTTAAACCTCCCCTGGCACAGCTTGAGACTGTCCTCTTGTTCTGTTGGTGGTTGCCTGGAAAAAGAGACCAGCCCCTACCTGGCTATCACCTCAAATCACTATCATTAGATCTTCATGAATTCAGAGTGAGGATAACATTTTCCCAAGATAATTATCTGAATATCCAAAATAGAGTACATAGTTTTAAGTTAGTGTAAGATCTTAAAGTAAAATAAAAATATCCATAAAAGAACTAAGTGAAGCAAATAAAGACGATCACACCTCATTTACTTAAGGATGACGTATGAAGGTTGGATGACATTAATTGAAAAGATGGACAGATACAAGCTGTGCCAGGGGAGGTTTAGGCTGGATAGTAGGAGATATTTCTTCACTGAAAGGGGTATCAAACACTGGAATGGTCTGCCCAGGGCAGTGATGGTGTCACCATCCCTGGAGGTTTTAAATGGCCTGTGGACCTGGTGCTTAGGGACATGGTTTAGTGTTGACCTTGCAGTGCTGCGTTGAAGGTTGAACTAGATAATCTTGAAGGTTTCTTCCAACAAAAAATATTCTGTGATAGCCAACCACTCTGGGAGGACAACAAGTGTTGGAATTTTTTTTTTAAAGGAACTCTAATAGTGTAAGAAGCATTTTATCTTGTTCTGTATTGCAAATTAAATTAGTCCTACTGGAAAAAGGGTGGAAAAGTTTGCCCATTTTGATGTTTGACTAGTGTATTTCTGTTTCTTTTTCAGACCCCTCTTTGCACATACACGCGTAGTTTTCACAAGTTTCCTTCCTGCATTTACTCTGCAGATGGACCTGTTAGTGTTAAATAAGAAGTCTTCAGCCACATGGCCCATGTTTTTCTTGCTGTTGGAGTCATTCTGGAGTGCTATCCTTTAGTTTTTCTTCTAGTCCTATTAATTGTGGGGTTTTGGGGGTTATTTTTAAGTTTTCTTTAAACTGCTCATTTATAAAATCAGATTTGCTCTGATTTTATGGCATTCTCCTATATTCCATTGCCTTTTCCATCTTTAAAAAGCACTTGATACCTGGTTTCTTCCTTCCTTTTTGTCAGGCACCACCTTCAAGGTCTGAAGTTTTCTGTGCTGCATTCATGATTTCCTAAAGTCCCCATGCCTACTCCATCACTGTTTCCAGATGCAGTTCTTGTTTCCTCTGCCTGTTCATGGGATCACAGGGTGTTAGGGGTTGGAAGGGACCTCTGGAGACCATCAAGTCCAACCTCCCTGCCAGTGAAGGACCAAATAAACATATAATCAGACAGCAGGTCACATAGGAATGTATCCAGATAGGTCTTGAAAGTCTCCAGAGAAGGAGACTCCACAACCTCTCTGGGGAGCCTGTTCCATGGCTCTGAGACCCTTACAGTAAGGAAGTTCCTCCTCATGTCGAGGTGAATCTTCCTGTGCTGTAGTTTATATCCATTGCCCCTTGTCCTATCACAGAGCACAACCGAGAAGTGCCTGTCACCTCCTTCTTGACTACTAGTCCTCATATATTTATAAACATTTATTAAATCCCCTCTCTGTCTTCTCTTTTCCAGACTAAAAAGCCCCAGGGCGCTCAGGCCCTCCTTATAAGGCAGTGTTCCAGTCCCTTAATCATCCTTGTAGCCCTCTGTTGACTCTTTCGAGTAGATCCCTGTCTCTCTTGAACTGGTAAGCCCCAAAACTGGATGGAATATTCCAGATGAGGTCTCACCAGGGCAGAGTAGAGGGGAAAGAGAACCTCCCTTGATCTGCCTGTCACACTCTTCTTAATGCTCCTCAGGATACCATTGACCCTCTTGGACACAAGGGCACATTGCTGTTCCATGGATAACTTTTTGTCCACCAGGACTCCCAGGTCCTTCTCCATGGGGCTGCTCTCCAGCAGATCACCTCCCGACCTGTACTGGTGTAGTTTACTATTCCTTTTGAGATGCAGGACTCTGCACTTATCCTTGTTGAACCTTCTTAGGTTCCTCTTTGCCCAGCTCTCCAGTCTGTCCAAGTCTCACTGAATGACCACACAGCCATTGCATTGTCAGCTAAGCCTCCCACTTTCATACCATCAGAAAACTTGCTGAGCAGACACTTTGTCCCCCCACCAATGTCATTGATAAAGATGCTGAACAGGACCAGAACCAGCACTGATCCCTGGGGACTCCACTAGTTACAGTTCTCCATCTGGAACTGGCATCATTGACCACCACTCTTTGGACTCTATTGTGTAACCGGTTCCTAATCTATCTCACTCTCTGTTCTACCTCACACTTCTCAAGGATGTTGTGGGAGGCAGTGTCAAAAGCCTTGCTAAGGTCAAGATAGACTACATTCACTGGTCTCCCCATACCTAACCAAAAGGTTCTCCACCAAATACTCTATTAGGCAGTACTTTATACAAAAACATGTTCCATCATGTGTGCTCTAACATATGCATACATACAGCTGCTGTAGAAAGGGATTCTTTGGTGGGAGAGGAAAAGAGAGTCCAATGAGGAGGCCTGAGTTGGAAAGTAGTGATGACCCTCAATGCAGGCAGGGCTCTCACCTACAGGACCCAAGCCAAGGTGCAGGGAGGGACAAGGTCTATCTACAGTCCTATGATAATTAAACAAATGATAGGTTACAAATATGGTCCAAAATCAGGCTGGAAACCCAAAGAGCAAGATAGGAATGTCATGGAACAAGTCTCAGGACAGGTGTGGATTCTTTGATTTAAGACTGAGTAGAGCCCAAATGAGAGTCCCATTGGGGCTGGTCAGGGCAAGGGTGCCCATGTGTGCACTTGTGCTCTTAACAGTAGTCATGAATATTTTATTTTCTGAAGACTACCTTTTAAAGGAAGGGGAAAAAAGTAACCTTTCTTCTAAAATCTGTTGTGTTCTGGTTTCTCTGGCTAGGGTTGCTTAGATACTGAGATCTCTGACTTGTCCATCATCCATTTAATTCCGCCTCAGTAGCTGACTGTCCATCACTAGGTTGTCATTCTCTTTCCTTCTCTTCAATTATCGCGTATAATGCAACCTTCAGACAAACTGTCGCAACTACAATAGCAGCTGGCAAAGCACTAAACAACATCTTTACTCAATTCTTTCAGCAGAGCAAGGATTGATTCCTTCTTTAGACAAGTATCTCACAATCTTTGTCTCACTGCTCTATTCTTTTGGCAGCCTGTTTGTGTGCCAATAAAGGAACTTTCTTCTGAGGAACACTGGTGATACCCACTTCCTTTATTGGTGTCTTTCATGAAAGATTAGCATTGACAAATGCCATAAGAAGTGGAGCCATGCTGCTCGTTCAGCTCCTGCTCCACTCAGTGGTGTGACAGTATTCTTTCCTCATCTGAGAAAATTTTGCTTTGGATGTTTCAGTGGATAACTACAATTTCCTTTGTGTGCAACTGACAGCTGTCTGTGGGCTTACCAGGCAAGGAGAGAACATGATCACAACAGCATTGCAAAAGGAATAGGGAGAAAGTTTTCTTAATCCTATCTCAGTAATGAATGCTGCATACCTGTAGTATAGCCTCTGATGTGATGCAATTGCTTTTAGGTGGAAGTGTGTATTCCCAAATTCACATTGGTGAAATTACAGGAAATTGGATGTCATATGTCACATTCTAATTAAACTGGCATGAACAGATTCGTCAACCACTCTGTGTAACCTAGCATAGCTTATGACTAACAGCAAACCCCAAGCTATTCATCTGCAATCAGGAAATACGCTACGTTGTATATAGGATACAAAGCATTGGGATACTAAGGTACTGAATATGCTCAAATAGTAGTGCTGAATAATTTTGGGTCTTCTTAACATACATTGGTATTGGCTTTGAGGACAATCTCAGGAGGGTTTAGAATACAGTACTGGCTTATCCACTGTGATACAAAGAATGATTCTTTTCATGGCTTCCTGGACAGAGGAAGAAAGAAAGAGAAATATCCTAAAACACCAGGGATTGTTCATAGAGATATCTGTATCCCATTGTTTTCACTGAAGAACAGTCAAACAAAAAGCCACTTTTGGCATCATCTACTGACTTCAGCAGTGAATTATTTGTCCATAAATGCTAGTTCTTTTGACATAGAATAGAATCATTTCAGTTGGAAACGATCTTTAAGATCACTGAGTCCAACCATTATCTAATTTTACCAAGTCTGGTGCTAAACTATGTGTTTCAGCATCACATCTATGCATCTTTTAAACACCTCCAAGGATGATGATCCTATCTCCTCCCTAGAGAGCCTGTTCTAGTATTTGGTAACCCTTTCAGTGAAGAAATTTCTTCTAATATCCATTCTAAACCTCCCCTGGAGCACTTGAGGCCATCACCAAGTAGCACCTAACCTGCAACATGAACTGGCCAGATCAGTTTGCCTTTGGGTACCTGCATTCCAAAAGAACATCTTACTCTGGAAAATTCTGGACTTGTTTCTCACTTTGTCATTGTGCAACATGCCTGCACTAGAATTTAGATCCATTTGTATACTGGGTTTGGCTAAGCTGAAGTTAGTGTTGTGTGTTGCAGTGTCGTAGCTGGGTGTTCATAACACACCCATGTTATGGCTACTGCTGAGCCAAGCACCAAGGCTGTGTTTTTCCAACATTCCCTCTCCCCACAGAGCATGCTGAAGGATGGGTAAGATCTTGGGAGGGGACACAGCTGGGCCAGCTGACCCAAACTGGCCAAAGGGGTATTCCATGCCACATGACATCAGCCCAGATATATAAGCTACGTGAAAGAAGGGAGTGTGGGGACATTCATTGGTGGCATCTGCCCTCTGGAGCAACCACTCCTGCTTCCCAAGAGTGACCCAACACTGTCTGCTGATGGGAAGTAGAGAATAACATCTTTCTTTGTTTCTGCTTCCACAGGCAGCCTTTGCTATGGCTTTGCATCTTGTTATATTGCTTCTATCTTAACTCCTGCACTTTTATTATATTGTCCCTCTTCTCTGTCCATCTAAGAAAGGGAGTGATAGAGCAGCTTTGGTGGGCATCTGGCCCCCAGCCAGGGTCAAACCACCACAATTTGTCAATACATCTATGCCAGAGACACACTCTTTTCCCATGTCTTCCTCCCTTCATTCCTTTTTTTCCTCCAGCATGTAGATGCTGTTTTCTACTTCTTGGTACATCTTTTTTCCTTATTGCTATAATAATACCTGTTTTAACTTTTTGTGACAGCTAAAATGATATCTCAGCTTGCTGACTGGTAGAGAACAAAACTTCTGTTTATTTACAGACTCAAATAATCAGATTTGGTTTGTTGTATAAGCACATCCTTTTTTAAAGTCCAATACTAGACTTCACCGTTTCCTCATTCTTTATCATTGATTGAACTGGTGATTTAGTGACAAGTATCATAATGATTGTACTGATGTTTATGGAGCTGCAAAGGAGTATTCCAATTTTGTAACTGCCTTAGTAAAAGGCTTTATTTTAATTTTGCTCTCTGGACACTTCGTAAACTGCACAAGAAAAACAGGAAACAGCAGGAAATCATTAGTTGATACTGACAGGTCAATGCAGTGCAATTATTCCTAGAGACTCTAGATTTACTGTGTGTTCAAAGAGAAAAGGTAACATAATTGTTTTTTTCATGGTCTTACTGTCCAAAGAGAATGTATTTCTGTAAACAGGGTTTGTTTGGTTTTTGCTGAATAGGGCTGAAGTGTTCTCAGAAATTGCAGCTGCAGAAATATTTAGGTAGTGGCATAAGGTTTTGTAGAGGTTTTCTAAAGATTGGAGACCAATCCACCATTCTACTTCCAAAGTGAACATGACTATCTATATATTTCATCTCAGTTTTCAGATTATTGAAGTCTCTGCCAACAAGATACCTTGTTCCAGCCTGTGGAAAATTATTCTCTGAATAAAGCAACATCATACTGTGCCTCTCATGGAATCCTTGGACAGTGAGAGGAAACTGTATATTGTCACTGGAAAATATTCCCACAGCTTAAAAGTTTCCATTTAATTGTCTAAAAGTGTGACCTTACAGAAAATCACATTTCAATTGCTCAGAGGTGACAAACGTCAAAAGACATGCAGTGATGCTGTTCAGGTGCAGATAATAGTTTGTTGTTTGTTTGGGGTTTTTTTTAGACAGTCATCTTTGAAAACATTGAGTGTTTGTCAATGGAAAAAATGCATTTTCTTGTTTCCTTGCATGGGGTCTGATACAATACTTGTTTTTAAAAAAATGAGCTTTAAGAGAGTTTGGATTAGGACCTTCATTCATGAATATCCTGTACATTTGCAGATGCTAAACATTTATTTATTATGGGGGATTTTTTGACCTATCATTTGGTTGCAGATTTTCCTATGAAAACCTACTGCAGAACAAAGCCCACTCTTGGAAATAGGGATGCTGCAGCATTTCTTCTAAACAGAAGCATGTTTAATGGTCAATAAAATGAGCTCTTGGCAGTCATTCAATTTGATGATTAAAGAATTCCTGCCTTTACAATAACAATGTTATAGCAGAAAACAGCATTAGGAAACTGAGTACACTGACTGGTTTGTAATGAGTCATAGCTATGCAATTACGGCTCTGTAATTGCCCAGGCATGACATCATAAAGCAAACTGTCACAATATAGATATTTTTTTTAAAGTTATGTTTGGTTAGTTCAAAAAAAAAAAAAAAAGCCAGTATCCTGTGAGTATCCTGTGTGTTGCTTGGCTTATGCATGGTTAGACACATCTTTTGGCAGGGCAGGTTTCCATTGCAAGCCTTCGATGGTCATTTTGCTGAAATCATTTTTACTGGAGTGGAGAGGGGAAAAAAAAAAGGCAAAGCAATGGGAGGGAGAATGTTTTCCATGGGTATAGGTTTTATCTGCTTTCCATCAAAAGACATGAAAGCCTGAAGTATGTGGCTGGTACTAGCTGACTGCTTTTGCCATTGCTCTGTAACCTCAGAGCTTGGAGCACTGGAAGATTTAGTATTTGATGACCTCTTCTAATGTACTCCTGAATTCCTACATTGAGCCTCTAGCTGTCATACTATGGTGCTCAAAATTCCTAACCTACTGTTAATTAAACCTGAAGGTGCCAAACTGGATTCGTTATGATCTGGATGAGGGCATTGAGTCCATCATCAGTAAATTTGCAGATGACACCAAGCTGGGGGCAGCAGTTGATCTGCTGGAGGGTTGAGAGGCTTTGCAGAGGGACCTCGACAGGCTGGACAGATGGGCAGAGTCCAACGGCATGAGATTTAACACATCCAAGTGCCGGGTTCTGCACATTGGCCACAACAACCCCAGGCAGTGCTACAGGCTGGGGTCAGAGTGGCTGGAGAGTGGACAGGCAGAGAGGGACCTGGGGGCGCTGGTTGATTGTAGGCTGAACATGAGCCTGCAGCGTGCCTAGGCAGCCAAGAAGGCCAATGGCATCCTGGACTGCATCATGAACAGTGTGGCCAGCTGGAGCAGGGAGGTCATTCTGCCCCTGTACACTGCACTGGTTAGGCCACACAGTATCACAGTATAACCAAGGTTGGAAGAGACCCCAAGGATCATCAAGTCCAACCCGTCCCAACAGACCTCACAACTAGACCATGGCACCAAGTGCCACGTCCAGTCTCCTCTTGAACACCTCCAGGGACGGCGACTCCACCACCTCCCCGGGCAGCCCATTCCAATGACGAATGACTCGCTCAGTGAAGAACTTCCTCCTCACCTCGAGTCTAAACCTCCCCTGGCACAGCTTGAGACTGTGTCCCCTTGTTCTGGTGCTGGTTGCCTGGGAGAAGAGACCAACCCCCTCCTGTCCACAACCACCCTTCAGGTAGTTGTAGAGGGCAATGAGGTCACCCCTGGTCCTTCTCTTCTCCAGGCTAAACAACCCCAGCTCCCTCAGCCTCTCCTCATAGGCCTTGTGCTCAAGGCCTCTCACCAGCCTTGTTGCCCTCCTCTGGACACGTTCAAGTGTCTCGATGTCCTTCTTAAACTGAGGGGCCCAGAACTGGACACAGGACTCAAGGTGTGGCCTAACCAATGCAGAGTACAGGGGCACAATGACCTCCCTGCTCCTGCTGGCCACACTATTCTTAATACAGGCCAGGATGCCATTGGCCCTCTTGGCCACCTGGGCACACTGCTGGCTCATGTTTAGGCGGGTGTCGATCAGCACCCCCAGGTCCCTCTCTGTTTGGCAGCTCTCCAGCCACTCTGACCCCAGCCTGTAGCTCTGCATGGGGTTGCTGTGGCCAAAGTGCAGCACCCGGCACTTGGACTTGTTGAATGTCATCCCATTGGACTCCGCCCATCTGTCCAGTCGGTCGAGGTCCCTCTGCAGAGCCTTTCTACCCTCTAACTGACTAACATCTATTCCCAACTTGGTGTCATCTGCAAACTTGCTGATGACTGACTCAATTCCCTCATCCATATCATCAATGAAGATGTTAAAGAGGATGGGGCCCAGCACTGATCCCTGGGGGACACCACTGGTGACTGGCCGCCAGCTGGATGTGGCACCATTCACCACCACTCTCTGGGCTCGGCCCTCCAGCCAGTTCCTAACCCAGCGCAGAGTGTTACTGTCCAAACCATGAGCTGACAACTTAGCCAGCAGTTTGCTGTGGGGGACGGTGTCAAAGGCCTTGCTGAAGTCCAGGTAGACCACATCCACAGGCCTCCCCACGTCCACCAGACGGGTCACCTGATCATAGAAGGAGATCAGGTTGGAGAGGCAGGACCTGCCCTTCCTAAATCCATGTTGGCTGGACCTGAGCCCTTGGCCATCCTGCAGGTGTGCAGTTATTGCCGCCAGGATAATCTGTTCCATCACTTTCCCTGGCACTGAGGTCAGGCTGACTGGCCTGTAGTTTCCGGGTTCCTCCATCCGTCCCTTCTTGTGGATGGGGACCACATTGGCCAGTTTCCAGTCATCTGGGACCTCTCCAGTGAGCCAGGACTGGAGGAAAATGATGGAGAGCGGCTTGGCCAGCTCATCTGCCAGCTCTCTCAGCACCCTAGGATGGATCCCATCCGGTCCCATGGACTTGTGGATGTCCAAGTGGCTCAGCAGGTCCCAAACTAGTTCCTCATGGATTTCTGGGGTACTACACTGCTCCCCAACCCTACTACCCAGCTCAGGAGGCCACTCATCCTGGACTCCTACCTTGCTGTTAAACATCGAGGCAAAGAAGGCGTTCAGGACCTCAGCCTTTTCCTGATCTTCGGTCACCGTGTTCCCCTCCAGGTCCAGTAAGGAGTGGAGATTCTTCTTGCCCTTCTTTTTAGCATTGATATATTTGTAAAATTGCTTTTTATTTTCTTTCACAGAGGTGGCCAGTTTCAGTTCCAACTGGGCCTTTGCTTCTCTAATTTTATTCCTACATAATCTAACCACTTCCGTGAACATACCTCGAGAAGCCTTCCCCTCCTTCCAAAGGTGATACAGCCTCTTTTTTTCCCTTAATTCCTCCAGGAGCTGCTTGCTCATCCAGGCCGGTCGCCTTCCCCGCCGGCTCATCTTTCGGCAGATGGGAACCGCCAGTTCCTGTGCCTTCAAGAGCTCCTTTTGAAGTAGGTCCAACCCTCCTGGACCCCTCGGTTCATGAGGGTTGGTACCCAGGGAACTTTACAAATAAGTTTCTTAAAGAGGCTGAAGTTTGCCCTCCGGAAGTCCAAGGTGAAGGTTCTGTTGGTACTCCTCCCTATCTCCCTGCATATTGAAAACTTCACTATCTCGTGGTCACTGCACCCTAGGCAGCCTCCCACGGTCACATCTCCCACCAGCCCTTCCCTATTGGAGAGCAGCAGGTCAAGCAGAGCCTGTCCCCTGGTAGGCTCGCTTAACAGCTGCGTCAGGAAGCAGTCCTCTATTCGCTCCAGGAATCTTCTGGACTGCCTTCTCTCTGCTGAATTAAGTTCCCAGCAGATATCTGGCAGGTTGAAGTCACCCACGAGGACAAGATCTGATGATCTTGAAACAGCCTCCAGTTGTTTGTAGAATAATTCATCAACCTCCTCATCCTGGTTGGGTGGTCTATAACAGACTCCAACCAGGATGTCAGATTTGTTGGGCTGCCCTCTGATTTTAACCCACAGGCTCTCAATTCCCTCATCTTCCACCTCAAGTTCAGAGGCAGAAAGTGTCTCCCTAATATACAAAGCCACCCCTCCTCCTCTTCTTCCTCTCCTATCCCTCCTAAAGAGCCTGTAACCCCCCAGTGTAGCACTCCAATCGTGCCTGTTGTCCCACCATGTTTCTGAGATGGCAACTATATCATAGTTGCCCTGGTGGATTAGGACCTCCAGCTCATCTTGCTTATTGCCCAGGCTGCGTGCATTGGTGTACATGCACTGCAGCTGGGCTCCCGACCTCTCAGTTGACCCTACCTTGTGCCCTACTCTTACCTCTGCAGAGGGACCAATGTCTTCACCCACCCCCTTCAGACCTAGTTTAAAGCCCTCCTAATGAGCCCTGCCAACTCTAGTGCTAGGAAAAAAAATAGTTACACCTTGAGTACTGTGTCCAGTTCTGGGCCCCTCAGTTTAAGAAGGATGTTGACTTGCTGGAACGTGTCCAGAGAAGGGCAACAAAGCTGGTGAGGGGTTTGGAACACAAGCCCTATGAGGAAAGGCTGAGGGAGCTGGGGTTGCTTAGCCGGGAGAGGAGGAGACTCAGGGGTGACCTTATTGCTCTCTACAACTACCTGAAGGGAGGTTGTAACCAGGCAGAGGTTGGCCTCTTCTCCCAGGCAGCCAGCACCAGAACAAGAGGACACAGTCTCAGGCTGCGCCAGGGCAGGTTTAGGCTGGATGTTAGGAAGAAGTTCTACACGGAGAGAGTGATTGCCCATTGGAATGGGCTGCCCGTGGAGGTGGTGGAGTCACCTTCATTGGAGGTGTTCAGGAGAAGACTTGATGGGGTGCTTGGCTGTATGGTCTAGTTGTTGGGTGGGTTGGATTGGTTGATGGGTTGGACGCGATGATCTTGAAGGTCTCTTCCAACCTGGTGTATTGTATTGTATTGTATTGTATTGTATTGTATTGTATTGTATTGTATTGTATTGCTTCATGAGCTTTCAAGTGTTTCACTGTTCCCTGAGTATGACCTAAGACATAATAAGGAATAAAAGCTTTATTATTTCAAAAATCAAGAAAATAAAAAGACACCACTCTCTTAACTCCTCTAAAAGTACTTCAGTGAAGAACTTTTGCTTCATGCACTTCATTCTCTTGCTTGCCTGTCTTCTTGTTTTAAGAAAATGTTGTTAATAGATTCACATGACTAACCTGATGTATTTCACATATACCTAGATGTCAATATCAGAGTCCTGCTGCTTCTTCTTAATCTTCTAGCCTATTCTGAGAAGCCTCATCATTTTTGTTCTAATCAAACCCTGAAATTTTTATGAGTATCCTAAAGCCATTTTAAGTGGACTACACTAGCGGGTGTCAAGTCAAATGAATATAAATACCAGAGACAACATATGGCATACATAAGATTTACTCTATTTACACTCTCTCTTCTGTCATTGTCAAGTTAAAAATGTCAGCACTACACTTTTTTATTTCTAAATTCAGAGGGAAACAACTTTTTAAACCAAAGCATGATTTTGAGTCTTTGAGGAGAAAAATAAGTAGTTTTAATTTATCCTGTGTGTAGAAGTGAATCTGCTGAAGGTTTTTGGAAAGATGTAGCAAAATGACAGACAGACTATGGTCAAAACCATACTGAAGTGTTAATACTCTGCACTAAAATCTCCATACTCTAAAGGTAAAGTATACTGGGTTTAATATCATTTGTGAATATCTTGACCATCAAGCTACAAAGCCTGTGTGTTTCTTTAATCACTCAATGTACTGGTATAATTCAATACAAGCTGAAGCAGAGCTTGTGCTGTTCATATTTTGCTTTGCTTATGGAGAAAAAAAATCAGCAAAACATTAGTGAGTACCTGGTACAATTCTGTAGAAGACAAATGAAACTTGAAGAAATCTAGGCTGTCCCTTGTCAGCAACTTTTTCAGTGCTTGTCTGCAGCATCCAAAATGATGCTTCAAAAGTCCAAGACAAAATCCTGCTCTGAATCTTTTGGGTTTTTTTGTTTTGGTTTGGTTTGGTTTGTGATTAATATGTAGGACAGTAATAGGACCTGATTTTGTTCCATTTTCTTTACTGGAAAAGGAAAAAGAAGGAACTTCATAAACAGGATGCAAAGTGGGGGCCAAGCCTGACTCCCTGTTTGGTACCAAGAAGATCAAATACATAATGTTGGGACTAATGAACATGTCCTTTCATCTGGTGTCTCTGTTGAGGTGGGTGATAAGAGGTAGTGATGGGAGAAAAGTGAGATAGACTTCACAGGGCTGGTAAGCCTTGGAGCCCCGAATCTTTCACTCTCAGTCCTAATTAACAGCCTAGGCTTCTCACTTCTGACATTTCTCCCTCAAACCTGTAGTTCTGATACGAAATCTTTTACCTTAGTCTTCGTGGATCTGTCAAACGTGACAGCCAAATACCTGCTTATCTAGAGGTAAAGAGGTATCCATATTACAGTATGACAGTATCACAGTATCACCAAGGTTGGAAGAGACCTCAAAGATCATCGAGTCCAACCTGCCACCACAGACTTCATGACTAGAGCATGGCACCAAGTGCATTTATGCTGTTGATATTACCATGTATTTTCTGGTTAGAACAGCATATCATTGCAAAGCATACTATGTTTGGACAGTACATTTTCCCTTCCTCTTTTTCATGGGTAGTGGATGACTGTTCTGGAGCATGAAAGTTCATCCCTGAACTACCTGGATGATGTTTTTATCACAGCCCTCCAAGTAACCTCTCCCTTTTTCATGCTTTAGCCTTGGTTCATTAACTTTTCACCTGGGGAGTGTAGTAAACAGAGAAAAAAATCAATTCTGACTCAATCTAGCTCTCTAAACTTTCTGGAGTTCTTGTTCAACACTGAAACCATGACCCTGGAGACTCCTCTTTCATAGAGAATATATATTTGTCAGTCAGCCTGATTAAATCTCTCTCATGTCTTCTAGGCTCTTTTTAGCCCCTTTTATGCCAGCCCTTACTGAAATGAGATATAACAGAACCACAGCAGTTTTACCCTTAGGAGATAGTGACAGATGCTACTTGATTGATGGCTACTCTACTTTCATTCTGAATTTGTTTTTATTCCTGTTACCTCTTCTCCTTTCCCTGAAATTGGTACTATACCCAAGTTAAAGAAAAAAAAAAAAAAAAAAAAAAAAAGGAGACAATGAAGCAGGTCCCATTAAAAATTCAACATTGTGCTCCTCTGCAGCAATAAAAACTAAAGTATCCTGTATTCTGAAGTATAAACTACCTGGGGCAGTGAATGCTATGGTTTCAAGGGAAATCTGAATAAAACAGTACACAGGACCTTCAAAATCAGAGGTAATTAAAGCTTCTCACAGCTACAGCACATTGGAATGGAATTTCTAAAACCCTCAGAGCAGAGCAATAATCTTTTTTTCACATTGCTTTCCACATAAAAAAGAAATTAAAAAAAAAAAAAACAAACAGAAAATACACAAGGCAAGAAAAAAAATAAAATAAAAACAATCCCCCCTAAATAGCAATAGCAAATCTTTCTCAAATGTTTAATAATTTAAACTTGTAGGGAAAAACCAAACCAAACCAAACCAAAACAAAACAAAACAAACACCACCACACCCAAAACATTGCAAGATTAATCCCATGTACAGTATGAAGTTGCATTCCAAATGCCACTGTCTTTTGCCATAAGGCACGCCGCCTTAGCTTGTTTCAAAGCACAGTTTTACTACGCTTCTGGGCTGTACTCCTCATGTCATTTCTAGATCATAGGCAAAATATGAACACACAAGTTTGGATATCAGTATAACATCACACAGGTTAATTAGACCTTGCAGAGCTACACCGTAATAGTGCTCTCTTTCTCCTAGAATACAGTAATACAATACAATACAATACACCCGTTGGAAGAGACCTTCAAGATCATCACGTCCAACTCATCAACTAATCCAACCCACCTAAACAACTAAACCATGGCACCAAGCACCCCATCAAGTCTCCTCCTGAACACCTCCAGTCAAGGTGACTCCACCACCTCCATGGGTAGCCGATTCCAATGGGCAATCAATACAATAATAAAATACAATACACCAGGTTGAAAGAGACCTTCAAGATCATCGCGTCCAACCCATCAACCAATCCAACCCACCTAAACAATTAAACCATGGCAACAAGCACCCCATCAAGTCTCCTCCTGAAAACCTCCAATGAAGGTGACTACACCACCTCCACGGGTAGCCCATTCCAATGGGCAATCACTCTCTCCGTGTAGAACTTCTTCCTAACATCCAGCCTAAACCTGCCCTGGCACAGCCTGAGACTGTGTACTGGCTGCCTGGGAGAAGAGACCAACCTCTGCCTGTCTACAACCTCCCTTCAGGTAGTTGTAGAGAGCAATAAAGTCATCCCTGAGTCTCCTCTTCTCCAGGCTAAGCAACCCCACTCTCTCTGTATAGAACTTCTTCCTAACATCCAGCCTAAACCTGCCCTGGCACAGCCTGAGACTGTGCTGACTTGGAAGCTTTTACATGCCAGTGTGTTGGACCATTCAGACATACTCCTAACATGTAGATATTGGTGATTTCATACTTAACAAAGCTTCTGAGAGGTCTATACTGGTCTAAACAGCACTGGGTTTTGGTCTTGTGTAGAAATGGCCAAAATCTGCAAACTGTTTCTGAATCATATTCCTGAGTAGAGGCTCTGAGCCACAAGCAAGCTGCAGAGTGTCTTTGGGTTTTTTTCTTTTGTAAGAGAAGTTCAGTGCTCCAGATACTGACCTTAATCTGAGTGAAAGACTCTTCTATACACTGGTGCATTTATACCTGGCATCTGTACCCTTTCACCTCCACCTCACTTCCTTATTCATTCTTATGCTTAGCCTACAAATTTCTTATAATGTAAAATATATGATCAAATGGAGCACATAAACTTGGAGGGGCACTCCATCTAACCTCACCTGACAGCAAACCTGCATTAAGTCTAGAGAGGTTCTTCTCCCCCTCTAGTCTGTCCTGGTGAGACCACACCTGGAATAGTGTGTCCAGTTCTGAGCTCACCAATTCAAGAGAGAGCGGGACCTGCTAGAGAGAGTCCAACAGAGAGCTACAAGGATGATTAGGAGACTTGAGCATCTTCCCTGTGAAGAGTGACTGAGGGACCTGGGGCTGTTTAATTTTGACTGAGAGGGGATCTGATCAATATCTATAAATATCTGAAGGGTGGGTGTCAAGTGGAGAGAGACAGTCTCTTCGGTAGTGCACAGTAATAAGACAAGGAACAACGGGTGCAAGCTTAAACACAGAAGATTTCACCTCAACATGAGGAGAAACTTTTTTACAGTGAGGGTGATGGAGCACTGGAACAGGCTGCCCAGAGAGGTTGTGGAGCCACCTTCTCTGGAGACACTCAAAACCTGCCTGGATACATTCCTATGTGGACTACCCTTGGTGATTCTGCTTTTGGCAGGAGAAGTTGGACATGATCTCTGGAGGTCCCTTCCAACCTCTAACATTCTGTGATTCTGTGATTAGAGGCCCTTGGAGATGGCCTTTTTACTAGAGATGACAATTTTGCTTTCCATAACTCATTTTAGATGCACACAGCAGCTGCTTCAGCAGAAGACTTCCACAGGTCTATCTAGCTGAGGTCAATGCCAAAAGTTTTGGAGGTAATAAAGCCTATGTTATGTACCTAATTTTACAATTATATACTATAAGATAAAGGTCTTCCTGATTCAAAATGCTCATCAATTTATGTACTGAACAAGAGGACACAGTCTCAAGCTGTGCCAGGGGAGGTTTAGGCTGGATGTTAGGAAGAAGTTCTATACAGAGAGAGTGATTGCCCATTGGAATGGATTGCTCGTGGAGGTGGTGGAGTCACCATCATTGGAGGTGTTCAGGAGGAGGCTTGATGGGGTGCTTGGTGCCATGGTCTAGTTGTTTAGGTGGGTTGGATTGGTTGATAGGTTGGACGCGATGATCTTGAAGGTCTCTTCCAACCTGGTATTGTATTGTATTGTATTGTATTGTATTGTATTGTATTGTATTGTATTGTATTGTATTGTATTGAAACTATGTCTGTGGATGCACTCAACATATTTTTTTCTCATTAATAATATCTAATTATTAGAAAGCAAATACATTCAGTAACATTAAAAAACCCTTGGCACTTGTATAGAATTTTCACAACCTAAAGCCCAGGAAAGAGTTTAGTTTTTCGTTTGCTTCTTCTGTATCTTCATTGTAATTCTCATCCAGAGACAGGAGTCATTGTGTATAATACTGTGAAGGAGAGAAGACAAAATGCTGTGAATTGCAGTTAATAAACCTTTATTTACAATATAATACAAATTATTTATGCTCACAGGATGGAAGTGTCAATGCTGTAAAGTGCTGTATAGAATTGATGTTTCCTAATGAAGGCATTGTTGTTATGTATTAGCAGTGTGGTATATTGTTAAGTTCTTCGTAAGTTATGTCACCACTGTATTCATTAGTCTCATGAGCTAGCACTTCCTTCCTCTGTAACTTAGCTTTAATTGTTCCCTTGCTGACCAAAGAATTTGTTATGGCTCACTGAATGATCCATTATGTAAAAGATGAACCAAATAATACTGGAAATTTGGGGAGACTTTATGATTGGTACTATCTCCTGGCAGTAATAGTAGATGAAAGTTTTACTGAAACACTTACTTCTTAGACTGGACGTTAGGAAGAAGTTCTATACAGAGAGAGTGATTGCCCATTGGAATGGTCTGCCCGGGGAGGTGGTGGAGTCACCATCATTGGAGGTGTTCAGGAGGAGACTTGATGGGGTGCTTGGTGCCATGATCTAGTTGTTTGGGTGGGTTGGATTGGTTGGTAGGTTGGACGTGATGATCTTGAAGGTCTCTTCCAACCTGGTTTATTGTATTATTATTGCATTTCCAGAATCCTTCTTGTTCTTTCACTCCCACATACTGTACACCTTCCCCTACAGGAATTGGAAAGCATTTATGCAGAATATTATGAGATGTCATATCAAATGCATTTTCCCAATACATTTTTTTTTTTCCTCCTTCCTTCCTTCCTTCCTTCCTTCCTTCCTTCCTTCCTTCCTTCCTTCCTTCCTTCCTTCCTTCCTTCCTTCCTTCCTTCCTTCCTTCCTTCCTTCCTTCCTTCCTTCCTTCCTTCCTTCCTTCCTTCCTTCCTTCCTTCCTTCCTTCCTCCTTCCTTCCTTCCTTCCTTCCTTCCTTCCTTCCTTCCTTCCTTCCTTCCTTCCTTCCTTCCTTCCCTTCCTCCCTTCCTCCCTTCCTCCCTTCCTCCCTTCCTCCCTTCCTCCCTTCCTCCTTCCTCCCTTCCTCCCTTCCTCCCTTCCTCCCTTCCTCCCTTCCTCCCTTCCTCCCTTCCTCCTTTCTTTCTTTCTTTCTTTCTTTCTTTCTTTCTTTCTTTCTTTCTTTCTTTCTTTCTTTCTTTCTTTCTTTCTTTCTTTCTTTCTTTCTTTCTTTCTTTCTTTCTTTCTTTCTTTTCTTTCTCTCTTTCTCTCTTTCTCTCTTTCTCTCTTTCTCTCTTTCTCTCTCTCTTTCTTTCTCTCTTTCTCTCTTTCTCTCTCTCTTTCTCTCTTTCTCTCTTTCTCTTTCTTTCTTTCTTTCTTTCTTTCTTTCTTTCTTTCTTTCTTTCTTTCTTTCTTTCTTTCTTTCTTTTTTCTTTTCTTTCTTTCTTTCTTTCTTTCTTTCTTTCTTTCTTTCTTTCTTTCTTTCTTTCTTTCTTTCTTTCTTTCTTCTTTCTTTCTTTCTTTCCTCTTTTCTCTTTCTCTTCTTTCTTCTTTCTCTTCTCTTTCTCTTTTCTTCTTTTCTTTCTTTCTTTCTTTCTTTCTTTCTTTTTTTCCTCTTCCTTCCTTCCTTCCTTCCTTCCTTCCTTCCTTCCTTCCTTCCTTCCTTCCTTCCTTCCTTCCTTCCTTCCTTCCTTCCTTCCTTCCTTCCTTCCTTCCTTCCTTCCTTCCTTCCTTCCTTCCTTCCTTCCTTCCTTCCTTCCCCTTCCTTCCTTCCCCTTCCTCCCTTCCTCCCTTCCTCCTTCCTCCCTTCCCCCTTCCTCCCTCCCCTCTCCCCTTCCTCCCTTCCCTCTTCCTTCCTTTCTTTCTTTCTTTCTCTCTTTCTTCCTCTCTTCCCTTCTTCCTCTCTTTCTTCCATTTTTATCCCCCTTTCATTTATTTAATTAGCTTCCTAAGGAAGCTTGAGTGGCAAACTATGACAATGCAACCTGCACTTCTGAGTACAAGATGCATACGAAGTTCAACGAGTATGAAGAACTTGTTGAAAAACGTCTTGTTGGAGGAAATCGCTTATGTTCTCTTCAAAACTCCCAAATATAGTGACAATTTAGTGCTGTGATATGAAAAAGATGAGCCACTACTGAAAGCAGATACACCTGGCAGAGCACAGGTTTCATAACGCACCACTGGGATTTTCTAACAATTGGGAGAAAAGTGTCAGCATGCCATGGTCTCTTTCTGTTGATGAAGAAGAGGTCCAGTACAGCCTGGTAACACATGAGGCAAGACTTGCTGGCTGTCTTCCAAGAAGCACCTAATGCTTGAGACTAACTCAGGTTGCAAGAAGCAAGTGCTGGCATTACTGTTGGAGCTTGTGGACTGTATGTTCAAGAGTTAAGTGCCAAAAACTTAGTGAACTTACAGTAGAGAGTGAGTCAGATCTGTTTATTTTAGTAATGGGATAGTCACAATCAATTGCTACTTTTATTTCTGGGAAGACAATTTGTCAGGGAATGTGATCAGGAAATTCAAGTCATGCTGTCTGCAGACAATGAGCCATGGTACACTTCAGAAGAATGCTGACACTTTGCCAAATAACATGACAGTAGAGCCAGCATTGAAGAAACAAAGAGAATGATGGAAAAGGTGAAACAAGTAGGGATGATATTACCTGGCAATGCTTAACAGTGACAATTCTCCTCTCCATGATCCTTCTGAACATGGAAAAATAGAGAAAAAAATGATGAGGTGGAGGACTAAATTACACTTTTTGTACAGGCTGTCTCATGTATAAAAAATAGTGAACAGCAGAAGCAACTGAGGAATTATTTGTAAACCAGATTACTCAATATTGCAGAAGAGCTACCTATCCATATCTAGGACTTGCAAGGTAGCAGGCCTCTGTACAGTTAAAAACAATTACAAAAGCACTCTCAAATGGCAAGACTCCATACCATGTGGACCACTAACTACAGAAGATCTCTATTGGCCACCATCGATCAGATCAGTTCCGGAAAGTGTTCTGGAGATATGCAGCATGTCCACATCAACAGACAATGAGCCCATGACCTAAGAAGGGCACATACATGTTTCAGGTATCACTGTATAAGATATAAGAGAGTCAGGAACTGTGTGAAAGACAGGCTATCCAACAGGCAAGGCTGGCATGCCACAAAAACAAAAGTCTCTTGCCAATAACACAAACACAAAGTGGCATTCTGGTCTGATTGCTATAATAGAGGAAGGATATAAATCCCAGTATACATTACAGGAATTATGATAGACACTGCAGCTCTGGTTGGAATATTGTTTTAGCTGCTGCAGTAGTGGTTAATTGTCAGAATGACAGTTTCACACGCTGTGAAATTTCATGTGAATTTCCAATGAATTTCACTCTCACATTCTTTCCTGGAAGTAAGAGTAACCAAAAACTTCAGTGCCTGGATTGCTAGACCTTAATTCCTATTTCAGGTATGTACTGGAATACCTAAATCCCCTTTAAAAATCTAGAATCTCTTCCCTGAAATAACCATGGTACCAGTGAAGCTGCAAAATATTTGCATAAAAGACACATCAAGAGCCAAAATACCTAGAAGTAAGAAGTGGAAAAAATGCAACAGAATCTTCAGGGCACCTCCAAACTGCTGGCAGATGTGGCAATAAAATACAAGACTGATCCACAGCCACCTAGAACCACAGTTGGAAACCAAACCAAACCCCAAACCAAAACTGGTAACATAATCGTGATTCTGATTATTCATGACCAAGGCAACTCAGTACAATGCAGTGTCAATAAAATTCCCCTAAATTGTGCTTTCGGTTTCAGATGTGTCTGTGTGGTGAGATGACAGATGCTAGGCTCCTGAAAAGATGCAGAAAAGCAGAGATTCAATGCCAAATTATTGGGGTTTTCAACTTTTGTATATGTTGCCAGAAACTCATCTTTGCAGAAAACCTACTTGGTTACATCTCAGTGGTGAAACATTTCCCATTTTTAAATCACTTTCAATATTAATGGTCTTAAATATATCTAATAATTATTGTTCTTTTCAAAACATGCAGTTCTTTGGAAGAACAAGGGAGGTACTGAATTCAGTCTTGTGGAAAAAACATATGACAGCAAAAGTGGCAGATGGTTGTTACTGTATTTCATACTTTCTTTAGCAATCTTATGAACCTTTTACAACATATCTGGGTTTATTGCTTTTATTTCATGTTCAATACATTGATATTTATGGATCAATTTTTTCTCAGTACAAAAGAACAGTTGATGTCGTTGGTGCCCAGGCTGCCAAGCATCTAAATAAAGAAATAAACACATTGTTTTCGACTGTAAGGATGTGTAAGTACCAAAGTGAAAGCTTCCCATGCTGCTAAATGACCAACTGTAATAACAAAAATAGTCAGAAGTCCTTTTCCTTTGAAATGGGAACCATTTGTAGTGTTAGGCAACGAAGTTGGTGAGGGGTTTGGAACACAAGCCCTATGAGGAGAGGCTGAGGGAGCTAGGGTTGCTTAGCCTGGAGAAGAGGAGACTGAGGGGTGACCTTAAGTCTCCCTAGAACTACCTGAAGGGAGGTTGTAGACAGGCAGAGGTTGGTTTCTTCCAGGCAGCCAGCACCAGAACAAGAGGACACAGTCTCAGGCTGCACCAGGGCAGGTTTAGACTGGATGTTAGGAAGAAGTTCTATACAGAGAGAGTGATTGCCCTGTGGAATCACCTGCCTGTGGAGGTGGTGGAGTCACCTTCATTGGAGGTGTTCAGGAGGAGACTTGATGGGGTGCTTGGTGCCATGGTTTAGTTGTTTAGGTGGGTTGGATTGGTTGATGGGTTGGACACGATGATCTTGAAGGTCTCTTCCAACCTGATTTATTCTATTCTATATTCTATCCATCAAGGAAGAAAGAAAGGAAAGAAGACTATGATCTCTTATAGAGTTTTTTAATCTCTAATATTGTGTAAGCAACAAGTTAGTAAAAGAGATGTTCTGCATTTTATGTCTGTGCTAAGACAATTTGGAATTGTAAGCAGATGACCCTCAGTATCCCTACTGGTTCCATGTCTGGAGACTGCTGTTTGGGTTGTAGGGTTTTTTGGGGGTGTTTTGTTTTGTTTTTTTACATAAGGGAGCCATCACTTTATCTCAGAAATACCTTAGCAGCTGGCATGTGTGCATATGGCTGGGTTGTGCATGCCAGATGTCTGGTTTTGCAATGCAAAGGAAGGTCCATTTTGGGTAGATGCCAGCAGGTGTCCGGAGGTTAGATGGCCAGCAAAAGTCCAAAATCTTGAGGTAAACTCTGAGTTGCATAGAGCAATTCACTTATTCCTCATAGCTTCAAGCAGAAGCACGGTATGTTCCACTGTTAAAAACATTCTACACCCCTCCCTCCCCTCCCCCCCTCCCCTCCCCTCCCCTCCCCTCCCCTCCCCTCCCCCTCCCCTCCCCCTCCCCTCCCCTCCCTCCTCTCCTCTCCTCTCCTCCTCTCCTCTCCTCTCCTCTCCTCTCTCTCTCTCTCCTCTCCTCTCCTCTCCTCTCCTCTCCTCTCCTCTCCCTCTCCTCTCCTCTCCTCTCTCTCCTCTCCTCTCTCTCCTCTCCTCTCCTCTCCTCTCCTCTCCTCTCCTCTCTCCTCTCTCCTCTCCTCGAGTCTCCTCGAGTCTCCTCTCCTCTCCTCTCCTCGAGTCTCCTCCTCTCCTCTCCTCGAGTCTCTCCTCTCCTCTCTAAGTCTCCTCTCCTGAAGTTTCTAAATTGAAGTTTTGTGAGTATGATTCATTTCTGATAGAAAAGTAAGGAGCTATCAGTTGCCTGCATATAACATTTTATATTTTTTCTTTTTTACAGAGTACAGAATTAACCAGGCTGGAAAAGACCTTCGAGAGCATCAAGTCCAACCTATCACCCAACAACATCTAATCAACTAAACCATGGCACTAAGTGCCCCATCCAGTCTCTTTTTAAACACCTCCAGTGATGGTGACTCCACCACCTCCCTGGGCAGCACATTCCAATGGCAAATCACTCTTTCTGTGAAGAATTTCTTCCTAACATCCAGCCTAAATCTCCCCTGGCACAGCTTGAGACCGTGTCCTCTTGTTCTGTCACAGGTTGCCTAGGAGAAGAGACCAACCCCCACCTGGTTGCAATCACCCTTCAGGTAGCTGTAGACAGCAATAAGGTCTTCCTTGAGCCTCCTCTTCTCCAGGCTAAATAATCTTGTTCATGCTGGCCAGTGCTCAAAGTGAATGTTAATATTGAAGCAGACACGTGGAAAAAAACTAAAAATCTTGTACAACCCACTTTCTACTGAACCCAGCTCTTTTCCACTAAAAAAGAAAAAACAACAAAGAACCCAAGCCCTAAGCCCAAATTAATACTGGCAGCCTTTTCATAACCTTGACCCTGGCAAACGAAACGCTCAGTAGCAGATGCATCACCCTCTCCCACTGAAGGTGAAATTAATCCCATTCAAAAGTGTTGTCTAGAAACAGCAAGTTGTGGCTGCTGCTGTTGCTGCTTTATTGACTGCTAAGACACCTTTGAGTGTAGTTGAGAGAGTGTGGAAAAAATAGAAACATTATTGTGTAATCAATTTAGTGTGTTACAAGGTGATAATAGAATTGTAACTTAGAGCAGCATTTTGTTCTCCCAAATCATAAATGTTTCTTGAAGGAACAAACAGCCCATGGACACTTTCATGCTTTGAAATACTAGCTTTAAATTCCTTGATGCTTCATTTTAAGCACATTTACTTCACCATTAGCTCTGAGTGACTGTCACATCTAACTACGTTGATTGCTTGTCCTCGGTACGTGCTCTTTCCTGGGGCTAACATCCTTCCTGATACGCACTATCAACTTTTAGGTTAGATCGACTTGGGATATGGATCTCCTGTTGTCTTATCTCTACCTATCAGATAATTAATTAACCTCTCTGGTAAGCTTTGTATTCTTCTCAGTCTTTGATGGATCTTACCATTTATCAGAATTGCAGTTCATTAATATTGCACACCCTTTGGTTAAGACTGTGTTCTCAGGGCTCCGAGGTTTTTCTTGCACAGCGTATGCAGGGAAAGAAATACAATCTCCTTTTCAAATCAGCAAATAGTGAATCAATGTTCTTGTCCTTTCTTGCATGCTTACTCCCTAATTTCCTTTTCTCTTTACTGCAACTATTGATGCCTGTAACTTTGTTATGCTTGCCTATTTTTCTCCCACTGTTCTGTTCTCGACTCTCCTGTAGAAAATGTTCCCAGAACACTTTGGTTTGGTTTGTTGTTGTTTTTTTTTTTTTTTTAATGTAATTTTGTTAACTGTTTGTCAGAGTTTTGTATCCTCTACACTGCAGCTGAAAGTCTGACCTGCTGCAGTCTTTTGGACTGATGCTTGTTGCAGGCTCTGATTTAGGTTTGTATACTGAGAAGACTGAGATGACAATTCAGACAAAATTTCCAGCAGAGATTAACAACCCTTAAAACCCTGGCTTTGCCACTGCAGTTTAATGATTTGAAGTCAGCTTCAGGATGATGTTTTGCAAGCTTGCTCTGCCACGTCCACTCTCATCTAAATTTCTGTTGACATAGTGGTAGGAATAGAAATAAATATCAGCTGCTAATCTCTGAGAGGCAAAAGCACAGTGTCTACCAATTTGGAAAATTAAGTCACCAAATGCTACTCATTTGAAAGAACCTTAAATTTTTGTTGCTTTAAAAAAATATGGCACTTTTCCACTTTTTCCATATTTCCCATATTTTTAGCTTGTGCTCATTTTTTCAGCTTTTAACAGGACTGTCTAATAGCATGATAAAAAACTCATACTTTTGATTAGTACCAGTGACCTTGTACCTGGGCTGAATTTGTTGACCAAATGAGTCCCAGTGGTTCTCAGTAGGACTAGCAGTATCACTGAATCAAAGTCCAATTTTCCATGCCTATTTCTGAGCACTGTTTCCAACCCAGCAGCTCCAGCTTACATTCTGCTTTCTCTGGTCATACCTGCAAGTCTTTCAAGAAAAGTAGGAAGCCTTTTCTTGCGCTATAGGAATGGCAGCTGCAGCTCTGCTGAAAAGTTTTGTCTTCTTAACATGTGTGTGTTAGCAGATGTCAAACCTTTGATTCACACTATTTAATTTAACAGCTGGGCAAAGCTTTTAAATCATCTCCTGGTATGCAGTGATATGAGGCCAGGAATTTCAATAATAATGAATATCCACGATTGCAGCTCACTTAATATTCTCTGTATTCTTACGAGGAATGCAATGTTCCCAATTAAGTTTAGCATTTACATGCATTGTGTAATATGGTCTACCATTCACATCCAGAATTCCTTAGAAATAATAAACCTGGATTGTGCATTAAAATGTGATATGACTCCCAGCTGTACACTACCTATTTTATTTTTTGGCACTTGGTGCCACGCATCATTTTCCTCTGGTTCAGATGATAGGCAGAGCCTATCTGAGGCAAAATGAAACAATTTCCAACTGGTGGGCTTGATAGTGCAGGTGACACTAAATAATTAACAAGTTCTCTTTCAGAACCATGTCTCATGCTTTAATTAATATTGCTTCTTAAAATAAGAAGTTGTTTACCATTGCTGCTCCTGCAAGCTGATTGCTGCTTGCGAAAAAACATCTGAGACATGACTATGCCCAGGGGATTGCTTTCACTTCATTGTTTATAATAACTACAAACAAAGAGCTGCAAAAGCTCATCTCACCATGAGGCATCCTGACAATCTGCCAGTTTAGTCACCAATAATAATGAGACTGGCACAAGCAATAAGCTCAGTGCTAATCTAATGAGGGTCTGTTTCAATCGCCCATTGATATTACAGAAGCTGATAAGGACCTGATATTTGGGGCATGCAAACAAGAGGTATGTCTCCAACCAGCTGAAGGGTAATTACCCCTCAGTATAGTTTTACTGCTATCCAGAAGTTGCACCACTTTTTAAAAATAAATTAAAATAATTCCATCCCACTCTCAGAAAGCTGACCCAACTCCACCCTGTCAGGCATCAGACGTGAACTGGGTGGGTTCCTCAGGCCACGGAGGAAGCTGGAGAAGAGGCTGAGCTGGAGCAAGTGCCCATGCAGAGCTGAAAACATGTGTGATTCACAGAGCTGCCTGTGCCAAGCCTGGGTGATGTCACTTCCGTCACTTAGTTCCTGCGGTGAATGCAATTATGAACAGATGGGCAAATGACACGATTCCACTGCTAATGAACTTCCCTACTGGGGAAGAGGACAGTGCATTACCCTTTTGTACTTCAGTCTCTTAATTATCAGTCTTAGGGTTTGGTGTTGTGTTCTGCATTTGGTTTGTATGTTTGGTGGGGTTTTTTTTTTTGTTGGGTTTGTTTTCGGTTTTGTTTTCCCCTAGAATAATTATCACATATATTTGAATTTTAAATTCGTTTGGAGATGGTTAACTGGTTCCTGCCTAGCCAGGAAAGTTCTGAGGAAGTGGCAGAACAAAGGGGTTTCCTTTTTTCCTTAATTCCCACTGACCTTCTTTCTAATGAGTTTTCTCAAAGCAACCTTTGGAGATAAAGAACTCATACTAGTGTGGTTGATACATCAGTTTAGCCGCATTTAGAGAAAAGAGTAGGAAGAACTGATTTGGAAAGGATTAAGCAACACTGCTACTAATCCAAAGAACAAGTAAAATGAAACCAAGCTGGGGCTGATTAGCCTGGAGAAGAGGAGGCTCAGGGAAGACCTTATTGCTCTCTACAACTACCTGAAGGGAGGTTGTAGCCAGGTGGGGGTTGGTCTCTTCTCCCAGGCAACCAGCACCAGAACAAGAGGACACAATCTCAAGCTGCACCAGGGGAGGTTCAGACTGGATGTTAGGAAGAAATTGTACACAGAGAGAGTGATTGCCCATTGCAATGGGCTGCCTGGGGAGGTGGTGGAGTCACCATCATTTGAGGTGTTTAGGAGGAGACTTGGTAGGGTACTTGGTTGCATGGTTTAGTTGATTAGTTGGTGTTGGATGATAGGTTGGACGCAATGATCTTTAAGGTCTCTTCCAACCTGGTCTGGTCTATTCTATTCTATTCTATTCTATATTCTATTCTATTCTATTCTATTCTATTCTAGATTTACCCTCCAGTTCTAGATCCTACATTTCATGGAACTAAACTAAATTCCATTCTGTAGCCACTTGAAATATGTATCTCAACATCACCATATGATGAAAAGAGTGATGCTAAGCATCTAGTTATATATCTCTTTCCCCTCATTTTCCAAAACAGTGTTGAGGGAGAAGGTGGGACATCTTACATTTCAGAGAAAAAAAAAAACAAAAAACAATAAACCAAATAGTTTCATTATCCTAGTTTGAATTTCCTCCTCATTTTGAAAAGGCATGGTCATCTTTTGGGTAAGCAATGCAGATGAAGTGTATATATAGCCCAGGGTATGTTAATACCCTCATGCAAATTTGAAAAGAGACTATTAACTTCAGAAATGCAGACAGCAGACTGTTGTTTCTCTGCACTGCTGTTTGCCAGCATTGTAAAGTATATAATTGGATTTCTAAATTTCCCACTATTGGCATGGCAGCACAAATATGTAAATCTCTTCTCTGTGTCATCCTTGAGTCTTATGCTCTTATTATGCAGATAGTGTCTTGGCCTAACTTTAATCACTGATGTGAGGCTCCTAAGTAAGAAAGTTATCTCTCCAGATTATTCCCTCTTAGTCACAGCAAGAAGCAGAGTCAATCTTCCACAGAGTATTTCAGAGCACTGAAGTTAGACATCTTGAAGGTAAACGCTATCAGTGACTTCATAAGGAAGAAATAAAAAGGTCTGTTATGTCATAATGGAGACTGTAAATGACTCTTTAATAGTGAGAATAAGTCGGAAGAGTTAATGTCCTAATACATTATACAGCTGCAATGAATTTTAAAAGGCTAAAAAAAGCAGGATCAGGTGGAGAAATAACCATTAAGCTGTAGCTGCTAACATTGGACTTACTCTGAAACCGTAGAGTTTTGGTGCTGTAACTTTCCACGAGCACAAAGAGGCTTACGCATTCAAAGCACTACAAACTGTTAATGATTTCCACTGAAACAGATGGCAGCATTATGATGATTTTTGCAATTAATGCTGACTGCAGATTGTTCTTGAGGCTGCGGTCATAGTTCTCCATCTCCTGTGTTACCATCATATTATCCACTAGCAGAATTATTACTTTTTTCTGATAACCCCTTCTTCCCCAAATAGCAAAAATGCCTAAGATATTTAGAAATGATATGAATTGCCTTTGGCTGCTTGCATGCCTTTCTCCTGTGGCTGAAATTTACAGTAAGATGTGATCTCCTTTTCCTCCTGAATGATAAAGTTTTTTGTTAGAAATCTAAGCACATTTTAGAATTATAGTATAGTATCATAGTATCAGTCAGGGTTGGAAGGGACCACAAGGATCATCTAGTTCCAACCCCCTGCCATGGGCAGGGACACCCAGCACTAGATCAGGCTGGCCAGAGCCTCATCCAGCCTGGTCTTAAACACCTCCAGGGACGGGGCCCCAACCACCCCCTGGACAACCCATTCCAGGGCTTCACCACTCTCATGGTGAAGAACTTCCTCCTCACGTCCAGCCTGAATCTCCCCACCTCCAGCTTCATTCTATTCCCCCTAGTCCTATCACTACCTGAGATCCTGAGAAGTCCCTCCCCAGCCTTCTTGTAGGCCCCCTTCAGATACTGGAAGGCCACAATGAGGTCACCTCGGAGCCTTCTCTTCTCCAGACTGAACAGCCCCAACTCCTTCAGTCTGTCCTCATAGGAGAGGTGCTCCAGCCCTCTGATCATCCTCGTGGCCCTTCTCTGGACACCTTCCAGCACGTCTATATCCCTCTTGTAATAGGGGCTCCAGAACTGGACGCAGTACTCCAGGTGGGGTCTCACCAGAGCTGAGTAGAGGGGGAGAATCACCTCCCTTGACCTGCTGGTCACACTTCTCCTGATGCAGCCCAGGATCTGATTGGCTTTCCGGGCTGCAAGCGCACATTGAGAGCTCATGTTGAGCTTCTCGTCCACCAGCACCCCCAAGTCTCTCTCCTCCGGGCTGCTCTCCAGCCAGTCACTGCCCAGCCTGTATTTCTGCCTTAAAGATACTCTTTCTGGAACAAACTGCATGTCTGCATATGTCTTGATGATTTATTGGGGAAAAAAATAATATTTCCTTTTGATTTATTTGTGTTGTTCACCACTTTTTTTTTTTCATTCCCAGATAACCTGAGTAGGTTTTGTGGGGGTTTTGTTGGGTGTTTGTTTATTTGGTAGGTTGGTTGGTTGGTTGTGTTTTGTTGTTAATCAAGTATGATCCCCTCACATGAATTACAGACAGAAACTTTCTTCTTTGCAACCTTTTTTTATGTCCAGCAAACACTGTACAGACCAGAGACCTGCAGCAATGAAGTCTGCAATGCCTTTGACTATAAATATGATCATTCTGAAAGTGGCACAAACCTTTTCCCTCTTGGAAGTAACATGGTGTAAGATGAAAACTGGGTGGATTGTTTAGCAATGAATCTGGAAATAGAAACAGTCCTCCTGTCCTCCAAACATCAGTGAAATGCCTTGTGTCTTTTGGGGGAAGCAGGCAGGAATATTGTGCAGTCTAGTAGCACAACTTAACTTCTTCTATTAGAATTAACAAGCTGAAGATAAATTAACTAAAAGGGGGAAATTCCAGAATAGCAAGAAAATGATCAGGTTAGGAGGTGATCTCCTAGAGAGCAGCCCCATGGAGAAGGACCTGGGAGTTGTGGTAGACATGGGACATCAATATGCCCTTGTGGCCAAGAATTCCAATGGTATCCTGGGGTGCATTAAGAAAAGTGTGTCCAGTAGACTGAGGAAGGTTCTAATTTCCCTCTACTCTGCCCTAGTGAGGTCCCACATCCACTTTTGGCCTCCTCAGTTCAAGAAGACAGAGATCTACATGAGAGAGTCCAATGGAGGGCTACAAGGACAATTAAGGGAGTGGAGCACATGCCTTATGAGGAAAGGCTGAGAGACCTGGGGCTTTTTTAGTCTGGAGAGAAGACTAAATGGTGATCTAATAAATATACAAGGGCTGGGTGTCAAGAAGGAGCAGCCTTTTCTCACTTGTGCCCTCTGATAGGACAAGGGGCAATGAATGCAAACTCCAGCACAAGAAGTTCCCCCAACATGAGGAAGAACTTTTTTACTGTAAGGGTCACAGAGCACTGGAATAGGTTCTCCAAAGAGATTGTGGAGTCTCCTTCTCTGGAGCATTTCAAGACCTGTCTGGGTGTATTCCTGTGTGATCTGTGCTACCTGCACTAGATTGTATGGTCTTGCTCTGGCAGGGTGGTTGGATTCGAAGATCTCCAGAGGTCCCCTCCAGCCCCTAGCATCCTGTGATCTGGTAATCATCCATTGTTGAGAGGGATTGTGGATCACCTCTGCATTGGCCTAGTTGGGGTTACAGACAGTTAAAGTGTACAAGTATTTCATCCCCACACCCCTTGCTGTGAAACCTATTCTCAAACACCCACAACAAACAGTGGGGGAAGCTGCAATCCTCTTCCCATTGAAGTTGTGCTTAGGTATTAAAAAGCTGCTGAGATCAGCAGGAGCTGCAGTCAGAAACCTTCCAAGGGGCATCATCTCACTGCAAAGCCTGGCAGCTGGCCCTGCTCCCTGAGCATCACGTGGACCATCCCATGCAAGAAGAGTGCTGTGGTTGGTCTACCGCAAGCCCAGGATTTCCAGGAGCATGACACTGGTCAAAACTCAGCAAAAGAAATATTTTGTGCCTTGAGTTGCAGTGTTTTCCAGCTTAGCATTTAAGGGGAACTGAGACCTTCTAGAGAAAAAATAACACTGATGGTGGCACCTTGAAACTGTAAGAAAGAACTGCTCATCTGTCAGTCTGCTGTGTTTTGGAAGGCATGCCTTCCAAATTCTGCATAGGATATTAGCAGAGTGGTAAACCTGAGATAAACCAGGTAAACCAGAGGGGTAAATTCTGAGATGTCTCATTAAGAATCTAAGAAGTCTTGTGAAATTCATTTGGTTAGAAAACCTCAGCTGGGGACCAGTTTCAACTTTCAGGTCTTACAAAGGTGAACAGTTCAAAATGAGATGTCAGCAGAGCTCAGATGGTTGATTTTCTAAGGGTGAAATTGTACTGGTGTAATCAGAGCTAGGAATGCTTCATAGAATCATATATTAATAAAGTTATAACTGTACAATTTTCTTGGTACGTAACATCTTGTGGTGGGAAAACAGTTCCCCCTCCCTCCCCTCCCCTGCCAAGTGTTACTGTAAATTGCTGAATTACTTTGCTCTGTAGATGAAGTCTTTATCTCCTGGGAATTGTTCTGATAATGTATAACAATGTTACAAAATTATTTTGCCATTCAGGAGCCATAGTAAGAACTAATCATTCCTTATGTTTATAAACAATGGACATTTTAATAACAGGAAAGTAGTTTTAAGAGGATTTTATTATTACTGAAGAGAACAACTGACATTAATCTACAGTAGTGAATATCAAAATGCTGTAAGTTTCAGAGTGATAAAAGGTCACAGAAAAATTTCTGATTCAGTATCGCTGAAATAAAGGAAGATATAATGCATTGAACACTACCATATCCCTTGAAGATATCTGTTGAAAGATTTTTGTTGATGTTTCAAAGTTTCTCTTTTTCAGGAAACATACTCATCTGGGGCTAAAAATGATGTCTTGTTCAGTTTTATTTTTGCTAAGTAAAATGTATGTTCTGCGCAATAAAGTCAATAAAAACAATTCACAGCCGGAAATCTCATATGGGCCGCGCAGGTCTGCTGCGACAGCCACAGAAAATGACAGTGCAGGTTTATCTTTCTTTGTATCTAATGTTAGAAATCCAAGAGTAAATCAAACTTTAGATCATAGAGTTAAATTTTAAGTGAGAGAAATAGAGTAGTTGGAAAGACAGATCAAAATACACAGAGGAAATTTGTTTAGCTTAATGCATCAATAAATATTTAAACTCTTATATGGATTATGGAAAGAGGCTTGGGGGATGCACAAGAAATTTCATTAACATCTGCCTGGACTGACTAAAGAACCTTTTGTTTAGTCTGGGTATGGTTCAATTACTGATAATGTACATAAGAACCATATGTATCGTGCTCAACATGCTTAGAATAATATGTATTTATACAATTTATGCACAAATAGGGCTTTCTAGTTAAACAAAATCAACAAAATAGATCTTATGCTGATGCATGAGAAAGGCAAACACAAATGTAAATGAGGAAAAGGATCCATAGAGAAAGGTAATTTAATCACTTTGCATTAAGTTCATTCATCTGTGCAACGGGTGGATTTATACCTGACCCATAAAATCGTGATGTTCTTTTTATTAATATTTGTAAAAAGCTGTGATAGTCTTTAATTATGTAAGTAAGTACCTAGTGGTCTTATTTATCCATCAGCAATTGACACAACGGTTGTGTTTTCCCCTTCCTTGAAATAATGTTTTATTTGTGACAGGAAAAATAGAGCTGGATGCCAGGCAGTCACCTCGCTTACCTCTGCAGGTGATAAAACAGTTTGCTTTTTCTGTGTCCAAGACAAATATTTGCCCAGTTTATTGTTGTAGATGCTGCAATCTCTCCAGTACATCTTCTGAAGTGATTATCTAGCCCTACCATTATCATCTTATTCTCAATATCTGAATATACATAGCTGCAAAAGTTGGTTGGTTTTGTTTGTTTGGTTTTGGTTTGTTTTGTTTTTTTCTTCCTTGCTCTTTCTCAGCCTTCTTCTAGGCTTTCCAGCCCTTTTCTTTTCTCCTATTTTTCCTTGAAGACCATCATCTCAGGAAGTCTAATCATTCTATTTGCTCTCCATTTGAGTCAGTCCAGATGTTCAGCATCTTCCTTGAAGTCCACAAAAGGGGATGAAATTTTAGCAGAGGTTTTATTATAAAATCTAAAGCTAGAATAGAATAGAATAGAATAGAATAGAATAGAATAGAATAGAATAGAATAGAATAGAATAGAATAGAATAGAATAGAATAGAATTAGAGTAGAATAGAATAGACCAGGTTGGAAGAGACCTTCAAGATCATCATGTGCAACCTATCATCCAACACAACCTAATCAACTAAATCATGCAACCAAGCACCCTATCAAGTCTCCTCCTGAGCACCTCCCGTGATGGTGACTCCACCACCTCCTCGGGCAGCCCATTCCAACAGGCAATCACTCTCTCTGTGTAGAACTTCCTCCTAACCTCCAGTCTGAACCTCCCCTGGTGCAGCTTGAGACTGTGTCCTCTTGTTCTGGTGCTGGTTGCCTGGGAGAAGAGACCAACCCCCACCTGGCTACAACCTCCCTTCGAGTAATTGTAGATTACTTTATGTACAGTCTGGCTACCTATCTTCTCATATGGGTCCTTTTTTTTTGATGTGATTGTTTGGGATGACATTATTGACATATTCTGCTTGTGTTGACTCTAAGGCCCAGAGCCTCTAACTGGACTTCTATCCAGTCAGTTGTTACAGACATAGTATTTTCCGCTGATTACTCATGTCCGAGTGTAGTATCCTTCATTTGAACCTCAATATTTCTTAATAAGAAAACACTACAAGGCAGAAAGTTTCAGGTCTGAGAAAAGGTCAGATATGGCTTTTCTTGTATAATAATAGGTTTTTCTGTCAGGAGATGCTTCTTGCGCTCATTACTTTTGCCAATGGAAAGATTCTTTTGTATATTTATTAACTCCAAAAAGACTTAACTAAAAAAAATATATTGAGTAGTAAGGTCATCATTCAGGCACTGATTAGCTTAAAACTACTATAAGAAATCTTGGCCAAAAGGGAGAAATATAGATGAAGGCATTTGTGTGTCCTTGTATCTGTTTCCCAGTTTAATGTGTTCTTAAGTGAGCAAATTACTCTTTCTAAACTGTTTTCTACCTCTTTTGACTTTTCAAATCTTCTGGACTCAGTTTTGTACACATCCAGCTTGAAGTGTTACTTATCTTTCCCTGAGACTGAAGTAACTAACTACAGTGTTGTAAAATTATATAAATGACCAAATTGTAAAGAGAGACTTATCACAGCCTTTAAAACAACAGCTCTTGTACTATATATTGTGCAATCTGATTTTACTTATTGTTAGAGGATAGTAGACTAATAGTGCTAGAAAGAAAACAACACGTGATATATAGTGTTAAAGAAACATTTTTAATCACTTGACCTCATCTTTGGTTAGCTGGCAAAAAGCACAGACACATAACACTGGTTGGATTTTTTACATGGAAAGCACATCCATTTAGCTTACCATGTGAGACACTGATGTAACCAGCAAAGATAAAAGGGAATTGTACAATGAAAGAATTCTTTTGGACACTAATACACAAGTAGCATATAACTAGCCATAGCAGCATAAACAAATATTTGATGCATTTATATTTCAGTTATATCAGATTATTTACCAGTGAAGCAGATAAGCATATAGATTACCTGCTATTTGGCTTATTTTAAAGTGATTTTTTTGTTGTTGTTGCTTTCTCTTCCAAATGGCATTCCTTGCCAAAAGAAACAGTTCACAATCCAGTCACCATGTACAGATACACAGCAGGCTCCTCACTGCTGGTCTTTTGTTCTGTTATAAATACAGTGCATTTGAATAAACTGGAGTGAGGAAAAGAAACCCAGTATGATGCTTTTGTTCTGAATAGTAGTTTCAATGTACTGAAATAACTTGTCTTCAGTCTGCATTCTTTATTTTTTTTTAAATGGCCATCTCCCTCAGGAACTCTGTCCCCAAATTTCACACAGTGCTGGAGAGATGAAGCAGCAATCAAACCGTGTGTGCTTGTCAGATGAATTAGTATGTTTTGCTAATTTTAAAAAATAAGATTTAATTTTGTAAAGGCTGTTCCCTGGTGCATGGAAAGAATCCATGATTAAGAAACAACTAAAGGAATTTTAGACTTTAAGGAGAGATGATACTTTTTAGAGAAACCAAGAAACATGAATATGTTGTCTTTGGCTGGTCTTCAGAGGAATGAGTTTATCACTAGGCTGGGAAGAATTTGGAGATGTGATATCTTCTGGAATGTGTTAGAAATGCAGTTCTCAGAAAATGCACTCACAACAATAAGGATTTAAGATCATGACAAAAATGTCTCACCTTTTTTTTTTGTAAGCCACATACTTTGGACCATTTATGAAAAACAAGCTGGTTCTACAACATATACTTAAGGTCTTGGCCTTGAATTTTTTTTTTCCTTTTCTTTTTCTGACCATAGCCTTGGTTCTGTGATCCCTCCTGTTCAAAGCAAACAGAAACACAATTATCAGTTTCAGCTGGTGCACAGCCAAATGAATTTAGGAATTTGATTTTAAATAAAAAAGTCCTCCAGAGAATTTTATGCAAAATTGTTAACTTATTCATCTGCACTTCTTGTAATACTACATCTCTTGTGGTTTCTTAATATTAAAGAAACTGCAACTGTCTTGGGATGTGTGATGATAAGTAATTTTTTTTTTCTATGATCTCAGTTAGGCTAAACACTAAGTACATGCAGGGTTTATTCTCCAGGGTAGTTCCACTCTGCTAATTTCTTCACTCAGGTTCTTTATTACTTTATTGCCCTAAAAATTTGAGTTGTCATCTCAGAAGCTAGATATTCCATTACACGTGGCAGGACTTCATAACCATTGCAATATGGAGTCTTTCCTCTTTTTTGACTAATCTACTGTCACTAAATGTCTGTTTCTCTGCAGAGACAATGGAATTACTTGTGGATTTTGAAGTTGAAACAATGCTTTAACTTATATGATGTAACCGGAGTTTTAAGGCTTACGTGCCCCAGTGTTGAATTCTGCAACAAACTCTCTCCCATTCTGTATGCTTTAATGGTAGCCCAGCTAGAAAGAATGAGATTTGTAGTGTAGTCATAACACATGGCATAAATAGAATTAATATCCTTGGAAATGCAAGTCTCAAATGACTTCAATATGTTTCCTTCTGCACGGTCAAGCTTCTATTTTTGTAGTTTACATGGAAGCTGCCTATGTATATATGTGCATATACATATATATATATACACACATTAAGTACACATACACATTTACACATGCTATGTATAAACATATTAAATGCAGATTTATACATGTTATATATATTTAGTGCATATATTTACATAGATTTTTAAACAAATATGTATGTTTAGCTATATTTTCATTCAATAACATCCTGTTAATCTTTCTTGATAACTTATATTCATTGCCAGTACTCAGCATATCATAGAGTACGCAAACGAGTCATTAAGCACTTCATTACTTTTTAGTGTTGAGAAATGCATTACATTAAGTAAAACTTGAGACAGATCTGAAGCTAAAATTCTGTATCATCTCTTCACCGTAGATCACCAGGACACTTCTTGCTGCTCCCTGAAAGGATTATGTGAAAAACAAGTTCCTTCCAAGCTCTGCAGGAAGTTTATAGTGTTGCGTTGGTGAGACATGTGAAAATGGACACCTTCTGGAGTTACGTATAATTTTTCTTCTTGCAGTGCCCAGTTCTGGTTTCCTCTCCAGCAGGGGCAGGAGCCATCCCTTTCTGATTACTGACAGAATGCACTACAGTAGCAGCACAGCTCTTTCCTCTAGGAGGTTGAGAAGAAAACCTTGGAATGAGGTTGCCATAGCAAGAGGCAGTCCCTGGCCTGTACTGTTTACACTGCATTGTGAATGCCATGCATGAGCTCCACTTTTTATCTTAATTTGTATATTCAGTGATTAATTTACTGCAACTTAATTCTCAACAATGTACTTAGACTTTGCACACTTCATTTAAAGGCTACACCTTTATCATCTTAAAATCCATGTAAAGATATCTGTAAGAAAGTCACAAGAGCATAGAAGAGGCTCTTCTCTTCTCATCTTCTCTTCTCTTCTCTTCTCTTCTCTTCTCTTCTCTTCTCTTCTCTTCTCTTCTCTTCTCTTCTCTTCTCTTCTCTTCTCTTCTCTTCTCTTCTCTTCTCTTCTCTTCTCTTCTCTTTCTCTTCTCTTCTCTTCTCTTCTCTTCTCTTCTCTTCTCTTCTCTTCCTCTCCTCTCCTCTCCTCTCCTCTCCTCTCCCTCTCCTCTCCTCTCCTCTCCTCTCCTCTCCTCTCCTCTCCTCTCCTCTCCTCTCCTCTCCCTCTCCTCTCCTCTCCTCTCCTCTCCTCTCCTCTCCTCTCCTCTCCTCTCCTCTCCTCTCCTCTCTCCTCCTCTCCTCTCCTCTCCTCTCCTCTCCTCTCCTCTCCTCTCCTCTCCCTCTCCTCTCCTCTCCTCTCCTCTCCTCTCCTCTCCTCTCCCTCTCCTCTCCTCTCCTCTCTCCTCTCCTCTCTCCTCTCCTCTCCTCTCCTCTCCTCTCCTCTCCTCTCCTCTCCTCTCCTCTCCTCTCCTCTCCTCTCCTCTCCTCTCCCCTCCCCTCCCCTCCCTCCCCTCCCCCTCCCCTCCCCCCCCTCCCCTCCCCTCCCCTCCCCTCCCCCTCCCCTCCCCCTCCCCTCCCCTCCCCTCCCCTCCCTCCCCTTCCCTTCCCTCCCCTTCCCTTCCCTTCCCTTCCCTTCCCTTCCCTTCCCTTCCCTTCCCTTCCCTTCCCTTCCCTTCCCTTCCCTTCCCTTCCCTTCCCTTCCCTTCCCTTCCCTTCCCTTCCCTTCCCTTCCCTTCCCTTCCCTTCCCTTCCCTTCCCTCCCTTCCCTTCCCTTCCCTTCCCTTCCCTTCCCTTCCCTTCCCTTCCTTCCCTTCCCTTCCCTTCCCTTCCCTTCCCTTCCCTTCCCTTCCCTTCCCTTCCCTTCTTTCTTCTTTTCCCTTCCCCTTCCCTTTCCCCTTATCTTCTCTTTTTCTGTTTGTTTGTGTGTTTGGGGGGGGGGCAGGGGTGGGGGTTTTGTTATTGGTCGTGGTTGTGGGTTTTGTTGTTGTTGCTGTTTGTTTGCTTGTTTTTCTTTCCTGTGGGTATTAAACCTCTCTACAGGCAGGGCATTTTCTAAACATTTGCACTATAAAACATCATACAGCAAAATTTAGCTATGTGGTCAGGAGTCAAAGGCAACTTTAGCTATAGCTGTCAGACAGCTGTTTCATACCAATGGATCTGAGACCCTCTCATGGACTGAAGGAGGGCTTGGCTGTACCCCAAGGTGACACAATATCCAGAAGGAAGGAAACTGACTGCATCACTAGGCAGAAGGGTCTGTCTTTCCACTGGTGAAGCAGTGCTGACAGCCCTAGAGGAATCTCATTTTTATTTTTGTACATAAAGGTGAGGTACCAGGAGAGTTGTTGATGACAGAAGTAGGGTAGAGGTGGATTTTTCCTGTAGGTAAGACTAGTTTCAGAGTCAGAGGGAGAATTAGATATAGCAGAGCTCAGTGCAGCTGACATCACTGCAGACAGCATAAAAATGAGTTTGAAACACGGTAAATCCAAGAATTAAATAGTTTGTTTAAAAATCAGCATACTATTTCATTTCTAGACATTCTGACCCTTGCAGCAGTCTTTCAATCTGTGAAACAAAAGGATTGTAGCCATGCTAGAGGTGACTTGGTGTCTTCTAGGAATAAGAGAGCTTCTAATATGATTTCAGTTGCAAGGGGAAAATTATTTACAGCTTGCCTCCATTTCACCTTTAGGAAGATGATGCCAGCAAGTATGGAACTTTAGAATAACTTTTCTAGCTCTTTTGCAGTGGTTTGCTGACAGTTTTATGTGAGGATCTTTATTTAACGATTGTGCTTTACAGTCTTATTGAATTAAAGGGGAGTGTGGTGTTTCACAAATGAAACAATGCTGAGTTACCAGGAAAAGGAAAATTTCTGAGGACACCATTTAACAGTATGTGTTATAGCTGTTCACATCTCTCTATATGCACAAAGATAGTACTGTCCTATATAAAATGTGAAGTCCATGACTAAACCATGTTCCAAAGTGCCACACATGGTCTTTTAAATACCTCCAGGGATGGTGACTCAACCACTTCCTTGGGCAGCCTGTTCCAATGCTTTACAACCCTTTCAGTGATCATTTTCTTAACAAATGTCCAAGCCAAACCTTCCCTTATGCAACTTCAGGCCATTTCCTCTCATCCTGTCACCTGTCAGTTGAGAGAAGAGACAGACCACCTCCATTGCTAAAATCTCCTTTCAGATAGTTGTAGAGAGTGATAAGGTTTCCCTTCATTTTCTGCAGACTAGACAACCCATTCTCTCAGCTGCTATTCACAAGACTAGTGTGTTCCAGAGACCTGACCAATTTCTTTGCATTTCTTTGGACATACTCCAGTGCCTCAGTGGTTTTTTTGTGCTTAGGAGTCCAAAATTGAACACAGCATTAAAGGTGTGGCCACCTGGGACCTTCCTGATTATCCAGGACTGCTTGTAAATGAATGAAAGTGGCTTGGTGAGCACCTCTGCCGACTTCCTCAGTATCCTTATGTGGACGCTTGTGTCAAGTGGTTGTTCAGGTTTAAGAGAGCCTACTCTCACAATCAAGTCCCCCTACACACATTGGGAGGGAAAATAATGCAAAAACCCCTGGACTGAGGTAAGGAGAGTTTAATGAAATAATACAATACACAATTACCTCAGCCTACTTATCAGAAAAGCACAGCAGAATCAGCAGCAGAAGCCAGCTATAAAATTACTCCCTCAGACCCAGCAGAAAAACTCAACACCTCAAAACTGGAATCCAGAAGCAGCAACTGGAAGCAGGAAGCCTGCCACATTATAATCTGAATTACAAGTCCCATAACTGCTCTATAGAGCACTTCCATTTGGAAGCTTGTGTACTCATCAACAGATTCAACTGAACCCATGACAATGGTGTAGAGAACTACCATATCACACCACCTTCAATATCCTGCCTGATTTCAACTAATAGCAGACATTTATGAAAAATAGTAGGATATTTTGTATTTGTAGAATGATCCTCCACTTCTTGTACTCTCCCAGCATTTCAGTCAGTACCTGGATTTTGAAGACTTAGATTTTGGAGTAAAACACAACTGTGTTTAACTGTTAGTCTTATCCTCCTAGTAAGAGTCCTGATTAGCAGCATAATTGCATACATCAAGATACCTCTTGCCCAGGCTGAGAACGAGGCAGATCATCAACTCACCTGGCAGCAACACTTAAAACTAAGAAGCTCCTTAGCTATAGAGTAGACCTTACCTAGATGTAAGGGAGTAACTAGATCAAAGCAGCTGTAGAGGAGGTGGCTGTGGCATTCCTGCTCTTTCAGCCACGCATCAGCCAAGCTTTTGTTAGAAGCCTCCCCAGTCCTGCGCTAGTTCCAACTCTAATAGTTAAGTGTAGTTCTGCAACAAATTTTAATGCAGATTCAGTCTGTAAAATAAAGACTGAGATGTGCAAAGATTGTTCAAATTTAAAATTCTAGTTCAGGGCTCATGTTTAGTTGTGCAATTTGTTAGCAGAGCTTGGATATCAGTGAAAGTTAAGCAGTCATTTGTATTTTTCTACTATCCACAATTTAAGTAGTTTCAGCACTGCACAGCTGTCAAGTAAAAGGCAGTTCAGCCTGCAGAACAGTGAAAGAAGAAAATCCATAAATGAACAGTCCCTGTTATGACATTTATTGTGTCTTCAGTTATGAGGAAATATTGCATGCTGCATGTGTATCATAACATAAGTATTATCCATCACATATCCTCCTCCTGATATAGCTGTGAAGTATTTAGGTGTGTATTCACATATTCACATCCATAAACACACAGAAGGCTTGGCTCACAAGGGACTTCTCAAGCCAGCAAATCCATTCCCTGCAATGTAGCAAGAATGTACACTACCCTTAAACCCTGCTGAATGATGTTATCTATTTAACCTTGAAGACCTCCAGTGAAGGTGATCAAGCAACTGATCCCAGTGACTTGTTCCCTAAACCTTAGACTTTTTTTTTTTCATAAAGATCGTGTGCTTACCCAGGGCATACTTCCCTTGCTGTAGCTTACCAGGACACCTACTATTCATCAGTCAATGAAGACTAAGCAAGAATTGCTCATTGTCCTTTCCATTACACCCTCTAGCATATTGTATCAGTCATCATGTCTCCCCTCAGTCAGATGGTATCGCTTGGAACCTGTTTTCTAAATGTGTAGTCATTTTTGCTTTAATCTGAATTCCCTAATTTGTCTCTCAATTTTCAAATGTAATACTTAAAAGTGAGTGCAAGACTCCAACTGATGCTTAATGAGGACCAAGTAAAACAAGGTAATTAATTCATTTAATTCAAAGGTTATTACTCTTAATACAGCTTAATACACTGTTGCATTTGCTTCCCTTCAGCCTTTTTTCAGTTGTTAAAATTCTGTTATACTCATAATCACTTTGTCACTCAGCACAAACTCCTGTCATTCTGGTGCATCTATCTCATTACATGCCTGACTTCTACGTTTGAACACATGATTATTCTTACACCTTTGCAGCTCAGTGGCACACTGACTCTGTTGGAGAATATTTTTTTTCTTAATTCTAGTTATTAAGTAATTAGGATTTTATTTATACTAGTTACAATCTATTAAGATACCTCTGTATGTATACCTCCAGCTTCAAATCAGCTGTGAACTGGTTTGGTTTGTGTTCAGCCATATTCCAGTGGGGTTAATCAAAGTATTGAATAGTCTAGGATGGAATCCATACAGAAACTTCTTGACATTCATGTCAATATGACGTTAGATGGGTCAATAATTGCTTTCTGTATTTGACTTACTTTGCCCAATTGAGAAATATTTCATTCCTTCAACCTTCCTGTTGACTTCAGCTGAACTACTTGCAGAATACAGTAAGTTTAGCATTAGTATCTCATGGTTTTCTTCTTTGCTGTTGCTAATCAGTTAAATAAATTAAACTGTTGGGCCCTTAAGTTGGATATTCTACCAAAGCATCCCTACTAGTCCTAGCAGGTAGATTTCTGAGTCACACCAACATGTAAGTAGAATCAAATGTTTGGGACACTCTCTGGCTTGTTGAAGCATGCAATGAGATTTCTGATTCTTTTGAGTGTGTGACAGGGGAGAGTGGCTGGGCGAAGTGGAAATTTGGAGGAATGCCGGGGAAGGGGGAGGGGGAAGTAAGAGCTGGCAAGTTTTCAACCATCTGTGTGTTCAAAGATGGCAGGTGTGTTACTTGGGAATTTCCATGTGGCCCAAAGGTAAAGACTAGATTTATTTCACTCATTGTGCTCACTTTCTCTTTATCAGAGTTCTTAAAAACTTTAACCCCTGTGAGGAGTGATAAGCCATACACTCCTTTGACAGATTTTGTTATTTCTTTTGCAGGAATGTTAGGAGGATGATGGGTTTCTCCCTTGGCCAGTCAATGTAATAAGTTATATTCTGCTATCACTAGTAAATGCTTTTAAACTAAAACATAAACACAAGAAGAAGATACGCCACAAGGACTTTTAAAATTCCTTTAGTCTTCAGCTGCATCTGCAGTCTCCTTTCTGTGGTATCTAAAATTTTATGGGTATTATAAAGGCATTACAGTCAAATGTTTGGCATTTCAGCTTTCAGTTCTGTAACTACAAGTTCTATCAGGTAGGCATCTACAAAAAGCATGGAAAAGCATAGCCATGGGAAGGATCTTAGGGAAGTTTATCCTATTCCTCCAGCATGACACTTATGTTAGGTTATGGCAACTGATCAAAGCCACAAAAACTGAACATCATATTTACAAACAGTAAAATCCTAACTGCTTGTGCTTCCAGTGGACAATAGTAATTTTCATTTTCTTATATAAATATTTATTCATGTTCATTATTTCAAATGTGTATACCAAAAAAAAAATGCCCTCAGTATCTTTGGTGAAAGAATTGTGAGATGATTATTAGGTTGTGAATTTAACCTTTCAGTCCTTCAGACCATAATTCTGTGATTCTGAAGACAAATAAAGCATGACACCATTCTTTCAGATGTGAATCACTTTCCTACTGCTAGCCTGGATAGTGTTGACTTGCTGTACAAGTCTTGCACAGTAAACAAACTATAAAACTTTCTTGTAAAGAAGATGGACTATACACTGTCTTTTGTTTAAAAAATAAATAAATGGTGGGGTTGTTTTCAAGGCACAGTATTTTAAGAGACAATAAGGTTATGTGTGCACTCACTGCAGTAATGGAACTTAGAAAAACACGATGTACACTGCTTTCTTTTGTTTTAACAGATACTGTGCAGAAGAAAAGTGTTAAATTGTTCTCTTTGTAGTCTTGCCAATGTCAAACAAAATGTATTTTTCAGCCTGCTTTGCATGTACTATCACATTCCTTGCCCAACTGAGTTGAGTTTTGATATTGTGATTAAAATAAGTGCAAGGGGGAGGGTACTTCTGTTAAAATATAATGACCAGTTTCAAATTAGAGACTAACAGGTAGAAAGATGAAAGAAATAAAGTCAAAGAAAGGCAAGAACTTGATGAACTCCAAGGATTTTTGTCTTCCTTCCTCTAAGACTCAGTGGAAATGGCACTAAAAATCCAGGCTCCTTCCTCCATGCCTATTTAAACTGTAAGCTCTGGCATTCAGCCTGTAAAGCAACACCTAACACTGTGATATTATCATCTTTTGGTTGTGGCCCTTCAATCTGTTACTGTCATATAAACAGCTACTATAGCTTATGCTGCTGCTACTATTTTTTTCTGATTTTAAACAAGAAAAAAATAATTCAGTGCCATTTCCATGGTAATTTTGGTTTCTTTTTTATTATGAAATTTTTAGCTCATAAAAATAGAAGTTGATGTCTAGCTCCTTCAAGTTAACTTGAATTTCCAAACTGAAATTTTTATCAGTTTCAGGTAATTCTCACAGTTTAGTAAAGATTAAGCCACCTGATTGTCTCATGTTAAGAAGAGTCATGTTACAAGTTATATAATGTCATTTGGCTTTACAAGTGTTGATAGCAACCACAATAGAAAATCTCCTGAGTCAGCTTACCAAGAAAGGTCCAAGCCAGGCTTTAGTAGAACAAACCACTGATGTTCACTCTAAAAAATGAGATGCCAAGCATTGAGATAAACAGACTCTAATCAGGCTATCGCTGTTTCCTGAACACAATGTTATCTCAGTGGAACCAAGTTCACATAAACTACAAAAAAGCCTCAGGAGACATTTTGCTAAAATTTGCATACAATTTCCAAACATTTGAAAGTAGAATTTTGGCTTCTAAATTAAAAGAAAAAAATAAAAAAAACTCTTAAATGTTGAACATAGTCATACTGCTAATTATATATTGACACTGAAAATTAAGAACCAAGTGGTTTATTAGACAAGTGTAAGCTGGAGGGGTTTGGAACACAAGCCCTATGAGGAAAGGCTGAGGGAGCTGGGGATGCTTAGCCTGGAGGAGACTGAGGGGTGACCTTATTGCTCTCTACAACTACCTGAAGAGAGGTTGTAGACAGGCAGAGGTTGGTCTCTTCTCCCAGGCAGCCAGTATCAGAACAAGAGGACACAGTCTCAGGCTGCGCCAGGGCAGGTTTAGGCTGGCTGTTAGGAAGAAGTTCTATACAGAGAGAGTGATTGCCCATTGGAATCGGCTGCCCGTGGAGGTGGTGGAGTCACCTTCATTGGAGATGTTCAGGAAGAGGCTTGATGGGGTGCTTGGTTGCATGGTTTAGTTGTTTAGGTGGGCTGGATTGGTTGATGGGTTGGACGCGATGATCTTGAAGGTCTCTTTCAACCTGGTGTATTGTATTGTATTGTATTGTATTGTATTGTATTGTATTGTATTGTAAAATCTATGGCAGAGCAAAGACTTGCATCTTTTAAAACAAACTGGCCTCCACTTTCCTAACCAGTTATTTTATTAAAATACACATTTGCATATAAAACATGTGATTTCACAGAATCACAGAATGTTAGAGGTTGGAAGGGAACTCAAAAATTGTCAAGTCCAACTCCCCTGCCAGAGCAGGATCACCTGTACCACGGTTACTCAGGAACGCATCCAAGCAGATTTTGAATATCTCCAGAGAAGATGCCACAACCCACCCTGGACATCCTGTTCCAGTGTTCCATCACCCTCACAGGGAAAAACTTTTTCCTCATGTTTCCATGGAACTTCCTGTGTCTCAACTTCCACCCATTGCGCCTTGTTCTGTCATTGGGCATCATCGAGAAGAGCCTGGCTCCATTCTCTTGGCACTCAATCTCTACATATTTATAAACATCAATGAGGTCCCCCCTCAACCTCCTCTTCTGCAAGCTAAAGAGCCCCATCTCCCTCAGTCTCCTTGTAAGGAAGATGTTCCACTCCCCTAATAATTTTTTTAGATCTACACTGGACTCTTTAAAACAACTCCCTGAGATCCTTCTTGAACTGAGGATCCCAGAACTGGACACAATATTCCAGATGCAGCCTCACCAGGGCAGAGTAGAGGGGGAGAAGAACTTCTCTCAACCTTCTAACACACCCCAGAATGGCACTGGACTTCTTGGGCACAAGAGTGCATTGCTGGCTCATGGTCATCCTTCCATTCACTAGGACCCCCAGGTCCTTTGCACCTTCACTGCTCTCCAACAGGTCACTCTCCAACCTATACTGATCCATATGGGGTTGTTCTTTCCCAGGTGCAAGACTCTATAGTTGTCCTTGTATTTCATTAAATTTCTCCCTGCCCAACTCTCCAGCCTAAGTCTTGCTGATTGGCAGCACAGCCTTCAGGTGTGTCAGCCACTCCCCCAGTTTGGTGTCATCATCTAACTTGCTGACAGTGTTCTGTAGTCTTGACAGAGTATCAGTCAAAAGCCCTAACACTAAAATCCTCATGAACATATATTTGTTAATGTTTAAATTTGGTAATGTCACTGTTTATATAGCTTAAAATGATCTACAGTTGAGTTCCTAAGGCTTGTTGAAGCTTGCAGTACAGTCTTTGAAGAGCAAAATATCGTTAAAAAGAATCCAAGTACAGAAGTATCTGAAACTCTTGTCTGAAAAAAAAAAAAAAAGTCAAATGTCATTTCTTGCCATGAAGATCAACTTTTCTCCAAGCAACTGTTGCAAATTATTTACCAGTTTATCTATAATTGATGTAAAACACTGCCAAGCAATCATTTCTTCAGTGTCTCCTTGGTATCCCCAGGCAGTTTGCTGTGATGAAGGGGCCTTTTTTTGTCTTAAAAAGCCACTTTTAAAAGTGTTAGCAGTCAAATTAAAATAATATCGATTTTTAATTTTTTAATTTCTTTTTCATAAATGAAAGCTTTCTAAGTCCTTCTTTTCACAACTTTTCTTGTAAGCTGCCATGTTATTTTTGGGGATATGATAGTTATATACAGTGCTGAACATCACTGTTGTCAAATATACTGATAATTCCTCTGATGTCAGTGACAGAAAGATTGTGTCTTGTCAGTAAGGAAAGCAGCTGCCTTGGGCATGTTGAAACTGAGAAATCAGATTCCCCTAGGAGAGCAACCATGTGAAAACTCCAAGCAGTTACCTCCCAAGTAGGAATTGGTGAAGTGATTTATAAAAAATGAGAACTGACACCTTTGCTCAAAACTAGAATGCAGAATAGTTTGCAGCAGCGTATATGTGTCCTGGTTTGAGAATGGACATATCCTCTATTGCCCCTGAAAGGGACAAAAGAACAACACTCACACAAATGGATTGCAAAGCAATGGAAAGTTTAAATGGAAAAAGCAATTAGTGTTTTACAGAAATCTACAAAGCATAGTGGCAAAGAATCCCAAAGCATACAGAGTCCCTTACACCACACCCAAAGGCCTCCCAACACTTCCCTCCTCCCCACCTGAGGGTCTACCCAAAACCCCCAGGGTTCTTTCCTCCCCCCACACTGCTAGCCTAGTCTCAGGCTGGCCAGGTTTGAGACTGTGCCCCCCTCCCTCCTCTGGCTTTCTCCTCCTGGCATTAGGCCTATCCAGGCCTAAGAGTCCTTGAGATACACCCCCAGTGTTACCCAATTGGCACCATCTCCCACAGGAGCAGCAGGGGAAGAAAGAGGAAGAGCGTGACTTTGCAGATGGATTTATATGGTGCAGGGTTTATGGGTATGAAATACTCTGTTTCCTGTGTCCACCTTACTGGTTTGTACACTCAGGACACTGGAGGTGTAGCTTATGTGGCAGTAACGGGAGGCAACCAGCCTAAACTGCCACAGTGTGTTGGGTGGGGTTTGGGATTTTTTGTTTGTTGTTTGTTTGTTTGTTTTCCACTAGTGGTCTGTTCTATTTTACTCCAGGCATGTTTAGCATGGACATGCATTGAGAAGAAGGTCTTAATATGCAGTTTCAGCTATAGTAAATAAAGTACAGAAAGTTCACTCTTCTGTTTCTGTACCAAGAAATATAATTAAATATGCAAGTGTTTACTGCTTTAATTACCCACCAGGCTTTATTAGATCCCTTTCAAACATTTTCCAAAATATTTTCAAAACATTAAGATGTTTCAGGAATTGCTTGAAGACTCTGGATAATCTGGCTCTAATCCAGCAAAGTCTGGGAGGTGGATGTAGCTTTCAGCTGCTTCCAGGGATAATTAGCAAATCAAAATTGGTTGTGTTCAGAGAGGCTTTACTGGGTCGGGTGCTTGGCACAATAAGACTTACAGGATCATTGCTCTGTTTGTGTGAGAGGGCAGCTACTGGAGGCTGTGTCCTCTTCACCTGCATGTGGTCCAGAATAAAATGAAATACACATTCCTCCTCTGTTTTCTACCCTGTGGACTTTCACTTTTCCTACTATGTCTATCCATTTCCAGAACTGCACAAATGTATTTAAAAGGAATTAATTAAATTATTGACAGCTATTATTTTCATACTAGAGTGACTCAGCAGTATAAACAATGAAAACACATAGACTCTTCTTAACTTAATTCCTTGATGCAATAGGCAGGATTGGACCCTACAGATAGCAGCCAAATGCTTTACATTTAAATGCAAACATTTTAAGAAAAAACCCTACTGTCTGGAGACAGCATATTTACTGAGTTGGATCAACATTTTAAGCACTCTCAGAAAAGTGAGCAGCATTTTTTTTAATAGTAGAATCCAAAAGAAGAGATGAAAGTATGTGCCGGATATAGTGTGGTGTTCCAAAGGGGCGGATTAGGAAAAATAATTGAGGAAGGAAAGAAATGAAGCCCATAGAGAAGGCAGAGGTTATCCCATAACTACACTATCTTTTATGCATGAGAAATGGGAAGACTGTTGAAAGCAGGAGAATGTAAGAAAGAATTTTCCCAACAAAATAGTATATTTAGGAAATATTTTTTTCTGGGTAAAATATGAAGTAGAAATAAATCTGTTCTGGTGATGAATATTCATTTACTATCATTGTTCTAAAACATTTAGGGTGAATATTACTTATGTTCTATTTCTCAGATTCTGAAAATGGCCATAAGAAGAGTTTTCTATGGCTTGATGTGTTTCTATGTACTTGCACAGTACTTGACCCAAAGAACACCTTTTTTATCATCTGTAGAGCAGGACTGAAGGTTCTGATGAATTCATCTATGAAAAGTGTATCTGTCATGATTTAACTTCAGTAGGCATCTAAGCTTAACCCACCCCCTCACTCAATCCCTCTCAGTGGAATGTGGAAGAGAATCAGAAGGGTAAAAGTGAAAAAAACATGGGTTCAGATAAAGAGAGTTTAAAAGTTAAAGCAAAAGCTGCATGCCCAAGTAAAGCAAAATAAGGAATTCATTACTCCGTCAGCAGACAGATGTTCAGCCATCTCCAGGAAAGGAAGGCTTCATCATGCCTAACAGTTACTTGGGAAAACAAATCATAGAATCATAGAATCAGAATCAGTCAGGGTTGGAAGGGACCACAAGGATCATCCAGTTCCAACCCCCCTGCCATGGGCAGGGACACCCCACACTAGATCAGGCTGGCCAGAGCCTCATCCAGCCTGGTCTTAAACACCTCCAGGGATGGGGCCTCCACCACCTCCCTGGATAACCCATTCCAGGGCTTCACCACTCTCATGGTGAAGAACTTCCTCCTCACGTCCAGCCTGAACCTCCCCACCTCCATCTTCATTCCATTCCCCCTAGTCCTATCGCTACCTGAGATCCTGAGAAGTCCCTCCCCAGCCTTCCTGTAGGCCCCCTTCAGGTACTGGAAGGCCACAATGAGGTCACCTCTGAGCCTTCTCTTCTCCAGACTGAACAGCCCCAACTCCTTCGGTCTGTCCTCATAGGAGAGGTGCTCCAGCCCTCTGATCATAACTATGCCTTAACTATGAACACCCTCCTTTTATCCCTTTTCTTTTCTCCATCTGAGCATGGGATTATATGGTACATAATATACCTTTGATCATTCATTTGAGGTCATCTGTCCTGGATATGTCCCCTCTCAACTTCTTGTGCACTCTTGTCTACTCACTGGTGGTGTTAGTTAAGAATTAAAGAAGGCCTTGATCCTGTGTAAGCACTGGTTAGTAGTAATTAAAACTTCCCTCTGCTATCAACATTGTTTTGATCACAAATCCAAAATATATCCCTGTGCAAGCTTTTAGAGCTCAGTTGAAAATAACAGTTTGGGTGAGGAAACATGATTCAAAAAGAGTGTTTAGTTTTAGACATAATAATAATGAAGATGGAAGAATCTCAAACACTGAGCTTGGAAAGAAAGAGGTATTAAAAGATTAGTGCAGTATGAATCTCTTTTTCCAACCTGACGAGTCTGGGATTCCTTCACATATTTTGGGTACAGTCTGTGAGAGGAACATAATGCAAAGAGAAATGTCATGTGAAATAAGGGGTAACAAATATGAAGGAAAAAAAATAATAGAATTATGACCCATATCTGTAACTCATAGAAATAGATAGGATTATTTTCTTTATCTGCAAAGGATATAGGATTTAATCTTGTGTCTACAAAGGGCAGTGTTTTCAAAAGTATCCTGGGAAGTTATAGCTGGGAACATGCAAGTTGACTAGCTTTTATCTCAGGAAGTAGAAACTCAGTTTAGAAAAGACTTTAAACCTGTAAAATTTTAATCTAGTTCTGCATTGACAAAATTGCTGGGAAAAAAAGTACTCCAGTGTTGTACAGCTTTTATCTTCCTATCTTCATGGCTTAAATTCTTCATTCTTTCCTCTGTTTGCTTTACTTTTTTAGAGCAACTATTTTTATTTACATCTTGAATTGTTTTACTACTCAAACAGTAGCTAAAAATAATCATACCTAATCAAACAGCTTATTGGAACAGAAGTACTATTTAGCATCTTTATTCCTTCCTTTAGGTTTTGAAAATGCATTAAGAAATTAAAGACTGAGGTAAAGAATGAAATGCAGAGATTTTATGGATCTGTGAGAAGATTTCAAATAGTACAGCTAGACTCCGAATGGGACTTTTTGTATTTTAACCCCTCAAGAGTTTCCTTTTGCTTAGATATCATTACTACTATAATGAAGCGAAGCAATACTTCAAGGTGGTTTTAATTTTAACATCAGAAAGGTCGTTATTCTAAGGAGAGATTTGCATTTGTCACTGTGATGGCTTAGAAAAGATGTCACAACGATGTTGGTGTTTCTAGGAAAGCCCGTAGTTCCCTTCCTCAATTCTCCCTGAAAACAAGATGGATGTGTGATAAACTGCGTATGATGTAATGGTTGGTATAATGCAGGAGCCTACTTTCTATAATGCAGGAGCCTACTTTCTATGAGCATATGGCTAACCTTGGCACAGCCACAGTGGATCTTTCCCCTTTCTAGGCAACTCATTCAAACTGTGAAGGTTCCCAGCGTAGCTATGTGGCAGATGCCACATTTGTGCGAGAGTTACTGGAGACCAGGAGTTTATAGCCAGATTTCTGAAGGCAAAGGTGGCAACAAATTTTATCTTTTCTTGCTATGCCAGGTTGTAGACCCCTGAGGTTAGTTCCCCACAACATACTTAAATAAAGAATAGACACATCTGAGAATGGCACAAGTAGCTGCAGCAGAAATGACAATAAGCACGTGTGACTCAAAAGTACATTTTTTTCTCATTGTGAAGTCTGTGTTCCAGCAGCTAAAAAAAGACTTTGTCCCTGTTGGTTTCTGTTGTTGTTGCTGTTTTGTTTGTATGTTTGATTTTTTTGTTGCTTGTGGGTTATTATTATTATTATTATTATTATTATTATTATTATTATTATTATTATTATTATTATTATCATTATTATCATCATATTTTAATGTCTTTTTTTCAGTGAATGACTAGAGGAATAAAAAAGTAGGAAAAGAAATATTGTGAGTGAGAGGTGAAACCAGATGAAAGTGCTACCTGTACACTGTATTTTAAGAACTGCATACAACGTTCCTCAGCATTTCAGGACAGCAAAAAAATGTATGTTCCTATCCATGACGCCTACAAAGCTCCAGAGCTTTGAAGACTGTTAAGCTCTTTTGCCACTGTTAATACATTTTGTTAAATTTGTTTTATTAAAAAAGAAAAATGTGTTGAGAAATATCCCCTGAAGGTGAGCATTATGCGCAGCTGTAGCAAGTGAAGGAAGATCTTGTTCCATGTTTGTGCGCTATTTAAGACATTGCATGATTCTTTCTGTCTCTGAGATAACTGAGGTGTTGTAGGGAGAGGGGTAGGTGGAAGTAGTCATTTGAACTACTTATTAGAAAGTCCATACTATACTATAAAAACTTCAGGGCAACAAGAAGACATCTGTGTGGGAAACAAGTATCTGTGCTTGCACAAGTTCTGCATTTGGAGTGGGAGTTTCATTTGGACTTTGCCTTTTAGCAGATAAGGGAGGTGGAAATAAGGAGTCACTATCAGTTCCATCAGGATCTCATGGGATCTCTGGTGTCTTTGTACAATGAAGCATTGATAAAACAAATAATTACTTCCTGATTTTTCATCTCCTTTTCTTTGTACCAAACTCCTGCACAGTTCTATTGAACAGCATAAAATACCGTAACTGCTACAGCCCTTTACATATCCCTTTCATCTAAGGTATGTCTTTTCCTGGATGTTTTTCTGTTCAATTTTTCCTACTCACTAGAGGGAAAAGCCTGAAGTGTTTAGCTTCTTGAAATTTAAAATATGTAATGGAATGATGTTAAAAAGGGTTTATTATTATCTGCAAAGAATTGTCATAAGACAGTTGGATGAAGTTCTCAACTGTTGCAGTATGGAAGACTATTTCTAGCAATTTCCCCTGAGGGGCTTCAGGAAATGAATCCCCTGTTGTGGTTAAATCCAGTGGGCAACAAAGCACCACACAGCAGCACTCACTCCTTTCCACCTAGTGGGATGGGAGAAAGAATCAGAAGGGTAGAAGTAATAAAACTAATGGGTTGGGAGAAGGACAGTTTAATAATTGAAAAAATAAATAAAATAAAACAAATTGTAATGAAAAATAAAATTTTTTTATAGAGAGAAATAAAACTCTTGAAAAACGAGTGAAGCAAATGAAGCCCAATTGGTCAGCAACAACTGACTGATCTACAGCCCATTCCTAAGCAGTGGCCACCTGGCTAGATTTTCCCCTAGTTTATATGCTGAATATGTTATGGATCACCCATTTGGTCAGCTAGGGTCAGCTATCCTGGCAGTATTCTTTCCCAGCTCCTTGTGCAGCTCAAGCCTTCTTGCTAGCAGGGCAGTACAAGAAGCTGAAAAGTCCTTGGTTTAGTGTAAGCACTGCTCAGCAACAACTAAAACATATCAACATTATTCTCATCCTAAATCCAAAACCACTATACCAGCTACTAGGAAGAAAATCAACTCTATCCCAGTTGAAACCAGGACACTCTCTAAAAGAATTACAGTTCCTGTGATGAGGGCAAACAGTTTTCCCTTTGGTCCTATGCTAGTTAAAACTGGCTGTAGCTAAGAACCTTGTTAGAAAAACCAGCTCATTGTACTACTGAGTCCTGCCAGCCTATGTAGTGATTGAAAATAGTCTGCTTCCAGGTGCAGCTGTTCATGAGAAGGCAAAATGCACTTGTTGCCTTATTTCTTCAAGCCCTGTTGACTGAGCAGTAGAGGGGGTTTGAACCTTTACCAAGATCTCTGCAGTTCAGTTCTTTCCTAATACCTGACCTATCCTCATGGCCATTCTTTCTCTTGACTGGTCCTTGTAACTGATTACAGGAACATTATGTACTATGAAACAGAGACTGTTTTATTTTACTTCACAGTCTCAATTGCTGAAGACAGACATGCTCAGTTCTCTGAGCTGCTGTAATTGGACATCCGATGGTCAGAGTTAATACCACTGGGAAAATCCCTTAAGCAAACAGCAGCAGTCTGTCTCAGTCAGGAGGTAATTCTTCATTTTTGCTATTACTCAGCCTATTCTTACAGCCTGTTGGTTCAGACAATTAGCCCTGGAGATGTCAGATGCCTTCTCCAAGTGTAGAGGAGCAGATACACACAGAAGCAAACTGAAGGGCAGAGAGTTAAAGAGGAATCTAGCTTTCATGCTTAGTCCACTAAGAGATGATTCTCTCGGCAGCCCCCATTGAAGAACCTCCATCCTCCTTTTTCTTATTTTCAAGAGAAAATCTCAACATTCCAAACTGAGTTGATAACTAGAGATAGAGATGGTTAAAATGGTCTAGATATATTTTTCTCCAAAGCAGCAACTGAAATATTTGTTTCATGAAAATTTTAAGAGATCTGTTTTGTACTGAAGATATGAACCACTGCTTAGTAATGAATGCAGTCAATAATTCATGCATTGACAGAACATCTGAAAGTAGACCTATCTGTGGTTAAATTTGGAATGGGTGTTTACAGCTATCCTTTCATATCCTTCCTGAGGTCTTCATAATATAAATCAGGGCACGTGGATTCCGCATTCAGTTTAAACCTGAATGTGAATTGCGTTCTGGGGATGGTTATTTTTCAGCTTTGGTTTTGTGTGCAGGTAGTCACATGTGTGGAAGCCTCTCAGCCATATACAATCTCACAGATTTCACTGCTGGCTCAGGTACAGAGTATTAAGCTTTGCCAAATCACAAAAGGCCTAAGTATGACAGAATAAGGCAGGAGAATCTTGATTTGCCTTAGGCATTTTTAAAAACTCCTACAGTAGGCAGTACTTAAAGCATTTGAGCATTTCAAATATTGCAATTCAAATTATAGTTATTTTGACTTTATCATGAGAAAAAAGAATCTTTCAGGGTGGGGCTTTTTGTGGGGGAGGGAAGGGAAGGGAAGGGAAGGGAAGGGAAGGGAAGGGAAGGGAAGGGAAGGGAAGGGAAGGGGGAAGGGAAGGGAAGGGAAGGGAAGGGAAGGGAAGGGAAGGGAAGGGAAGGGAAGGGAAGGGAAGGGAAGGGAAGGGAAGGGAAGGGAAGGGAAGGGGGAAGGGAAGGGAAGGAAGGGAAGGGAAGGGAAGGGAAGGGAAGGGAAGGGAAGGGAAGGGAAGGGAAGGGAAGGGAAGGGAAGGGAAGGGAGACTGTATTCTGTTAGCTTTTTCAATATTATTTTTAGAAGGAAATAATATGACCATAGTTTCTGCTTAATGACTATATACTCTCTGTGTCATTGGTTATCATTATTTCTCTGTTATTTAATATTGGGAACCTCTTTTCTGTCCTTTTTTTTTTTTTTCCCTGGCTCATCAGACTAGACCTGGAAACATTTCTTTTTTTTTTTTTCTAATATCAGAAAACTAGGAGTCTTTGTCATGAAAAGTGTTTTCACTTGAGGATTGTTTCTATAATAACTACTTTCAAAACCAACTAGTCCTCAAAGCACTTTGACAGGATATTTTCTAGGCTACTTAATGTCTTGGTCTGCAACAAACCTTTTGAATGTGTTACTACTTGTTGGCTGGATCAGTGTTCCCGAGTTAAATTTATTAAGAACTTTGAAATTTTAAAGAGTTTTTTTTTTCCTGAAAATGGAACATAATACTTCTGGATCATTTAGAATATTTTAAAATAAATATTTTTAAGTTATTTAGAAATGTATTGAATTCAGAATACTACATTGTAGTATTACATAATTGCAGCACTAAATAATTTGAAACTCTTGACCCTATTTTATAATTATTAGCATCCCACACCTATATACCGAAATCATGCTCATAATTTCCCTGTCATGGTTCACCTTGCAACTGGAAACCACATTTACAATACATCAGGTTGAAAGAGACCTTCAAGATCACCGTGTCCAACCCATCAACCAATCCAACCCACCTAAACAACTAAACCATGGCACCAAGCACCCCATCAAGTCTCCTCCTGAACACCTCCAATGAAGGTGACTCCACCACCTCCACAGGTAGCCGATTCCAATGGGTAATCACTCTCTCTGTATAAGAACTTCTTCCTAACATCCAGCCTAAGGTGCTAAAATTGCTGCACTGCTTGTTTTCACAGATAAGACCACGGTCACTGCCTTTTGGCCTTTCAAGAAAACACAGCAAAAAATGTACCAGAAGCTTCTTTCTTCATGTCTACAAAGAGACATACAGCACATTCTGTAGCCGAAGATACTAAAATAAAGCTTTAAGTGGGTCAAATCTTACAGTCTGTGTTCAGGCAGAAATCCTGAGTCAAAATGTAAACATCTAACAGTCATTGTTTTTCAACATTGCCTGTTTTTTGCACTTGCTGTTGACTATTTAGGCAGTAATGTCAAACAGTATTTGCTACAAATTAATTTTGCTTAAAAAAAAATCAATAAATAAACTGGGGGGAAGAGAGTGGATCAGTGCAAAGCTCAGAGCAAGGTGGAAGACTTGAGAGGACTGAGGAGAGGACAGAAGACTGAGGGAGCTGGGATTGTTTGGCCTGGAGAAGAGGAGGCTCAGGGGCGACCTCATTGCTCTCTACAACTACCTGAAAGGTGGTTGTAGCCAGGAAGGGGTTGGCCTCTTCTCTCTAGCAACCACCACCAGAACAAGGGGACACAGTCTCAAGCTGCACCAGGGGAAGTTTAGGCTGGAGGTGAGGAGAAAGTTCTTCACCGAGAGAGTGATTCGTCATTGGAATGGGCTGCCCAGGGAGGTGGTGGAGTCACCCAGCCTGGAGGTGTTGAAGAGTCCTGGGGGATTGGACGTGGCACTTGGTGCCATGGTCTAGTCATGGGGTCTGTGCTTACAGGTTGGACTTGATGATCTTTGAGGTCTCTTCCAACCTGTAATACTGTGATTTAGAGTCCAAATGCAGGTTGTGATAACATCAAGCAATGTAAAATGTTATTGATGAACAGGCACGCTGAAGTAAATTTCAGGGTAAATTGTAAGAACTTAAATATCAGAATCTCTTCCCTGAGGTGAATATTTTTATTCCAGGGAAGTCAAGCATGCCATTATTTTGCTATTATTGTACTACAGCTGAATTCTAATACAAATTTAATAGACAACCAATTTTTTTTTATAACTTTTAATGCAATTTATTGTCTATTTCAGTTGTGCCAATAATATCAAACTCTTGCTCACTGACTACCTTGCAAAGCTTTGGTAGTAAATGCACTGGTTAGTGGTGACAATGGTCCCACTGAAATTAATTCTTATTAAAAAAGAAGAAAGCATTAAGTGAGGAAAAATTCATATGGAAGTGGTAGAAATCTAAAATTCCCAAGACTGTTCACAGGAGTAAACATTTTGTATAGTGGTAAATGCAGGATGAAGCAGAAAAATAATGGTCTTGTTTCTGTCTCTCCCAAAATACTTACTTTAAACAAGCACTTCAACTTCCCTGTGGAAATAAAATGTTACAGACTCAATACTAAGAAGTTTCTTAAAGATATGCTGCATTAGATACAGCAAAATAAGCCTTTTTCTTTTAAGAAAATGTATAGAGTTTTCTCTTTAAGTGAAGCGGCTTCTTTCTACAGAAAATATGTTTCCGATTACGGCCTTCAGGCACCTTAGACTTCAGTAGTACCAGAAAAATTTGTGTAATTTAACAAACATGCTAGCCATAATTCCTCACTGTTAATGATAATGAAGTGGAATTTTCCATTTATACTGGCTTGAGGTATACCTAATTAAATGCCATACTGGGGAGGAAGAGGGAAGGATAAAAATACCCAATTCCACTTTAGAGCTTTGTTTTTTTGTCCTGCAGAACATAAGTACAGATACTTACTGCCTCCTGCAAGGTAAACTTCTGTGTGTGTCTGTGGCAATGCATCCAAAACACATCCCCTTCCCGTGGAGCTGGGATGGGGGTGAAGATCAGAAAGTGTAGGAAGAATGGTAAGGAGAAAGGCATCTTCCCCCTCTTTCAAGGCCCTATCAGCTGACACCTGGGCCCCTTTCCCCAAGTCACATGTCAGGGGCAGATCCCTGGTCCAGCACAAGCCTGGGCAATGCAGAACCTGATGCTGATCAGTTTCTTGCCCATTTTTGGCATGTGGAATATGATCTGTGGCATTAGAGGCACAGGACAGGCCATGACCTGATATAAAATGGGTTTGCTAGAGAGCACAGGAGGCTCCTCCTGGATTTTCTCCCCTGCATGTGTGGACCACACATCACAGTCCAGAAGGATTCCTTGAGAAACAGAGACACTAGGAGGACCACCCCTAACTGGAACCAGCATTGTGAGTATATTTGGAACCTGCCTAAGACTCTGGGGAGTACCTTGTCTTGTTAGCAAGGGCAATATCACAGTATCACAGTATCACAGTATCACAGTATCACTAAGGTTGGAAGAGACCTCGAAGATCATCGAGTCCAACCTGTCACCACAGACCCCATGACTAGACCATGGCACCAAGTGCCACATCCAGTCCCCTCTTGAACACCTCCAGAGACGGTGACTCCACCACCTCCCCAGGCAGCCCATTCCAATGGCGAACGACTCTCTCAGTGAAGAACTTTCTCCTCACCTCGAGCCTGAACTTCCTCTGGCACAGCTTGAGACTGTGTCCCCTTGTTCTGGTGCTGGTTGCTAGAGAGAAGAGGCCCTACCCTTCAGGTAGTTGTAGAGAGCAATGAGGTCGCCCCTCAGCCTCCTCTTCTCCAGGCTAAACAACCCCAGCTCCCTCAGCCTCTCCTCACAAGGCTTGTGCTCAAGGCCTCTCACCAGCCTTGTTGCCCAATATACTGCCCTTGGGTTCTATCATTTTCCAAATAGTGATCTGTAACCATTTGTACCTATTCCTGTACTCTGGGAGATACTGTGCAACCCAGCAACGAACCTGTAAACAGCATTTTTCTAAATCTGTATATAAGATATGCAGGTGGTGGGATTTCTAAATCAATAAAGTAATGTACATTTTTATTAATTCCCCGCCTGCACCCCTTTATTTGTAACATCGTCGCACCCTGAATGATGCTGTAACCGCCTACACTTGTGGATAAGAAGTGGGCTGGATGTGCAGTGACAGCAATATGTGGGAATACATATTTATGTATCATCACATATCCAAACTACTGGATAAGCTGTAAGAGGAGGAGAAAACAGTACCTTTTGCTACTGTTGCAAGAAGATGGGATGAGAAATACCATCTCTATAAAGGTTAGTATATGTAGATTTGCACTTGGTTCTTGCACAGGTCTGTGAAGACAGCTCATGTCTGCATGAGCTTTCACGCTTTCAGAACTTTCCTCCTGGTATGGACTAGAAGCAAGTATGTGGTCACTCAGTGGAATTTGTCAGTTTGGTGGTTCAGTAGAACACAGTGGCTTCTTGTCTCAAGCTACAGACTTGGAGACAAAGCCAATAAAGAGATCCCATAGCAAGGCATCAGCAAAAGCAGTATCACAGCTTCCTGCCTCCTGATACATATTTCTAGATTATGTAAAACTGGAAATACTAGGATTTTTTAACTATATGAGACAGATGGGGAGGGAGAAAGGGAGAGAGAGCAAGCCAGCCATAACAGTTCTGGGAAAGATCTCTAGTAAATAATTGATTTAGTGTTAAGATGTCATGCAGAGTAGAATAGAATAGGAACTGGCCATTAGAAAGTATGGCGAAATACATGGAACAAACAAATGTACACAGTAAAAAGCAACATATCAAAATGCTGCTGACACAGAAAAGGGAAAAAGGGAAAGGGGATTAGGTGAGAATTATAGTAATAAGGTCCTGTAGCAGTTGATTGAGATTACACAAGAATAATAACTGAGGGGAAGCCAAGAGAGAAGCACCACAGTGCCACATTAGTTTATTAACATATGGGAGAGAATTTGCTTGAGCTATTAAGTTTCATTTGTAGTAAATTCCAAGGGCAGTGAATCCTCAATTAATTTTTCCATAAAGCCTCAGAGATGCTTCAAGGCTTGTCCAGATCATTAGGATTACTTTACAGGCACATAACAAAAAGATCATGAAGAAGACAATTTTCCAAGTAATCCAAGACAAATTCAGTGCCAGAGCAGGCAAAAGCTAAATATTAACTGCACCTAAGTAACAAAAGAATTGAATGTTTTCCTTCTTCCATCTCAGAAGCAAGTCCAACATCATAAATTCTTTAAAAACACACTTTTTCTTAGCTTTTCTGACCATAAAAGTGTAACATATTTAACGATGAGTGCTTAAACAGACAACAGGTTATTTTTCTCTCTTCATGGGGAATTGCATTTTGTGCAGGTTAACAGACAATTCAGTATTTAAGTGTCTTGTTGTACATGTAATACGTCATGTAAATATTCACTGCTGACTGATCCTAGGCTATGCATACCCCTGTTTGTCCACTGTGTAGTGAAGTGACAGAATAATTGTTATTTTGAATAGCCCTGGGACACCTAGTGAGCCTCAGATAATGACAAACACAGAACTGAGACTTGTAAGAATACTTATAGGTTATGTTGCAGAGGAAAGACTTCAGAAGAATTTAAGATCTGCCTGAAGTGACCTTTTATAAAAGCAGTGACCTTTGTTGCAATATTTCCTCTTCCATTTAAGGCAAAACTGTGCCTTTCACACAGTTCTAGGGTACCCTACAAACGCTCCAGGCTCTCATCCTTCTGGGGGATTTTAACCACCCCAACATCTGTTGGAAAAGCAGCACAGCTAGCCAAAAGCAATCCAGGAGGCTCCTGGAGTGCCTAGATGACAATTTCTTAAGACAAGAAATTAACAGCCCTACTCAAGGAGATGTGTTGTTGGACCTGGTTGAACATATGCGTGTGAAGTCATCAGCTGCTGGTCCAACTAAAGGGCAAGCAGGGGCTACACAGGAAATGGAAGAAGGGACAGGCGTCCTGGGAAGACTATAGGGATGTTGCCTGGCTGTGTAGGGATGAAGTCAGGAAGGCCAAGGCACAGCTGGAACTGAACTTGGCAAGGCATGTGAAGAAAAACAAGAAAGGCTTCTACAGATACATTAACCAGAAGAGGAAGGTTAAAGAAAGAGTCCCCCACCTGATGAGCAACAGTGAGGAACTTGTATCAATGGACGAGGAGAAGGCTGCGTTTCCTAACAAGTTTTTTGCCTCAGTCTTCACTGGCACCCCCCTCTCCTCCTTGCTATCATGTTGATGGCCAACACGTTGGAGACCAGGGTCACATGGTTCCTGTAAGTGAAGACAAGGTGCAGGATCAGCTGCAGAACAGGTTTTACTGTAAGGGTCACAGAGCACTGGAACAGGCTGCCCAGAGAAGTTGTGGAGTCTCCTTCTCTCGAGACTTTCAAGACTTGCCTGGATGTGTTCCTGTGTGACCTGCACTAGATTATATGGTCCTGCTCCAGCAGAGGGGAAGATTTCCAGAGGTCACTTCCACCCCTTGCATCATGTGATCCTATGATAATCTTCATCAATCTTTGGATGTCACCTTTGTGTTTCTCAAAACTATGTATTGTGAATGTATTTTCCCTTCTTCAGCCCTTAGATCTCTGTTGGTATTGTCTGGTGAAGAGAACGAAATTAAATATGTGGTACGATCTTTTATTGCATTTCTTTAAGATAAGGAAATATATTGTGTTTCTCAAAACTATGTATTGTGAATGTATTTTCCCTTCTTCAGCCCTTAGATCTCTGTTGGTATTGTCTGGTGAAGAGAACGAAATTAAATATGTGGTACGATCTTTTATTGCATTTCTTTAAGATAAGGAAATATATTTCTTTAACTTCAGGAAACATTAACTGCTGACAGTATTTATCCCCACAGACTGCAAAGAGCAAGTAGGCTACACCTAAGTCCTGGGCTCAAAAGCTGCTGAAGTTTAGGGTAATCTACCACAGCCCCACTCCGCTACTTGTACCCCAGAATTCCTTCCTGTTTCAGACAGCAAATCAGAGCAAAAAAAATGCATAGGTATTTTACTATGTATTGGTCTTAATGAGTGACACTGCTGCTTCCCTTGTTTTTTAGTGTAATGGAATAGGCTCCATTTACATTTTATCTACATCAAAAGTAAAACAGCCTTCAGAGAGCTGCTCTTCTTCCTGTAACACTGGACAGCCGACAGGGTCTCTGTTACGGTGTGCTCCAAACACCCCTTCCCCTATCTCCATTAGCGGAGGTTTGAATGAGGAAAGACAAAGGCACGAAATTGCCTTCCAAGGTGCGAAATTGCCTGGGGACAGGTAGTTAGCGACCATTCTTCCCGCCAGGAAGCCAGCTGAATTTGGGAACTATGTTTAGCAGTGTGCTTCGCGCCCATTGTACATTGGCTTTGGACGCTTTCTCTAGAAATGCCTTAAATAGAGTGGCCAGAAAGCGATCGGGGCTCTCGCATCACCTTGCTCACTCCACTCGGACCTGGCTTGTCCCTGGACTCTGCCTGCCTGAGGTCCTGCTCCCTGCCTGGCATGGAGTGACCCTGCTTGCCGCGAAGCCCGCGGCTTTCTTGCAGTACTGTTGCTCACAAGTTTTGCCTCGTGGCAGCCGTGTCTGCGGACACTTAGATTCTGGCGGGTCCTTATGCAGCGTTATCCACAAATTGGATTATAAAACCTGCAGTTCTGGAGGCTGCCACAGATGAGATACCTAGGGAACGACTCCAAATTCCTGCTCCGTCTTCCTCGTGAGTACCACCTGGCGTTCTCATCGACTTTCCCAAGGTTCCTGGCCTGCCTCTGATTAGAAGTGGGGTGAAGCTATTTTGTGGCTTAGCCTTCTCCATTTTCTGAAGTCTCTAAATTGCACTAAAGTTGCCCATAAGCATCCTGGTAGAATTCGTGACCGAGTAGAATAAATAATTTAATCAGTTTTCTACCTAATTTTGCGGCAGGGGTTTTGGCAAAAATAAAGATAACTCTGTTTTTATAATTCCCGCCTCGTTAATTCAGCCCCTATCAAATCAGTCTCCTACTCTTGCCTTTTCCTCCCTTCCTTTGATGTTCCTGGAGAAAGATGATCTGCGTAAATAGGAAAGGAGGCAGCAAGCAAACCTTCTGGTTTCAACTGACTAAGTCACATCCATACCATTTGCTCAGGGCTCACAGCAAAGTTACAACTGCAGCCTGTCTTGGGAAGATCTTCCTATATCTCAGCCAGATCAGGCTACTACGGGTTGACACTGGAGTGGGAAAGGTAAGGTAATTCAGCACATGAAGGACATATGAAAAGTTAAAATTTCCCAAGAAAACAGATTTTCAGTTTTGGAAATGTAAAAGCTGATATAAAATTAGTGTCTCCTTGTAATGTGTAGAATGAAGTTTCTAGTATCATACTCCTGTTGTATCTCAGGTTCAGTTTCCATGTGGTGTAATTATCTATAAATGTCTCTTTAAATGAATTGTACTGTCAACAAACATTACTGCTGAGTACTCAACAACATCCTGTGATCCTGTTTAAAACAAATAGAAACAATGAGAAGACAAAGAAGTATTAAAAGACCAGGCATCTATATCAGTTACCATGGAAGTTGTTGGGGGTTTTCCACTCATATTTACCAAATTCTTCAGAATTATACTCCCTTTAACTGACAGTATTTTATTGCCCAGCTGAAACAGGGCAAGGCTTAGTGTACCACTGAAGAAAATGGAGTATCTGTTTTTAAACTTTTTAAGATCACAGAACACAGGTTTAATTTCTGGATATTAATTTTTTGTTCTGAAATTTGAGTCGGTTTCTGTTTTTCAAAACTGAATAAAATGTCAGAAAGAGACACTCCTGTTTTTTTACACAAATTTTCCATCTGTTCAATGAAAACCAAAAGTATAGTACATTTGAAGTTGGAGCATATTATGTTATATTATGGTAAATTGTTTCTTGTATGACAAAAAACTAGGAAAATGGATAATATATGTACTACATTTTAGTATATTTGAACTGGTGTTACCAGTAGTAAAATTTTTTTTCACACATTTCTAATTGTACTATACCTAAATCAAGTGTAATCTGCCTTCTTCTGCTCCAGTTTATTTCTGAAGAAAAGGCAATTTTCAGCTTCAAACTGTTTTGTATAACCCAATGTAATCATGTAGAGAATGAATTAATGAAAGCATCATTTTCATTTTATGCATTAGTATAATCTAGTATTTGCTTTTGTTCTGTGTTAAGTCAAAGAGTTTCAGTTACCTAAGAAGGAATAGCTCTGAAGCATGGAGGCTATCACTTTAATTTCTAATGCAATTCAATCCTGTATTTAGGTCCAATTATCCTTATTCATATCCAGAGGACCAAGCTCTTATATATAATCATACAGACTGCGTGGTTATACAATCCATAGAGAAAGCCGCACAAGCTGGGCAAAAAGAGAACGTTCCTTCCTGCAATCCAGTTGCTATTACTGCATTAAGATCCTGCAGCTGCTATAGAAAATAGACGCTTTTTCTGAGCAGATGTGGACTTTCCCATCATGATACTACTCTAAAAAGATTCCAAATTATCTCCTGGTTTTCAAGATTACAGAACTAGAGGCTTCTTTAGCTTTGAAAGCTGTTCAGATTGTGACCAAAATCATTCAGTAAGGAAAGTCAATATTTTGACTGCAAAATGGGATTAAATAATTTTGTTTTACTGCTCAAAAATCATTTCATTTAACCATCACGTCTTGATGTTCCTTATACAATGAAGATAACTGACTTATCAGTGAGTTGTGATTTGTTCTGAGGTTTCATAAGTAACAGAGCTTACAAACTCATGAAAGCAGGGTTAAGGAAAAAAAAATCCAAATGAAATCCAAGCACTTAAACTATACTCTACATTTTATGGGTGGTCCTTTAAGAGTAGAGGGTTTTTTTGCACATTACATATGTTGTCTTTGCCTGCCTTTATTTATATGTATCCATATATAAACATACATATGTACACATGCATCTGTAGTAATCAGTGAGCTGACCTACAAAATGGTATAAATAATACCAGCACTTTATTGGACTGCTGAAACATTAACAGCTCCATTTTGACCACACAGTTGAAGAATACTAAGGCATTCCATGTGATCTCGAGAAATTTTATTTATTGTAACCATCAAGGCAAGTTTATATATGACATTACAATGCACTGTGGGTTGTTAAATTGTTAGTAGGCATTTCCAAGGAAAAAAAGAAAAGATTAATGAGCTCCAAATACTAAATAAATGAAGCTGTACTTTGAGTCCAAATTTCAGTTTACGCTTAGGATATACTGTAATAGTCTAAACTTGTCATGCAGCCACGAAAGTGCTAAAAGCTTTCAAAACAAAACATATCCAGATGATGGAAGCCACTTTATCCTCAAGGTAATGGATCTCTGTATTAAATACCATAACATACATATAATAAAATGCATGTAATGTGATATTTTCAGAACCATTTACAGAGCGCTGTGTACAGGTGTGGAAGGAAGTTTTAAATATCTCTTTCTTGTTAGAAGAACTCTTCCAGAATTGGGGCCACAGTTACTACCTCTGCTGCATGTGTGTAAGTGTAAACACACTGGGGAAGGAGGATATTCACATCTGAACAAATTGCTTGCCAAAAATGTTCTTTGGGAATTCAGATTTAATTGCTTTCTCGAATTATTGCATAAGGAGCTGTTGTCACCTTGTTCCCTGTATATTGTTGCCATTAACTATTAATGGGACTCCAACATCTAGAGTTCAGGGAGAGTGTCAGTTTGCCTGTCTTTGGTCACGGTCTGCTCAGTTTGCAGTTTGCAAGCACTGTTCCTTTGGATAGAGATTCTCAGCTTGTTTGTGGATATGTGATGGCTTCTTACCCAAGCAGAGCTCAAAGTTTTCTGGTGATTTTAATTGTTCACTCTTCACATTGCTATGACTGCATCATCTCCATGTTTGAACTGCTGTACTTCTGCAAAAAGTGGCTATGTAAAAATAGCACTGCCTAACTCAGCTCTGCTCCCTCTAGGTATTTGGAGCTGCTGACCAACAGGCAGGTATTTTTAGTTCTACTCCTTTTAGCCCTCTAAAATCAACACAGGTATGCCTGTGGTCTGAGAGAATGCATTTATTCCACTGATGCACTGAAAATGTTTCAGATTTTTTCACTTATGTCATTTTCATCACAACTGAAAACAAAGTAAGTCTTTGATCAAGAATGGTAGATGGAACTACTCTGAATGAGTATTCTGTACCAATGCTAATATTGCACTTAGCTTCTCCTTGCTCCCTCCTGCATGATAACTTACGGCTTGATAGCTTAGATAATTTTTTATTACTTTTGGACTTATTATTTGGTGCATTATTCTTTCGGATTAAATCATTGCTTTTGCTGCAAATCAAAAGACCCACAACAAACAACCTTCCAAATATGCCAGTTAATTATGTCTGGGTTAAATATTGTAATCTTTTATTAGTCCTTTGGGCACTCGCTATTTGGAAAGTGTTGGACACTGTTTGGAACATCTCTTTTGCGGTAAGAGTTGTACTTTAGGATCCTCAGTCATGTCATCAATTAAGTTAAACTGTGAATGCTGTTTTGACGTGACCAAGGAATCTGACCCAGAGACACTACACTTTTCTACAGCAGTCATCATGTCACTCAGTCAGATAATATTAATGCCTGGAGAGAAGCAACCTGCTAAGAGAAGTAAGTTGCAACTGACTTGCTTGAATTCAAGGAAAACTTTTTAAGTTTTCAGATGTTTAATTTTAAGCTTTTGGCTGTAGAATTCACATTTGTTTGGATCATCTTAACTCTCGCTGACCTTGGCAACGCTACAGGGGAGATATTTTTCTGTGAATAAGCTATTTCTGAATAAGTAGTCTAGTGTATTAGGCACACAATTTTTAATAGCAGACTTAATGCTATACCTATCATTTCTCTTTCTGCAAAGTAGTCTTTAAAAGAGCAAGCACAGTTATTGTGGAAAATAGTATCCTCAACAGTCAGGGCACAATGTCTTTCTAGCCCTGATTTGTGAATAAAGAAAATACATTTCAATTTTTCCTAATTTGCTGAAGCTGTGTGGTATCCTGGGTCATGGAGACTGCAGCAATGTCCAGGCGTCAAATACCACAGAGGACAATGAGCAAGCTCTGTTAATGATATCTTGTACATGTAAGTGAGACTATTTCCTTTGTCATCATTAGGACAAAGATACCTGTTTGTGAAAGTCGTTAAAAAATATCTTGCTCCCCACAGACCTGGATGAGGATCTTCTGATTTATACAACTACCTCTCAAGGCATATACTGAAAACCTGGCTGCACTGGAGTCCTTTAAAATGTCAATATGATTCTAGGCAGGTGCAGGATGTGTGCTAATAAAATCCACTGCAAAGGCAGTGATTAGAAATATATTTACAGATTGGGATGAATTTTTAATTAATATCTTAGCACTTCTGTCAGACGCTTGATAGGATCCTCTCTGGAAATTCTTACTGTTCAAGAACACTGAGTACTTTGAGTTTCAAAGAGTGAGTGCACCAAAATGATATGTCTGACATCTCCTTGCACCCTAATATTTCTGAAAATTACTCAAGTTTTGGCAATCACAGCTGATGATACAGTAGAGCAGAAAAAATGATATACGGTGTGCAAAAGAAAGAGAACTGGAGGAGCTCGAATAAATAAAATCAAGCTATGAGGAAAATAGAAGGAAGTGGGGGCGGGGAACAACACATGAAACAGATAAATTTGGGAACCTGACAGGCCATCAACACAACAGTATGGAAAGGAAGAGTGAAAAATGACACTTCGAAGATATAACCGCAACAGCCATAATAAAATGCACAAATGGGCATTCTTCCCATACAGTCTTTCTCCTTCCCACACTGTAGCTCTATATGTCAAGGCCATGTAATTTTGGCAGTTTAAAAACAACAACAACAACAAAAAAAAACAAACCAACAACAAAGAAAGCCTAGCTAAACTAAAGCCTACTCAAGTAAATGATGTATCTCTCTCAAATGGAGAATTGCACTGTGTAGCAATTTCATCTGAGTGTGAGTGAGAGTCAAAAGAGAAAAAAATGAAATGAGAAGGAAATGAAGCTAAGTAATTGGAGAAAAAAAGAGATGTCATGAATTGGAAATTAGTTTTGCTTTGAGGTGCTGACTCAGATGCATAGCTTTCCATAAAAGCTACAGTAAGAATAAAAATAGACCAGAATTTTGGTTATGAATAATAATAAAAGAGACTTTTATTTGCTTCATATGCTTCAGAAATACCCAATTCTTCTGCTTATGAATAGGAAAATAGAAAATCTGTCCTATCATTCTTTCAGACTTTGAGCCTTAGTCTCAGATCTGAAATCTGCAAATAGAAAATGAAATGGAATATCGAGCTCGCTTTATTTCTTCTTTATTTATAATCATTCGGATGGATGGCAAAATAAATAAAATTTAGGTGGAAAAAGGAGATCATCTATAGGCATTTTGATACAGGTGATCAAATAGGTAAGTACCAGACTTTTTCTTCACACTTCATTAATGTGTGAAAAAAGACCAGTGTGCATGGGTGATATTAAAAAAAATATTAATGAAAGTGGTATACATTGTTAAGGGAAAGAGTTGAGTATTAGTGCCTGGCATTTTTTCCTGATGTCTTTGCAGTATCAGTATCCTACATGCTACTCTTACCTCTGGAATATGTTTTCAGACTTTAGTCTCTTTGTTTCCAGTTTCTGAATATTCTCTTTTGAAAGCTCATTATTATTCTTCCATTGTCTGATATTATGTCTTCATCTTTTCCTCCATTACTGTTCAAAATACTTTTTATTATCTATGAAGTTACAAAGGGCAGAGAGAGGAGAAGGGGCACAGAGTGATAAAGATGGAGGGAGTGAAGGAGAAAGTAGAGAATGAGCAAAGGGCAGAAGGAGGGAGTATAAAAGTTTAAAAAAAGTCAAAAAATAAATTGAAAAAGTAAAAGAAACATAGAAAGGGAAAAAAAGGAAAGAAAACAAAAAAGAAAAGGAAAAACTGAAAGAGAAAAAGAAAAAAGAAAATGAAAACATGGGTAAAGAACTTGGCCACTTGGGTGGCCGCACCCAAGTGTGGCTGTCAATGGATCCATGTTCAAGTGGAGGCCAGTGACAAGTGGAGTCCCTCAGGGATCAGTACCAGGGCCAGCCTTGTTTAACATCTTTGTTGGTGACACAGACAGTGGCATTGAGTGCACCCTCAGCAACTTCTCTGATGACACCAAGACGTATGGTTCAGCAGACAGGCTGTAGGGAAGTGATGCTATCCAGAGGGACCTTGACAGGCTGGAGAGGTGGGCCCAAGCCAACTTCATGAAGTTCAATAAGACCAAATGCAAGGCCCTGTATCTGGGTCAGGGTAATCCCAAACAACAATATAGGCTGGGCAGTGACTGTCTTGAGAGGAGCCCTGAAGAAAAGGACTTGGGGGTGCTGATGGATGAGAAGCTCAACATAAGCCACCAGTGAGTACTTGCAGCCCAGAAAGTAAATTGTATCATGGACTGCATCAAAACAAGTGTGGCCAGCAGGTTGAGGGAGGTGATTCTTCCCCTCTACTCCACACTGGTAAGACTCCACCTAGAGTACTGCATCCAGTTCTGGAGCCCCTATTAGAAGAAAGATATAGACATGTTGGAATGTGTCCAGAGAAGGGCAGCAAGTATGACCAGAGAGCTGGAGCACCTCTCCTGTAGAGACAGACTGAGGGAGTTTGGGCTATTCAGTCTGGAGAGGAGAAGGCTCCAAGGAGGCCTTATTGTGGCCTTTCAGTATCTTAAGGGGGCCTACAAGAAAGCTGGTGAGGGACTTTTAGGGTGTCAGGTAGTGATAGGACTAGGGGGAATGGAGCAAAAATAGAAATGGGTGGATTCAGATTGGATGTTAGGAAGAAGTTCTTCCCCATGAGGGTGGTGACAAACTAGAACAGGTTGCCCAGGGAGGTGGTGGAAGCTTCATCTCTGGAGGTTTTTACAGCCAGGCTGGATGTGGCTCTGAGCAACCTCATCTAGTGTGAGGTATCCCTGCCCATGGCAGTGGGGTTGGAGCTAGATGATCCTTAAGGTGCCTTCCAACCCTGACAATTCTATGATTCTATGATGAAAAAAAGAGAAATAAAAAGAAGAACTAAAAACTTTCCCTACTAGCCAGTCAGAAAGAAAAATGATGGGTTCTTCCGGCACTGTGGAGAGGAACTGTCATGATAGCACCAAATGAGTCTCAGCACAAACCCAGACAGACCCTGATGTGTGTAGACATGGTCCCCCTCTCTCCCACCTCCTTCCTGCAGAAAGTTGGGGTAGTGCGGGAAAAGGAACAAAGGGGACAGGACCATGAGTGTCTGGTAAAGAAGTCTGCTTCTGGGTTAAGAACACATGTACTGGCTACTGCTCCTGCCTGACCAGGCCTGTGTTTCTGCCTTTTATGGCTACAGCCTGGCAGAACCCCTTTTCATTGGGTAACTATGTGCTGGCTTCAGTTGTCCTGTTGGCCCAATTGAATCTCGGGCAAGATATATATAGAGAGGCCAATTTCTAGTCATCTTGCCTTGCTTAAGCCTTGCCTTGCTTGAATTTTCTTGGACCTGTCTGGCTTGAAGTTGCCTCGAGTTGCATCACCTTGAGTTACCTGGTTCAGAGCCTGAGATAAAGCCATTAGCCTACACACTGCAAGCTAGATAAGCCATGAGCCTTGGAGCTGGAGCCAAGCCTCACCTCCCCTTGCAACTAGAATTTTGTCATGCCTCAGTTTACCCAGACAAGTCAAGAGCCCTTCACAATAGTGTCATACAGCCCAACATCCTGCTGAAGCCTGACCAGCCCCGAGAACATGTGGCACTTTCTGCCAGCAGCCAGCCATGCCAGTGCCACATGAGAGCACCCCAAAAGCCTCAACAGCTAATACACAGCAGCAGCTCCTCTCCCCACTTGGGTGACAAATCAGCTGTGAGTAATTAATTCATTGCCTCTTTGGCTTAAAGGTTCTTGTCTTCCCCCCATCCCCACAGTTGAGCACCATTTCACTCCTGGGGATTCTCTATTACCCTGTTATTTCCTCCTGGTTTGCATGTTATATTTCCCTAAATACTGTACATTGCCACTGTAAATATATATTCTAACCCTACCTGGAATCTATTTAATACAATTTTGATGATTTTTCATATCAACAAACATTAATATTTGTATTAATACCCGTATTTTCCTTATAGTTTATAAATTAAATAAATTGTGTGATGGGAACATACTCCTCTGAGTATCTTGTCATACATGATTGGTGATGGGGGCTAAGAAAGTAGTATACCTAATGATGTGTGCAACAGTCTTGCCATGCTTATTAGAGGCTTTGCTTTTCCTCACAACTTCTCTCAGAGAAGGAGTTTATTGTTTCTAAAGAGATACTCACTCTTCCTTATGGTTACCAGTAAGGCTTCACTTCAGGAGCATACAAAGCTCTGTAACGATCGTGCTGATGAATACCACTAAGGTCTGGTAAAGCAGAATATCTTCCAGATACACTTTTTCTTTGCTTTTTGATGCTTTTAGTATGGATCTTTAAAAGCTGCCTTTAAAAGCTGTTTTTCCTTTCCATCAGCTCCTATAGCATATTTTCATTGTTCCAGATATTACAGATTGAAATCTACTGCAGCAACACTTATGCTGTGCTAGATGCAACGTGGGTACAGTTGCAGACAATTTCCTTGAATTGTGTAGAAATACAGTCAAACTGCCAAAAAATACATGCCTTGGGAGTTTACTTAAAGCTGTGTCCTTCAAACACTGTTTCAGACCTTCTTTGCAGATAGCTTTGGAATAATCTCTTCCTGTTGGAAAGAGTGTTGGATGTGATCATGAGATCATGAGAACTTTTACTTCCTGCCATTTCTTAAAAATATCATGTATGGGAGGGAATGGGGAGGAAGAAAACTAGAGTACTAATTGGCTAGAATGAAAAAATATTTTAGTGTGTTCTCAAGTTCTATCTTGTTTTGTAAGTGGAGGTAGCTTCTTTGGCTGATCTCCTTTATCTCCTTTTCTTTTCAATGTGTGTGTTTTGTAATAGACATGCAGTATATCTGGGTATTACATTGTTAACAAAACATTCTTTCCCTGTTAAACACAGCTCAGGGGAAAATCTACCAAACTGTTATTATCCCAAATAAGAATGACAGAGCTTTCTGAGATGTGAAGACAGCTTATAAGTGTTTGCCTTAAAATCCAACTAGTCAACGTCGCTTTTCCCCACAAGTGAGGTGCTGGAACACTGCAAAATTGCAATTCTATTTTTGGATGACTAAGAGCAGGGATTTGAATTAATGTATCCTGCCCAGAACACCTGAAAAAGCAGGCCATGTAGTCATTTTTATGGTTTCCTCTTGCCCCATGAATATTTAAATAGTTTGCACAGAATATCATGGGTCTGACAGGAAAGACTGAAGAAGATCTGCCCTTACCAAAATATCTGAGACTTCTTTAGTAACCTCTACGTGTTCTAAGTGGTCAGATCCCTACATCAGGAAAAGTCTTGACCCACTGCATTTGATGTCATTACATGAATCCTCTGAGCACTAGATTATTAAATAAAAATGGAAAATAAGGATACATTTTGCTTATCTAAAATGTCACTTCTCTTTCCTTTTATTTCAAGTATGCCAAAATAGAATAATTCTGTTTCAGACTGAACAGAATATTTGGCATGAACCCCAAGTGACTGGGTTTTCTTTTCAACAAAGTGCAAAACCAACTATACCTGCCAGAATGAAAAGAAAAAGAAAGAGAAAGAGAAAGAGAAAGAGAAAAAGAAAAAGAAAAAGAAAAAGAAAAAGAAAAAGAAAAAGAAAAAGAAAAAGAAAAAGAAAAAGAAAAAGAAAAAGAAAAAGAAAAAGAAAAAGAAAAAGAAAAAGAAAAAAAAAAAAAAAGAAAAAAGAAAAAGGAAAAGGAAAAAGAAAAACTAAATAATTAAAAACTAAATACCCCAAATGAAGTATTTATATTTCAATCCAGCCTTTAGATAAAAGGCTACATCTTTTGAATGGCTCTAATCACAGAAGTCATCACAGAATTGTCAGGGTTGGAAGGGACCTCAAGGATCATCCAGCTCCAACCCCCCTGCCATGGACAGGGACACCTCACACTAGAGCTGCTTGCTCACAACCACATCCAGCCTGGCCTTCAAAACCTCCAGGGATGAGGCTTCCACCACCTCCCTGGGCAACCTCTTCCAGTGTCTCACCACCCACATGGGGAAGAACTTTGTCCTAACACCCCATCTGAATCTTCCCACTTCTAGTCTTGCTCCATCCCCCCAAGTCCTATCACTCCCTGACACCCTAAAAAGTCCCTCCCCGGTTTTCCTGTAGCCCCCTTCAGATACAGGAAGGCCACAAGGAGGTCTTTTCATGGCATTAAGCACATCCAGATTGAAAAGACCAATCAGTACATGACCTCCTTTGAAAACACAGAACTAAAATCAGCATTCAAGAAATCATAGCTATGGTTTGCAGACCAATATCTCCTCTAATTTACTGCACTGGTAAAGCTGAGATATACTGCAGCTCTGAGAATCACCCCTGGAACAGTAAAAAGCTAGAGGCACAAATGTCAGCAAGTTTAAGTAAACAAAGAGAGAGTTATGCTAATTTACACGAGAAAGCTCAGCAAAGTGTTTGTTGCCAGGCTCAGGAAGGTGTTGCAAGGTTTTAATACCTCTTGTTTTCATTTTCTACACCAAAGGAGCAAGGTTAATAACGGTCAAGTTAGCCCATGGCTGGTACTTCTATAGTAAAAGAGCCAAAGGGACTGTGGATTTTGCAATTCTAAATTAATTACTCCGTATTAATAATCCCACAGGTATGTGAGACAGGTGCTTCATACAGAAAAAAATGTGCCACAGTGATCACAGAGCAATTTGAATGTTAAAGCCATTATACCTGTAGGATAAATTCCACGTTTAGTTATACAAAAGTAAAAATATGAACCTACTGCTTTGAATCTACATTTGCACAGGAATAGAATTACTGTGACTATGTCAATTCAGTTTATTGCCAGTTAGTATATCTGATTAGAGGGAGAAAAGTATCTGGCCAGTCCTAATCTACTGGACCTCCTAAAATCACAACAGTGATATAAATGACACTGAGGGATATGACACAAATTAGCAATTAAATGTGGAGAAATTAATATAATGGGAAAATCAGTAATACTTACACAGAATGTGTTGCAAGAGTATGAAGGGGCAAACATAAATGCTGGACACAGTTTTAAAATTTAGGCTGTAAAAAGATCTTTCATCTTTTGAGTAGGCTCATAAACTTTAGTGATAGGACATGCATATCTCTCTGTGTCATAATGTGGTTACCCATTACAGAGAGAGGAAGAGTTAGCTACTTACATTTTAATATGAAGAAGAGACTGAAGGTAATAGAGGATATTGGCTAGTATCTAGTCCTGAAAGCACCTGCTAATCTAATGAAAAGTTGCTCATCTGTAGAAAGCATTGGAAGGTGCAAGTAGCATTGAATGCTGGGATTCAGATAACAAAAGAGATTTGATGCTAATCAAGATGTCAGTTTGAGTGTCTGATACGTAAAAGCATAGCACAACTGCTTAAAAGTCCCCAGATAAAGCTTTGTCATATAAACTGTGTTGGACAAATATGAGACAGACTCTGCATGTGATGTGATGTTAGCATCTCCAGAAAAAAAAAAAAAAAAAAAAAAAAAAAAAAAAAAAAAAAAAAAAAAAAAAAAACACAACAAAACTGTCTCAATAATTGAATCCAAAAGATCAGAAGAGAGCTGCTTTAAGGCACTCATGACTTTGTGGACAACTTTGAAATGAAATCTGTTAGGACACAAAGTAGCATAAATACTTCTAATCAAATAGAGTCTGTGTATCTCTTCCTTGATTTTCCTCAATTAACAAAGGAAAATTGAATGAGGACTTTAATAAGGCCCAGACTGTCTCAGCTCTTTCCTTTATTCTAAAAAGGCCATCAAAGATAGATGGAGAAAATCAAGACACCCTCAGTTCCTTTGTCCTCCCAAGATTATTTTCTTCATTTTATGTAATTTGTTTCCAAATGTTTGAGTATGGATATTTTTCTGGTTCCTTCTGTTACAGCTTTAATACTTTCTGTTCTGCTGCTACTTCTCTTATTATGCCTGTTACTATTTTCCTCCCTTTTAGCTTTTCCACTTCAGAGATGCTTGTTGGCACTCCTGAATCCAAAAGGTATTTGTTTTCTAGCTGCAGTTTCCAATAAAGGTACCAGTTAAGTTTGTCAGAAGAATTTCTCTCTATCAGTCTTTCATACAGGCACTAGACTTTACCTGAGGCATTACTGGTCCTTAGACTCATTTTCTGTGAAACATGCTAAGAAAATATGGCCTGAGTCCTGAGGCTATCAAATGACATTCTGAGTGGAGGGACCATTGGGTAGACTATGCCTGAACAGAGCTCCATGCATCTGCCTCTGCTAGGATCAAAATACTCAGTTCCTGTCAGATCTCCCTTGAAATGCTGTTTACCAGGAAAAGCTAATGAATAAAACAATGTGTAATTAATCTGGAAAAGTAGAAGATTGTGTTCTTGATTATAAAATGGCAAACTTAGTTTAAAAAAAACCCCAAATCTAATCTTAAAACAGCCCCACAATCTTGGGCAATACTTCCATGGGAGACAGTATGTGTCTCCTGTAAGGTTTATCTACTCATCTTTTTCAAGAGTAGCTTAGTTTTAGTGAGTTAATTTAAATTCTATTTCTTTGTTTATAATTAATATTTCATTCTTATCTCTTCTATTGCCCACATAAGTGTAATTGAAGCATCATTTGAACTGTGGAGTGTTAGAATCATAGAGCAATCTGGGTTGGAAGGGACCTCCAAAAATCATCTAGTCCAACTGCCTCTGCAGTAAGCAGGGGCATACTCAAGTAGATCAGGTTGCCCAGAGCCCTGTCAAGCCTCATCTTGAATATCTCTAGTGATGGGGCCCCAACCACCTCCCTGGAGGGGAGGTCCTCTTCTAGCACTCCATCTGTTTTAATTAAAGCTGTACACTTTTGGGGTCTTCTGTTTTTAGTATTATTATTATTTCCTGTACCAAAGTACAATTGGAATATCTACTGCTTTCCCTCATTTTGTCTCATGTTCTATCATCATATGTACTATTCACATCTATCTTTGTTTCTCTCTTTCTTATACCAGGAGCTTAATTTTATTTTTTAGACCAAGTATGGCTGTCATAATTCTTTCTTTCTCCCTTCACATTCAGCAGTTTCATTACTAATTTCAGTTCTGCCTTTGTTCCTGTTTTTTTAATTTTTTTGTGTGCTTTTGTTTGGTTGGTTGGTTTGTTTGTTTGTGTTCCAGAAAGGAAAAGAAAGGAGGAAGAAATCAGATCTCTGGGGTTTACATTGCTGTGACTGCTTTTAATTATCACATTTTTTCAAGTTTCATATCTCCTTACCATCACAGTATTTTCAAGACTCTAGAAAAATGGATCAATCCTCTATTCTGTAGGAGTATTCATTTTGCATATTGTTGTGGGTTTGGTTGCACCCCAACAAATTGGAAATTTACTCCCTTTACCCCACAGAGTAAATTTACCACACTTTACTCAGAATTTTGAAAGTAAAAAATGAAATTATATTTACAAGTTCAAACTAAATAGTAAAGTGTAAAACACAATAAACATGTACAAGGTATAGTTACATATATTTACAGTTCAACAACATCAGAATATCGCCTTGTACAATAATGCAGCTCTCCCCCTCTGCCCTGGACACAAAGCCCAGAGAGGCTGTAGACAGACAGCCTCTCTGTAGCCCCACATTGTACCTCACCAGTCAAAACAAGAAGATCAGCCTAGCAGCATGCAAGGCCAGAAGGGAGATAGAACCACCAGAAGAGAAATGCTGGAGGCAGACAAGAAAAGAAGAAGAAAAGGCAAGTTTATGCTACAAAATATGAGATATTCATCAGGCCAATGAAATGAGATAAACTTACCTTGCATTATCACAGTATCACAGTATCACAGTATTGCCAAGGTTGGAAGAGACCTCAAAGATCATCGAGTCCAACCTGTCACCACAGACCTCATGACTAGACCATGGCACCAAGTGCCATGTCCAGTCCCCTCTTCAACACCTCCAGGGACAGTGACTCCACCACCTCCCTGGGCAGCCCATTCCAATGGTGAATGACTCTCTCCATGAAGAACTTCCTCCTCACCTCCAGCCTAAACTTCCCTTGGTGCAGCTTGAGACTGTGTCCCCTTGTTCTGGTGCTGGTTGCTAGAGAGAAGAGACCAACCCCTTCCTGGCTACAACCACCTTTCAGGTAGTTGTAGAGAGCAATGAGGTTGCCCCTGAGCCTCCTCTTCTCCAGGCTAAACAATCCCAGCTTCCTCAGCCTCTCCTTATAGGGCTTGTGCTCAAGGCCTCTCCCCAGCCTTGTTGCCCTTCTCTGGACACGTTCAAGTGTCTCTATGTCCTTAAACTGAGGGGCCCAGAACTGGACACAGGACTCAAGGTGTGGCCTAACCAATGCAGAGTACAGGGGCACAATGACCTCCCTGCTCCTGCTGGCCACACTATTCCTAAGTCCAATGCCTAGAACTATTTATACTTACATTAGAATTATCTGAAAAAAATAAAGCATAGCCTTAAAACAGTGACAGACATGCTGGAAATTCTGCATGTCTATATACTTATCAGGTTTACTCTAACCTGTGATACTTGGAAAAGTCTTTCAGAAGTTGGACAAGACTTAAAAGTCACTTTCTGATCTGGGATGTGACACATGTTGATTGCATATTAGAAGGATGTGCCTAGTAATTTACCATCTCAATCTGTTTTTACTTTTCCACCCCCCATATAGTGTCCCCTGCAACCCAGGTTCTCTCAGTATGCAGAGAACTACAGCATTCTCTGATTGATCCCTGGCTGGAGGATTGCTGAGGATATTTAGGCATAACTGGAGAAACCATACTTGATTGATTCATAACAAAGATGGCACTGTTACCACTTTGCATGGTTTTTCTAGAATTCCTAACCTTATTTGTTCTTTTGGAACTTTATGCAAAGTGGCCATTCCAGTCCAGTTGTTCATTCCCGTTCCACAATATCCTTTCTCCTGCTCTTTTACGCTCTCTACAATAACCCACTTTTTGACAATAAAATCACTATGCTGTTTTGTAGGACATGAGTTTTCAGCTGCCAAACAAGCATAACCCTACTGCTGGTTATGTTGCTATTGCAACATTGTTTATTTTGGATTTGCGGTTATTTCTTCACTAAAAACTTCAAAAGGTCAGCTTTGTCCCAGTGAGACATAGGGAGACTTTTGAAATCGCAGTCTGGAAAAACTTTCTCTTGCTCATTTCTATTTTGACACAAAATTTCTTCCTCTCTTAAGGTTTTGCAAGCAGCTAATCTGAGGTCAAAGACTTGATTAAGCCACTGACACAGCTATGGCCAGCTGCCTCTTCTGCTAAGCCTATAAGATGTGGAGATGAATCTACATGAGTGAAGACCCAAATGAAGCTTTAACCTCTAAGTGAATATTAGAGACCAAAAATTCCTGTTGACAAATCTGGTTTACACACTGTTCACCTTGTGGCACTTGGTGCCATGGTCTAGTCATGAGGTCTGTGGTGACAGGTTGGACTCGATGATCTTTGAGGTCTCTTCCAACCTTGGTGATACTGTGTGATACTGTGTGTGTGTGTGTGTGTGTGTGACTTCCTCTTCCTCTGAGCTGAGATGATTAATCAGAATAGTTCAGGGAGCCTACCACAATGAGTGGAAAAGCCTGATGTCTTTCATGATCACAGCTGAAAATATTGTACTTGAACAGCTAAAACAAGAAGTGAACTACAAAGAGTGCATAATAGATGTACATTGGAAATCATTTGCTATGGTACTATATATACAATAAAATAATTATGATTTTGTGTGGATTATATAGTTACAAAATGAAATAAATAACTTCCATTACACATGAAATACATATAGGTAATGTCAAAAGTAAAATTCAAAAAAGCATTAGGAAAGACATTTCTATTAGGATGGGAACTTAACTTTTTTTACTGAAGTTTGACAATGAAGTTTTAACAATTCAGACACCATTAGGTGGGAACCTGTGCCTCATCTTAATCCAGGTATGATTATGATTGTAAGATTATGATTCTAAGAATTGCAAGAACTGTGTTGGCTATTTGGGCTACTTCTTGTAATCAGGAAAGGCTGGAATCCTCTAACTTCTGCTTTGTGTAACTAAAGCTAATACATTAATGCTGCTTATAATAGTGACTCATACACTGAACTGTTGCTCCTATTCATTTCTATCTTTAATGTCCTCTCCTATGAGGACAGACTGAAGGAGTTGGGGCTGTTCAGTCTGGAGAAGAGAAGGCTCCGAGGTGACCTCATTGTGGCCTTCCAGTATCTGAAGGGGGCCTACAGGAAGGCTGGGGAGGGACTTCTCAGGATCTCAGGTAGTGATAGGACTAGGGGGAATGGAATGAAGCTGGAAATGGGGAGATTCAGGCTAGATGTGAGGAAGAAGTTCTTCACCATGAGAGTGGTGAAGGCCTGGAATGGGTTATCCAGGGAGGTGGTTGAGGCCCCGTCCCTGGAGGTGTTTAAGACCAGGCTGGATGAGGCTCTGGCCAGCCTGATGTAGTGTGGGGTGTCCCTGCCCATGGCAGGGGGCGTTGGAACTAGATGATCCTTGTGGTCCCTTCCAACCCTGACTGATTCTATGATTCTATGATTCTATTTTATAGTGAGTACTATACCTAAGCATGCTGATAAATTATTGCTGCTGACCAAGAACAGCCAAAGATAATCAGTCATACAGAAGGTATATCTGGACTGAGGAGATATTAATTCACGGCAAAACTAACTTTCCAGTAATCTCAGAGAAGAAACAACCCTTGAAGTTCATATTTTTACTAAAAGTACATAGAGGAAATTGAGTACCTTCACTCAACTCAGTCTTTAATTGGTAAAACTTGCTTTCAGTAGCTCCAGGCCCCTGAGACCAGTCAAAAACACCATTGCAAGGAAGACTTACCCTCAATATAGAACGTTCACATCAGAGAACACTTGAACAAATTGGGCGTAGATGAGCCCATGGGACCTAATGCACCCATGAGAACTGAAGAATTGGCCTGTGTCACTGCAAGGTTATACTTAATTATCTTTGAAATCTGATGAAAGACCTAATGAAAGATCTTATGAACTAAAGGCTGGTCATCATCATGTCAGCCTAGGATGTCATTTATAAATATATGAAGGGCAAAAAGTAAATTGGGTATAGTCAGCATGAATTTATGTATTTATATACTTAATCAACACAATCAGCCCTCTTTGACAAAATTACTAACTCTGTGGACAAGGGGAGAATAGCTGATATTATTTATCTTGATTTCATCAAGACTTTGTCTCCCATAACACTCTCACAAACCAGCAGATGAACTGCAGACTAGATAAATGGATAAGAATGGACTAAAAGTTGCTGAAATCACAGAAAAAAAAAAAGCCAGTTGTCAAAATATATAAGACAGCAAGGTGGTTAGATGAGAACTCCATAAAGCAGGCCTTTAAACAAAGAGGCTATCACTAAATTGTCAGGTTCAGAGGCTTTCAACAGTGACATAAAATCCAGCTGGTGGTCAGTCACTACAAGTGTACTCCAGGGGTTCACAGTGGGGAAATGCTGTTTAACATCTTCACGAGTGACATGGATCAATACATTTACAAATGATAAATATCTAGGAGGAGTTACTAATACATCACATGTGTGTCATTCAGAGGGACCAGAACTGTCTGGAAAAGGGGAGAGAAAGAAACTTCACAAAGTTTGCAAAGTGCACAGTCCTTTATCTGAGGAGGGATAATCCCATGAAACACTACTGGCTCAGGGTCATATGGCTGGAAATTAGCCTTGCAGAAGACCACCAGGGGTTTGAATGGACTCTAAGTTGACCAAGAGGAAGCAATGTGTCCTTGCAGCAAGGGTTAACTGTCTCCTGGTCTTCATTGAAAGGAGTCTTGCCAGCAGGTTGAGGGAAATGATAATTTCTTCCTGCTTAGCCCCGGTGAGACACATCTGTAGTGTTGGTCTCAGTTCTGAGCTTCCAAGTGTAAGAAAGACACAGATATACTGGAGCAATCACAGCAAAGGGCCACAAAAATTAAGATAGAATCATAGAATCAGTCAGGGTTTGAAGGGACCACAAGGATCATCTAGTTCCAACCTCCCTGCCATGGGCAGGGACACCTCACACTAGATCAGGCTGGCCAGAGCCTCATCCAGCCTGGAGTATTTGTCACACAAAGACAGGGAAGATGTTTTAGGGGGTTTTGTGTCAATGAACATAAATATCTGACTGGGGGAAGTAAAGAAGACAGAGAGAGACTCTTCTCAGTGGTGCACAGTGAGACAAGGCAAGAGGCAATGGGCATAAACAGAAGTAAAAGAACTTCCCTTTAAAGATTAGAAAAAATGCTTACCCAGATATAATTTGGAAAAAAGTTTCCTGAGAGACTGGTCAAATACAGGTTTCCCAGAGAGGTTTTAGAGCCTCCAGTCTTTGAGGTATTGAAACCCCAACTAGACACAGCCCTGAAGAACCTTTGAGAAGGTGACTGAACTAGATAATCTCTAAAGGGTTCTTCCTATCTCAACTATTCTGTGATATAACAAAGATATCAGTTTTAAATAGGATCCTGACTCTTGGCAGGATGTGTATGGGTGCAGATACGAGACTTTGATCCTAGTTAGAAAAACAGTTAAAATCTAAGCCTTATTCAGTCAGGATTTTAAAAACAAGCTTTTCTCAGGAGATTTTTAGAATGCAGTCCAAGTAATTTGTACATTCTGGGAATGGATTAGTAAAATCATGCAGGAATTTCAGAGAAATAATGTAACAGACAGCACTCTGTGATGTTTCTGTCTCCTAACTTCATAGAATCATAGAATTGTCAGGGTTGGAAGGGACCTCAAGGATTATCTAGTTCCAACCCCACTGCTATGGGCAGAGACACCTTACACTAGATAGGTTGCTCAGAGCCACATCCAGCCTGGCCTTAAAAACCTCCAGGGATGGGGCTTCTACCACCTCCCTGGACAGCCCATTCCAGTGTCTCACCACCCTCATGGTGAAGAACTTCTTCCTAACATCCAATCTGAATCTACTCTTGGTTTTAGACACTAGGAACAGTTCGATACATGTTAGATCTTCATCTTTATTTTCTGTCTTCTTTTAGCCAGCAACTGTTGAAGCTGAGTCTTACTTAATTTCCTAGACTATCCTTCCTGATTTCTCAGGATTTAGTAATCTTTACTGAAGTTTCACAAGATAGAAAGGCTTTTGCTATCCATTTATATATCACATATATTCCTCCTCGTTTGTTTGGGGTTTCTTTCTGCCTTCCCCATGTGAATATATTTCCTTTATATATAAAATATATAATCAAGTGTATTCCTCCTTTCTTTCCCTACCTACACACACAAAGAACATAGTCTTGCTTTTTTGTGTGTGTTTGAAAGTCAGAAGAAACGTATTCATCTGAACAGCTGGGTAACTTTCACGCTACATGCAAATCAGTTTAAAAAGTAACAAACCTCAGGAAAATGCAAAACAAACCTACAATAGCTCAAATTGTAGGTCCGATACAAATCTCTCACTGTTCAGAAGATTGTGTTCATTGCCTTCTATTCTTAGAAAATTCCTTGCAAGCACTTAAAAAGGAGACGTAGTCTTTTGCATTGTGGCATATTCAGGAATTACATTTTTATCTTGTAACTCCGTTCATTTGGGAACATGCAGTGAACCAGCAGGATAAGGTTCATTTCAGAAACTTGGCAAAGTAGGACAGTGTCCCTCCAATGACAAAGAAAAAAGTAAGAATTTTTAAAGCTGTATGCCTCCAGTTTTCTACTTAGTTTTGTTCTTTTTATAATACCACAGAAGATGTGAAGCTGAGACAAGAGCTGGCTAGTGACAATAAAAATTAACATTCAAATACTGCATTTTAACGCATAAAGCTTATAGCATATGTGGAATACACATGGAGTATGGACTTTCTCCTTGTTGGAAAACAAATGATAGGACATTACAAATTACACATGCAGCAGTTTGGAATAATGGATTTGAATTTGCTCTCATTATAGCATTGAAAATGATGCAATTTCCTTGAGTTAATTCCAGTGTAATTTCAATATGGATTAAAATCCTGACAGGTCAAAGGACTGCAGCTAATCTGCCAGTGTCATTGCTATTAAGTAGAGATTTTATTGGGCATACAAAACAATTAGTTGCTCTTGAGAGCAGATGCTTTGGAATCAGCCTGAGCAGCATCAGAGTACCTTCAGTGTACAGGGCATTTCTTGCTTTCCCTTAATAGGGAAACTTCAGGGGAGCAGAACGACCCATCAAGAAATGGCAGCTCTCACTGGAGAGGCTGAAGAGGTGTGGGCATTGCCAGGGCAGTGGTGACCACACCCACACCTTCAAAATAAGTCCTGTCGAGCACAGAGACTGAGTGGGCAAACAGAGCATGGGATATCAATCAAGGGCAAGTCATCTGGGCATGTCCCAGCAGCCTGGGCAGTCAGTTGCCAGAAGAGATCCAGCTACAGTTACAACTCATTTGAATGCTGTTAGAAAAACTGTGGTTACCCAGACAGAGGCTGCACACAACCATACAGTCATCCAAGCCCCTGGCTGCAGAGAGCATCAGAGCCTGGCATTTGCAATGGAGGGTGGTGGAGACAACACCTCTGTGAGGTATGAACAGGTGAACAGTCTGCTCAGCCTGGTGGCTGAGATGAAGGAAGAAGTGACAAGACTAAGGACTCTAAGGGAATGTGAGAGGGAGTTAGACTCATGGAACCAGGCTCTGCGGATGCCCCTAACAAAGGGAGGTGATCCAAGAAACAGGGGAATAGATACAGGACCCTGTTAGGAGAGGCAAGGGAAACCCCTCCCGGCTCCCCTCACCTTCCCAGTTGTCCTTGCATAAAAAGTACGGGGCACTGGAGTTTGAAGGTGAGGAAAATGAGAATGTAGAAAAGATACCATCTGGGGGTTGCCCAAAGGAAGTCAGTCTCAGAACAGATTTAGATTGCATGTTAGGAACAAGTTCTTTACCATAAGGGTTATGGAACACTGGAACAGATTGCCCAGGGAGGTGGTTGGGACTCCATCTGTGGAAATATTCAAAGCAAGGCTTGCCAGGGCTCTGGGCAGGCTGATCTAGTTGACAATGCCCCTTCTTACTGCTGAGGGGGTGGACTAAATGACGTTTGGAGGTCCCTTCCAATCCAGACCCTTCTATGATTCTATGATTCTATGTCAGTCTTTAGTAGTAGGAACAGTTGTTTTCTGGGTACCCGTACCTCCAATCTGGAAGATAGGGATGGGGAGCAGAATGAAGCCCCTAAAATCCAAGAGGAGATGATTAGGGACCTGTTGCACCACTTAGACATGATCAAGTCTGCGGGGCTGGATGGCATACATTGAGGGTACTGGAAGACCTGGCAGGAGTGCTTATCAAGCCACTTTGCATCATTTACCAGCAGTCCTGGCTAACCAGAGAGGTCCCAGTTGAAAGGAGATTGTCAAACATGACAGGAAGGACCATAAGGAGGATCCGGAGAGCTATAGGCCTGTCTGTCTGACCTTGCTATTGGGTAAACTCACGGAGCAGATCACCTTGAGTGTTATTGCACAGCATTTGCAGGGCAACCAGACGATCAGACCCAGTAAGCATGGATTCATTAAGGGCAGGTCCTGTTTGATGAACCTTATCTCCTTCTTTGACAAAGTGGCCTGCTTAGTGTAAGAGCGAAATGACCTTATTGCTCTCTACAACTGCCTGAAGGGAGGTTGTAGACAGGCAGAGGCTGGTCTCTTCTCCCAGGCAGCCAGTACCAGAACAAGAGGACACAGTCTCAGGCTGCACCAGGGGAGGTTTAGGCTGGATGTTAGGAAGAAGTTCTATACAGAGAGAGTGATTGCCCATTGGAATTGGCTGCCCGTGGAGGTGGTGGAGTCACCTTCATTGGAGGTGTTCAGGAAGAGACTTGATGGGGTGCTTGGTTTCATGGTTTAGTTGTTTAGGTGGGTTGGATTGGTTGATGGGTTGGACACGATGATCTTGAAGGTCTCTTTCAACCTGGTGTATTGTATTGTATTATTGTATTACCTGGACTTTAGCAAGCATTTAACCCGGTCTTCCTGGAGAATCTGGCTTGGATGGTTGGATACTTCACTGGGTAAAAAAATGGATGGATGGCTAGGTCCAAAGAGTAGTGGTGGGTGGAACTAAGTACATTTGGCAGCCAGTCACAATTGATGTTTCCCAGTGCTCAGTAATTGGGCCGATTCTCTTCAATATCTTTATCAATGACCTGGATAAGGGGATTGAGTGCACCTTCAGTAAGTTTGCAGGTGACACCAAACTGAGTGTGAGTGTTGATCTGCTCAAAGTAGGAAGGCTCTACAGGGGGACATGGACAGGTTGGACTGAGGAACCACGGGTGGTAAGAATGAGGAACTGAATGTCTTTGGGTCTTCTGAAATACAGTTGAAATACCTGTCTAAAGAAATGTGCGTTTTTAAGTTTGATAAAGAAATATCTTTACCAGTGCCATCAAATTTCTGCAGGGATAAATTCTGCAGGTGCATGGGAATGAATCAACAAACTTCTTCCATTTAATTCAGCTTTCTAAAATTATCAACTGTAACTTCTTCAGGACTGTAACCTTTCAAAAATCTCAAACATTGCCCATAGATCCATCCAAAATAAAGGGGCAAAGTTGAACTGGGACATTGTTAAGAACCTGATTATTGAAATTTGGGTTATTTAAAGAGTAGGTTAATCATTATCATTTACTGAGTGCTGTGTTATCAACACCAAGTGTTCTGTTTCATCCAGTAAAACAAGATTAATAAATATTCACTGGGCAGGCTGTGTCTGTGAGCTTTGTATCACATTGATACTGCATTTTAGTTGCACAATTGCAGAACTATACTATGTTTTTCGATCAGAAGTCACAGATAGTTCTGCAAAGTTTTTTACTCAGTTTTATTAGTTTACTTAGTTTTACTTAGCTTTATTGAAAGGTTACATTTAATGCAAACTGTAATATTTAGTTTTAACAGATGACCCAAAAGTATTTTCAAGGATTATACCTGCAGCTGATCGCTTTTTTCATTGTTTTATGGTTTTACAATCACATTTCCTCCAACCTCAGCATGTCTGAAATTCTTTCAGTTAATTGCTGCCTCTCATTTCTCTGTAAGACTGGCAATTTGACTTTCACAGTTACAAAATACAGGTACCAGCTCTAACTCCTTCAGTCTTAAACAGATAGGTTTAGCATTGATTTCAACAGCCAGATATCAACACATCACACCTTCAGGGTCACATATCCCATGAATTTAGGGAGTTATCCTGACTCAACACTGTTGATCTTCCATTTAAAATTGTTCATTAGAGGTCAAGTGCCAGATTGAGAGCTTTCACAGATTCACATCCTCTGTGGAGAAGACAGAGAGCTCCATAACATGTGCATGAACTCAGGCAGGTAGAAACACCAGTGGGGTTTTTAAACAGAATTATTTAACAGTGGCAGAAACTTAGTGCAATTTTCAGGACTTGCAGTTTGGTGATAGCATCATTCTTTAAAGGCTTGGTTTATGGAAATCTCATTTAACCATCATACTGTCTTAGGCACTTTGGTAGCTGAGTTTTGTTTTTCTTGTCTGATTCATGAAGTGAACACTCAGCCCCTGGATGGACTCACTCCATCCAAGTCCCAACACTTCTCTGAATCCAAATAGGAATCAAGATGTCCTCAAGCTTTCTGCTTCATTCACTTTCTTAAGCAAGCAATGAAAAGCTATGACATTTCTAGACAGTTATTCAACTCTCCAAAGGCATTATTTTATTGTTTTAAATTAGTTTGAGAAGTATAAGACTTATAGACATGAAAGGGTTTTTCCAAGAAATTATGAATTTGCTGAAGAGATCCTTGGACAACTAACTAAGATGCAGACTACTGACTTTAAGATATCTGTATGAAGTGAGATGTATCCAACAGTAGCTGTTTGTACCCTAAGAATTCATAACCTAAGGGAAGATTTTAAAACACTTAGAAGAAAGATTTGGATTCCTGATATCTTATTCCCACTACATCATAGCTTCTATTCATCACGGTAGTTTGCAAATACCTTCTAGAAGTTGCTAAATTAATTATATTGGTCATGTGCTGGATGATCCTTCCCCAATCCTGGATGTTAATTTTAAATATTGTTAAACTTTCACCTTTTGTGTATGTGTTGTACATTTCAAGAGCAATGATGTTGGTAGATTTTTTTTTACCCCATTAAAATCTGATGTATTAATGTTGCTGTCCCATTTCTGCATGCAAATAACAATGCATGATATGCATAGACATAAAATTGTGGGATATAACTGATAATATAATAAGCAATTTATGAAGAGTAGTGCTGTACTTGAAACACAGGTCTTAGACTGCTCATATTTTTATTATACAGGGAGGCACAGAGAATTAAGGCAACCCTAGCTAGGAGCAGATTTGCTGGCAGGACTTGTGACTTCAGGGATCTCATTCTGGAGCAGTCTGTTGCTGAAGGACTGCACTCTGTGGAAGGGGCCCACACTAAAACAGTCCATTAAGAACTATATTCCATGGGAAGGACTCATGTTAGAGTGTAAAAAAATACCAGAAGGTTTTTTTTTTAAACAGATTTTTAAAATTCTTTTTATTTCAATTTATTTTTCATCAAATCACCATGAACAATTAAAAAAAAATATTTAGGTGTATAGTCTATGTTTCTGCACTTGCACTTCAAAGATGTATTTTACAGAATAGGGCTTTAACTCATTTATCAAAATTAACTGCCACCTACCCTTCACTACAGCAGGTTCTAGCTAACAATTTACTGTTGAGGTGAATTTTGTTTGTATGTATATTTAAGTGATTGTCACACTTCTGTATACCTAAATAATTCTCAGTTCATTCTAGTGAGAAGAGAGGAGGAAAAGTGTAGCTGATTTTTTCTGTGAACTGCTGAAAAAGAGTGTATCAAGTGTGGCTTCTGTGAGAAGCTGCTAGAAGTTAGCTTCAGGATGGACCTACTGCCAGCCAGGACTGAGCTAAACAGCAGCAGTGGTGGGACCTCTATGACAATGCATTTAAGAAGGGGCAAAAAGCCTGCATGACAGCAGCTGTAGCCAAAGACAGGAGTGGAAATATGTGAAGTGTAGCTGTGTGGAGAGTGCAGGCAGCTAAACACCACACAGCTGTTCACTTACATGCCCACAGTGGGATGAGAGAGAATAGAGGTGGGGGTGAAGTGAATACAGTCTAAAAGGACAGACAAGAAAGGGAAAATGATGATAAAAGAATATACAAAACAAATTATCTACAATGCAATTGCTCATCATCCACTGACTGATTCCTAACTTGGTCCCTGAGCAGGGGTCTCTCCCAGCCAACTCTCCCAAGGCCACACCTGGAGTGTATCCAGTATGTATCCAGTTCTGGGCTTACCAGGTTCAAGAGAGACAGGGATCTACTGAAGAGAGTCCAACTGAGGACCACAAAGATGACTGGAGGACTGGAATGTTTCTCTTACAAGGACAGGCTGAGAGACCTGGGGCTCTTTAGCCTGGAGAAAAGGAGACCAAGAGGGGATCTTACCAATATTTATGAATATCTAATGGATGGGAGTAAAGAGGATGAGGCTAGGCTCTTTTCAGCTGTGCCCATTGATAGGACAAAGGGCAAAAGACACAAAATAGAACACGGGAGGTTTCACTAAAACATAAGGAAAAACTTCTTTACTTTGAGGATGACACCATAGGGCATGGAATATCCCTTTAGCCTGTTTGGGCAAGCTGTCCTAGCTGTGTCCCTTTCAATTTTCTGGTGCAGCCACAGCCTCCTCACTGGCAGGATAGTACGAGAAACTCAAAAATCTTTGATTTTGTGTAAGCACTGTTCAGCAACAATTAAAATATCAGTGTCTTATTAACGTTGTTCTCATCCTAAATCCATGCTGAACATTATACCAGCTACTAGAAAGAAAATTATCTCTGCCAGCAGAAACCAGGACAACCAGAGAATAACAACTATGCAGCCACCAAGGTCAGTGAAGAAGGAGGGGAAGTAAGTGCTCCAGCAGTCAGAGCAGAGATTCCCATGTTGCCTGCAGTGAAGACCGTGGTGAGGAAGGCTGTCCCCCTGCAGCCCATGGAAGTTAATGGTGGAACAAATACCCATCTGCAGTCTGCAGGAGACCCTGTGCTGGAGCAGGTGGATAAGCCCAAAGGCAGAAGCCAGTGCTGAAACAGGCTCCTGATAAAACCTGTGGACCCATAGAAAGAGGAGTCCAAGCTAGGAGCAGATTTGCTGGCAGGACTTGTGTCTGTGGGGAACTCATTCTGGAGCAGTCTGTTGCTGAAGGACTTCACTCTGTGGAAGGGGCCCACACTAAAACAGTTCATTAAGGAATGGGAAGGACTCGTGTTAGAGAAGTTTGTGGAAGAATGTCTTGAATGGAAGGGACCCCACACTGGAACAGGGAAAGGGTGTGTGGAGTCCTCGAGGAGGAGAGAACGGCAATGACAACGCATGATGAACTGACTGCACCCCTCATTCCCTGTTCCCCTGAGCCACCCAGAGAAAGAGAGAGAAATCTGGGAGTAAAGTTGAGCCTGGGAAGAATGGATGGGTGAGGGAAGGGGTTATAAGTATTTGGGTTTATTTCTCATTATCCTAATCTGATCTGATTTTTAAAACTTTAACTAATTTCCCCGTGTCTGGTCTCTTTCCCTGTCCTAATCTCCACCCATGAGCCTTTCAGAATATTTTCTCTCCCCCATCCAGGTAAGGAGGAGAGTGATAGAGCAGATTTGGTGGGCACCTGTTGCTGTAGAGTAGAAACAGCAGCCTATGGCTGAGATAAATTTGGTGATCTGTATGATGGACAGTTTGGATGCAATGATAAGAGAATCAGACATTCATTCTGATGAAAACCAAAACAAAAGTACCCTTTATTTGGGGTTTAAATGAATCCTAGTTTCCAAGCAGAAAAGTTTCCTGGCTTAATTAATTATTTTTTTACCTACATTTGCTAACTAAAGTAAGTTACTGAATCACCTTCATTGTGTTTTGAGACCTTTCAGAGCAATGCTTAGTTTGTTTCCCATTTTGAACAAAAAATGCATGAGATGCATGCAACAATCTGCTTCATAAAAGCAAACACAAAAATTATCCTGGATTTCTGACAAATAAAAGGAAAAAAATGTTGTGGTTTTTTTTCAACAAAAAGAATTCATACCCATAAAAATAAGGGGGAAAAAAATCAAACCATCCCCAAATATATAAACATTAGCCATAGATCAGAAGCTTCATTTGCAATGACAAATGAAGTGGCTTGTCAATATATGTTGTCAGTATACTGATGGGAATGTTAATGAATTAATAAAGTATTTAACTAATATGGAATTTGAATTAGCAGGCAGTGGCATATATAGAGCACTGAAGATCAGTAAACCAATTAGTTGATTTTAATAAATGTCCAGGAGTTTCACAGAAGTTCAGGAAGCACATAGAGTCTTTGACTATCTGTTTGGCCATGGCATGTTAATAAACATACACAGGATCTTTCTGCTTCAGATCTGAAGAGGAGAAATTCACATGAATTCTGGCAGTGGTTCCTGCTGATTCTTTTGACACTACAGCGTTTAGAGTTAAGCCAACCTCCCTGCTGCTTTGCAATGCAAAGTGAATGGGAAAATTAAGGGTAAATTACCACCAGCATGCATGATATTGTAGGCAGCCTCAAAATCTGCTCCTGGATGCAAGATCAAAGCATTTTACTTTCAGCAGATGTAACAGGAGGCCATTATGAACACATCTCTAATGAACCATGTCCAACTCCATGAACCATATCCAATTGTGTGGTTTTGAAAATACTGTGCAGAAGAGTCTACCACAAAGTTATGTTCAAGATGGGATTTTTTTCCTCCCAGTAACATTCCTTTTTGTTTCTGGAATCCTCACAAGTCCAAACCTTGAAGAATTACTCAAACAAACTGTATAAAGATTGCTGGCTCTGAGTGTGGGGGTACACTACGATACACAGACTGCTACTCTTGTGGAGGTCTTTGTCTGAAATGCTGTGTTTCTGCTTCCCATTCCTCTCTAGGGAATGGCACCGCCGATTTATCAAAACCACTGTGGGAATGTGAGACCCGCTGACTTGTCTCTAAGTTACCTTTCACAAAACATTTTTATTGTACTGATATGGAGCTACCCCTTGTAGTGCTTTGCTCCTGCAATACACACTTGTTAGGACTTAGCTTCTCTGCAATGCAGATAAAATAGTTTTGAAACATGTAGCTGTACTTGCACAGAAAGTCTTTCTACAGGTAACACGTGCAAGACTGTATGGTACGGATCTTGCTGCTCTCTGAAGCTGTAGTAGACAATTTTGGGTTTTTACCCCAGCAGGGGGGACTGTTAATCAGTTTTTCTTCCCTAAGAAATATGATCAAAGTTCAGAGTTAATTTCTCCAAACAGCTGAATGGGTGAGGCTAGTTGTTCTGAAAGGGGCCCACGTTTGCTCTCCTTGTACCAGTTTCCGGTTCACTGCACATTGACAGGCCCAAATCTGCATGAGAATGTGGCCTTGGCGGCCAGCCCCAGCCCATCAGGGCTATGTCACCCTGGCATCATCACAGCTCTGCAACCACCGTGTTGTTCTAGGCTGGAAAATCCCTCCCTCCTGCTGAGGAGCGGCTCCATGGCAGCCCATGAATATCATTCCACCAGCTAAGCACCCTCTGCAAATTGCAGCCTGCACCACCATGCTCTCCAAATGCCTGCAATCCCCAAGATGTGCATCTGCCTACCCATAGCAACTGCTTGTAGCTGTGTCACCCTTGGTGAGGCCAGGTGACACTGAGTGGCCCCATACCTCAATTATCTACTGTCAAATGCCAGTTTGGCTACAAGTCAGGCTTTGTATGGGACTCTGTTAATTAATATTCACATTCCTCCACTGCAGTGCCATAGACCACAGAGGCTTTTGGAAGACACTGACTTATGAATGTGGAGCTGTGCAATGAATCATCTTCTCCTATATAATAATAAACATTTAAATTTTTGTCATGTAAATGTTCATTTCTTACTGAGATGTTTGAGGTCCTACATCCGCAGCCAATGCTCTGGTATTGTGTGAGGGATTAGAAAGGAAAGGTGGTAAGAATAAGAAGAGAGGTTTGGTGAGTATTTGTCTTTTAGGACATAAACAAACAGTGTTAGAATATATTATGTATAGATTTATATGCAGCTAGCCTGTGTATGTGCATATATGTATGTGTCAGTGTAAAATATATAGTCTCTTTTTTCTTTCATAATTTAAACATTGAGGTATAACACAGAATCACAGAATGTTAGGGGTTGGAAGGTACATCAGAAACATCACACGTTCTGTTATGGTCCATGTTGATATGCATAAAGAGTGTAGGGTTTTTGCTTGGTGATTTTCCTGATGAACTAGAGAGAGAGGTGGAAGGAGACATCTTATTTTCAGTTTCATTTATTTCAGCCTTAAAAGGATGACAAATGCCCAGATATCAAATATCCTCAAATAAAACTTTGGCGGGAAATTGCTATTGATAAAGAATCACTTGCAGGAATAACAGGCTTTCGTTTTGAAAAGTAATAAAATGCATTGCTTTCTTGCACTGAGCAGGACATAAAGGGTAGACATTGACATGAAAATCCTTCTGTTCACTCTGACCTTTCTGTAGAAAAAAAGTTACTGCTTGGTACCATGTGCTTTGTTTTTCATACATGCATTCAGAATTTGGAACAGAGAGTTGACTTTGTGCTAATTCCCAAGACACTTTTTTGTTGTTTTGTGCTTTTGGGTTTGTTTTTTTTGCAATGAAATGCTTCATTATTTGCATGGGAAAGATGCTTTTAAATAATGTACAAAGTGATGAATATTTAGAAAACCATAGCTTTATAACATCTTGGGTGCCATCCAGATATTTTTAAATGTTAACATCATAAATTAAACAGCTCTCTATTAAACTTAAGATAAGCCTGTGCCAGAACGTTTAACTTGGATGTCCTTCACATTTGGAGCTTCAGGAGGCCAAATTTTAATTTACATATCCAAATGTGATATGACACAATGAATTTGTCCATGTAGAACTTTTTCCTTTCTGTTTGATACCGAAGATGCTCTGTGAGTCTGTATGTTAGTACTGTAAAATGTATGAGCCTGCAGTATGCCCAGGCAGCCAAGAAGGCCAATGGCATCCTGGCCTGCATCAGGAAGAGTGTGGCCAGCAGGAGCAGGCAGGTCATTCTGCCCCTGTACACTGCACTGGTTAGGCCGCACCTTGAGTACTGTGTCCAGTTCTGGGCCCCTCAGTTTAGGAAGGATGTTGTCTTGCTGGAAGGTGTCCAGAGAAGGGCAACGAAGTTAGTGAGGGGTTTGGAACACAAGCCCTATGAGGAAAGGCTGAGGGAGCTGGGGTTGCTTAGCCTGGAGAAGAGGAGACTCAGGGGTGACCTTATTGCTGAAACCTGAAGGGAGGGTGTAGACAGGCAGATGTTGGTCTCTTCTCCCAGGCAGCCAGCACCAGAACAAGAGGACACAGTCTCAGGCTGCGCCAGGGCAGGTTTAGGCTGGCTGTTAGGAAGAAGTTCTATACAGAGAGAGTGATTGCCCATTGGAATTGGCTACCTGTTGAGGTGGTGGAGTCACCTTCATTGGAGGTGTTCAGGAGGAGACTTGATGGGGTGCTTGGCTGCATGGTTTAGTTGTTGGGTGGGTTGGATTGGTTGATAGGTTGGACGCGATGATCTTGAAGGTCTCTTCCAACCTGATGTATTGTATTGTATTGTATTGTATTTTTTATGTGGGACCAATGACTCTATAATCTCTTTACTGCTTTTTTTTTTTTTTTTTTTGAGTGTTTTTCACACTGCAATTTCAAAGGAGGGCTACCCAAGATGAGTGTTTTAACTCACTTAAAGAATCACTGTCAAAGATATTAGGAAAAGTTACTTCAACATGAATTTGTAAAAGCACAATTTAAAATGTGATGGTAACGTTCACTCTGTTCCTTACTAAGTAGGAGAAATATACTAAGGCAAACACAGACGCTAGGAGTGAAAAGGTTATCACATGTCCTCCCATTGAGTCACAAGGATCACAACGGAGCCCCTTGCTTTCTAAACACCTTCTTAGAGAGGAGTCTAGATAAGGCTATTTCCAGTCTTAGCTCTGGACCAGGTCAGCAGTATATGTGTAAGAGAGTTTGGGTACAAGGATTTCAGTGAGTGATTTAATATGGCATTGTGGATCCCTATGTAACTTCAAGAAAGCGGCAGTTTAAGATTCGTTAACACTGTCATGATAAGTCACAGATTAGGATGTGTAATTATATATCAATGCTTAATCAGTCAGTAGTTGTTTACAATCAATAAAGTGATTTAGATAAGGATTCAACAAAGTTCTCTAAGCAAATTACACACACACACACACACACACACACATATATATATACATAAAGAGAGAGTGAGTGAGAAAAAGAGAGAGAGGTTAGCCTACAATTGTTTCCATTTCTGCAGATTATAGTAAATTTTGGTAGCAAATGGTTTTTAGGATTTTATGAAATCCAGTTATAGTGCATTACTTGTGTCCCTTCATTGGCTTTTACAAACAAAAAATCTTACTTTTCACTGGTCTTTGCAGGTCTGTTTCTTCATCAGCTCTATCAGTGAAAAGTCAGTGTCAGGTTTGAGGGGTGTCCCAGCTCAGGGAGAGGTGCTGAGACTCAGATGACTGTGATTCTAGAGAGGTCCAATGGGCCTTACTTAGGACTAGTACTCAGAGTGTCATAGCATGGCAGTCTTTCATTATGGCCATTATCCATGTCAGGCAAACCTGACACTCTTCAAAGTGGGCTGTGATCTAGGCAGGAGGATTTTTTTGGTATATTTCACAAGCAATCATCAGTGGCAGGTGCAATTCACTCTACTTGCACCCAGGATGGGAAGGTACCAAACTGTTTCAAGTCACATCCTTGTTGACTGTGGTAGAATGAATCAGAAAACATCAAATCCTTCCAGTTCACTGCAGTTTGTAATTAAACAAGAACACAATGGACAGTGCTGAAATCAAAATGCAGCCCAAGGAACAGGGCATGGGTCTGCACCACCACGGAGGGTTGTTGATCCTCTCTTCATGTGGCAGCTGCTTTGGACAAAATGTTGACTTCTTTCAAGACAAAGTAGTTTGCCAAGTCATAATTCCAGGGAGCTGGTAATTAAACAGCAGTTCCACTGTTAGAAAACTTTGATGTCCTAATAATGTTAATTTAGGAACCTTCTGACAGGGAACTGAAGGCTGGTGAGCCTAGAAGGAAAATCTAGCATCAGAAATATTAAAATAAATTCTGGAATAAGAGATAAGAAAAAGGGGTTGGTTGGTTGGGGGGGTTTGTTTCTTTTTTTGCTTGTTTGCTTTTGTTTTGTTGTGTGTGTTTGATTTTGGTTTTTGTTTAGTTAATTTTTGTTATTATTGGGTTTTGTTTCATTTTATGTTAAAGGCAACAGTTTCAATTAGAATAGAATAGAGTAGAGTAGAGTAGAGTAGAGTAGAGTAGAGTAGAGTAGAGTAGAGTAGAGTAGAGTAGAGTAGAGTAGAGTAGAGTAGGATAGAATAGAATAGAATAGAATAGAATAGAATAGAATAGAATAGAATAGAATAGAATAGAATAGAATAGAATAGACCAGGTTGGAAGAGACCTTCAAGATCATCACATCCAACCTATCAACCAATCCAACCCACCTAAACAACTAGACCATGGCACCAAGCACCCCATCAAGTCTCCTCCCGAATACCTCCAATGATGGTGACTCCACCACCTCCACGGGCAGCACATTCCAATGGGCAATCACTCTTTCTGTATAGAATTTCTTCCTGACATCCAGCCTAAACCTCCCCTGGCACAGACTGAGACTGTGTCCTCTTGTTCTGGTGCTGGCTGCCTGGGAGAAGACACCAACATCTGCCTGTCTACGACCTCCTTTCAGATAGTTGCAGAGAGCAACAAGGTCACCCCTGAGTCTTCTCTTCTCCAGGTCCTAATTGTAGGACCAAGATAAGGAAGAAACAAACTATTTGGAAACATTGTAGATGGACCCCACTTTTAAAAAGAAATCTCCAGGTAGGATCATAAATCCCTGGAGTAGTCTAACCTATGACCTATATTTGTAATTCCTGAAGACTTGAAAGTAATTGACACAGTGACTGTGCTGTTTCGATTACCTTTTTTACCTTCTATCAGCTCAAATTCAGCTGCCTCTACACAGACTATTACTGGCATTCAAGAAATGCTGTTTTCTGAGAGACTGCTGCATGGGTCTGGAATGTATGACACAAGATCTAAATGACACTATCATACTCCCCTTTGTCTGGACATCTCACAGTATGTGCTGACAGGATGTTTCTAACAGCATTAATCATTTACTTAAGCAACTGAATCCTCCCTTAGTATTTCACCATCTAGTTCCAGTAAAATACGATAAACATTATGCTGCACAAAACTTGTGAATCTGTTTCCTTCTACAACTGCACAAACTCTGTTCTACATCTTTGGAGAGATTACCTGTCCAACCACATTCCTCAGGGGGATGTATCTCAGTGGAAACTCTTACTTAAATTTTCAATCTGACTTAGGACACCAAGGTGCCTGGGTCTTAACTACTGTCCCACTTACACAAAAGAAGAAAGAACCCAGGCAGTCTGACAAATAAACCACTATTGAAGCCTAAAGCTATGAAATATAGATCTTAGATCCATCTCCAATTCAATCTAACCATGCTGTTTTCTTAAACCCAATGCAGATATCATCTTATTGAGTTATTAAGGCTATTTTTTCTTTCTTATTGAAATATATATAGAATAGAATAGAATAGAATAGAATAGAATAGAATAGAATAGAATAGAATAGAATAGAATAGAATAGAATAGAATTAACCAGGATGGAAGAGACCTTTGATATGGTAAATATGCATGTATATTTATATATGTATATTTGTGCTGTTTATTTAAACCCAATGCAGATATCATCTTACTGAGTTATTAAGACTATTTTTTTCTTTCTTATTGAAATATATATGGAATATAAAGAAGAGAAAGAAGAGAAGAGAAGAGAAGAGAAGAGAAGAGAAGAGAAGAGAAGAGAAGAGAAGAGAAGAGAAGAGAAGAGAAGAGAAGAGAAGAGAAGAGAAGAGAAGAGAAGAGAAGAGAATTAACCAGGATGTATCCTTAGACTGTCCCAACTCTAACAGCTGTACTATAATTAATATTATAAATTGAAGATATATTGGTAATTTTAATATCTTACAAAGATCTATGAAAGCTAGAGACAGAAATTTTGGAAATACAGGACTAAAAGATGATTTATGACTGTGTCTTGGTCCAGAAGTTGGGAAGAACATTCAGTTCTTTTTTGAACATTCCCGTGAGTGAAATTAAGACACAAATGAGGTCATATATCAAGACAAGATTATTTATTAAAGAGAGAGAAAATGCATCAAACAAAAAAGAGAAAGAAAGAAAAGGGAGATAGCGGGAGAGTGAGAATGGAGAAAGTGAGAGCGACAGCAGGAGAGATAATTAGCATCCCATGGTCCTTCTTTGGTGAGAGGGAAGGACAGGAGAGATATCCTGGGCTGCTGACTCCAGCCTAAGATGTCCTTGGTGATGTGTGTGTCCCCCACCCTAAGCTGGTATAGGTCAGGGATTTTATACTGTTCCTGGTTCATTCATTGTAGCTCCACCTGGCCCACAAGCTAATCACATTACAATGTGCATGTAATGCATGTTTAAGATAAGGATGTCCTGGAATGTGTCCAGAGAAGGGCCATGAGGAGGATCAGAGGGCTGGAGCACCTATCCTATGGAGACAGACTAAGAGAGTTTGGTTTTCTTCAGTCTGAAGAAGAGAAGGATCCAAGGAGACCTTATTGTGGCCTTCCAGTATCTTAAGGGGGCCAGAGGAAAGCTGGTGAGGCACTTTTTAGGGTCTGAGGTAGTGATAAGACTAGGGGGAATGGAACAGTCCTGGAAGTGGGTAGATTTAGATGGGATGTTAGGAAGAAGTTCTTCACCATGAGGGTGGTGAGACACTGGAACAGGTTGCCCAGGGAGGTCGTGGAAGCCCCATCCCTGGAAGTTTTTACGGCCAGGCTGGATGTGGCTCCAAGCAACCTGATCTAGTGTGAGGTGTCCCTACCCATGGCAGGGGGATTGGAACTGGATGTCTTTGAAGTCTCTTCCAACCCTAACAATTCTGTGATTCTGTGATGTGACTGCCAGGTGTGCTATCTTGGTGGGCAGAGCTGACACATCAGGCAGGTTGTTCACAGTGATCTTATCTTTGTTGAGACACTTCTCAGTTCTTAATGTAATCACCACATCAGCAGGTAATTTACGTGTTTGAGAGAGAATTCTCTCAGACTGTTAAAATAATTAATTTCTAAGATGTAAATAGTCTTAGAATGAGAGTTCCTAAGTCTCATTCACTGAAGACTTCAGAAAACATGTTTTCAAATGCATAAGAAGGATGCATTTTAAGGAAAACCAGACACATGTCTATGTAAGATAACTCAAATAGCCTATCTTCAAAACAGTAAATTCTGTAGCAGAACCTCTAGCTTGCACAGAAAGTAAATAAAGGATTGTGTTATCCAATATAAAGTAGCTTAAGAGGCTGCTTGCAAATATCTAAATATAGACTAATATTACTAAATTTACATGGATATCCTCAGAAGCTGTAAGACTTTATCATTTGCTACAGAATGAAATGCATAGTAATTTATATTTACATTTATGGATATAAAGGCCTGAGGAATCCATTAGGAAAAAAGTAGTCTCTTATCTAGTACAATGTCTGGTGGAGAACTTTACTGAATAAATTTTGAGCCATGTCTATAACTTGAGAATGGAACATTTAAATTATCTTCCAGGTGGAAAAATCCATGTCTTTACACTCAGTCTGATTGTGTGCAGATAGGAAACACTGATCTCATTGGGCCTTTTTATTTCACAGGAGAGAGCACTTTCTTGCCATAAAAGCTCTTTTGAGGTGCATGTTTTTTGGGGGAGGCAAATAGACTAGATTAATTTGTTTAATTTTTAACCCCAAAGTCATGTTTTATTTGAATTCTATATTTTCTCCTAAGTTCTGTTTAATTTTATGTTGTTTATTTTGAATTTAAGAGAAAGCACAAATTCTGCTTTCTCTTCTAATTTCTTTGTGTTTTGAAATTAATCTTCAAATTGTTCAAACCTACAGCAGCCATGCAAATATTTATAATAGTAGTCTCACTAATTTAATTCATGGAAGTAAATGAAAGAAGCAAGTACATTGCCTAAACATGGAAGGTCACATTTACTTTATATCAAAGCTTTGGTTTGAAAGACTCTTGTATATAGGCAATGGATACTCTGTGAAGTAGAACTTCCTTTCCTGCTTTCAGACACATGACACTAGCTGCACAAGAGCCTATGGCTTACAAAGCTTAGGGAATTCCATTTGGTCTATCAAAATAATCCAGATTCATTATTTCCTATCACTCCCTTCTCCTGTCATACATGTTAAGAAACAATAAAGCCTATTATTCACCCCTAGACTCTAAAGTACAATTTAACAAGAGAAATATAGTTGAAAAGTCACTTTCAGGAAGTGATATTTCCAAACCTTCCTACTAATCTCATAAAATACAAACATCTTTGGTGATAATCAGTGAATTCTCAGATTCAATCAGTGAATCTGAAACTCCAGCCATGCTGGGGTCAGAGTGGCTGGAGAGCAGCCAGGCAGAAAGGGACAGGGACCTGGAGGTACTGGTTGACATTCGGCTGAACATGAGCCAGCAGTGTGCCCAGGTGCCCAAGAAGGCCAATGGCATCCTGGCCTGTATCAGGAATAGTGTGGCCAGCAGGAGCAGGGAGGTCATTCTGCCCCTGCACTCATCACTGGTTAGGCCACACCTTGAGTCCTGTGTCCAGTTCTGGGCCCCTCAGTTTAGGAAAGATGTTGAGTTGCTGGAGTGTGTCCGGAGAAGGGCAACAAAGCTGGTGAGGGGTTTGGATCACAAGCCCTATGAGGAGTGGCTGAGGGAGCTGGGGTTGCTTAGCCTGGAGAAGAGGAGGCTCAGAGGAGACCTCATTGCTCTCTACAACTACCTGAAGGGAGGTTGTAAACAGGAGGGGGCTGGTCTCTTCTCCCAGATCACTAGCACCAGAACAAGAGGACACAGTCTCAGGCTGCGCCAGGGCAGGTTTAGGCTGGATGTTAGGAAGAATTTCTACACAGAGAGAGTGATTGCCCATTGGAATGGGCTGCCCAGGGAGGTGGTGGAGTTGCCATCACTGGAGGTGTTTAGAAAGAGACTTAATGGGGTGCTTGGTGTCATGATTAGGTGGTGTTGGATGATGGGTTGGATGCGATGATCTCTAAGGTCTCTTCCAACCTGTTCTATTTTATTCTATTCTGTTCTATTCTATTTGATTCATTTGATTTGATTTGATTCAATTCGATTCTAATTTCAAATACAGTTTGAAACTCTTTTAAAAACAGTTTCAGAAAGGCCTTGGCTGAGGTCTCAGATTCACTGATTGCATCAGATAATCAGAAAGTGTAGATTAAATATGGAGAGATGGGTTGTATTTCTTAAATGAGTGCAATGCAAGGAGGCCATACAAGAATATTCTCTTTGCTGCTTAGAGGAACAGAGGCATCATGTAGGAAGAAAATAACACAGTGAGCCTTGGCTTCATTACATTATATATTAATAAATATCTTTCAGAAAAACTAAGTAAGTGGCAGTGAGCAAAGGCTGCTTGGCTCTGTATGATGGAGCTGCTCCGGGAAATGCTTCTGTGTCTCAGCTCAGTCTGAGACAGCTCTAGCAGGTGCAGTGTAACCCTGATAATTTATTACCTCTCTGTTCAGAACTGACTGAACTGTAAAATACAGTAAAACAGCCTAATCTCATCTGTGTCATTCTGCTGTTATATTGATGAAATAATACACATGTAAAAACAAGAAAGCATCCTGTTAAAGAAAATATAAGGAATGAAGATGGTCGAGAAGGAGATGACAAAGATTTTTTTTTAAAAATATGAATAAAAAGTTTAGTCTGAAGTGATATCCAAGCTATCCCATTCTATGATCTGAGATCTCAGCCAAGGCCTTTCTGAAACTGTTTTTAAATGAGTTTCAAACTATTTGAAATAGGAGTGCTCATGGAAAACAAGGGCCACAAAAGTGGTCTTCCACACAGAGTCGCAGATTGCATTGGCTCAGAAGGGACCCTCAAAGGTCATCTTGTCCAAGCCCCCTACAGTGAGCAAGGACACCTCCAACTAGATAAGACTGCCCACAGCCAGACTTAGTCTCAAGTTGAATGTCTCCAGGGATGGGGCTTCAATCACATCTCTGGGAAACCTGTTCCAGTATTTTACTGCTCTCATTGTAAAGATCTTCTTCCTTGTAAAGATTTGTTTCTCTGTATTTTTTGGAGATAGATGGGATACAATTGTGTGTATAAATTCCAGAGAGACATGCAAATTTACCTGATAGTAGTAGACAGTAGTCTGTGGAAATGGAGGCCACCAGCGGGAAACAAATTCAGGTGACTGAATAGTAATAAAGCCCCATCTGAACCCCAAATTTCTGCAGAGGGTTTCGGCAGTATATCTCTGACTCGTTAATCTTACCAGTGTAAGTTCAGTGGTTCATCCAGCATCAGTCTACTAGGTGGAAACAGAAAAGGCAGAACACCAAGACCAAAAGTAGTCATGCAAAGACACATTAATTGTCTCAGTGAGACAGCCCAATGCATCTGTGGCTTTCCAGCTGTGACAGAAGAGGAATGACCAAGTGTCTGTTGTACAGCTGTTTCACTCTTTCACTGTGAGTAAAATACCTCAAATTTATTTGGATGTCTAGCAATGCTGCCGTGTGGCATTTTTAATGGTTTGTTTCCCAGTAGTCCTTCAGCTATGACAGACTACTAACTAAATCTTGCACAAGTCCAGAGTATGATAGAAATACCCTTTATGCCTGCTTTAAAAAGATACTAAAGTTCTTCATGAGCACCGACTTGTACAACTGCATCATCATATTCTCAGCTACATTTTGGTTACAGAAGACGCCCTTGCTTTCTAGGTCTTGCTAAATTTGAGCTAAACACTTCTTACATCTTCAGAGGCACCCTGAGTTTTCATTGTTCTCTGTCTACCTTACTTTTACATGTTCTTCTTTTGCAGAAGAATTGCTCTGCATTGCTCTTGTGTACTGTAACTCTTCCTTGCTTTATTGCTAACCCCAGCACTACATATAAAGGTCTACTGCACAATGAATAATTAATCTGGCAAATTTAGCCTCTTCAGATAGATTTCCTTTAATGCCTTTGTTCTGCAAAAGTATTTTTGGAATGTGACTGAATTATATTCTACATTAATCATGTGTCTAACTGACTATTTACTATTTATAATCAGAATGTGTCTGTTACTTGTAAGAGCCTAGCTAAGTTACATGTAATTGTTTCGGTTCTGCATTGGGCTGTACTTAACCAAAACTGGCAGCCAGCTGCTTGTGTGTGTGTGTGTAGATCCAAATTTCTACACTGGCAACATTCCATGGTTGCACCACCAGAGAATTAGGCCCTTTGCATGAAGTTTCTTTATACAGAGCTTAACATTTCCTCTCCATTAATATTTGTACCAGAACAGCAGGACAGGAAAGAACTACAGCAGAATCAAATACATTTGTCTAAAAACTTGGTTAAGTGGTCATGGACAATTACTTGAAATAATCAGGCTGTGTGTAATTCATCACCAGTGATCATTAGCAGTGTTGCTATTAAAATTGTTACTTTTACTTGCGTCCAAAATTTATTATGTAGTGATGGCTCTTTTACTGAAACACTAATGTGCAGAGTGGTGGTTAAAATTTGTATTTTTCCCTTTCAGGCTGGCATTTTCTTAAAGATAATGACTGACTGTGGATATGTACTTGAGTTCGACAATAGATATTAAAGCTTTCAGAGAGCTCTAAAGCTGTAACTGATTTTCTTTTAATAATGACACATACCATTTTACAAGTCTTTTTTTCATGTTCAACAGTTCTTTTAAACACCAATTACTCAATAAAAACAACCTTACCAGACAGATCAATCATTACCTCTACCTTTGAGGTAAGAATAGGAAAAAATTATTTAGGTGAGCTTTTAATTTTGGCTGCTGCAGCTTGGAGCTTGTTTCAGACCATTTGTTCATTCCTAAATGGAAGCTCTCCATACATAAAAAATAAATAGAATAGAATAGAATAGAATAGAATAGAATAGAATAGAATAGAATAGAATAGAATAGAATAGACCAGGTTGGAAGAGACCTTCAAGATCATCATGTCCAACCTATCAACCAATCCAACCCACCTAATCAACTAAACCATGGCACCAAGCACCCCATCAAGTCTCCTCCTGAACACCTCCAATGAAGGTGACTCCACCACCTCCCTGGGCAGCCCATTCCAATGGGCAATCACTCTCTCTGTATAGAACTTCTTCCTAACAGCCAGCCTAAACTTCCCCTGGCACAGCCTGAGACTGTGTCCTCTTGTTCTGGTGCTGGCTGCCTGGGAGAAGACACCAACATCTGTCTGTCTACAACCTCCCTTCAGGTAGTTGTAGAGAGCAATAACGTCACCTCTGAGTCTCCTCCAGGCTAAGCAGCCCAGCTCCCTCAGCCTCTCCTCATAGGGCTTGTGTTCCAAACCCCTCACCAACTTCATTGCCCTTCTCTGGACACCTTCCAGCAAGTCAACATTCTTCTTAAACTGAGGGGCCCAGAACTGGACACAGTACTCGAGATGTGGCCTAACCAGTGCAGTGTACAGGGGCAGAATGACCTCCCTGCTCCTGCTGGCCACACTCTTCCTGATGCAGGCCAGGATGCCATTGGCCTTCTTGGCCACCTGGGCACACTGTAGGCTCACGTTCAGCCTTCCATCGACCAGTACCCCCAGGTCCCTCTCTGCCTGGCTGCTCTCCAGCCACTCTGACCCCAGTCTGTAGCACTGCTGTTCTTGAGTTCTGTGACTCGGAAGTGCTAGACGTGAGTCAGTTGGAAAAGCTGATTTGGAGCACTGTCCCTTAGGATCAGCAAAAGAAAACGTAACAGATGTTTTTGATTCCCACTTCTGGGCCCAGCTTTAACATTAATGGGCCTGTCTCATAATGTGATCCATTACATTGATCTATTAAAAGCACATCTTCTTACAAATTCAGAGACTAGGTTCAAATATCTTGTCAATGGCAAATAACACATGCACTAATATGTATAAAAATGAGAAAATATTAATTAAGATTTTCGTAATTCACTACTGTTTTCAGGCTTCTAGTTGGAGGAGTGTGGTTCTCACTGGGTGAAAGATTAGCATTTCCTAAAGATCTTATGAAGTTCATTTAACTGTCCCCCAGAAGAAAACCAGCTCTCTTCCCCACACCTGCAAGTCATTTTTTAAACCTATGGTATTGAGCTGCACTATTTATCTACTCTACCTGCATAATTGCCTGGGATGTACAGATATCATCCCAATTGCCTTAGACTGACTGACACAGCCATAAGAAGATCTCTTTGATCAAGCAATGTGAGGGTTGGTAAATACATATTTAACAAGCTTCCCTGCTTCCTATCACAAGCTTGCAGAGGAATTATGCCAGATTTTTTTCTCAGTAAAATGATTATCAGAACAATTATCAATAATGTAGCCAACAACCAAACACCAAATATAGAGTACAGGAAAACTCTCATTAGCACTGAAAGGGAATGTGAATGGCTGTATCCAGAAAGCAAAGGAATCAGCTGGTTTACCACTGCAGGTGAATGAGGGTTATCACGTTTTTAAGACAGTCAGGATACTTGCTACTTTGATGGCTCTGAATCCAGAAGTCACCAGATGAATCCTGACAGGAACACTGCCAATAGAAGCGTATCAGTGTTTTATATCTAGCTTTCCTCCATGTCCTCCTGGTACTAAAATATTAATTGAACCATGATTGAACATGTGCAACAGAGAAAAAGCAATATTTTCAGCTGTAACCACTCACATGTGAAGCCTGACAATCTTTTGTTAGCATTCCCAAATAACCCAGTTATCTCCCTAACTCAGCTTGTAGGCACAGTCAAAACCTAGAAGGTCTTTCCACCTTTAAAACAATATCTCTCCTCAGCACACTTCAACCAGTTTTTGTTTTATGGTAAAATGTGCACTATAAATAAAAAATATTTTCTCTAAACTGGATCTGGTCTCACACATAAAGTTTTGTTTGTACGTTTGTTTAATTTGGAAGTTATGCTGGAAAAAATATTTATTATAACTGTTAACTGTATTATGTTAAGAGATGTCTTGTCCCTTTGGTCAGCCTTTCCTTCCAACACCAGAGTTTAATTTTCATAGGAAAAAATACTCTCCTGTTCCTATAAATGTTGTCTTAGAAGGGGTCAACAATCTCTTTTGGGATACCTTATGTGTTTGGAGACAAGATAACATTTGTTGCCTCCCCTCTAAAAGGTTCTTTCAGTGGGACAGAAATTTCTCGAACAAAAATTTGATCAAAATTGCCCTCAAGACACTCACTAATCTTGTCTGAACAGGTAAAGCATGAGTGCCAGAACAAAAAGGAAGATGGTCTTCTTGTGGCTGCATCCTGTTGTATCTGAGCTACAATCTCCATCTGAAGCTTCTGTGCAGCTGGGATTTTCTTAGCATCTCTTTCCTTTATGGAATCTCTGAGAGAGGCTCTGCTTATAATTGCTGCTTTCTGCTCTTGTTGGTGCATTAATCATGTCTTTATCTTCCTTGGTAGACTAGGAACAGAATAACCTTGAGAACCCTACCTATATGGCTGGGCTTTTATTTTGTTGGTGCCTTTTCTTTACTTTTTTTTTTTCTTTTTTTTTTTAATGAGTCTGACACTTAAAAGCCTTTGTATGCATAAATACATGTGTATTGTCTGGATGTAAGCCTTATATCCTTAGGAGATCAAAGTACAAAGTACCTGTCCCTTGGAATTTAACATAGACAAGATCTTTACTTCCTTGGACAGTTAGGGACATTAAGAAATGTCTTACTGAAATGTTATCTTCAAAACATGACTATAAGGGAAAATCATCAGTGTTTTTTCCTATAGTACACAAGAAGTAATATTTTTTCTGTGGCTTTTACTCTCAACTGAGATGAAACACAGAAAATTTGTATGTACATTTGTTTATTGGCCTACTATTTGTTGACAGGAAACACGAATACAAAGTCAATACCAGTAATCACAGTAATTCAGCAGTTCAGTGGTCTGATAGACCAGTCTGTAGGTGGTTTGACATGCTGTTAAGGTTTTACAACATGGTATTAGTTTCATGAAACTGTTTAAACACCACTATTTTGTGCTTACTGCAGATAAATATGACTTCTTTATGGAGGATGATGTTGACAATGACAAAAATTAGGGATTCTGCAGGAGTGACAAAAGGCACTGGATTTTTTTTTCCCAACGTGGTCTGTGTGCTTTGAAGTTTCAGACACTTGGGAGTAAATATTCCGGTGTCCAGTTGAAATTATGTATTTATCATTCTAAAACATTGCAATTCTAATTGGACCAATTTAAAACGCACGCAACAAAATGCCTAAGGCTTCTTATCAAAGAAAGCCTTATTATTCATCACAGGATCACAGGGCATTAGGGGTTGGAAGGGACCTCCAGAGATCATTGAGTCCAACGCCTCTGCCAAAGCAGGACCATAGAATCTAGCACAGGTCTCACAGGAATGCATCCAGATAGGTCTTGAAAGCCTCCAGAGGAGACTCCACAACCTCTCTGGGGATCCTGTTCCAGTGCTCCATGACCCTCACAGCAAAGAAGTTCTCCTTAATGTTGAGGTGGAACCTTTTGTGCAGTAGTTTATATTCATTGCCCCTTGTCCTATCACAGGGCACAACTGAGAAGAGTCTGTCTACTTGACACCTAGCTCTCTGATATTTATAAACATTTATTAAATCTTCTCTCAGTCTTCTCTTCTCCCGACTAAAGAGCCCCAGGTCTCTCAGCCTTTCCTCATTGGACACATGCTCCAGTCCCGTAATCATCCTCATAGCCCTCAAGTAGATTCCTGTCCCTCTTGAACTGGGGAGTCCAAAGCTGGACACAATATTCCAGGTGAAGTCCCACCAGGGCAGAGTAGAAGGGGAGGAGAACCTCCCTTGATCTGCTGGACATGCTCCTTTTAATGCACCACAGGATCCCATTGGCCTTTTTGGCCACAAGGGCACATTGCTGTTCCATGGATAAGTTGTTTGTTCATCAGGACTCCCAGGTCCTTCTCCTGCTCCTTCTTCAGAGCAGATCACCTCCCAGCCTGTACTGGTGCAGTTTATTATTCCTTCCCAGGTGCAGGACTCTGCACTCATCCTTGTTGTACCTCACTAGGGTCCTCTCTGCCCAGCTCTCAAGTCTGTCCAAATCTCACTGAATGGCCGCACAGCCTTCAGGTGTATCAGCCAAGCCTCCCAGTTTGGTATCATCAACAACATACCTGCAATGCTCCATACATTACTGAAAATTCTTACAAGAGCTCTGGAACTTCAGAAATAGCAAAAACAGACTTGCACTGGTTTCTACTATCCTAATTAACAGAAGGCAGTTAGAAACATGGCTTTTAAAATGGAAACAGAATGCAAATGTTTAGTTGCTTATTACTTCTTTGCAGCTATAAAAATATGCTCTTTCTGCAAATTAACATTATTTCTCTTTCTCTTTCTCTTTCTCTTTCTCTTTCTCTTTCTCTTTCTCTCTTCTCTTTCTCTTTCTCTTTCTCTTTCTCTTTCTCTTTCGTTCTTTCTTTCATTCATTCTTTCGTTCTCTTTTTTCTCTTTTTCTTTCTCTTTTTTTTCTCTTTTTTTTTTCTTTTTCTTTTTCTTTTTCTTTTTTCTTTTTCTTTTCTTTTTCTTTTTCTTTTTCTTTTTCTTTTTCTTTTTCTTTTTCTTTTTTTTTCTTTTTTTTTTCTTTTTCTTTTTCTTTTTCTTTTTCTTTTTCTTTTTCTTTTCTTTTTCTTTGTCTTTTTCTGTTTTCTGGTTGTTCCGCTGGTGTTGGTCTGTGAATTCTGTGATATATATTCAAATATGAAATTACAGATGTTGTCTTATTTAAAGTATCCCTGGATGACTTTAAAAAATTACAAAACCCCCACATCATTTTAAAAACAACAGCTTTGCAAAAAAATGTGAGTTTTACCCAATGAATAAGATGTACTGCTACTCAGAGAAGTGGTTAGGATATTTTGCTTCATTTTTGTTTCACACACAGCTATGTAACACCGATCTTAAGCTAATAATTTCAAACTCTTTTCAGAGTTTAATTATAGAATTGTTACAACTCTGAAAGCATAAAAGCATGTTGAAAGGCTTCAGAAGTCAGGAATGTTGCCAAGTAGTACTCATATCAAATGTAGTGCAAGCTGTAACACTACAAGACACTGCAAATTGCAACAGGCACTATAAGGAAGGCTTCTCAGTAGTTTATGAATGGATTGATTTATTTATTTTACTGGTTGCTGGCATACCATATATGGGAACTATATGACAGAACATGGCACCATCAGGTTTGGTTTTCTTTGTGGGGATGCTCTGACTGCCATTCATGCACTTTAGAAGAATTCCTAAAAATGTAAGGAGAGGAGATGATCAGGTATTTTGTTCATCCTTCATATCTACTCCCTATTTTTTCTCCTGTTAAGGAGGGGCAGGATTATGCTGCAACCTGCTTTTTTCCCTCATTTGAAATTCTTTGGTTTCTATGGAAACAATGTGTTCTATTGTTGCAGTTGTAATATTGGAAGACCATATTGCTCCAGCATTTCATAAAAAGCAGTAATCCAAGTTCTATGCATGTGGAAAAGCTGGTTTACTCCACAGTGCTTCTATATCAAAGTGTATTCTGAACCATAATCAGAAGTCATATACTGACCTTGCTATTTAACACCAAGTTACGTAGTTCATTAGAATGTCTATTATCTCTACTCAAGATTACCTAACACATGAAATCTTCAAATATGTATTTACAGTAGTTACATCTACCAACATTCAATGGCAAAAAAAAAGAAGAAAAATTATGTCCATGTTTCTTCAAACTTATTGCTCTGCATTTCACATGCCATATACAGAAGTTCTACAGAAGTGCAATTAACATTTGTGAGAGACTAAAAGCTTGTCTCTCCTGGTGTGACTCAACAGAGATAAAATCACTTGCTGCTTGCCCAGACAATAGCTAATGTGTGTTGGGCAGAGCCACTGGAACAATTCTTGGAAGGTGCAAAGATAACATTGCTCACTGGACCACAGCTGGCCTCACAACAATGGACCGAGGCCACCTTTGGGACAAGATAATCTCCACCCATCAAGTACCCTGGAAAGGGAGGATGGTCAGACAATGGCAGGTAGATGGAGTAGGAGGAGGCGGAGGGCCTCCCCTCTATCCAGACCCCTGCCCAAACACACAGGAATACACAGAAAGATTTCCTGGGGAACAATACCTGGATACTTACCTAAGGATGACTTCCTGGCCCTTGATTTCCTGAGGGGCAATACTTGGACACATACCTAAGGACTAAAAAACTGTATAAAAGACTCGAGCAACTACTGGCTCAGCAGAAGAAAAACACGGAACCAAAAACAGAGAAGAAAAACACAGAACCAAAAACACAGGAGAAGGACAATGCCACTGAGAAAGAAAGCACGAGTGACAATGCTGCTCCGAAGAAAAGAGGTCATGGAGCCTGGAAGAAGTAGACTGAACCCTCTCTCCATGTCCTAAGTTCCACCTGCTGCAACTCATGGAGCTGAAGAGGCTGCCCAGAGGACCACATCTCTTCTACAGCCAAAGCCTCAGCACCGTTTCTCTACAAACCCAGCATTTCTGCAGCACCTTTCCTCCACAGACTCAAACTGTTTAGGAGGGGTGAGGGGTGTGGTAATATAATTCCTTTCCTCTTCCCTCTCTCTCTTCTCTCCCTCCCTCTCTATTTTTCTCTCTCTCTCCTTCTGATCCATCCACTTTATTTATGCAATAAATAGTCTAGCTGTTGATATTTTGGCCTCATTTGTGCCTCTCATTTCACAACACAGGAATATTCAAAAGAACTGAGTCTCTTTCCCTCTCCAGACTGAGACATTAATATGACAGCATTTCTCAAGGATTTTTGTATTTCTGGCTTGGGCTTTTAGGCATTTGAAAAGCTGAAGGACAATATTAAAAACACTAGGATGTAACTCAATGCTAGATTGATAGCTATGACTGAATGCATTCCAAATAACATATCAGTTACTCATAATTCTGTAAATGAAGAAGAAGAGGAGGCTCAGGGGAGACCTTATTGCTCTCTACAACTACCTGAAGGGTGGTTGTAAACAGGTGGGGGTTGGTCTCTTCTCCCAGGTGACCAGCACCAGAACAAGAGGACACAGTCTCAAGTCGTGCTAGGAGAAGTTTAGGCTTGAGGTGAGGAGAAAGTTCTTCACAGAGATTTGTTGGCCATTGGAATGAGCTGCCCAGGGAGGTGGAGGAGTCACTGTCCCTGGAGGTGTTCAAAATGGGATTGGACACGGCACTTGAAGCCATGGTTTAGTAGTCATGAGTTGCTGGGTGACAGGTTGGATTTGATGATCTTTGAGGTCTTTTCTAACCTTACTGATTCTATGATTCTGTGAAGATGATTTAAGCAAAGAATTTCATAATAATTTCTTTTTATTACTTCTTTCTGTAAAAAAACAGACAGAAAGATAGTCCTAATATGAAAAAAATCCCTTTTCCAACTCTCAAAGTAAGTATTTAGAAATTCTAGTAGAAATGTCTGCTTTTAAAATCCCTTAAAAAATGAACAATAAAAGAAGTCTTAGATCGTTAAAATGCAGATGGTGCTTTATTTCCCTTTTTGCATCAAGCTCACTTTCTTCATTTAAGAACTGAAAATATACAACTCATTTCTATTTACTGTACAAATATCATAAAGATACCATCATTGTCCATCAGAAAGGTGGCTTGGGCACTCTTTCCCTGCCACACACACATAATAAGTTTGGTATAAAAATCACAAGACATTTTGTGAGCATAACACCTCCTAGATTCTTTCTGGATGCCTTTTATTTGTATCTTCTTTATGGCTTTCTTTTTTTTTCAGTAGTTTAAAGTGGTGGTTTTAGGCTATGCCTTTAAAATTGTTACGAATCTTGAGCAGAAAAGTAGAAAAATATAAATAAATCACTCTTGGGTATGAAAAGGAAAACTAAAGATTATTCCAAACAAATTTATTGGAGAAATGTTTGCCATAAAACAGGCTGTACCTGAAACAATTCTCTCTTCTTTTCTGATTTTTCTGTTTGCTTCACTTGGGAGAGGAATATCTGCTTGTCAGCTGACCTTGTCTGTGTTGTTCAGTGAAGTCTAACCCACTGCTTTCTCCCTGCTCCTTTTCTCTTTTGGGACTGGGAGAGGGGGTATGTGCGTGCAGTGGAACGACTTCCCTGGTCTCTGACCAAGGGAATTTTCATGTAGGTTGCTAATTGTAAATATCTGCATAATATTGTAAATACTGCATATTTCATACATAGTCATTGCATTCCATTGTAGAGTGTAGTTTTGCTTGTAAATACAGCTTCCACTTTGTTTCTGAGTTGGTTTAGCAAAGTTCATGCTGGGGGAAAACTTCAACCCACCACAGTTAACATTTATTAAAGGATAACTTAAGAATATGTTAGGAAGAAATTCCTCACCATAAGGGTGGTGAGACACTGGAACAGGTTGCCCAAAGAGGTGGTGGAAACCCCATCTATGGACATTTTTAAGGCAAAGCTGGATGTGGGTCTGAACAACCTGATCTAGTGTGAGGTGTCCCTGCTCATAGCAGGGGGGTTGGAACTAGATGATCCTTGAGGTCCCTTCCAACCCTAACAATTCTGATTCTATGATTCATAATGGGAATTTTAGTGAACAAATTTATTAAAAACTAACTCCTTTTAAAGTATAATTATAAACAGAGAGCCATAATCAAGTGATTGCATTTCAGGGAATGATTCATGACTGTGCTTTTACTTTTGTATTAAAAAAGTGGGGAAAGGATATTGAATTACTGGCAATACAAGTGTAACCAATACCAGCAAGGGGGAAGCTGCCAGTAGTTGTGATCCAGATCAGTTGGTTAACCTGGTAAAATCCACACATTTTATTATTCCTATATGTAGCAACAAATAAATAAGTTCATGGTTCTTCAAAAAGATCTTTATTCTGGGGAATAGCAATTGAAAAAGTGATAGCACTGCAATGGGACCAAAAGGACTATTATAAGCCTGGTGGATAGGTAGATAGATAGATAGATAGATAGATAGATAGATAGATAGATAGATAGATAGATAGATAGATAGACAGATAGATAAGAAGAGGAGAAGACAAAGACTATATTCCTTTTGATCTTCACAAAAGGTTCTGGAATTCTGTGCTGTTATAGGGGAAAAGTATTGAAATACTGAATAGAATTTAGAAAAGCATCATGAAATATATCTAAGCAGAAAATCAGAAGGTTTACTGATCAGAAGGCTTACTGAAAAAAACATTTTCTCAAGAAAAGAACACCAAAGAATAATTTGGCAAAATAACAAAGAATCATACTAGTTCATATACACCTAAAGGAAAAACAGGATATAATAAGATTCAGGGAGCTGGAAACAGAGGCTAGATGTATCCAGTAACAAGAAGCAAGGCAAATGCTTTCTGCAGCAAAAACAATTGCCACTAGAATGACTTGTCATGGCCAGAGACAGATTATCCCCATCATTAGCTGAGAAAAATAAAAAGAAAGCTTTAGTTCTATTTAAAAGAGAATTTCTGGAAACTTCTTTATGAAGAAATGTTAAGTCACAATAGATAGCCTCAACAGCCCCTTTGTGGCCTTTAAATCAATTAATTTTGATAGTCTTCAAAGTCATTGCTTTATGGTTTGGTTCTTTTCTCTCATAGCCAGTATTATCAATCAGTGAGTTTGTCTATATGTGTGTCTATGATCATGAATGCAGATTTTGGACTGGGCACTTGCCAGAAGTCTCTTACATCAGAGAGTTTGCTGTTTGAAAAGCAGTATTTTTAACCCTCAGTCCCTGGAGAACATGAAGGTGAACAGGTAGATCAGGAAGGGAAGACACACCAAACTATTCAACAGAAAAACAGAAATTTTCTTCTGAATATCTATAAGAGGGAAAGTGTAATACCAGGTGGACAGGGTCAGAACAACAGAGGAATATATGATAGATGGATACAGTCTTCCTTATTTAGGCTCTGATCAATTATTTGTACCTTAATAAAATATAAAATCAAGTAAATCCATGACTCTGTCCAGTCCTAGAGGCACAGCTGGAAACCAGGAGCTATCAGCCATCCACACAGCAGCAGGTTTATGATGGGCAAGTCCTGCCTGATGAACCTGACATTCTATGACAAGATGACCTGACTATTGGATGATCAATAGGTTGTGGATATTGCTTACCTAAACTTTTTAAAAGTCTTTGACACTGTTTCCTAACAAATTCTGGCAGACAAACTGGCTGCTCATGGCTTGGATGAGCTCATGGCTTGGATGAGCACACAATCTGATGGATAAAGCACTGGCTGGGTGAAGGGACCCAAAGGGTGGTGGTCAATGGAGTTAAACCTGGCCCGTGTGAAGTGCTTCATCTATCTGAGGAAATCAAGCTCTTCCTAACAGCAGACAGTTAATCTTTAGGAGGTCTTAACTAAATGTGAATGCTTCTGTTTTGATGATTTACATATTTCTTCCTCCTTTCTCTTAATAAAATTGCAACTTATATTCAGAATTACTTTAAAATATATAAATTAATTAAATTCTGATCTTCTCTATAGCCTGCCTTCAGAATATTGTTTTTTCTGAGGTTACTGACAGGGTTGATGATCTCATGCAAAACTCTGGAAATGATCTATGGGGTTACCACTACTGCCCAGTTTCTGTAGTATCTCAAAAAAATATTCTTTCTATCTCAGTCCAAACCCTGTCCTCTTTATCTTAAGGCTTTAAATAGCAAAATCAAAACTTCATGGTGTGTAACTACTCAGAAATAGGCTCCATTAAGTGAAATTTAAAGGAGTTCTTATTTTCCAAGCTGATGCTTTTATCTCTCCAATAGCTGTCGTTTACTAACAGTCCAAAGCAGGCTTTTCAAAACCATTCCTGTAACACTGTGGTCAGAAATTATCTCTAAGCTTTTGACAGATGAGCTGAATTCAAGATATATTTCTGTGATTTCCTTCTGCAGGCAATTTATATGTCATGGTTATCAGAAAACTTGTGCATCATAGGAACCATTTTTATTGGATATGATGGAGAGCTAACTTAACAGTTTAGCAGGATCATTAAAAGTGGCATTTGTGGAGTGGATTTGTGTTACAAGATTTCTTTAAAAGAGGACAGCTAAAAAACCACCAGTATTTTGAGCAGCAGTCTGAAAACTTTGAACATCAAGACCATTTTGAGGGTCTTTCCTGGGATTTCACAATTTTTAGAACATAAATGATCTGTTAGATGTTAACTGGGTGAGTTACCATTCATAAGAAATATTCTCTAAATCAGTAATACTTTACATGATGACTCCTTCATGAAAGACATTTTTAAATAAGTCTTTATAAACAGTAGTGCTTATGATACTCTGAGGGGGAAAGGAAAAAATGTTACTTGTCTTTTAATATAATCTATGTGTAAATTCAGTGGAACAAAAAGATCTGAGGAAGGAAAATAAAGATGGGAACTCTCCATTCTTCAGTCTTCTGTCTGTATCTTGCACCTGTAGGTTCCAGGAACAGGTATCCAATATTAGTTATCTAATGTGAAGTATCTATCATTTGATGTAATCTAAGTGCAACACATTAAGCTACAGCCCCCAACTGTTATTAAAAACACTTTTCAACTGTCATAAAGGCACCTACAAAACAGACAGCAATAACTACCCCAAAAAAGAAGTGGGCTTATTGGTGACAAAAATTGCTCAACACTCCTTCTGACACAATTAAATTACAAGTTCAGGTGTAAGTTGGGAATATAGCACTACACAACCAATTAAACTTTAACTTTACATTTTAAGGAACATTCTTTCTTGAAAGATGAGATAAAATGTGAGAACACTCACTCAGAACAGGCAAACCGCTCACTCAAGGGTAACCAAAATATACACTCACCAAAAGAAGGGTGGGGGCTTATTCAGTCTGCAGAAGCATCCTTAATGATGTCCCATTCTAAGAGGAGAGGATCTGACTGCAAGGCTGCTTGGTGCAAATAGGCCAGGGTAAAATAGTTCTGTAGCAGGACTCTATTTATACCCTAAGTCAAGGGTGCACTGCAGTCAGTTCTAATTATTTAGAGGAACAAGCCTACACAACCATTTCTTCCAGATCTTTATTAGTGTCAAAATTTCAGTGAAAAAAAAAAAACAAACCCAAAACTCAAGACTTGTTCAGTCTCCAGTTCCTTAAAGTCAAGCAAAGGCACAGACATATCTATAGATTTTCAAACTTAAGACATCTACAGAAACTGTTCAGGATCACAGTTTTATCCTGATTTGCCTGCAGCCTGATTTGGAAATAACAAACAGTGAAAAACTCTCCAGCAAAATCTGCTTTATCTATATCAGTTTTGCTGTAAAGAAGAATATATTTATTTATGTGCAAAGCGTTCATACATCAATGCGAAACAGCAACTAAAAAAAATGTTGGAGGAATATTTTCATTTGCTGCAATGTCATATTTCATTCTTAAGAAAATAAAAAGAGGCTGTTTTTTAGATCAAACATATGCACAATTGCAGATAACTTCTGCAGATAATTTCTGCTATACAAAATAAGTCAACTTCAGAAAAGTCAGAAAAATATTTGGAAGAATCATAGAGCAGGACTTGCCATGTCATAGTGTTCTCCCTTGTGAAATGTTGCTTTATAGCACACAGTCCTGTCCTCTTCATTCACACAGAGTTTAGGCCCCTAGTTCTGCAAAGATTAATGGATGTGTGCACTCTTTGTATGCTCTGAGGAGTTTCATTGGTGCCAACACAGCTGGCTGCAGCACAGATAGTTAAGAGAGGCATTAGTCTTTTTAGGATCTGCCCCTAAGCCTATTACATCAGGTCACAAAATTAGACTAGATTGTACTCTTAGTCAGGTTAGTGAAGCCCTGTTGCCTAAATCATTGTGGTGTGGATGAAAAGAATAGTAGAATTTGACACAATGGATAAAATACTCTAAGGTAAGAGTGCACTAGAAGTCTTACAGTGTTATTAGGTAGGATAATGCATATTAAGCAATCAAATCATATCCCTTTTGGTGAAAGTAATTTTTCTTTTGAGTGATCATGTGCCAGAATCAAATTCTAATGGCTTATACTTTATACTTGAAATGGTCTGACTCATCTCAGCCAAGAACATTCTGTTTATTTTCTTAGTTCTAACATTATTTGATACTGAAAAAAAATGACCTTTAAGTGCTCCCCAATGCACTCATACTCTTTGTTCTAGGAATACAAGGAATCTTGAGTATTGTCAGCTGAAATGGGTTTTTTATATCCTTTATTTTTAGCAACAGGGAAAGTGCATCTTTCTCTGAAAGTATCAAGAGTATAGGAAGATCAAAATCAGAGAGAAGACTTTGGGAGGGAATCAAAATTTGAAATCTAGCATTGTATACAAATTGAGCTGACATTAAATCTGCATTTATTTATGCTGTGGCTTGTAGAAGTGATTATTATAGACAGAATAACGTATTTCATTTTCTTGCCAATTACATTGTAGTACATCTTATCTTTGCAAAATCTGAATAACCAAAGGGGGATCAGTTTCCCTCCCTCCCTCCCTCCCTCCCTCCCTTCCTTCCTTCCTTCCTTCCTTCCTTCCTTCCTTCCTTCCTTCCTTCCTTCCTTCCTTCCTTCCTTCCTTCCTTCCTTCCTTCCTTCCTTCCTTCCTTCCTTCCTTCCTTCCTTCCTTCCTTCCTTCCTTCCTTCCTTCCTTCCTTCCTTCCTTCCTTCCTTCCTTCCTTCCTTCCTTCCTTCCTTCCTCCCTCCCTCCCTCCCTCCCTCCCTCCTTCTTTCCCTCCCTCCCTCCCTCCCTCCCTCCCTCCCTCCTTCCCTCCCTCCCTCCCTCCCTCCCTCCCTCCCTCCCTCCTTCCCTCCCTCCCTCCCTCCCTCCTTCCCTCCCTTCTTCTTTTCCTCTCTCCCTCCCTCCCTCCCTCCTTCTTTCCCTCCCTTCCTCCCTCCTTCCCTCCCTCCTTCTTTCCCTCCCTTCCTCCCTCCTTCCCTCCCTTTCTCCCTCCCTTCCTCCCTCCCTCCCTCCCTCCCTCTCTCCCTCCCTCCCTCCCTCTTTTCCTCCCTCCCTTTTTCTAAATAAATAAATAGGTAAGGACAATCTCCTATTGAGTATAGAAGAGGAAACAGGATATGCTTGCTGGAATTAATTTATCTACAAACGTGTCTGGCATCTTCTCCAAAATTGCCAGTGTTGACAGGAGACAAGGACAGTCCAAGCTGCTCTGGTCCTGCCTGAGCCTCTGGCCTTTGCCAAAATCTTTGATACATATTTTCTCTTGTTTTCCCAGATAAAACAGAGTAAACACTCAGGCTTTGTTTTTCTAAACATTTGAAATCAACTGATTACTTGACATTGTCTCAAGCTGCACCAGGGGAAGTTTAGGCTCTTGGTGAGGAGAAAGTTCTTCACTGAGAGAGTTGTTTACCATTGGAATGTGCTGCCCAGGGAGGTGGTGGAGTCACTATCCCTGGAGGTGTTCAAGAGGGGACTGGATGTGGCACTTGATGCCATGGTTTAGTCATGAGGTCCTGTGGTGACAGGCTGGACTTGGTGATCTTTGAGGTCTCTTCCAACCTCGGTGATTCTGTGATTCTGTGACATTCTGTACTTTATGTCTCAGACAATGTCAATATAACACTCCTCAGAATGATGGTAGCATTTTTGTTATTCCATAAAAAACAGTTAAACCCATCTATTTCATTTTAGAGATATACCTGAGGTTCAGACAAACCTGGGAGACTTTTAATTGAATCCCAAGAAAGTGTAGATAACCAATTATAAATTCTAAATAGAAATATCTACACCGCCTATTACATAGACCATCTATTAGTAATCAGTAACTGCTGTTTTTCACACCTGGAGTAAAAAAGCAAGTAGTTCACCTAGGAAAAAAAATGACAGTAGTTTAGTTGTCACCACAGGATAAATCCTAAGGAGATAATGCAGCTTTTCAGGCCTTTCTCATCACTCACAAAAGCATCTTCCCCTCTCTCCAGTTCATTTTCTTTTGGTTACAAAATACAACCTTGTGGCACTATTTTTTTGTTTCTGTTTAGTTTCATAAAACAGATTTGTTTTTTCTTTGCTAAAACAAAGGTTTGCCCTTTCACATGGGAAATCCACCAACAGATCAGGCAGCACACTGGCACAGACCATGTGCTTTCATTGTTGTGTTCAATGCTTGGATTTACAGTGAAATTCCCAACAAGATTTTAACTTCCACTAAGCAACTCCTCTGAAGCATCTCTTAACCACCTAGAGGTGTCTTGGGGCTGACCAGCCATTGCCTAAGAGGGAACTACTAGGTAGTAAAGATCTGATTATATCTCATTTAATCCTAATAGGCTGTCTTAAATATAATAAATTTATTGTAACTGAATCTAGCTTTTCAGCTCATATAATGCAATATCAACTGCCTCATTGTGTATTCCATAAGATATACTTTTTTCTATTAACAGTGGAGAAACTACTAAATAGTACTTGCAATGTCTCTTTACACTTATGAGTTGAAAAGAACAGATTCCTGCATCCATCTTGTATTTTACAATCTTGCCCTAAGTATCTCATTTTAAGATTTCTGTGAAATAGATTTATGTTATGAACAGTAGAATATGATGAACAGTGAGAGTTGATAATCATTCTTTAATCAAGTGTACATCCCTCTTCTTTAAGTCAAACAAATTTTCATGTAACTGAAAGTGAAAAATATTTTAAAACCAGTAATACTGAGTACTATAACTTTTAATACCTGACTGTTAGTAGAGAATTCACTGAACTTTCCTATGGAACCTTACATTTGTTAGCATGTTGCCCATCTCTACCCACTATCAGATACCTAAACAATTTATAACATCTTAAAGACCATTCACTTCAAGTGAAGAAGCTAATAACTTTGTTAATGTGGTAGGAGTCAAAATCTAATGAACAAAAATGTGCAAACAGGTTTTTGTAGCAACTTGAAGCATTTCAGACTAAAAGTTTCTATTACTTAATTTAAATTCTCCAGTGGATACATTATGACTCATGTAAATGACTAACAAAGACCAGCATACGTGTGTTTGTATTCCATTTTATTGTCAAAGATTAAGTCTTTTCAGTGCATAGCTTATGAAGTATGTTTGCTGACATCAAACTATTTATACTTTATTAGAATTAACCAGGTGCGGTGGTTTGAGCCTTAACTGGAAGTTAAGAGCTCAGGTGGGGGCAAGGCTGAGAATCTCTCCCCCACTCCCCCCTCCTCCCTCCCAACAGAGAGGGAGAAAAGGAAGGAGCAAATCCACCAAACAATAATTTAGAGTTGGCTTGGAAGTAGAGAGGTAAAGAGTTGCCTTTAAACAATATATATATATATAAAACAATAACAGGAAAAAGTTCACAAGGGCAAGGAACAAGGATGGATGGGAGGGGGACATGAGAATAATACAAAACCAGTCCTTCTCTGAGGAAGCACAGAGGCAGCAGGGAGAAGGATCAGGTCCGACCACGTGGCAGAGGAGCAGGAAGGCAGCTGCAGCAGCTCTCATCCAGCAGAGGCAGGAGCCAGAAGGGGCCAAGAGCTACGGTGTCCTGCTTTTTATATCCTAGCTGGGCAGGGAGGGGGAGTGGAACAGACTCAGCTTCCCAGGGGAGAAACGCCCTGCAGGGAGTGAAAAGTACCTGCAAGCCCTCCACCCTGCTTTGGTTTTTTGTTTTCAGAAAAGGGCGTTAACCCACCACACCAGGTTGGAAAAGACCTTTGAGATCAAGTCCAACCTATCACCCAACACCATCTAATCAACTACACCATGGTACCAAGTACCTCATCCAGTCCCCTCTTAAACATTTCCAGTGATGGTGACTCCGCCACGTCCCTGGGCAGCCTATTCCAATGTCCAACAACTCTTTCTGTTGAGAACTTCTGCCTAACATCCAGCCTAAACCTCCCCTGGCACAGCTTGAGACTGTGTCCTTTTGTTCTGGTGCTGGTTGCCTGTAAGAAGAGACCAACCCCCACCTGGCTAAAACCTCCCTTCAGGTAGCTGCATAATGAAAGTACTTCCAGTCAACACATGGAAAAATTATATCCGCAATTATTTTATTCTACAATCAAGCTGTAAAATTCTGAGAAATATCGTATTATTATTGTCGTCAATAGCGAAAAGAAAGTATATTCCTACCACTCTTCAGAAAGATAGCCATAATGTGGGATTGTACATCTGTGGGATATAATCTCTAGGGCTAAACTACAGCATTTTTTCTATCACCCTCCCCCAACAGAGAAGGAAAATCAGGAAAAGGCAAGAAGGTTAAAATGATAACCCATTTAATGAAATAGATAAACTGATAGCAGTGTCAATACAATGTATCTAAAATTATAATCAGTCCAGCAAAGATGCAGCAGTGACACTGTAGCAGCAAAACAGTCCTAAAGAGGAAGAGAAGTAAACTTCCTCCTTTATACTGAATGTAATGCTCTTAGTATGGGATTCACCTGTAACAAATTTAAGTCAGCTGTCCTGGCTGACTTAAAACTGCTAACTGTCTGCAGCCTGTGGATGCCTTGTGATTCTGTCTCTGCAAAACCAGGGCAATTCTGAGAAAAAATACTAAGTTATTGCTCAAAAAATACAAGAAACATAGGTGTTGGAATTGCAGTTGGTAGATTGCTTTTGGTCAACAGTTGGAAGAATTTTTAACCTGTATAAATAAGGCATGTATGCAGGATTGTCACAAAATGTTGTGGAAGCTGCTCTTTTTAAAAGGATAAGTTGAAGGTGCAACAGCTAACAGTAGTGGTGTCTGGCTGGAGCATTCATTGAATCTAAATGGATCAAACCCCACACCTCACTCTAGAAGCAATGCTTCAATGGCTGAGGTAGCATTTAAGTGCTGAGGAAGCACTTAATATAGTCTACCTCATTTTAAGTCACTTAGGCCTTGGAAGATAGTTAATCATCCTCAGACTTGATTTATTTAGTACATTTTTGTATTTGGCCAGTAAATCAATCATCAAATGGAGACACATGTCAGATATACATACATACAAAGATCTGGTCCACTAAGATTGTTTTTACCAGTACAGTGATTAGGATCCAAAAGTTAAAAAGCAACCTTTTCTTATTTATTCTTTAATGAGTTAATTGCATTCAGCATTACAGTAATAATGAAAAAAAAAATCTTTATAGGTGACCTTTCTGTAGGTGATCTCAATCTTAAATTAAAATGTACACAACAGGAAATGGACAGAACCAAACATCTGATACTGAGACATGTGTGAAGAGTGATTGTTTCTTAATATTGCTGATTCTGGAACCCAAAGCACTTAGAAATTCATGAAAGCTTGCAGTTGTCACAATGCAGGACTTATGATAGCAATTATTTGATTCTTTGATTTTATATCTGTAAAGTATTATATTAAAAATTAAGTTTTTAGGCTTATAATATTGTTTATTGTTGAAGTAATAATAACTTCTTTAGAGAGTCCAATGGCATCTTTCAATAATGGCATTTCAAATATAGTTAGACATATTTTAAAAATTAAACCAGTTTGTTAAGTGGTGCCTTAGCCCCACCACAGGCTGTGACATAGCCCAAGCTAATTTTCAAAGGATAGGATAGGATAGGATAGGATAGGATAGGATAGGATAGGATAGGATAAACCAAGTTGGAAGAGACTGTCAAGAGCATCACATCTAACCCATCATGTGTGGCCAGCAGGAGCAGGGAGGTCATTGTGCCCCTCTACTCTGCATTGGTTAGGCCACACCTTGAGTACTGTGTCCAGTTCTGGGCCCCTCAGTTTAAGAAGGACATTGAGACACTTGAACGTGTCCAGAGAAGGGCTACAAGGCTGGGGAGAGGCCTTGAGCACAAGCCCTATGAGGAGAGGCTGAGGGAGCTGGGATTGTTTAGCCTGGAGAAGAGGAGACTCAGGGGTGACCTCATTGGTCTCTACAACTACCTGAAGGGTGGTTGTAGCCAGGAAGGGGTTGGCCTCTTCTCTCTAGCAACCAGCACCAGAACAATGGGACACAGTCTCAAGCTGTGCCAGGGGAAGTTTAGGCTTGAGGTGAGGAGAAAGCTCTTCACTGAGAGAGTCATTCGCCATTGGAATGGGCTGCCCGGGGAGGTGGTGGAGTCACCGTCCCTGGAGGTGTTGAAGAGGGGACTGGACATGGCACTTGGTGCCATGGTCTAGTCATGGGGTCTGTGGTGACAGGTTGGACTTAATGATCTTCAAGGTCTCTTCCAACCTTAGTAATACTGTGATCATCCAATACCATCTAATCAACTAAACCATGCAACCAAGCACCCCATCAAGTCTCCTCCTAAACACCTCCAATGATTATTCACCTAGTGTCTGCTCAGTGCTTTTTGGCTTTTGTGTTTCAAACTCACAAATGTATATTCATTATTTATATCATTTTAATGCCTAATGACGATTGTGTCATCTTTTCTAATTTTGTGTACACTTCGAGAAATGTGTAAATTGATCTATTAATTAATATATGTCATACTGTTATTGGCTTATTAACTTTAAGTTAATTTCATCAGTGAAATGTATAATTAGTTTAAAGGTTATCATGTTTATTTTCCATGTTATCTAAATGGTATATACTTTTAAAACAAGAAAACTTACTCTGTGACTAAGTGAAATTGTGTTTATCTATTCTGTAATCACAGTTTATATATGTCAAAAACATAACCAGGATACATTAATGTAATGATCTTAAAATACAATAAAAACTGTGGTTTCAATGTGATTTCATGCTTACTGAGTCTAAGGGAAAACCTGCTATGTTTACCTAACTTGAAGATTAGTTTCTGATTTATGATGTAGAATGAATGTTGATTTTATTTCTCCCCATATTTGAGGTGGGTTTTGTTTGGTTTTCCCTTCACCTAAAATTATTCAGAACACCAACAGGAGATCATATAATGGAATCACAGAAACATTCAGGTTGCAAAAGACCCTCAGGATCACTAAGTCCAACTGATAACCCTCCTCTATAAAGTTCATCCCCCTAAACCATGTCCCCAAGCACCACATCTAAGCAACCCTTAAACCTATCCAGGGCTGGTGATTCAACCACCTGCCTGGGCAGCACATTCCAATGCCAGACCACTCTTTCTGTGAAAGAATTTTTCCTAATGTCCAGTCTAGACCTATCTAGTCACAGCTTGAGGTTGCTCCTTCTTGTTCTATCACTACCTGTGAGAAGAGACCAGAACCAGCCTCTCCACAATATCCTTTCAGGTAGACAGCAATGATGTCTTTCCTCAGCACCTCCTTTTTCAAGCTAAACAGCCCCAGCTCCTTCAGTTTCTCTTCATAAGATTTATTCTCCAGGCCCTTCATCAGCTTCATTGCCCTCCTCTGCGCTCACTCCAGCACCTCCACATCTCTCTTGCATTGAGGTGCTCAGAACTGGGCACAGTACTCAAGGTGTAGCCTCACCAGAGCTTTATTAATCGTCATTTTAAGATTAATGCTTCCTATTCAGTTGTTACAAATGCAAGTGGTTGTTCACATTTATTTATGACTTTGAAATACAGTAGGTTTAATCCTATTCTAATAACAATGACATACTGCTTCACTACCTGATGGCAGAGGAAAAAAATAATCTCTTAGAAATTATGTCACTGAGTGCATGTAGTTGTCATTTCAGACTCTTCAGTTAAGCTACTATTCTACTCTTAAAAAAAATAATTCTGCATCTTGTATCTCTAATGTCACACTCCTGTCTACTCAGAAAGAGTGTAGATATTAATGAATGACATGTCAATAAGGGGACTTAAAGGTACTTCACTGATTGAAAGAAAAAATTGAGAAGTGTTCTAGAAATTATTTTTTTTTTAATACTTTCTGTAGGCTTTTCATTAAATGTCTTCTAGCCTTAAATTCTGTCAACTTCCATTGCAATGTCTAAATAAGTCTTTCAGCCTCTCTAGCAGGTCTGTTCCTCTATGTTGTCCGTATAAAGCTCTACAAGGTTTTCAAGAATAGAATTAAGAATAGAATAGAATAGAATAGAATAGAATAGAATAGAATAGAATAGAATAGAATAGAATAGAATAGAATAGAATAGAATAGAATAGAATAGAATAGACCAGGTTGGAAGAGACCTTCAAGATCATCGCGTCCAACCTATCATCCAACATCACCTAATCAACTAAGCCATGGCACCAAGCACCCCATCAAGTCTCCTCCCGAATACCTCCAATGATGGCAAATCCAGCACCTCCCCAGGCAGCCGATTCCAATGGGCAGTCACTCTCTCTGTGAAGAATTTCTTCCTAACATTCAGTCTAAACCACCCCTGGCAGAGCTTGAGACTGTGTCCTCTTGTTCTGGTGCTGGTTGCCTGGGAGAAGAGACCAGCCCCCACCTGTCTACAACCTCCCTTCAGGTCGCTGTAGAGAGCAATGAGGTCTCCCTGAGTCTCCTCTTCTCCAGGCTAAGCAACCCCAGCTCCCTCAGCCTCTCCTCATAGGGCTTGTGCTCCAAACCCCTCACCAACTTTGATGCCCTCCTCTGGACACGTTTCAGCAAGTCAATGTCTTTCCTAAACTGAGGGGCATTGAACAATATTGCAGAAGTAAACATGTACCAAGACATATGTTTAGCATGTGACTTTTAATTAAGAAAATATTTGAGTGATTTCATGACCTCCTCAATGTCAAAAAAAGAAAATTTTGCTTGAGGGTTAATCAACATCCTAGAGTCTTTATGACATTACCTTTACTGATTTTATCTTGAGCAGTTCTTGCTAATGGTAAGAACTATTTCATGTTTAGGTTTTTTAATCCATGTTTTTATCAAATTAAAAACCCCTTATGCATTGTCCTACTCGGATAATGCATGCACTATGGTAGAAGCCACAAAAATTGGCAAAAAGTTGGTCTCAAGCTGCAGCAGGGGAGGTTTAGGCTAGATGTTAGGAAGAAGCTCTATACAGAGAGAGTGATTGCCCATTGGAATGGTCTGCCCAGGGAGGTGGTGGAGTCACCATCATTGGAGGTGTTCAGGAGGAGACTTGATGGGGTGCTTGGTGCCATGGTCTAGTTGTTTAGGTGGGTTGGATTGGTTGATGGGTTGGACGCGATGATCCTGAAGGTCTCTTCCAACCTGGTGTATTGTATTGTAGTGTAGTGTAGAATATATGGAAGTGAGATCTGCCTAGTGACTTTCTCTCTATATTTTGTCAGAAACTATTTTCTTTTCAAGAAGCAGATGTCTGCTCTTGGTGTATGTATGTTCATTTAAAGTTCAGAGAATTTTCATGCTGGTAATCTCAGTTACGTGTTTGTGCATTATTCTTCATACAACATTCTCTAAAAATAGTTTTGCAAAAGAGTGCCCAAAGAAGAGCAACAAAGTTGGTGAGGGGTTTGGAGCACAAGCCCTATGAGGAGAGGCTGAGGGAGCTGGGGTTGTTTAGCCTGCAGAAAAGGAGGCTCAGGGACATTATTGCTGTCTACAGCTACCTGAAGAGAGGTTTTAGACAGGTGGGGGCTGGTCCCTTCTCCCAGACAACCAGCACCAGAACAAGAGGACACAGTCTCAAGCTGCACCAGGGGAGGTTTAGGCTAGATGTTAGGAAGAAATTCTTCATAGAAAGAGTGATTGCAATGGGCTGCCCAGGGAGGTGGTAAAGTCACCATCACTGGAGGTGTTTAGGAGTAGACTTGATGGGGTGCTTGGTGCCATGTTGTAGTTGATTAGATAGTGTCGGATTATAGGTTGGACTTGATGATCTCAAAGGTCTTTTCCAACCTGGTTAATTATATTCTTTCTATTCTATTCTATTCTATTCTATTCTATTCTATTCTATTCTATTCTATTCTATTCTATTAAATAATATACATGTAGAAACACATAAAGTATGGCTTATTAGTTGCTTTCTAGTTTTCTAATATGCTGTAACTTGAGTGATAATTTATTTTCCATTTTAAAATCACTTTTCTTCCCCCTTCTTTCAAAAGCTGTTACATCTCAATGGTTTGCATGTGTTCATGTAAAGGCGGAATCACAGATGTTATGCTATCTAATTTGGGATTCAGATTCAGTAAAAAGTATTCACATGAAAGGTAAGTGACTACTTGTCTTTTCACATATGCATCTATAGGTAGCTGTTAGTGCATGGGTGTGTTAACTTTTCTTGTAGTCAAGGGAAAGATTTTCAAATCAGAGTACAGACAGTGATCCAGTCAATCCAGAATTAAATGAAGTCAGGAAGTCTTACTTGCATGCAGACAGATGTGTCAAAATGTCCTTTAACTCTGGCACCTGCAAAAAGACATTTAGTTCTAGTCAGGAAAAGCATTAGATAGATGTTGTAAATTCTTTTATGTAAACCTCAAGGAACTGTCATGTGCTTTAGCATGCACATGCTTGGTCCTCTTGGCTAGGGGATTGGGTTCAATGTCCACACAGCAACAAAGTATTATATGGAAAACACCAATAAAACATTATTATATATTTTTTTATGTAGCTACATATCTCTTTCTAATATACAGAGTGGCATTGAATCCCAAGCTGGGGCATAACCTCAGTAAAACAGCTTAGAAATAAGACTTGATTGTGACTGAGAAAAAGTGAGAGTGCTTTGCACAGGTATCCAGGCTGTGTGTGTGTTATGTTCAAGTGAGTCAAGATAGGCTCCAGATTTTCCAACCATCTACATTTAGCCTATATCTAGTGCTAAACTATAGGAGTTGCTCTATCACCTGATGATCCCTTCCCAGTAGAGAAGTAGGACTGCAAAAAGAAGATCCATGGGTTGAAGTAAAACCAGGTGTAATGAAACAAAAAATGGTTTCTGAAATTATACTTAGCCCATGAAAGGGTATGGCAGTCACACTAAATAGGAAATGCAGTGCAAGAACAGAAATAAGAGAAGCCCAAGCAAGAAAAGCAGCCCAAACAGAAAGGCCCTCAGCGACCTTTCAGTTTATGGTGTAGGATGTCCCTGTGAGCTAGCTCTGGTCTGCTGCCCTGGTTGTCTCAAAACTGCTCATGTCCTTCAGCCCACGACTTGCCTGTGATTCTGTCCCAGCAAAACCAGGGCATTTACAAAATTATCACTTTTATAGCTGTTCATAAATAAGCTTAGCCCAAAAACCAGGTACGTGAACACTCCCGTGACAGAAAACATTTGCATTTTACCTAATCCTTGAGTCAGAATCTTTGCTACCTGTGGGACAAGAGGCAGGTCAGCATTTCATGCCATCATTTGATCTCAAAATATTGAGGCTGCTGTTGTATTTAAAAGTGCCTGTAATTCTTACTAATGAATAAAGGATATAAGGTCAATTTATTTTATGCATACCAGAAAACAGTTACTATGGATAACTACTTTTGATCATGTTCTCCAGATTTTATAGCTGCCTCCTAGCAGTCAATGATTCTGTATTCATAGCTCATAAAAATAACATCATCTTTAACATAGCTGGAGAGGTCAGGTGAACCATACTTAAGAATGTTTCTCACATATACCTTCAAGAAGGCTAATCACTCAACACTGATTAAACCCAGAGAAGCTGCCCACTTTGGCAAAATAATATATCCTGAGAAGCTTAAAATATGCATGCAAAATAATTGCATGAAGATGAACCATTGTTAAGGACAGGCAAGAGAAAACCACTATTTGCACATTTCTGACTTCATAGCATGCCTGTCATACAAATCTCATGTGAATGTGTTTATAAATCTTTCAGGTTGTATGACTCAGCACTCTAAAATTAGAAAAGGTCAAAGTACAAGATTCAAATTATCCCTCCATCTAGGCACTTATTACCTGATCATGCATTATTTTTTAGGTAAATTTTTGCCTTCATACATAGTAACCTGTAAATGCTCTTCACCCTCATCTTTTTACATACTACTCCCCAGGAGTGATTTTCAGCTGTGATACTGTATAGTGTGTTTCAGGATGGCCCTGTGTCAGAGCCTTAATGGTGAAAGTCTGAATGGTGCCGACCAGCCCCATCCATGAGCCCTGTTTCAACTTAGCTCTCTCCAGTCCTGTATGGACCCCTGAAACACACTGTGGGTGTGTCTCAAGCCCTGTATCCTGCTGCTCCTCATCACGTTACCTGGATCTGGTTCGTGGCTTACTGTTGGTGGACTCTGTTATCAGTATCTGCCTCTGCCTGCCATGCTCAGATCTTATGACAGGGGGATAAGGATACAATCTGTACTGAGGTCACTTTCAGCTCCCCTTTCCTTGGTGAGCAGTCAGGCCTAGCTGTTCCCTAATAACAAGGTATCTAAAAGTAAAGAGTAAAAATACTACATTTCAACAGTAGCAAGTGCCATCTTCCTAAAGACTGGCAGAAATAAGGCTGCATTGGTACCTCCTGCATTCAGTGAAGTTTTCCTTCTTAACTTCTCACTCTGGATACTTTCTCTGTCATTTATTGCCCTTAAAAATATCCCCAAAATAATACAGAAGAATTTCCCTTTTTAGTGACTTAAAGGCTGCAAAATGATTGTTACAATTGTGAATAAAAAGTGGTAAGTTCATTTGACAACTTACAATTTTAAGACTTCACAGAGACACCTCTTCTTTGCCTTACACACCTATGTATCATATGCAATAACAATCAAATCAGGGTAGAAGAAAACACACACAATTTTCCAAATATGAGTAATACAGCAGTCAGAAATCTTTCAAATATACAGTGTCTTCTAGAGCAGACTTGTGTTACACTTTAGCACCCCTCCCACAGGAACAGTCTATCCCTTTAAATTGCACTAGCAACATACACACATATTAAGTCAGCCTAGTGTTTTTTGTGGTTGGTTTTTGGTTGTTTTGGTTTGTTTACTGTTTTGGGGTTTTTATAAGTGAAGATGAACTAGAATGCAGCAGACTTGCTGACATTAGTTTCCATGTTGCTCAACATTTCTGAAAAGCAGATGTGAAAATTCAAGTGCACCATAATTTGCAAAGCCAGCCTCTGGCTCACTCAGTCACAACTTGGCCATAGCAGTGTGAACAGGATGCCTGTTTTGCTGCTGCATTCTTTTCCTGCATGTCCAATGTCTGTACAGTCAGTTATTCAAATGCACAAAGAGGTTTCATCTTGCTATATCCTGCTCTACAAGATTCTTCTCCATCACTTATAGACTAAACTCAGGAGCCAGCAAAACATAATTTGAAGGTGGTAATAAATGAAGGCTTGCATTTCATCTTCTTAAAGATAAATGTGACCCAGCATGGGTTTTACTTCCTTTCAAAAGTCAAGCTGAAATTCAGCTGCTGCAACTGTATTCATTGCTTTGCCATCTCAGCAAGTTTGTCCTGTGCAAACCATGTGATCTTAATAAATAATCACAGAATTAACCAGGTTGGAAAAGACCTTCAAGATCATCAAATCCAACCTATCGCCCAACACCATCTAATCAACTAAATCAGAGCTTCTATCACCTCCCTGGGCAAACTGTTCCAGTGTCTCACTGACCTCATGGTGCAGAACTTCTTCCTGACATCCAATCTACCCATTTCTAATTTTTTTTTCCCATTCCCCCTATTCCTATCACCACCTGACACCCCTAGAGTCCCCCACCCACCCCATTTCCCACCTTTTTTCCTCCTCAAACCCCAGAGCACCTGGGCTCTGTTGGAGTCTCCTCCCACCCCAGGTTTGGCCACTTGGCCCTTCCCACCCACTTCCCTTTTTAATCCCCTCCAGGAAAGGCAGAAGCCCTAAGCTGAGCCCATCTGGGCTGAGGGATCCTCCTCTCATCACTGGTGAGTGCCCATGGTGCACACCGGGTGATGGTGGTGGTGACAACAAAGGCCGGGGGGCCTAGTGGCCCCCGGTTAGTTAGGAAGAGTATTGATATGTGCTCCAATATCATCCACGGGTGTTGGCTGGGCATCTTACTGTGTGGTACTGAAGCACAGCTAGTGTTGGCAAGATATCACTGTTAGGTTGCTGCAGGCCTGCTATCACCAGTGGGTGTTGCTAGTTGTTCCCAAAAATGAGAAATATAGGGGAAAGGAATGTAGAGGGGAGTCAACAGAGGTCAGAACAAAAAGAAAAGAATGCTTGCCTCAGTGCACAGCAAGGACCTCTGAGCACCATGAAGACAGGCATTTCAACAAACGTGGTTCTTTATCAAAACAAGACTTAACAGCCACAGTGGCATAAAGCTGTAGCTTAAAATATATACCATTTGTCTGAGGGAAAATAAAGTAAGTCGAAATACTTAAGAAATCTAAAATAAACTTTAAAAACTAAGCCTACACAAGTCTTGAATGAATGAGTCAGCTAGAATGACAGAGTTGTGGGGTTTTTTTTTTCCATCCCTGCTTTGCAAGCAGTATGTTAATAATCTATTTTTGGACATAAAAGAGGTAAATTTTGGTTAGCTGCCATGAAGAGGCAGCAGATAACTTTCAGACATCGAGCCATGCAGCTAACAAGAACTGTGTGAGCTGACAGCTTTCTAGCTAAAAATATTTTTTAATCTTAGTCTTTTAATAGATGGCAGGTGAAGAGAGTGACCACTATACTTGGTTAGATTGTTCTTGTATTTGCTTTTCAGACCATTGCTGCCTGTCAGTACTGTGGCTGTTTAGACTTAAAGGTGTGGTATTGCCTGGTTGAGTTGAGTGCCAAGTAGCTGAGAGGGCGTAGCTCAAGTTTCCTCATCTACATTTGAACAAAAATTTCTTCCAAAATTAGTGGGCAAAGTGACTGAAAAGTTTAGAAAGGGTAAATTGCAATTGGTTACCTGATAACAATCTCTAAACACCACTTGCATATCAATCTAACTTCAGCTACTGTAGAGGGAAAACCACAAAATACTTGCTAGTTCTTTTTTTCTTTTCTTATAATTCAAAATGCATTTGGAACCAAATAAGAGGCTGAACTTGTAGTTTCGATGATTTGAATTAACTTTCATAGCCATTCCTAATCTACTAAAAGATGTTCAGAACACAAAACTCATTGAGGAAAATATTAGAATAGAATAAACCAGGTTGGAAGAGACCTTTGAGATCATCGTGTCCAACCCATCATCCAACACCATCTAATCAATTAAACCATGGCACCAAGCACCCTGTCAAGTCTCCTCTTAAACACCTCCAGTGATGGTGACTTTACCACCTCCCTGGGCAGCCCATTCCAATGGCCAATCACTCTTTCTATGAAGAATTTCTTCCAAACATCCAGCCTAAACCTGCCCTGGTACAGCCTGAGACTGTGTCCTCTTGTTCTGGTGCTGGTTGTCTGGGAGAAGAGACCAGCCCCTACCTGTTTGCAACCTCCCTTCAGGTAGTTGTAGAGAGCAAGAAGGTCTCCCCTGAGCCTCCTCTTCTCCAGGCTAAGCAATCCCAGTTCCCTCAGCCACTCCTCATAGGGCTTGTGCTCCAAACCCCTCACCAACTTTGTTGCCCTTCTCTGGACACGTTCCAGCAAGTCAAAATCTTTCCTTAACTGAGGGGTCCAGAACTGGACACAGTACTCAAGGTGTGTCATAACCAGTCCTGTGAGTCATAACCAGGGGCAGAATGACCTCCCTGCTCCTGATGGACACACTATTCCTGATACAGGCTGGAATGCCATTGGCCTTTTTGGCTGCCAGGGCATGCTGCTGGCTCATGTTCAGCCTACTGTCATCCAGTACCCCCAGGTCCCTTTCTACCTGGCTGCTCTCCAGCCACTCTGACCCCAGCCTGTAGCACTGTATGGGGTTATGGTTGCCAATGTGTAGAACCCGGCTAATGCTGAGAATATTAAAAAAAAAAAGAGAGATGGTGTTCCTATAAAAGTAATGAGAAAGATAAACTCTAAGGGTGCAATAACCTGTTAACAGGAGATGAGAAGACCTTGGACAATTGTATTGCTGTGCAGACTAGTAGGGTGGGTACAGGGAAAGGTAATGCAGTAAAAATAGAAGTTCCTCTGAACTTCAGTTGCAGCAGAAGGGAAAAGCTGAAGGAGGAATGTGAAGGAAGCATTAAAAAGATGAGTATATTTACTAGTCATCTTAATTTGAGCAATTGAGAGGAACTAAGATGCTGTCTTGTGAACTTGGTTTGTATGTGTATGTAAAACCAGTAGAGAGATTCATAAAAGCCTTCCCCCTGCCTCTGAAGAACTTAATGTGTATATCATGTAGAGTACAAATATGTAACATGATATAGAAGAGTTACTTCAGGTGCTGCTTACCTCCCTTGCTAACAGGCATGGATCTCCTGGTTTGAATACTCTTGTAATTATTATAAATAAAAAGTTTTGACTAACTGCCTCTCCACCACTGAGACATGGATGACTCCCTTGGGCTCTTGATGTGTTTGGTATACCTAATTAGTGAATGATACTCAAAAACGAGTCCCTATTCAATGTTATTTCCCTTTTCCCACCACCATTATTTTGTTTTTTTTTTTTTTTGCTAGAAGGGTGTCTGAAGTGATAGGGCTGCACTTTCAGGTCTTGTTTGACAGTTGAACATTTTTATTTACTGTTAGATTGTTGCTTCAAATCAGAACACACACTAGCTAAGGAGTTACCTATCCAACATAACGTGCAAATCAGATAACAATAAACATAGTTCAAATAGGCCCAGTGAGAAAGGGTTCCATTATGTCACAAAACTAATAGTCAGAGGGAACAATTCTCATGAGACAAGTGGAAACCTCAGGTGTTTAATTGTTTTTCTCAGATTTATATGTGGGTGAGAGCTTAACCATTTCACTGAGAGCATCTTTAGTAGTGTTCTCAGAAAACTTGTGTAAACAGTGTTCTAAAGTATGCTGTATTCAGAATGGGGTTTCAAAGGATGTTTTCAATGTTACACTTCCCCTTTAGATAAATTTCTGTGTCACTGTGATGTTATGTTATCTATTTGGTTTAGATTTGTGATGCTTTGCCCTTTGCAGCTACGAACCATGGATATAGCTGGTTATAAGCCAGGGTCTCAGCTGTGAATGCAATGAGTTATGCCTTGGTAGATCAAATTTCCAAGGATGACCATGAAACCATAGCTTTTTGGAACTGCTCATGTATTCCTTATAATACCTCTAGAGGGAAGTCTGTAAAGAGATTACAGGTGAAGTTGGAGAGAAAAGGAAGCTGATATTTAGCACACAAAAAGCTGGAGTTGCCTGATGATTGCAACAAGAGAAATGCTGAAATCTAAGTCTAGCTCAATTACTGTGACAAAGACATTTAACTTTCCATTGTACATCACTTTGCTCCAGTACTGAACTTGGAAATAGCACTTAAGACTAGCAATTGTCTGAAATAGCTTTCATGCAGTGGCAGACAAAAAAAAACCCAACCCACCCACGCAAAAAAACACCACAAAAAAAAACCCCAAAACCCCAAACAAACAAAACAAAGAAATACAAACAAACAACACACAACAAAACAAAAAAACCCACCACCCCCATACACAAAGAGACCAAGAAGAAAATATCAGGAAACCTACTATAAGCAGGACAGTGAGAGATACTTTGCCACATAAGACCTTGATGTGTTTATATCATGGTGGGACATCCTGGTCTCTGCGTCTCAAGAAGGACATAGTGGAGAAGGCAAAGGGACAGTTAAAATGATGGAAGGAATAGAACGGCTAGTTGAGAATGAATAAAATATCAGGAACTCTCCAGCTGGAAGTGAGGTGCAAGCAAAGTTTAAAAAAATTCATCGATGTGGCACAGAAGAGGAAAGAAGAATCTTGGTACAAGAGTTTACAGTAATAAAACTAGATGGCATTTGAGGAAAATTGTTGGAGTTTAAAACAACAGAGCATACTTCAGCTTTCTAGTAATGAGATTCTACTGCCTTTTGCCATAGAAGGTTGTGGCAGTAGATGATAAAAAAAACCTGAAAAAGGAAAGTATATAAATTATTAGACAGCAGCTCCATGAAAATACACTTAAAAGAAGAGTCAGGGATGTACCCTCCAGCGTACATATTTCAACAGTTATGGATGATGGGGGAGTAGGTAGAGAAAGCACGGCAGAAAGAGGCTGGGCTTGCATTCTTTCCTTAAACAGCTTACAGCCACAATCTTTATCAGATTTGTCTTAGACATCAGTGCAACAAAATCTCCAAGCCCTCTCAGGGAAGTGATGGGGGAAGGTTACAAAGAACGGGGAGGAATCAGGTTACTGCATGTACTAAGGAATGAGAAGGAGGCGGGAGTGTGGGAATCAAAGAATCAAAATGCAAGAAAATAGGTGTGAGTGCAGGGACATCAAGAAACAATTTCACTGTTACCTGAAAGCAAGAATTCAACAAACATTGCCTACAAGAGCTCTGCCCAGAGATGTAAAAAACCCAAGGAAATTAAAAGAGACACTGTAGATACTGACAGCTTTCCTGTCAGGCCTCCACTGCCTGATTCTAGGGACAGTCTAACCAGGGCCAGGAATCTAATGAGGTCACACTACTTGGAAGGCATTTAGATAAGAAAGGAGTTAATAAGAAGACACCTCCAGCCGCACAAGTGTATTCTGGATACGCTGGGGTGTGTTTACAGTGTCAGCAGTGTGTTTTACAGGGGACAAGCAAGAATGTAAATAGTGACATATTTCTCATGCCACTGTTGTCCATTGTGGTGATTGCCACTGTAGTCACTACCCAAATGATGCTGTCTGTGACAGTCTGATGTAAAATGAATATTATAACCCTCTATGTAAGCCTCATTGTAAAGTGATCAAGAATTGATGAGCAAGCAGGTATTTTCTTAATTTCAATGGCACTTTTTTTGTAAGGAGGGGGAAAAGTCAAATATTTGTGAAGACTTTCAATGAGTTTTTTTTTTTTTTTTTTTTTTTAAAGCAAGGAGTTTTGTGTGATGAGTAACTATCATACTTGACAAAAATTCCAATCTGAACTCAGCAGGTTGTGGTTTGTTTTTTTTAAGATTCAGTCCTATTTGAAGTTCTGAAGTTACTACACTGAACTCCACCTAAACAAAATACTTCTAAAACAACCAGTATTTACATCCACTGAAGAACATATCAGCTTCTTTAATATAGAATTAGCAGATTTCTGTGACAACTACCCAGTGTCATAGCCAGTTTTTACTCTTGGATTTATCGTGAGATAATGACACAATGATGGCAGAGGTCCTGCTAATATTATTACCTGTTTTGACATCAATGTGGAGTTATCTCTGCAAGTCTTGGCTTCTCCCCTTTCTTTTCTGCTTTGTTTTCCAGAAACTGGAAGATCCACTTTAAGAAAACAGCGCTAGTTATGCAGATGTAAGGTAGGATAGACTTTCAGATACCTCTGGAGGCAGAGGAAGATGAGATTTTATTTTTTTTGGAAGGAGTTTGTATTTTAAGAAGCAGTTTGTAGGATAAATATGTGGTTTTGAATTATACCATGCACATAAAATATTGCCCTAGATGATACCTTAACTTAGAAATAGATATAAATGTGTCTGAATTACAAGGATTTCATGGTTTTGAGGGACTGTTTTGATGACCTAGATAATTACACGGGAGCCTGAAATGCATCCTAATTTCAATATAATTATCCATCTACTCCTTCAATGCTTTTCCTTCATACACAATAACTAAGAGTTTCAGACTATCTGCCACTGAGTTTCAGCAAAATTCTCACTAGCAGACTGTGCATCAAAATATTCAAAACTGTGGAGCATTGTGGCTAGTGTAAATTCCCCTGGATGAGCTCAAGGCCGGTCAGTCTCTATCTCTAAGACTCCTTTAAAATATTAGTAGCCAGGAAATTAAGATTTCAATTCTTTCAGACAGAAAAGAATCCGTTATGTTTTCACTGTGGTGTGTAACTGCTGCTCTCTTCACAATTCATGTTGCCCTCTTTTAAGCTAGCAACTATGTCAGTGACTTGACTGAAATATGACAATCTTGAGAGGCAATGTCAGCTCTACAGCTTTCCCAAGAGTTCTGAGAAAGGTGATGAATAAAATGATGAATATGATCTCTCACAGTCCTAAGAGTTCATTTACTATAGCCAGTTTTAGAAACAGAAATGTGCAGTCTGTGGATTTTACTTCATCAAATCTTTCTGATGGCAATCCTTTCCTTGGTATTGCTCACAGTCCATTGACATGAGCCATTGTTGGCACAGGCAGCAATGTATTCCTGAGTGTCTCCACTCTCATCAAGACGCTTCAAGATATTAGAGTGGACAATTTCCTTCTGTTAGGCATTGCAAAATTCTGCACACGTACAACTGCCAATATTGTAGACATGTATGCTGTTGATAAAGACAAATGTATATAAGGCCTATAATTTTGCCAGTGGCAAGCTTAAAAAAAAGGCAAACAAATTTTCTGAGTAAAAAAGAGAGAAAAAAATCCTTGCAAATCATTAAATGAAATTAGATTTAATGAGAAATCCTGGAAATAACACCACTTAGGTAGAGTAGTTGAACAGATAAATGGAAATGAATAGTGTGGAACACAATTTCCTAAACTACCCTGTAAGTTACAAGACATTTACTTAGAATGTAAAGTGATTTAACTTAATCTGACATTATGGTTTCAGAGAGGAATAAGTACAGAATTGGGTTAAAGTGTATGAGAACATAGCTAGTCTGTGTACTTTAGAACAATTTAATTAATTTAAGGCAAGATATATATGAGCGTACATGTGGGCTAGTGGTCTAAAGGTCCCCAGCACAACTCTACATGGCAAAGGAATAAGCCTGACTAATACCTATGAAAAACAGTTTCATTCAAGTTCTCAGCACCAGTGGCAAATGCAACAGAAGTTAGCTTTTCTTTGTAAATGATTACAGGCAGAAAGAAAGGTGAGGTAATAAATGAATTGAAACTGTAATGGATGCTGACAGCTTGGAATGAAAGCTAGGAAGGTAGCTGCATGCAGCAACTAAGCCATGATTTCACATTCTGTAGATTTTATGTCAGTGTGACTTTTGGTATCTGTAAAATCTATCCTTACTGTATATATTTTTTTCTTCTTCACCTATATTAGTCCAGCCATTTTCTTTATGATGATTGACATTAACTGTTAAGACATAAAATGAAGCTGTTGGCTAAACCAAGAGGGAAGTAGAAATTATTCAGGAAGGATTTGGGGCACTTTCCATTACTGATCTTTCTAGTCAGAAATGTACACAAGCCTGGAGGTCCCCAGGAATGGAGTGGAGATTGACACAGTAATTTAGTGTTAAGGGGAGACAGCAAGCTCTGTTTTGGATTACTTTGCGTTTTCTACTGCTCTGAAAAGAAAAAAAAAAAAATAGGAAAATTTTATCATTTATACCCATATACACACAAATATATGCACTTTGTATGTATAGTACAGAATAATATATTATATTTATAGATTAGTAAGAAACAAAGAAATCATGATCGAGGTTGCATAAAACTTTAATTTGATCCAAAACCTAATTAAAATTAGAGAGTTTCAAAATAATTTATCAGATAATGATGTCTGACACAAATGGCAAATGTTCACTTACTTCAGTTGTTCTTGAAATAGTTTAATAAGGTGGAAAAAAATATTCATGAACACTTTTGAGAACTTGTTCATCTGAAGTTTTCTGATGTTTTGTTATGACTACCTTGGGGTTATGATTATCTCATTATGATAGACTTGGGAGTGTTGATTGATAAGAAGTATCACAGTATCACTAAGGTTGGAAGAGACCTCGAAGATCATCAAGTCCAACCTGTCACCACAGACCCCATGACTAGACCATGGCACCAAGTGCCACCTCCAATCCCCTCTTGAACGCCTCCAGGGACGGTGACTCCCTGGGCAGCCCATTCCAATGATGAATGACTCTCTCGGTGAAGAACTTTCTCCTCACCTCCAGCCTAAACTCCCCCTGGCACAGCTTGAGACTGTGTCCCCTCGTTCTGGTGCTGGTTGCTAGAGAGAAGAGGCCAACCCCTTCCTGGCTACAACCACCCTTCAGGTAGTTGTAGAGACCAATGAGGTCACCCCTGAGCCTCCTCTTCTCCAGGCTAAACAATCCCAGCTCCCTCAGCCTCTCCTCACAGGGCTTGTGCTCAATGCCTCTCCCCAGCCTTGTTGCCCTTCTCTGGACATGTTCAAATGTCTTGATGTCCTTCTTAAACTGAGGGGCCCAGAACTGGACACAGTACTCAAGGTGTGGCCTAACCAATGCAGAGTAGAGGGGCATAATGACCTCCCTGCTCCTGCTGAAGGTCAACAATGAGCCCACAGTATGCTCATGCAGCCCAGAAGGCAAACTGTATCCTAGGCTGCATCAAGAGGCGTGTGGCCAGCAGGTCAAGAGAGGTGATTCTTCTCCTTTACTCTGTTCTTGTGAGACCCAACCTCGAATACTGTGCTCAGTTGTGGTGTCCCTATCATAAGGAGGACATAGAACTGTTTGAGCTAGTCCAGAGGAGGGCTGGAACACTTCCGCTTTAGTACAAGAGTGTTGAGACCCTGGAAGAGGTTCTATGATCCCCAGAGAGGTTGTGGGTATCCCCTCCTTGGAAGTGTTCAAGGACAGGTTGGATGAGGCCTTGGGCAGCTGAGTCTGGTTGAAAGGCATCTTTGCCCATGGCAGGGAGGTTGGAGTAGATGATCACTAAGGGCCCTTCCAACCTAAGTTGTTTTATGATTTATGATCTATGTAGGACAGAGAAGAACAAGGCTGGGAAGAATGGAAGAGGTTCCATATGGAAAAGCTTTCTGATTTCTAGGACTGACTGCTATTGAGACTGCATGGAAGATAAAACTGTGTTTTGCTTTGTTTTGTAATAGTGCTGATCATGCATTTTGCAACGTCTGTCAGATTGATTTTTGTGGTTGCGAATTGTCATCAGAAGTTCATTATGCCCTTAAGCATATCAGTAATTTCTAAAGAGACAGTTGTTAAAAAAATCAAATGAAGAAAAAATGTTCAGATCTTTGGGTTTTGGTTTTTGTTTGTTTGGCTGTTGTTAGGATTATTTTTTTTTCCAGTTTACCATGTGGCAGTTAAACGCATTACTGAACTGTAAAGGATGTTCTGAGCTAAGTGATATGGTTTCTTTACTATGATTTGATGGACCTTTTCAAATAGCTAGATTGCTTGAACTCAGTAAACCTATCTCATAATTCAGTATTGGAATATTTCAAGTCACAAGCTGAAAATTTGTGAGCTTTTTAGTAAAACTGCTCATCAAACCCAAGCAAGTGAATAGCCATAACTGATAGTCATTCATTCCATTAGTTGATAGAACAACTTACAGAAAACATTGATATGCTCATTATTTCTCTAGTTCACGTTTTATTTAATTAAAGTTTCACACAAGTTAAATTCTGTTTTCTGCACAACCTTTAGATAGTGTGAAATATTCTCTCTTACAAAGAAAAGTGGCTTGTATTGTGAATTATATCTTCGGCTTTCTGTGGACATCAAATCATTATCTACAAAATAGTCCTCTCCATTTGCACATGGCAGAAATCTGTGCATGCAAAATCAATCATGATTCATATCACACTGCCCTGAATTATATCTTTATTAGATTACTTCAGTGTTGGATGAGTCATAGTGCAAGACATTTACTGCGGAGTGGAAGATCTGCACCCCATGATATTGGCTGGATGCCCTGTTCAGAGCTGTTCTCACTTGTGCTTTGTCGAGTGGTTGGTATATGATACTTCAGGTGTTCCTCTCCAAACAGAATAGCAACCTACTGAACAAATTTCAGTTTGATAGAACAATCTCTTTGGTTGTATTTTTACATGTTGTATGACCTCATAAAGAGATAACTCCCCACAAGCATTGATTTCTTGATTAATCTTTTGAGTGATTTCTAGGAGTGTCCAAAAGTTTTGTTTCACAACTTGATAACCTTACCTTTTAATACTTTCAAACTGTGAGCTGTACATAAGGTCACTGCAGATCCAGTTATGAGATGAGTCACAAACTGAGCCATGCTACAAATAAAAACCTGCATGTAAGGAATCGCTGTCATTGAATTAGCTGGAGATCAAATTTGAGCTACATCATGTGAAATTAGTGTGAATTCTTAGATGTGTTAGGGTAAGTGGAATCAAGCATTGCCCTGGACAGTATTTACCCATTAGATAGCCTTTATGCAGTACTTTTAAAAAACAGAAACAAAAACACAATAGTATTCACAAGAACAGAAGTTAAACGTTCTGAGTGTCTACCAACAAAGCATCTTCAACTAGAACAGCCAATATTTAGAACGTCGTATCCTTTGAAGTTAGAAAGCAACTAACTAAAACATTTTAATTGTGTGTTTTGAAGATTTCTGGTCCTGTTCCCACATTTCACTATGGTAAGTGATCTTTCACAGTCCTTACACACGTCATGAAATATTTCTGTCAGTGCTATAGACTTTTCATGTTCTTATTGTACAATAGCGAGGATGTCTGATGTATTTAACTTAAAGCTTTCTTTGCAGAACATGAATTTACATGCTTTCTATTTACATTGGTTGCGTCTCACCCTTCATAACTGCTATATTTTATTCTTTTTCTTCAGTAAGACCTTTTTTAGGGCTGAGATGCTTTCTTTAGTTAAACCACACATTGCTTTAGATAAATAGGATTTACTTTTCCTTTCAAACTTAATTACTTTTCAGAATCGTGATCAATTTCCCACCTCACTTGCTTGAGGGGAGTGACACTGTACGAGACCCTTACACATTTGCTTTGTAATAAGCCTTTATTCATACACTTCAGGCTATACAATCAGCTTCTCTGCACCAGGGTTTGAGCCTGTGTGTGAGGCTGCAGCCGGAGGCCTGAAGATTGGAATGCTGATGATGGGGAGCAGAAGTGCTGAGGAATTAATTTGTGTTCAAGAAAAGTAATCATCTGGCTGTGAGTGTCCATGGGTTTTGTTACATAAAATTAAGCTATCTTTGATGATCTCTTCTTTTTTAATTGGAGATGTCCCATATAATATGTTCCCCGAAAGAGTTCCATTCTTGTGTTTTAGGTTTTTACTTGTTTTAAAGATTTTGTGGAGCACAAAAGTAATATTTTTTTTTCCTCTAATAAAAAAGACAATCTAATTTGAGAACCTAATTGTTTGAAATAGAGTCAACTTTAAAGCATAAATTTAGTTCCTAGAGAACAGAAGTTTATAGAAAGGTAAAAATATTACTTATAGTTTTGCTATAATGTACACATAGTCATAGAACTAGTTATATTCATATTGATATAAAAAGACCCTTCTTTTCCATGGAGAAGCATGAAGAAATACAGATTGGGGGGTGGGGGTTGGGGGGTGAAACAAACAAAAAAAAAGTCCAACACTCACCCCCTGCCTTCCAGTCCCACATTAAAGATATTGCAATCCCACTGGAAAATTATTTGGTCTGCACATTACTGTTTTTAGAAGTCAATTTCTTGTCAGTTTTAGTTTGTATCCAAAGTGATTTTCATGGTTCAACTTCTTTAAATGGGCCATAACATAACCATTTGGTAGAAAGAATAATCTTTGTGACTTCACCTATATGTCAACTAGAAGAAACAGATAAAACATGAAAGTCCATATTCAAAGGTGTCCTCTTGAACACAGGGAAAGTTCTAGTCCTTATCCAAACAAAGTACCTTGAAGACATCTTGAGTTAAATGGAGGAGGAAAAGAAGAGGAAGAACTTGTAAGTGGATAGACTAAATGGTCCTTTGGTGCCTCTTCCAATCTTGTTTTGAAACAACATTCTATAATTTTGACTGCTTGTTCACAGACATTAGAGGAACATTTTGTTTGCTTTATTACAGCTTTGGATGCAGAAAATACATTTGACCAAATTCTAGCATTGTGCAAACCAAATACTAAAAATAAACATTGGGTTAAATTAAATTTCCACTCAGATTTCCATCACAAGAACTGTAGTGTCTTAATCGATGTTAAACCGGGTGCCAACAGTCTTGAATCTTCCCTGAAATCTGACTTGAGTGTCTCCTGTAACCAGTTATTGCAAAATTATTCAAGGAAGGCCTTCAGACAATCTAGAAAAGGGAAGAGAGAATTTATTAATTATTACAATGTCAGGTTTTTATTGCCCTACTCAGTCATTTGCTCTCATCAACTGTTTTAAAGTTGGAATTTTTATCTATTTAACAATGAGTCTTCTATCACTCCCCTTCAACTAACAGAGTGCACTGTGACAGGAAGTTTTCCTGTTGACTTGATCTAAATTTAAGTTACTGTGTGCCTCAAACCATGGTGCGTGCTGTCTCAAAAGATGTGACATTTCTGTGCAGGAATAGAGTGGCACATCTGTGAAACTGGATGAAGTATTTTGTTCTCCAGAGAAGACTGAGGGTTACAAAACAATTTACTAATTATGCCTTGAAAGGATGCCAGCTTCAAAGGAGCAAACATTTCCAAGGATTATACAGAAATAGACATTTGAGATCAAAATGAATTAGTGATACAACTTACTGTGTCCATTTATTTCCAGCCCCTGTTAATCTTCACATAGTTTTAAGGATTAGGTAGATCCATAACAGTATCTTTTTGTAACTCAAATGCAATAGCTCCATATTTTCCAATAGCAGGTTGTCTTGGTCCAGAGTGGGAAAGAGACTCAGTTCTTTTGAATATTCCTGTGCTGTGAAGTGAGAGGCACAAACAAGGACAAAATAGCAACAGCTAGACTATTTATTGCATAAATAAAGTGGATGGATCAGAAGGAGAGAGAGAAAATAGAGAAGAGAGGAAAAGAGGAAAGGAATTATATTACCACACCCCTCACCCCCCAAGACAGTGTGAGTCTGTGGAGGAAAGGTGCTGCAGGAGATATTGGGTCTTTAGAGGAAGGGCGCTGAGGCTTTGGCTGTAGAAGAGATGTGGTCCTCTGGGCAGCCTCTTCAGCTCCATGAGTTGCAGCATCTTTGCACCTTCCAAGAGTCCTTCCAGTGGATCTGCCCAACACACATCAGCTATTGTCTGGGCAAGCTGCAAGTGATTTTATCTTTGTTGAGTCACACCAGGAGAGACAAGCTTTTAGTCTCTCACACAGGTCTACTGATACAAATGACCAGTTTTTAACCTATCAGCCTTTATTTTCATTGCAGTTGTTTGTGTGAGATGTGGTCTCTGCAGAGAAGCTCTGTTGCTCCACACCGAAGAAGGATTCTGGTTGTTACACAAAAAAAACCTTAACTATTGGTCATCTGGTTAAGAGCAGGTAGTTATTTACAAGAAAAACTTGACTCTCTGACTTAAGACAAATTAGTACAAAACAGACTCAGGGACTTTTCCTGGATCTTCTTAGAACTTTTTTCCTAGGTATACCTACATTGATGTTTGCCTTCGATAAATGTATGTAACTTCACAGGTAGTGTGAAACTATTCTTGGCTTTCATGAAGCTAATAGTTACAGAGAGTGGGGTTATTTTAATTTGGTAATGGCATAATGGTTACAGCAGGAGAATGAACCAGAACTTGTGGGGAAAAAAAATTATGTGGAAAAATTCTTGTGATATGGACATAACAGGAACGTGTGCTCCATTGCTTTGCCTTTGTGTCTGCCCATGATTTTGGCCACTTTTTAATTTTTATGCAAATCATTTTTTTATTTCTATGAAAGTAATTGAGGAAGACTATAAAACCATACTGGAATCAGTGTAAATTTGCTCCAGTTTTTGTTGGGTATTGATCAAGGATTTTTAAGTCCAGTTCACATCCCAGGTGGGGAGGGGGAAGTTAATGAAACGTGCATGAATGACATTCCCTGTCTGTGTAAAAGTGCTTGAAGGCACCTATGGCAGGAAGATTTAGGTCATGAGAATTATAAGAAAGTTTCTAAGTCTTTACTTGCAAATTTGATGTCTTGTAATATCATTAATATACAGAGATACTATAAAAAGACCTAAAGCCGGACCAAAATCCCTAGTATTACCATTAAGCAATAACTTCTTCTTTATATTTGTTTGCAGAGCAGACATTTTTATATTCCACTTGTGATTTTACTTTCCCTTCTGTGAGTTAGAAAAGCAAGAGGAAAGAAAATCTTATTTCTTCAACCTCATCACTGCAGCGTGGGAATTAATCAGGTTCCTATTTCCTCTTGTATGGATATTGTCCCTTTTAAATTACTGCTCACATTGTAATTACATAAAGATCCTTTTATAATTTTGACTCAAGTAAGGAATCACTTTTCTCCATGGTATGTAACAGGAAGCTACAAGGAGATTCTCAGTGAGAGCTTTGCCTCCAGGCTCTCTCAGTAGATCCAGAATTTGTGTAACAAATTTATTTAGTGTGGAGGACAGAAAAAAAATGTGGGAATCATTATTTTTGTGAAGATGATGGAAAAGCTGGCAAACTGAACAATCACCCATCAAGATGCTGCATGTACCTTAGCATTTGAGTCTTGATTGTTACATAAAGTGCAGTTTTATTAAACATCATAATATGATGGACAAAATATTATGAAGCAGTCTCTTCTTTATCAAGTGTTTCCAATGTATTTAATGTTATAATACAGTACTAGGACTGTGAATAACTGATTTTTTTTTCCATGCTTGTTAGTACAGACCTAAATTCTCAAGTATAGTACAACCATGGTATTTAGATTTCCTTTTGTCAGCATTTCTTTCACTTAGCATATTTGACATATGGCCTTCTAACTTCTCTGCTTACAATTTTTCTAGCTGTGAGTCAAATTGTACAATATTTCATACAGTTACAACTGTTTTCAAAGCACATTTAATCTCTTTTTCTCTGTAAGACATACATTTTTTGTTTCTGAGTAATGAGGAAAACAAAACCACATTTTTTCAGATTATATATAAAGGCAGAGGTTTATAATAGAATCATAGAATCAATAAGGTTGGAAAAGAACCCAAAGATCATCAAGTCCAACCTGTCACCCAACACCTCATGACTGCTAGACCACGGCACCAAGTGCCATGTCCAATATCCTCTTGAACACCTCCGGGGGGCGACTACACCATCTCCCTGGGAGCCCATTCAATTGGCTAACAACTCTCTCTGTGAATAACTTTCTCCTCACTTCGAGCCTAAACTTCCCCTGGCACAGCTTGAGACTGTGTCCTCTTGTTCTGGTGCTGGAGGAAAAACAGGACAAGTTAGCACCTCAATAGTCAAGGAGAAAACAATTTTTAAATCCCAATTGACAAGTCTGCTGACAGTTTTCACATTGACAGTGTTCACATTTCTTCTATGAAATTTCTCATTATAGAGCTAATTTTTCAGTATTTTGGTTTTCCAGTGTTCAAAGTGCTATCTAGATCCTGATGTCTTTGGTTCTGCTTAAAAGCTCATTCTTATATATGGGGACTGAACGCGTGTGGGGGGAAAATCAACCCAAAGCACAATGAACACGACAGCTGGAATTTATCCAAGTGAACTAAAATGTTTGAAAGTTCTTCAATGTTTAAATCTTAGCTAATCATCAGAGTTAATGGAAAGGAACAGGAACCTTTTCAGCTGAATCATTTGTTCAATTTTTTTATACCTATTTTAGGATGAGATTAATCATTCCCCTCAAGTTCACACATTTTTGCACAGTGAATGTAGAGACTGTGTCAGATGGCTAATACTAAGACATCTAACTTTTGGACAACTGAAAATTTAGCATGATGAACTGCATCTCTAATTGGTTAGAGTGGGAATTGTTTGGATGTTCTCCCTATAGGCCACTTTGGGAAAGAATGGCGAAGTATGTCCTTCCAGTAAATTGATCAGACCACAGGACAAACAAACAAACAAAACCCACACAAACAAACCAAAAAAACCCCAAACCAACCTACCAAACCCCAAAACTTTTTAAAGTGTAAATGAACTTCAATTGAGAATAGCCTGCAATCACTGTGGTTTACAGCAGCAGAAATCTGCATGACAGAATTTCTTCAGCCCTGGTCACATGCTGCATAAAAGAAGAAAAGTTGTCTGACAGTGTGTTGGAGAAGACTTACTTTCAACACAGCAGGGCATGTAGTGCTTTTGCACTTAGGATTTAAACCCAATAATTGGTCAGATATTTGTATGTGTGTATTTATACATATATGCATCTACATACACGTATGTATATATATAAACTGTACATATATACGTGTATAAACTGTACATATATGTGTGTATATATAAAAACTGTAGTGTTTCTGGAGTTTTGAACAATACTACAAGATTGGTGTATTACTTTGCCCTGGATTAAATTACTAATGCCATAACTTAGCCTTTATACTTTATACTGAAGACAAAATTTGTAATTTATGGAGAGTTAGTCTTGCTGAATGAATAATAGTTTCTTGAAAACAAGAAAGGCCTTCCAGTATCTGAAGGGGCCTACAAGAAGGCTGGGGAGGGACTTCACAGGATCTCAGGTAGTGATAGGACTAGGGTTAATGGAATGAAGTTGGTGGTGAGGAGATTCAGGCTGGACATGAGAAGGAAGTTCTTCACCATGAGAGTGGTGAAGCCCTGGAATGGGTTGTCCAGGGAGGTGGTTGAGGCCCTGTCCCTGAAGGTGTTTAAAACCACACCTGATGAGGCTCTGGCCGGCCTGATCTGGTGTGGGGTGTCGCTGCCCATGGCAGGGGCTTGGAACTAGATGGTCCTTGTGGTCCCTTCCAACCCTGACTGATACTGTGATAAGTTTTTGCATGATATTCAGAAGCCAAGTTAGTAATTTTGCACAGTGCTGCAGACTGTTGTTCTATGTGGTGAGGCATCTCCATACCCACAGATATTTTTTACAATTGTGTTAACTAGACTCTCTGGGGTGACATGGAAGTGTTTCAAAAGAAAAGTTTTCATCAATTTGTTGAATGTTCCTTCAACTTAAGCCTGAAGTTAAAATATGAGTGAGTCAGTTATGGTAAATTTAAAGGTGACTTTTTTTTTTTCTTGCCCTATTTTCCCATTCAAATATTTTCTGCTTTAAAGGGAAAAAAAAAATCTCTGTTTTTCATCTTCATGAGAAATTTTGAGATTTCCACATGCTCTGGCTGCCAAAAGAGAAAAGCCAAAATCAGCCTTTGTAAGCAGAACATGGAACGTGCTGTAAATTTAAACTCTTGAGTGTGAGAAGCAAAGGCATAACAAAAACATTCAAGAAGTGAGGTCTCTGACTATAGACAGGAAAAACAAGGCACAGGACCTTCTGAAGGCTAGAGCCACAGTGTGGACAGGGTGCAGGCAAACACTATGTGAGGAAAGTCCTACTGTAGCAAAGCCAAATGATAAATGCCATCTTCTGTTTATGTAAACAACTAGTTATGGATCAGGGCAAAACAATGACATAATCCACACCAATCCTGACTGCCAGTTTTTATTTTTGTTTGTCTCTGCTGTATGCCCCAAGACCCTGCACATTGTGTTGTATGCAGTTATCTGTTAAGGACACTCAAAGAACATATGTACTGTCAGTAATTGTCAAGGGTTAGGGCTTGGCTGGCCCTTAGACAAATAACAGATGCTCTCTGTTAAACTCTTTCCATTCCCAAAGGAGAAGAGAAAAAGAATCAAGGGAAGAGACATAGGGACTGGAACAGAAAACTAAAACAGTTTTAATGATGCAATAAGATTAAAGTGAGATATGTACAAATACATACAAAACAAATATTGAATCCAGTCCTTCTGATGGTGCTTATATCATTGTCATCACTAATGATATGGGCAGGAACAGGGGAAGTCCCAGACTGGGCTCAGTGGTAGATGGGAATTGGATTTAGGAGTTGGATCCTGAGTTAAATTCTGGAACTAGATTCCTGCACAGACAGGAATCAAAGGCAGAAGAATGGACAAAGGGCTCTTCAGACAACAGCTACTGAAGAAGAAAGCTTAAATCTTGTGATCCCTGAGCTTTATAACAAATATCTCACATATGGAATGGAATACTTTGCTGCCAGTTTAGGGTCACCTGTCCTGTCCACTCCCCTCTGCAAGTGCAGCCTCTTGCTTTATGGCATCTTTAACATGGTATACAAGATTTAGCAGTGACCTTGATCTACACAGGAGCAAATATAAGCAAGAGCCTTCCTGCATACCAATCCTTGGTACTGAGTATGAACAGCATTATCTCTTCTAGAAGCTGAGACAGTCTCCAGAAATATCCTGCTATCTTCAGAAACTGCAGTCACTTAGGAGATGAAAAATACAATTATTGAACAAAATTAGTTCTGTTCTAGTTCAAACCAGGACAGTAATAAAGTATTTTATAGAGAGGATACAGCTGCTCTAGTTTAATACCTACCAGATGAAAGTGTCTGTATCACTGAGAAAAAGCAGAAGAGAAAAAGGTCATATCTAGGAAGCATGGTAACGCTCCTTCTACAAATTCTTTGTAAATCTAGACACACACACTATACATCTGAGAAACCTCCTTTATTTACTGTCTTGAGCAGACTACTTATCCTATTTTAATCTATTCCAGCAAGTCTAGCTACTTGATTTTATCTTTTTTTTTTTTTTACTAAACTTATCAGATTGATACAAGAAATGAGAGGTTCCTAAGGTACTCATCAGAAATGCAGATTTTGTATTATCTAATACTAACTCTGCAATATTTTCCACCCTTATATCCTTCTCTTGAAGCAACTTATGGTGCCTCAGATCTGGAATCTTCCCCTCAGCAGCTGATATATTATAAAGTACATCATTCTCTTGATCCTAACTGCTGGTAGTGGCTGCTGCCCAGACAGACATCAAAACCAGTAATTTATCATTACCTCATTGTCCTCTCTGAAAGCTGAAGAAGTCCTGCACGTGTTTGGAAGGTATGAACCAAATCATAATCAGAGCATTTAACTTTACAGAATGTTTTACAGCTGCCACATTTTCAGATAATTCTATTGTTTAGAGTAAGGTATGGCTGATTCAGTAAAGACCACTCCTAAAATCTGCAGACTTAACTTTGGGTGGGGACTGCTGAACAGCCTATAAGATTTTATTGCAGTATAGGAAGAGTCAGGCTCCTCCGGATGAAATGTAAGGAGTTTCAATATTGATTTCAGACCAGGCCTAGAGCTCAGCCTGGTTGAAATTCTACCCAAAGCTACAATTTTGTTACATCAGTCAGGGATTAGGGGCAATGCTGTTATCAGGTTCATATTGTACAGCAATCTCCCAGGATGCAGAACTACTTTATCAGACCTGCTCAGTCATGGAGTGCACGACCCAATCACCTCAATGTTAGAAGAAACCACTACATCTCTGAGGCAACTGGGAAAGCGAGTGCTCTCCCTGTTGAATGTGGTTGTTTCTCTTCCTGAAAGAACATGCTGATTATAAGTTATTACATACTGGGGGAAGGATGGATAGAGGAAAGGTGATGCTGGACTTTACAGATACAAAAGCTTCCTCACCTCCCACCCACTATAGCTGTCACTTGTATTCAATCTTATCCTGGTGAAGCCTTCATGTAGCCTTCTCATTTACCTGTGAAACTCAGTATTTTAAAACTGAATGATAACCACAGTTTTGGATGGGATGATTGTCTTATCCTCCGCTGGACGATGATGCCTGACAGCTCAAGCAGCAGAAGTTGTGTGTCCTGGCCCCAAAACAAGAGAAGGCTATCTCTCTGAGGAGTGCTGATTTCTCAAGTTTCAAGGCCATTCTGAGAATGGATGTGTGCTCCAGCTGTGGTGAACACCTAAACAAGAAAGTAGACACCTCTGAGCAGGGATTTTTCTGAGGTAAGACTTAGCACACTATTGCACCTACAGGATTGAGCTTTAAGACTGTCCATTAGCTGATTAAATATCTTTATTAGCCAATTTCTTTGATTTGAAGGGTGCTATTGATTACCAATTATTTTAAATAATTGCTATTTCCTCTCCTATCTGACACATTTTACTTGGCCTTTTACAATACCATGTTCCTTTCTCTTCTCTTCTCTTCTCTTCTCTTCTCTTCTCTTCTCTTCTCTTCTCTTCTCTTCTCTTCTCTTCTCTTCTCTTCTCTTCTCTTCTCTTCTCTTCTTCTCTTCTCTTCTCTTCTCTTCTCTTCTCTTCTCTTCTCTTCTCTTCTCTTTCTTCTCTTCTCTTTTCGTGCTTTTACTTTTTTTCCACCTTTGAATAGTTTCTGGAACAGAATTTTGACTTTTTTGACATATGAAATCATCACTTAGCTGCATTCTGATCAAATTTGTCTCGCTGACAAATTAGGACTCTCTTTACAGCTGGCAGTGTTGCTAGTAAAATCATCACACTCCCTGCCTTTCTTAATGTAATCACTGAGGTACTGCTAAAAATGCTCAGGCATACAGCTGATTCAAGTTCATTGCAATGACATCAGTTATATTGATGTCAAACTGCACTTTCACAGGAGACACTGATAGGCTGGAAAATGCTATAAATAGACAACATCCAGTTTGTATTGAGCTGTCAGTGAAGAAAGGAGAGCTTGTACAGTACTGAAAAGGCAGTAAGGACTAGTATCTCTATGTTCATTTGAATTTACTTCTCTCTGATAAATGCCAGTTTTGAAAATTAGCAAAGAAAATGTTTTGAGTTTGTGTGTTTAAAATGCATATTTCATATCTGCTCAGGGAGTATAATTTTCATGAGAAAATTAACACAGGTTTCCTTGTTGAGGCTAAATGATACTAGTGATGGAAATTTTTCTGGAAGGAGACTTATGTAACACAATTGACCTGAATAAGCAATATAGGGACCATAGATTTTCTTTTTCAAAGATAAAATATTAGTTTTAATTCTACTGGGATATTTTCAAATACAGTTAATAATTATTTAGGATTTGATAGACAGGTAAGAAACTCCTTCTCTCCTTGTATTGCCAGTCAAGCACTCTGTTCCCATAAGGCTTTAGTAGATTGATAGGCTGTAAATTCGGGTAATGTACTACATCTTTTGGTATGACCTTATAGCTAATGCAGCTCTCAATAACTTGTGTTTGACTACAGTATACCTGTTGAGAACAGGTTTATTTTGTATTTGGGTGACCCTCACAGTAGGCTGCTCTTGTTGACCTTGGGCTGTCCCTCCTGTTCTTGTGCTGGAGATCATTTCTGCCTCTGCAGGGCTCACAAAACTGGTGGTAGGAACCAGACAGGAAATTGCATGGAATTTTTCTTTTTCTTTTTCTTTTTCTTTTTCTTTTTCTTTTTCTTTTTCTTTTTCTTTTTCTTTTTCTTTTTCTTTTTCTTTTTCTTTTTCTTTTTCTTTTTCTTTTTCTTTTTCTTTTTCTTTTTTTTTTTTTTTTCTTTTTTTTTTCTTTTTCTTTTTCTTTTTCTTTTTCTTTTTCTTTTTCTTTTTCTTTTTCTTTTTCCTTTGCCTTTGCCTTTGCCTTTTGCCTTTGCCTTTGCCTTTGCCTTTGCCTTTGCCTTTGCCTTTGCCTTTGCCTTTGCCTTTTTTGCCCCTTTTTGCCCTTGCCCTTGCCCTTGCCCTTGCCCTTGCCCTTGCCCTTGCCCTTGCCCTTGGCCTTTTTCTTTTTCTTTTTTCCAACCTGCATAATTTAGTGATTTTTTACTGAAGAATGTCTGGATGATTGGCTAGTAAGGTGGATTATGAACTGATCGAAGGAGAAAAGTCAAAGAGTTGTGGTCAGAGTCTAGTTGGAGGCCTGTATCTAGTGGAGTCCCTCACTGGTCAGTACTGGGACCAGTACTATTCAGTGTATTAATCAGTGACCTGAAAGAGGGAACAGAGCACTGTCAGACAGTTTGCTGGTGACACCAAACTCAGTGGAGTGGCTGACACACCAGAGGGTTGTGCTGCCATTCAACAAGACTTAGGCTGGAGTGTTGGGCAGGGAGAAATTTAATGAAGTACAAAGGCAAGTGCAGAGTCTTGCATCTGGGAAAGAACAACCCCAGGTACCAGCACAGACTGGGTACTGACCTGCTGGAGAGCAGTGAAGGGGGAAAGGAGCTGGGGGTCCTAGTAGATGGAAGGTTGACCATGAGCCAGCAATGTGCTCTTGTGGCTGAGAAGGCCAGTGCCATTCTGGGGTGGATTAGAAGGGATGTAGTTAGTAGGTCCAGAGAGGTTCTCCCCTCTACTCTGCCCTGGTGAGGCCACATCTGCAATATTGTGTCCAGTTCTGTGCCTCTCAGTTCAAGAAGGACAGGGAACTGCTTGAAAAGGTCTAGCACAGATACACAAAAATTATTAAGGGAGTGGAACATCTTCCTTATGAGGAGAGACTGAGGGAGCTGGGGCTCTTTAGGTAGGAGAAGAGAAGGGGTGAGCTCAATAATGTTTATAAATATGTAAAGGATGAGTGCCAAAAGGATGGAGCCAGGCTCTTCTGGGTGATGCCCAGTGACAGCACAAGGGGCAATCGGTGGAGGTAGAGGCATAAGAAGTTCCATGGAAATATGAAGAAACACAAAGAAACACTTTCTCTGTGAGGGTGACAGAACACTGGAACAGGCTGCCCCAGCGGGTTGTGGAGTCTCCCTCTCCACAGATATTCAAAACCCACCTGGATGCATTCCTGTGTGATCTGGTATAGGTGATCCTGCTCTGGCAGGGGGTTGGACTATATGATCTTTTGAGGTCCCTTCCAGCCTCTAACATTCTATGATTCTATGATTCTCTGAATGTGATCCAGCAGCTCTTTGTAGTAGAGATGGCACAAAGCTGCAGCACAGGGATGGTGAAAAGCTTTTGGCAAATGAAAAGAGGGATGCAGAAGGGAAGATGAAGAAAGGTTTCTTCTATACAAAATACAGCACAGAAGGACACCTTCATGTATCTAGGGCTTCTCTTGAAGAAGAAAACTGGGAAATTGAGCTCATCTCTTGCTTGGCTGCTCCTTAGTTGCTGACACGGTTAAAGGAATATGCCTCATTTTTAAGTTTAACTAATCTAAATCATGAAGCTACTCACTAGCAGAACAGAAACACTCACAATAGAATATATGTTGTTTGGGTATATATTGCCTATATATTATAGAGATATTATGGATTAATAAAAAGTAATAAATTTTAAATATTCTTTTCATGATCTTAGATCTAGTGGGAGGGTACACTCTATGAAAGTTTAGACTGGGAAATTAGGTTATTGATCTATTATTATTTTTCAAACAGGATCTATTCTAGGTTGTGTCTCTGAGTTAGCATTACTCCACTTCCAGGCATCTTCTAGCTGTTATGTCAGAAACAGTGACATATTTCTGTTTAATACTAGATTTGTACTTTCTTTTTTTATAATATGTGTACTTATGTTTACAATGCACATTTCATTGATAGAAACTTAATAATGTTTTAAAAGACTTTAAATAGCTATAGACAATGCTGTGATAAAAGTAAAATGTAAGCACAATAGAGTGGAATATAATGCAATACTTCCAAAGTGCCCTGAGTAATGAATAGGCATTTGAAATTACTGCCAACAAAAAGTGCATAGGTAAGTATAAATATGCAATAGTAATTCAGTTTCAGATACTGTTGAAAAGTCAATGACAAAATTAGTAATTCTATATTTGATGTACATTTGGATGGAGTACCATGGCAGCAGTAAATGTATCACAATGGAGAAGGACTTTTTGCCTATACAAAAGGTTCCTATTTGGTGTCCTTTACTTGCATTCTTGTTTTGAATCATATCCATTTTGACTGTGACTTCCAGCTTCAAACTATATTGACTTGTTTAGTCTAATATGAATAATTGTGTTCATCATTGAGTAAAGACTGCTCCAAATAGGAATAGAATAGAATAGAATAGAATAGAATAGAATAGAATAGAATAGAATAGAAAATAGAATAGTATAGTATAGACTAGACTAGACTAGACTAGACTAGACCAGGTTGGAAGAGACCTTCAAGATCATCACATCCAACCTATCAACTAATCCAACCCACCTAATCAACTAAACCATGGCACCAAGCACCCCATCAAGTCTCCTGAACACCTCCAATGATGGTGACTCCACCACCTCCCTGGGCAGCCCATTCCAACGGCCAGTCACTCTCTCTGTGTAGAACTTCTTCCTAACATCCAGCCTAAATCTCCCCTGGTGCAACTTGAAACTGTGTCCTCTTGTTCTGGTGCTGGTTGCCTGGGAGAAGAGACCAACCTCTGCCTGTCTACAAGCTCCCTTCAGGTAGTTGTAGAGAGCAATAAGGTCACCCCTCAGTCTCCTCTTCTCCAGGCTAAGCAACCCCAGCTCCCCCAGCCTCTCCTCATAGGGCTTGTGTTCCAAACCCCTCACCAACTTCATCGCCCTTCTCTGGACACATTCCAGCAAGTCAACATCCTTCCTAAACTGAGGGGCCCAGAACTGGACACAGTACTCGAGGTGAGGTGTGGCCTAACCAGTGCAGTGTACAGGGGCAGAATGACCTCCCTGCTCCTGCTGGCCACACTCTTCCTGATGCAGGCCAGGATGCCATTGGCCTTCTTGACTGCCTGGGCACACTGCAGGCTCATGTTCAGCCTACCATCGACCAGTACCCCCAGGTCCCTCTCTGCCTGGCCACTCTCCAGCCACTCTGACCCCAGCCTGTAGCACTGCCTGGGGTTGTTGTGGCCAATGTGCAGAATCCGGCACTTGGATGTGTTCAGTCTCATGCCATTGGATTCTGCCCATCTGTCCAGCCTGTCGAGGTCCCTCTGCAAAGCCTCTCAACCCTCCAGCAGCTCAACTCCTGCCCCCATCTTGGTGTCGTCTGCAAATCTACGGATGATGGACTAGATCATCAATAAAGACTTTAAAGAGCATGGGGCCCAGCACTGATCCTTGGGGCACACCACTAGTGACGGGCTGCCAGCTGGATGTGGCACCATTCACCACCACTCTCTGGGCTCGGAAAAGGAAATGTTAGGCTGACCATTGTTGAGCAATACGTTCCGTAGTTTCTTTGATGATCGATTTTGTCTCAGTGTGCCAATTCTTCTTTATAGACTAGTGCTAAATCTTTGGGGATTTTCATTATAATTCATAATAAATAGAAATTCTGAAATGTATACCTTGATTTTCATTTGGAAAGAGAGGTCTATTTTCAATTGAACAGTAAATAAATGAAAAAAAAAAAAAAAGAGAGAAAAATAATTCCCATAGGTCTTTGAGATTACACTACTCCATGGCAAGGCTTTTCATACGAATAAATTAGTACATTGTCATACTATTAAAAATAATTTTGCAGTCTGAATACATCCAGTTAAATTAAACTTATGCAGGTCATTAATTTTGAACACTTCCTGAAATCCTTTAGCACTTTGATATTGTAGTCATACTGATCTCGTTACACAGGACTGCATTAGTTTTGGACTATAATGAAATAGCTTGAAAAAGAATGTTATAAATCCACTAATTAAGTAGCGATTCAAACCAACATTTGCAGAAACAGAGGAACTTCCCTGATTCTCATCTGACATCATGTTCATTCTCCAAGGTATAGGCATGAGGTTTTACTTAAAAATATAATTGCTTGTATATTGGCAATATGATTCTCACCATAATTTAATTTTTAGAAACATCTGAGTCATTGTAACAGGAACTATTTTTAAAGTCTACCAGGCTTTTCTGGTTAACTGTTTCTAACAGAGTTACAAGTAAAGATGCATAATTGGACAAAGTGAATCAAATGATTCACTGCTGTTGTCATTTCTGCCTCATTCTTTTATATCAGCACCAGAGCCATGCATTTCTGCAACATTCAAGTATATTATTCTGGGGGAAAGAAAGGAATCATTCCCTTCACTCTGTTCCCCCTTCATATACTGTGTATGACAATATTTCTAGGCATCACTCTCACAGATATTATATTAAATGACTCTGTCTCAGGATTTGTCTTATTATTTGTCATTCATCAAAACACCCAGAGATTGCTGTGATTAACTCCTAGTCATGCCTGTGCTTGTAAAGCTGGGTGATACATTTTAAATCCACCCATGCTTCCTCATTCCCACTCCATGCCAACCCTGGTCTCAATATTAATTTTCTTCAAATGTTTTTCACAGCAAAGGAGTAAGATAAAGCTGGGAAAGACAACTACATTTAAATCTTTGCTGTGAGTCACCAAAGAGAGGGATTCTAAAAGAGGTGGCAAAGGTAGATACCACACTTTTCCTTCTTCTCCCCTTTAAAAATGAGATTCAGAGCCTTTAATCATTCAGCCACTTCAGGGGGGGGAGGGGGGAAAGAATATTCCACCTCTAGTAGTTTTTAACAAATCAAATTTGCACAAAAGAGAGGTACTAAACAGTGGAGAAGGACTGCTCATAGAGTATCTCATTTTAATGTTAGGAAGGTTGCATGTTAAGCATATTGTAAACTGATCCTCTGCTAGTCTGAAGATTAAATATGCTTGACCATTGATTTGTCAACAGTAGCCTAGATCTTAAACAGTCTGTTGTTATTCACATGGTTAATTTATGTCATTTGATGGTGTATCCTTACTTACATAACCTAGCAATTTATTAGAGGGAAGTCATATGACAGATGAATACTTGAACAGACTGCGTTCAAGAAATTTCCTTTCCAAACTAATGTAAAGTAAGATGTTTTCTCTGAGTTGTCAGATTGCTTTCTAGGAAATGCCACATGTTGTATTTTCACATAATGTACGTTTTGTCCTCTAGTTAGATGTATTGGCAAACTAAACAGAGACCGCTTTATGCTGTCGCTGAGCAGTCTTGCTTCACTGCTCTCTAAAGTTCTATTCATACATGAGATAAAGCATATCACCTCAGCCCTCCTCAAACAATGTGCTTCCTTTTTAAGTATGTACTTTGAGTATCTGGGTTCTCTTGATCAACCGCATGCTAATAGCTGCTGATAAAATTATAACTGTGAAAGGGTAAAAAAAAATCCTTTTCCTTCTTCTTTTGCATTGTTATTAATGCAGATAACATTGATTTTATACTAGTATGCCTTATGTAGTCACCTTTGCCAAACAGGTATATGGACACCCTGTAGACTCTTCCAGCACTGTTTAAAAATCATTCAGGTTATCTTCTAGCTACAAGATAATCTTTTCCATATGAGGCAGTTCTTATAAGTTCTGACCCCAAAAAAAATCTTAAAACAGATAAATCTGTGTTTTTCCAGTGCCTGAATATCATACTTATAGCAATTGTTAAGATTATATACATGCATTTTAATGATGCTTTAGGTATGCTTTTAATTCCCAAAATGTCAGACAAAATGCAAACAGAAGCATATCTGGGCCTATTTGCTTCCAATTATTTGACTTTATGCTCTAAAATAATTCACTTTTTCATTCTGAGAAGATGGTTATTGCCTCTGCTACAAGTCAAGCATGTAGTGAGTTAGCCTTTTGGTGTTTTCTCTAGAATACGTACCTTTCTCTTCCCAGAGAAGGGCCACAAGGATGATCAGAGGGCTGGAGCACCTCTCCTATGAGGACAGACTGAGAGAGTTGTGGCTGTTCAGTCTAGAGAAGAGAAGGTCTCTGAGAAGACCTTATTGTGGTCTTCCAGTATCTTAATAAGGGAGCCTACAAGAAAGCTGGTGAGGGACTTTTTAGGACATCAGGTAATGATAGGACTAGGGGGAAGGAACAAAATTAGAAATGGGTTCTTCTACAGATTGGATGTTTGGAAGAAGTTCTTCACCATGAGGGTGGTGAGACACTGGAACAGGTTGCCCAGGGAGGTGGTGGATGCCCCACCCATGGAGGTTTTTAAGGCCAGGCCGGATGTGTCTGTGAGCAACCTGATGTAGTGTGAGGTGTCCCTGCCCATGGCAGGGGGTTGGAACTAGATGATCCTTGAGGTCCCTTCCAAACACAACAATTCTATGATCCTATGAATTCAAGAAGCAAATTCCAGATCAGCTTCTGAATTATAACAACGTAGAAAAGAAACAATGCTGATAGAATAATAGCATGAAATTTATGCTAGACTATCTCTAAGAATGACTTTTTTTTTGCATGAATAGATTAAGTAAATGTTTAGAAATTTAGTGGAAAGTTTATTTATGTTTTTGATTTTGTTTTTCTTATGGTTTTCTAATATTGTCTTCCTTCATATGATCCAGGAGGAAAAATGTAAGGTACTATTCCTTTATATAGGGAACATGTTAGGAAGAATGTACTTCCTCTTGTGAAAAAGCCCACAGCACTTTAGAATGCACAAAGAATTCTTTCATAAAGGATTATAAACTGAGCAAAATATGCCACAAGCAAAATAGAATGTGAATTGTTGTAAAAGTGCACCTGATATCTGCTGATATATGCTGATATCTGGTGATATATGCAGATCCCACTTATATAACTTCCCTACATTATCTCCGTTCTTACATTGATATTGCTCTGAACTATGAAAAACGTGCTAATGTGGCACCATGCGTACATTTTACATAAGGATTCACTCAACTAAACCCAGATTTTTTATTTGAACTAACCATCCTGGTCTTCCATTTCTTCCATGGACATATAGCCAATATATTTCAAATAATGTATCTCACTAATGCCTATATTTAAACCAGATCATTCAATTGCACACACCAACAGTCCCCATATCTCTACTGAATATAAAGGCAACCTGATGAGTGAACAGAACTCTAACGTTATCTGAATCTTACTTGTTTTCACTAGTGCTATAACCTGCAATATCTTCACCTGTCCTCTGATTTCCCAGGATAAAACCAACTATTTGGGAAAGATGTGGAAAACAACAAAGATGAGAAAAAATGTGAAAGTTTGGTGAAAATTTTCTAAGAAGCCACCAAGGACAATGAACACTGGAATTGGCTAACAGGAACAGCATAAGTCATGCTGTTTAAATTTTCAACTGGAAAAAAATGCTAAGCTACTATTGAAAAAATTTTGAGTTACTTGGAAAGGGACTTTTTTTACCTCTAACTGCTCTGCACCTGAGCAAGAATGAGTAACAGCAGAATGTCATGCAGTTCACAAAGCTCTTATAGCTCAATAGAATCAACAATTCTTGAAATTCAATTTCTTTTCTTGGTGGGTAGTTTTTGGATATGTCAAATTACATTAAAGACTGAACAAGTGTCTCTGTCTTTCTTACAAATATTGCAAAGATTACTGACTGGAAGTCAGCATGTATAAACTTTTTCTCACTGTCCAGTTTACCTAAATGTCATACTGCTGAAAAACAATACTGAAAATTCTTCACTGAAGTAGCAAATTCATTTTACACCCAACTTAAAAAAAAAAAAATATATAACAATATTTAACTGAAGCAACTGGTCTATTATGGTCTCCAACTATTAATTGGAGAAGAAATATCTAATCAAAGTATGCAAATGAACATTGTGATGAAGTCTGCTGTATGCAATGAGTTTTTCTGAAAGGTATGCAAATATCTGAATGCTTGTGTTTAATGATAAGTGATAAATTAATAGGAATGCTAATACTATTTCATTTCATATGCTGGTGTCTCCATATGCTCTTGTTGGCACATGGGAAATAGAATCCACAAGTTTCATAGCAGTAAAGGAGAAGGAAGATGAAGTTTTTTTGAAGAAAGTAGGAATGTTTTGTGTAAATGAAGCACAGAAAGTCTGTAAGACCGTAGAGTGTGTTGATACACCATTTGAAAATAAAGTGCTTTTTCTCTGGCCCAATTACAAGACACACTCTTCAGATGCACTGAAAGTCAGAAATTTGTGGAGAACAGCAAAAAAGTTCCTGTGTAAGAAATACAAATATGGAATTGGGAGTACAAAGGTATGATAACACCTTCACAGAAATGACTCTGCTGAAACTTAAGCAGTTTCTCAGATGGTGGGGTGGGGGTGACATGTGTGTTTGCCTCATAAGTTTCCACATTAAGGAAAAAAAATCTGATAGATCCCATCTGATAGATGGGATATTTTACATCTGTAAGGTGATATGTCATTATGTCTGAGTTAATTAATTTTTTTCCTGCTGGAATAAAGATGTTCTTTGAAAGATATTGGTATCTAATATGACAATGTAGTTTTTAACTGACAAAAGGAACTTAGCGTGATGTACTGTACTCAAAAGATTATTTTGGAGCAAAATAAAATGTGAAATTAAATTTGTTTTTTAACTAATTCACTTAAGTAAATGAAGATGCTAAATTGTGTAAGAGCATTTGTGACTTTTTCTCTTGGCAATAAATGAGTGAGACTTGTAAATGGCAAAAAAGTGCTTAGTTTTGAAAATGGAGGGTCCAATTCACAAAAGCCTTTTGTATCATTTGTGCAAGTGTACAGTCTGCTGAGAAAGTGCTGAAACTGAATGTGGTCACAGTCCTGCTGCTGCTTAGGTACTGATTTCTAGGGTTCCGTTTAAATGCATAGGCACAGCTCTATTGTTTATTTCAGCTAGAGCCAGGCAATATTTAATAGAGTATCCTGCTTGCTTAAGAAAAGTGCTGGTCTCTGCTCACAGTATCATATCTGCTTCCCTTGCGAAATGTCTTAGTCACAGTAAAGTCTCTGGAAAGCAATCCTTAGGAAGTAAATTAAACTCTGCATCTCTTCCAGAAACTGAGTTTCAGTCTTCTATAATGGCACCTCCTAGAGCTTAAACTGTCTGTACACCCTCAGATGTAGATGTGGGTAGTACTCAAGATGCACATAGATTATGTGCACTACATACGGGAAAACAGTTATGGTCTGTCTTGACTAGCATTTCTGGTTCAGAACTGTGCCTCATGACAAAACATGGAAATTTCATGGACTTCAGTGAAACTTGGGTTTCCAAATGCCTGTCTACATTGTACTTCACAGGAGCCACCTAGGCCTTACAATTAGGCTTAGATAAATTGAGTCTTCTAGAGATTGTGCTACTTCAGAGTCATCATGGCAAGAAGGAGTTGCAATCACATACACAATTTGGCACTCAAGCCATTCCTAACAGGTAAATTTGTTTCTAAAGTCATGTGATGAATGATCAGTTGTTACCGGATGAGAGATGTCTGATAGCTTTTATAACTTTCTGACTGGCATAGCCGCAGATGAAATTTTTACTATAAGTGCAAAACTTGCCTTGTCTTGGATGTAGGCATTTTGTATTTATTTACACCAGTTTTAGGAGAATCAAAGCTTGATATTTTTATTCTGACTTCATAGTATCATAGTATCAGTCAGGGTTGGAAGGGACCACAAGGGCTTCCAACCCTGACTGATACTATGATACTGTGACATAGCAACTTTATATCCACCTGATGTCTTGAATCATCAAAAATTGTACAAGGGAAGTAGCAAATCAAGTAGTTCCTTCTGGTGGATTTTGTTTGCTAGAAAAGTTAGATGCTGTTCTTTTGGGAATCTGTGAAAGTTTAACAGGAAGGACATAGTTGCTTGATGGACACCAGCCTCAATGGCAGCAAATAGTCCCAAGCAATTTGCTAGTACAGAAACTGTCAAAACTAGATCAGTATCATTACTCTTTTACTCCTGATATTTTTTTCCTTTGGCACTTTTAGAGTAATCTTTTAAAATTTATCTTACAGCATGATGAAAATAGTAATAATCATGAGGCCTGTTATTTTGTTTGCATTTTCTGTTTGTGGACCTTTTCTATGTGATTTTAAAGCTGTTTCATCAAAACTAATCATAAATGCCAGGACAGGTACCCATACCCTCTGAGATAATCACATAGTAATATTTCCAATATTGATTTCTATTGATTTTCCAATATTTCACATTTAACAATACTTTATCCACTATTGTTCCAATTCTTTTGAACTAAATGAGGCATAAGCAGTACAATTTCCTTTTGCAGAAGCTCTGCTGATTTCTGTTGTAATAGGCTCATTCATGTGTTTTATACATCTCTTTAAATGTGTTTTCAGCTAATTTACCTAATACTAAAGTCATGTTCACTGGTCTATAATTTTCAGACTTACCCCCAACATATCATTTAAAGATGGCTACAATACTGGCTACTCTCCACTCTACTAGCACAATAATGGAGATTAATTAGAAATTCTGTATGTTTTGTTTCCATTTCAACTACTTTGATAGATATTTTCAGAGGTTGCTGATGCAGTTAGGTACCTAAATCCCATCAACTCTTAGTGAAAAATGAGCATTGTACACTCTGAGCTTCTCTGGAAACTACTAATTTTCAGTCATTTCTCAGTGAATACTGTTTCATCCTAGTTACACAATGATATGAACTCTCAGTTTGGCATAGCACCTTTCTATGTTATACAGCATCATTTTAACTACAACAGGAATGAAGCTTAATGCAGAAATCACAGATTCTTTCTTATGTGAATTATAAAGTGGTAATAATAGTGTGGTCAGTTTAACCCACTTTTGAGCTAGTCATGGAATTAGGCCCTTCCATTTTATGCTAATTACTCAGTTCTGTTCAACATACCTGCAAATATTGTTAACTTTGTTGATCTTTCACACATTCCTCTTTCTTACCTGTCAAGGACTTCCTTTTATCCTTTGCAGTCTGTTATTTACCCTATTCACTTATTACTGTATGATGCCAATATTACCTGTATGTATAACAGCAGTTGTAACATGGTGCCTTTCACTGATTGCTTTTGATGTAATGCTTCTGTATATTGACTTAAATTCTGGAGTTTTGGTCTAGACCTAGAAACCCGAGGTTCCAACTCCACTCTGGGCTTTTTAAAGCTTATTGATAATTGTCTGAGTTCACCTACATACAGCATCTTTTCTAAAGTAGCAAGACTATTGTAAGAATAATAGAAAAGAAAATTATAAGATTAGCAAGAAAATGATAAGAAGAATGAAGTGCAGTAGTAAAAGATAAAAGAAGGAGCAGCTTTTAAACTAGCTCTTACAGTCCAGAACAGAGAAGAAAAACTCATGTAAAAATAAAAGTTTAAACTTTCACTGGAGGAGCACTTTGCTTCTTCAGTGATCTCCAAAACCATTCAAAGAAATTCTGTCACACAGACAACTGCACTGATCAAGGCATATTGAGTGGGTATTGAAGTTAATGTTTGCATTCCTAAAACCACGTGAGAAAAAGCTGTTTAGGTTTGTGCCATACAATCATCACAACACCAGATGACAGAATTTGACATGAAAATTCATTATCCCCTATGACCATTAATAAATCACATAGAAAATGTAAGGCTTAATAGTCAGAATAGTATTGGAATTTTGTTAGATTTTTTTCCCTTCCTTAAAACTATCAGTTCAGACACAGGGATTCTAAAATTTCCCATCTAGAGTACAGGAAGAACTGATTTTAATACTGTAAGTAGTGTGACATACAATAAGCAATGTTCAAAGTATAAGCTGTTAGTTTTTTGAAAAACAATGCTAAAGGGACCAATGACTAAAGGTGCTATGCTGGACCTTGCCCTCATCAATAGGGAAGGGCTGGTGACCAATGTGTGGCTCAGGGATAACTTTGGCTGCAGTGACCAAGAAGCAATAGAATTTAAGATCCTCAGAGAAACTAGGAGGGTGTATCCCAGGCTTACAAACCTGGACTTTAGGCATGCAGCCTTCAATCACTTCAGGGATTTGCTGGCCAAAGTATTGTGGGACAAAGCCCAACAGGGAAGAGGGGCCCAGGAGAGCTGGTCAGTGTTCAAGGATCACCTTGAACACTGGTTCAAGGTGTGTGCATAGGAGCAAAGTATACTGACAAAGAGGAAAGCAGGAAAGAATGCTAGAAGACCTGCCTGGATGAGTAAGGAGCTCCTGGACAAATTGTCACACAAAAAGAAACTCTACAAGGAGTGGAAGAAAGGACAGCTAGAATGGGGGCATATAAGGAAGCTGCCTGAGCAGCAAGAGACCTGGTTAGAAAAGCTAAAGCTCAGTTAGAATTAAATCTAGCCAGGGAGATCAAGGGCAACAGCAAATATTTCTATAGGTGTATTACTGGTAAAAAGAAGACTAGGGAAAGTGTGGGTCCCCTCAGAAAGGAAACAGGTGAACTGGGGACAAGTGACATGGAGAAGGCTGAGGTTCTCAATTACTTCTTTCCCTCAGCCTTCACTGGCAAGGGCTCCATCTGCACTCCCAGAATAATGGAAGATAATGTCAGGGATTGGAAGAAGGAACTGCCCATTGTGAGGGAAGATCAGGTTTGTGACCATCTGAAGAATCTGAAAGTGTTCAAGTCCATGGGACCCAATGGGATACACACATGGGTGCTAAGGGAACTGGCAGATGAGGTTGCTAAACTGCTCTCTATTACATTCCAAAAGTTGTGGCAGTCTGGGGAGGTCCCCACTGACTGGAAAAGGGGGAAATATAACCCCCTTTTCAAAAAGGGAAAGAAGGATGACCCAGGGAACTATAAGCCAGTCAGTCTGTGGCAGACTGCCACACAGTCTGTGCCCAGTAAGATCATGGAGCAGATCTTCCTGGAGGCACTACTGAGACAGAAGAATCAACAGGGGGCTTGGAACTATATGATCTTTGAGGTCCCTTCCAAACCTAACAAGTCTATGATTCTATGAACTAGAGTACAAATATTTGCAATTTACATAACAAAAAACATAGAATGACTATTTTCTGTAAATGAATCTTCAGCTACTTCTGCTCCAACAATCCTACCTTCAAGTGTTTCTTAGTTTGGTAAATTATTGTTGTGTGACATTTGGATGGAATACTGGGTTTTTTGGTGTTGGTTTGTTTGGGATGTTTTCAAATTTACATCCAAGTTGTTTCAGGGGGAGTAAAATGGATCAGGACTCTTTCACTTTTCATCAGCAATAAAGAACAAGTTCTCCTGAATCATAGAGAAGATACTGCTTTTTTTTTTCTTTTTTTGCCTTTTTTGGGTTTTTTGCAAATATTCTCCTCAGCAAGAGTTGACAGAATGAAAAAAATGTTTAGTCACAGAATACTTAGCATGGAATAAGATTTCTCAGAGGATTCAAAGTGTCTGTAAATATATGTATTCTTCAATAAAATCTGTATTTTTAATATTGTTACGATCTTATTTCACAATGCAATCAGAAGTACCCTTACAGTTAGTTTACTGATTTGAGTACAAACAAGGGAAAGAAGTCAAGGAAATAATTCCTGGCTTATATTATAATATGATTGAAACAGATTGCAACTGTGGTACTTGCAGGTATTTCACGGGAAATTTCTGGCCCACTTTCATCAATCTTTCATGTTAGCAAAATAAAATCCACTGAGGTCAAGAGGAGGAGGCTTTTGCTGTAAAATTTAATAGAAATAGGATTTGGATCTTATCAACCCAGGGAAAACATAAGAGTAAAAATGTGTTATCTTACAGGCAAGAAGTATTACCAAGATGGGTTACATTTTAAATGTGCCCATGTATGTGACTCACACATTTGTCCATGTATGTGACAAAAACTTTTGCATGTTTAGTCATTTTCTGGATAAAAAATAACTGGCTGAATGGCCAGGCCCAAAGAGTGGTGATGTTGATAAATCCAGTTGATGGCTGGTCACAAGTGAATAGAATAGAATAGACTAGACGAATAGAATAGAATAGAATAGAATAGAATAGAATAGAATAGAATAGAATAGAATAGAATAGAATAGAACAGAATTAACCAGGCTGGAAAAGACCTTTGAGATTGAGTCCAACCTAACACCATATAATCAACTAAATCATGGCACTAAGTGCCTAATCCAGTCTCTTCCTAAATACTTCCGGTGATGGTGACTCCACCACCTCCCTGGGCAGCCCATTCCAATGGGCAAGCTCTCTTTCTATGAAGAACGTCTTCCTAACATCCAACCTAAACCTCCCTGGTGTGCCTTGAGACTGTGTCTTCTTGTTCTGGTGCTGGTTGCTAGAGAGAAGAGACCAACCACCACCTGGCTACAACCTCCCTTCAGGTAATTGTATACAGCAATAAGGTCACCCCTGAGCCTCTTCTTCTCCAGGCTAAGCAACCCCAGCTCCCTCAGCCTCTCCTCATAGGGACTGTGCTCCAAACCCCTCCCCAGCTTTGTTGTCCTTTTCTGGACACGTTCCAGCAACTCAACATCTTTCCTAAACTGAGAGGCCCAGAACTGGACACAGGACTCGAGGTGTGGCCTAACCAGTGCTGAGTACAGGGGCACCACTAGTGACTGGCTGCCAGCTGGATGTGGACCATTCAAATTAAAGCTGAGGTGTTTCTGTAATCTCTTCATTTCAGCATCCAGGGATTTAAGACATACTCCCTCCACCATGAAACTACTCGTATAGCAGAATGTTGTTCATATTTTCAGAGTCAAGTGTAGTCAACCAGTGATGAGTACAGGGATGTCATTGGCCTTCTTGGCCACCTGGGCACACTGCTGACTCATGTTCAGCCTACTGTCATCCAGTACCCCCAGGTCCCTCTCTTCCTGGCCACTCTCCAGCCACTCTGACCCCAGCCTGTAGCGCTTCATGGGGTTGTTGTGGGCAATGTGTGGAACCCGACACTTAGGTGTGTTAAAATCTCATTCTATTGGACTCAGTCCATCTGTCCAGCCTGTCAAGGTCCCTACCCTCTAACAGATCACCACCTGTCCCCAGCTTGGTGTCAGCTGCAAGTTTACTGATGATGGACTCAATGCCCTCATCCAGATCATCAATAAAGATATTGAACAGGATGGGGCCAAGCACTGATCCCTGGGGGACACCACTAGTGACTGGCTGCCAGCTGGATGTGGTACCATTCACCACCACTCTCTGGGCTCAGCCGCCAGCCAGTTCCTAACCCAGCACAGAGTGCTGCTGTCCAAGCCATGGGCTGACAGCTTGGCCGGGAGTTTGCTATGGAGACGGTGTCAAAGGCCTTGCTGAAGTCCAGGTAGACTACATCCATAGCCTTCCCAATGTTCCTTAGGGTCTGGTTTTTGAGCCAGTCTCTGATATTTTTATCTGTGATCTAGATGAGAGGACTGAGTGCACCTTCAGTAAATTTGCAGATGACACCAAATCAAGGGGATGTGTTAACCTGCTTCATGTTAGGAAAGCTCTGCAGGGGGATATAGACAGGCTGCATCTATGGGCCCAAGGTCAGCTGTATGAGGGTTAACAAGGCCAAGTGTCAGGTCCTACCTTGGCTCACAACAACCTCATACAATACTACAGACTTGAGGAAGAGTGGCTGGAACACTGCCCCAGCAGAAAAGGACATGGAAGCACTGGTTGACAGCTGTCTGAATATGAGCCAGCAGCCTGTTCAGTTGACAAGAAGGCCAAGCGTATCCTGGCCTGTATCAGGAATACTGTGGCCAGCAAGAGTTGGAAAGTGATCATGCCCCTGTACTTGGTACTGATGACACTGCACCTTGAATACTTTTTTCAGAAAGACATCAAGGTCCTGGAGCATGTCCAGAGAAGGGCAATGAAGATGCTGAAGGATCTAGAGCACAAGACTTCTGAAGGGTGGCTGAGGGAGCAGCCAGTGTTTAGTATGGAGAAAAGGAGGCTAAGGGGAGACCTTATCACTCTCCACAAGTACCTGAAAGGAGGTTGTAATAAGGTTGGTGTTGGTCTATTTTCCTTAATACGAAGAGATGGAATAAGAGGAAATTACTTCAAGTTTCACCAGTGTAGGTTGGATTGAATGAGATGGTGAAGTCACAGTCTTTGGAGGTGTTCAATAATGTGCAGACATGACACCTCAGGACATGGTTTAACAGCCATGGTGGTGTAGGTCAATGGCTGGATTCATTGATCTTAGAGATCTTTTACAATTAAACAAAAAATATCTATGGTTCTATGAAATACTGAGGGACCGTATTAGTCAGTTTCAAGTAATTTCTGGATGCATCTGTTAATCTGTAAAGCATTTGTCCAACTTAATTAGTTTTATGAATCTTGCAAAAGATTCTATGTGTCAGCCCATAGCCATTATGTACAGTATCGTAATACTGACTTTTTCAAGACCATTGTGATTCCTCACACAAATACTATCAAATGCCTTTTATTAAAGTAAATGAGGCTTCTAATAAAGTGTTATGGATTTAGAGATGTGAGATGCAAAAGAACTCTTTGTTTCCTAATTTTTTAATTTATATTTGTTCTGCTCCAGCAGAAGCACATTTTAATTCTGTGCTAAGAAAGGAGACTAAAAAACCAACTATGTGCACTCATTACTGCTGAAATGAAGGCTTAAATAGGTACAAAGCAGTAAAATTAGATTGAATGTTAAAATATTATTTCTCTGCATCAGCTTCCCAGTTTCTATTTTAAATATTGGTTTTGGAAGCCAAAGTTAATGTACACCTGCTCTACATTGCAAATTGGCTTGACACATTGAACAAAGTATTTAATCTGTTTTGGACACACAGTATGCCAGTGGTTCTAGGTGCTGTTATAATGCATAAGCGTATTGACAATTTCTGCTATGATGTTTAACCCACTGCATATTGAATTCGTGTTGTGACGTTACTCTAATGAGTACTAGGTGGTGTCATATACATGGGCTTTAGCTTTGGGATGGCTGTCCCCCGCACTCACACGGCCTTTTACATTGTGAAATGCACATGCAACCAGATTATTAATGGCAAAAATTATCTCCCTGTTTTGGATATATGGATAACATAGCATCCTGGTCAGATAAAATGTATAAATTTACATAATTTCCCTCCTCACCCTCTTCATCCACAGGCCTGCAAAACCAGAGAAATCCTGAGATTATCTGGCAGACTCAAGGAAGCATTATTTTGTGAGATACCAAATTCTCTTTTCAGTTGACAATATAAGTAAAAAAATGTTTCCTTCCTTCCTTCCTTCCTTCCTTCCTTCCTTCCTTCCTTCCTTCCTTCCTTCCTTCCTTCCTTCCTTCCTTCCTTCCTTCCTTCCTTCCTTCCTTCCTTCCTTCCTTCCTTCCTTCCTTCCTTCCTTCCTTCCTTCCTTCCTTCCTTCCTTCCTTCCTTCCTTCCTTCCTTCCTTCCTTCCTTCCTTCCTTCCTTCCTTCCTTCCTAAATCTCTCCCTCCTTCTTTCCCTCCCTCCTTCTTTCCCTCCCTTCCTCCCTCCTTCCCTCCCTTCTTCTCTTCCTCCCTCCCTCCCTTCCTTGACAATTCCTTCTGAATTCCTTCTGTGCTTCAAAATTCCTTCCTTCTTTCAGAATTCCTTCCTTCCTCTTTTCTTCCTTTTGGAAAAAATGAAAAGCCAGTTGGTAGTTGCTGCTCTATAATTGCTTTGTTGTTGTGTTCTATAATTCAGCTCAATTTCCTAAACAGTACGCAATAAAGGACATAAAATGAAATAAATTACTTCATTGGTCTCAGCCATATTCTCATTAAAGTGTAAATAAGATTAAAAAAATATTGAGTATAGACTTCTGACTAAGGTAAAAAACTATGACTGTGATTCTGAATGCAGATAAGACATTAATTTCTTGAGGAAGGCATAAGATCTTTTTGCATTCTCACTCTCTAAAGTGGAATTGAGCTTGGACTATGATTCAAATCACAAACGAATTTATGCTTTAAACCCCATTTGTGCAGTGCAGTGCAATGCAGTGCAAAGAACTGTTTCAGGGTCTGTCACCAGAATAGAAGGCCCTGGGGAGACCTAATATCAGTACCTAATTCCAGTACCTGAAGGGAGCTTACAAGAAGGATGGAGAGAGACAGTTTACAAAGGCCTGCAGTGATAGGAAAAGAGGCAATGGTTTCAAACTAGAGAAGAGCAGATTTAGAATGGATGTTAGGAACAAGTTCTTTACCATGAGGGTAGTGGAACACTGGAACAGGTTGCCTGGGCAGGTGGTTGGGTTCCCATCCCTGGAGATACTCAGAATGGGGTTTGACAAGGCTCTGGGCAGCCTGATCTAGTTGAGGATGCCCCTGCTTACTGCAGAGACAGTTGAACTAGATGACCTTCGGAAGTCCCTTCCAACCCAGACCCTGCTGTGATTCTAAGAGAGTAAATTTATAAACTGCTGGTATCATTTATCTAGGAAGATATGTGTCTTAGATTAGCTTTTAAGATATAATGAAGAAGATCATTAAAATTATCTGATTTTCTCTATCAGCTTTTTATGGCTCTGATTAAGAGGCTTGGGAGTATTGTGTTATGGTTGAGGGGTAAATTGGTCCTTTGTTGCAATAGTCTCATTAATTAAGACTGCTAGAAATCTTGGAGTCTTTTACTGTATCCAGATTGTTTGTAAATACTTTATTTGAATGTGTATATGTTCTTAAATGTAAACTTTATTTCCTTTCTCTCCATTTGATCCTAAAATAAGCTTTGCTTCTTGGAAACATAAAGCAAAAACAGAAGGCCCAGATTTCTGGTTCAATAAATTGTTTAGACAAGTTTATGCAAACTACCCTTCTTCAGCTGGTTGAATTAGGAACACTAATTTGCAGTATTTTGGTGGAAAACTGTGGATATTTCCTGGTTTGGAAAGGTCAGATTCAGAAATCTGTATGTTTATATATTGAAAATATTTTATGAGATACTTGACACATGTACAAGTTTGGAACTTGATGTCTTAGAAATTCTTTGCATTAATGGGGAACTATTTGGGATGCCATAGATATGACAAGCCCAGATGAGAGGAATAACCACTGGACTGTTGACAGACCTTCTTTACATGACCTCCTGGGAGCCACTGCTTCAGGAACTCTCTGCAGTTTGGTGACAATGCAGAGCTTTGCTTTGCCTTCATAAACTGTAGCAGGGACCAGTTCTTGTTGATTAGGCAGCCTGATTTAGGATTTTAATTGACAAAAGTCTGCTGTGTAGACTGTAGAAAGGTCTGACATATTTCCTCAGAAGAATATCTTGTCAGTGCAAGCACCTTTCCTCTTCCTGCTCTCTCTCTTGCCTACCTGCTGCCATTTACTTTTTCTGCCCTGTTGGTCTCCAAAACTTTCCTGCAGAATGGCTGTCTGTCCAATGACAGTGAACTTCTAATGATGATGGGTCTGCTATGATCATAGATTAGAATAGTTTTGGCTGCAAAAGACCTATGAGATCATCGAGTTCAGCCACTGTCTAACTCTACCTAAAGTGTGGTACTAAACCATGTTCCTTAGCAACAGATCTATGCATCTTTTAAACACCTCCAAGGATATTCAACCATCTCCCTGGGGAACCTGTGATAGTGTTTGATAACCCTTAGAGTGAAGATGTTTCTTCTAATATCTGATTGAAACTCTGCTGCAACCTAAGGCTGTTTCCTCCTGTCTTATCCCCTGATAAGAGAGAGAAAAGACCAATACCCATCTGACTGCAACCTTCTTTCTCCCCTCAGCCTTCTTTTCTCCGCACTAAAGAATCTTTGTTCCCTCAGCCATTCCTTGGAAGTCTTGTGCTCTAGACCTTTCACCATCTTCATTGCCCTTCCCTGGAAATGTTTCAGCACCTTAATGTCTTTCTTGTAGTGAGGGCCCAAAACTGAACACAGTGCTCAAAGTGTGGCCTCACGAGTGCTGAGTACAGGGGCACAATCACTTCCCTTATACAGGCCAGGATGTTGACTTTCTTGGCCAACTCAACAGACTGCTGGCTCATATTCAGCCAGCTGTTGATCACCTCCATATCTTTCTCTACTGGGCAGCTCTCCAGCCACTCTTCCCCAAGCCTGTAGCACTGCATGGGGTTGTTGTGACCCAAGTTCAGATCCCAGCACTTGGGCTTTTTGAATCTCATACAGTTGTCCTTGGGCCATTGATACAGTCTGTCCAGACTCTTCTGTAGAGCCTTCCAACCTTCTAGCAGATCAACACTCACTGCAAATTTAGTATCATCTGCAGATTTACTGAAGGTGCACTCAATCCTCTCATCCAGATTATTGGTAAAGATATTAAAGAGACTGGTTCCCATCCTGAGTCCAAAGGAATACCACATGTGACAGACTGACAATTGGATTTAACTCCATTTACCATCACTCTTCAGGCTTGGTCATTCACTCCTTGACACACAGGACAACCTCACCACCTCTCCTTCCTTGCCTATTCCTTCTAAAGGATTTGTAGCCATTGATTCCAGCACTTCAGTCATGTGAGACATCTCACCACATTTCTGTGATGGCCACTATATCATAGTTTTCCTGATGTACACTGGATTCCAGCTTCTCCTCTTTGCTGTACGTGCTGTGTGTGTTAGTTTAAATGCACTTCAGTTGGTCCAGTGGTCCCACCACCTTTTAGCAGGCCTAGTTACTACCTGATTATTTTCAGGCATTCCTGTGGTTACTAACTCTTCAGTAACTCTTGCTGCCATGTGGCTGTCCATTCCCTACCTCTATCAGCAGAGCAGACCTAAAGACTTCACTAGCACACCATACTTCAAATATTGGTGTGCTGCCCCTGCGCTTGTTTCTAGCAAGCCCGGCTTTGTGTTCTTATCCCTCCAAATCGAGTTTAAAGCTCTTTTAACGAGCCTTGATAGCTCCTGGGCTAGGACTATTTTCCCTCTTTGGGCCCTGGAGCTAAACCAACAATCTTGAATTAGGATGAATTACTGGTTATGACTAAAATTAAGGTAAATTCTTAAAGGTAAGCTGCTGGAAGGTTCTCACCCATATATTGTATAGGGTCCCAATTTAATTGGATGTCAGGCAAACAGATTTTTTTATATACTGAGGCTTACAAGTACAAAGTGGTCTATATTTTTCATTTCGCATTTGTCTTACCCTTCCCTGCCATTAATTTATATATTCCATTTTAAATATGCCATTATCTCCATTTAAAAAAGACAACAGCTATTGTTTACAGTATAATCAATCCCCTTAGTCAGCAATTCAGTTCACAGGAAGATAATCTGCATTCAAATCTTTGTGTAAGGCATTGTATCATGTAGTTCATTTCAAGTGCTTTTGAAATAAAGATAGTTCTTTATCTATAATATGTAAAATATCGGGGTTTCTTAGCTGCCCCCCAACCTGCCCAGCTCCCTAACTGGGAGCTGGTGTCCAAAGGAAGTGAGATACAATACAATACAATGCACCAGGTTGGAAGAGACCTTCAAGATCATCGCGTCCAAGATAGGTCCAAGACAGGTCCAAGACAGCAGATTATTGCCTTGCCGCTCTGCTAAAGAGTCCTCTTCATTCTTTCCTCAAATACCTATAAAGTCAAAGTAATTTAGAACAGAAAGCCTTACCTATTCAAACATGGGAAATGTATTTGCATGCTACGTGCAGATTTCAATTTAAAAGAAAAAAAAAAATCTGCAGCCTGCAGAGAATGTTTGTCTTCATTTAAAACAGAATTCTGTGACCGGAGACATGGAGTGCATTTGGCACTTAGAGGCTTTGTTTCAGAGGTCAGACCTGATGGCTCCATCTTTAACTCTCTTTTTCATTGTTTTCATGCTACCTCACAATAGCACACACTTCAGTAGCAGCCACAGTCATTTGGAGAGCCAGTCACATGAAGAAAATTCTCCTTTTCTTAAGGGAGTGAACATTTTCACATCTCCTTGAGTGCAGTACTCATTTAATCTTGTTGAATAAATTATAGGAGACTTTCTTTCTTCCCCACACCTGATGTTCATTCTGTTTACAAAAAAGAACTCCACTACTTCCTATTCTGTTTTCCTATTCTTAAGAATTACGTGGAAAACTATCCAACAACAAAAAAAAAAGTCAGCTGCAGTGTACATAACAAAAACAATTAAAGAAACCCATGTATTTACAATATTGCTTAGAATAAAAAAGAAAATAAAATTATAATTACACAAACAACACCTAAAAAACCAAACACAAGCATACATTGTAATTCAAATAAGATAGGCAAAGTTTAAACAAGGTGAGATATATGTATTGTATTGAGATCATAGAATCATAGAATCATAGAATCAGTCAGGGTTGGAAGGGACAACAAGGATCATCTAGTTCCAACCCCCTGCCATGGGCAGGGACACCCCACACTAGATCACGCTGGCCAGAGCCTCATCCAGCCTGGTCTTAAACACCTCCAGGGACGGGGCCTCAACCACCTCCCTGGATAACCCAGTCCATGGCTTCACCACTCTCATGGTGAAGAACTTCCTCCTCACATCTAGCCTGAATCTCTCCACCTCCAGCTTCATTCCGTTCCCCTAGTCCTATCACTACCTGATAGCCTGAGAAGTCCCTCCCCGATAGCCTGAGAAGTCCCTCCCCAGCCTTCCTGCAGGCCCCCTTCAGATACTGGAAGGCCACAATGAGGTCACCTCGGAGCCTTCTCTTCTCCAGACTGAACAGCCCCAACTCCCTCAGTCTGTCCTCATAGGAGAGGTGCTCCAGCCCTCTGCTCATCCTCATGGCCCTTCTCTGGACACCTTCCAGCACCTCCATATCCCTCTTGTAATAGGGGCTCCAGAACTGGATGCAGTACTCCAGGTGGGGTCTCACCAGAGCTGAGTAGAGGGGGAGAATCACCTCCCTCGACCTGCTGGTCACACTTCTCTTGATGCAGCCCAGGATGTGATTGGCTTTCCGGGCTGCAAGTGCACATTGAGAGCTCATGTTGAGCTTCTCGTCCACCAGCACCCCCAGGTCTCTCTCCTCAGGGCTGCCCTCTAGCCAGTCACTGCCCAAGATCACTAACTTTTCCATGTTATTAGGCTTAAAAGGAAGCCAGCATTTGCTCTCTGTCAGATTTTGTTTCTTCCCTGAACAGGGATGAAAGGCGTCTGTCATTTTGGCTTTCGTGACCATCTTTCGCCCTGTAAGCGAGATTCATAAGTCTTACAATGAATTTTAAATCCCCAGCACTGACATCTATTAAGCCTTCTTATTTGAGAAATGAGCTGGCAGTTGGAAGTGTAATGACAAGAACAATAAATGAATCTTACTCCTAGGATTTCAAAAGACCTCTGGAAAGGCTGTTTTCAAATCCTTCCCATTTGTGATGTCACTGACATTCCATCAGTGATTACCCCATAGTCTACTCTTCTAAGTAAAAGACTCTCACCAAACTCAGCTACTATCAAAAATGCTTATAAACAAGCTTTTATTAGACAAAGTCCAAGGAGTGAAATGAAAGTTTAAAAAGTATTTCCTAAAATGTAAACACCTGCTCAGCCATTGCAGCAAACTCTCCAGGAGTGTAAAAGAAACAGCAGATTTGTTGTAAAAGATGAGACAAGCAAGAATTATGTCATAGTAAAATCAGTTTTGATCAACTACGAAAGGAATGAGCAAAGGGGGAAGTCATTGTGAAATTTTTGTGAATAGATGATGATTTTCCTGAATATAGAACACCTGATAGAATGGTAGCATGCAATGCTAGCTGTTTCATAAAATCATGCTGCTGGCAGGCAACGTTTTCAATGGGTTGACTTCAGAACTAATGAATAATCTCTCTGAAAGGGTAAATCAGCTCAATAGTTGTTCAGCACGAGGCAACACAATGGGTACATTAAATGGCAAATTCTTCTCCCCTTATTATGCCATAGTGCCAGAATTTTGTAATAATATTTTTATTGTCACTTCAGTCATTTTATTGTAGATTGGAAATCTCACTTACTGAATAGAAGAATCCACCTTAAAAGTGAGCTATGAAAATAAAAAACTATTATTGACAGCAATGTTGGAACTTATGCACAACAATTAATTCTTTACATTTTGCAGCAAAACAAAAAGTACCAAGCTTACAATCATCATTCTCTGAAAACTAGACCACTGTGTGAATGTAGCATGGATTGAGAAATGTAATATTTTGCCCTTCCCCCACCCCACCCCCTTTTATAGTGGTAAAGAATCAGTATTTCCTGTGTTGGTTGGTTTTTGTGGGGTTTTTTATGATAACCTTTTAACATCAGACAGAGCAGCCTTCTGCATTTTGTCAATAGACGATTTCCAGCAAACACTAATGACTCAAAGAACTTGATCATATGTGAATCTGAGTGGAAAGCTAGCCTCAACATAAAAATATTTAGTCCATTGCCTTCAGATACAGAAAAATCCTGAACTTCTGTGGCTTTGTGAGACTAGAGAGGATACCCCAGATACGGTTCCTACCTGGTGACCTGTAGGTACACAATATACAGTTTCTGACTAGCTAATTGATTTCTATTGCATAATTAAAGCTGGTACAGATTATTTACCAATAATAGTTTATGAAGACTGTCAAGAAAATAGCATTTTATCTTGTTATAGTTTGTAAACATACAAATAAATTACATGTACTAGATAATGAAAAAGAGTATTCAAAATAGCCTGGTAAGGTAAATCAATATATTTTACTTCCATTTTCCCCTTCTATTGTTATCTTCTTTGATGAAGTGTTTAACTACCAAAAGATCATCTTCCTTTTCATACTCAACCAAATCATCAAAAGCAATACCAAAAGTCTTTTTAGTTTTTCTTCAAGATAAACTTAAACTGATCTGTCAGGTTCTCGTCTTGGATCAAAACACATATGCAATTTTCCTGAATAGTCATAAAGCTTATTAAAGTTGTTAACTACTTCATTGCTTTCTAGTGACACAATATTTCAACCTGGTCTTAAAAGAAAGCAAAACGGAGTTTATAAGACCTACAATGATGTGTAGTTATGGCATAACTGCAATGTAATGATCTGCTGTCTTCATCTGGAGGCCCTATACGTACATAATTAAACATATGAGACATAGAAGGTGTCTCCCAGGAACATTACCTTAACTGGAACAGTGAATGCTGGGGAGAAGTGGATGTCTTAAGACATCAATTTATTCCTTATTATTTTAGGATAGGATACATCACCCCTTGGAGATTTCCATCTCTCCATTTGCATTTAAGACTGTATTCTCTTCACGGATTATATCAGCTTAGAAAAATTATCTAAACTTATTAGATAAATTCTATGAAGTGATGTGAACTACATCTTATAATGGAATATCAAGCATCTCCCAAGGAGACTGAGAATTTCATGCAGGAAATCTACTGGGTGTACCACATACATCTTAATAGCTTTTTATACTGTCCTGTGGCCATCCTTGTGGCAGGGCTTTTGGAAAGGTCATTAAAGGTTGGTCAGCGCTGGCAACGGAACTGCAAGTATAGCCTGTTTCAAGTACAGTGAGCACAATTTACATCTAATTTCTACATCTTGAATGAACCCTCATGACTCTGCAGAAGCTTCTTTTCTTCTCATATATTCTTTGTTTCTAGGTCAGGAGCATTCATATGGACTGCTTCAAAGAGCTACTGTCCTCTTCAGTTTACAGGAGCTGCACTCATCTATGTCTGAACGTGTTCAGAAACAGAAATCTGTCTTTCAAATCTAGCTTCAGAATTTGGATGCAAAGTCATCTGGTATTTATACTGACATATTACTCTCCATGTCATTTTATGTTGAACATATTATTTCATAAGAGATGTCACTGGAATCTGCATTCATTAGTCCTCATTGAAGTATTTAAGCATTCATGATGACTGTGAATTAGTGAATCATTCTGGATTTGACCTTTATTTACTTTAGAATAACATTAAAAACTGCTGAACAGGAATTCAGATTGTAAGTGTTGCTTATTATACTGCTAGTCAGCACTAATTCTATGACTGTTGTATTTCAAACAGAAGATTAAAGAACAAATCCATTATGTCCCTCTGGTAAATACATTGGCCTCAGACTGAGTTCATATGGCACTCAGGAAGCTTCTTGCATTGTGAATGTTTTCAAGAGTTCTCAGAGAATTTGTATTTGATCATACAAATCTCACAACATATTGGACTGGGAGCTTTTATTCAGGGGGAAAAAAAGAACACAAATGGAGTTTTCTTCATTCTCTGATAAAACTAGTACTGAAGCTGTTGACATTTAATCTCAGGATTAGAAGCTAGCTATCTTGGGTACTTCCCAATACAGCTTGAGTTCTTTGGCTTGAAACACTCAGTCTCTTGATTTGTTTGTGTAGTAGGTTTGCTGAAAACAGATTGAGAATAGTGGCTGGATAATTCAGATACTTGTCTACAGCTTCTGAAGTGTCAAGTGGTTTTGATTCAGAGACTGAAGACAAAAGCTGATTACCCACTAATATCCCAGTAGAGAAGTCCCAGATGGCTGGGCATCAGTTATAAGCAAGCTAGTCTTGTATGTGGTCAGTTACATACAGAAATTAACCTCCACCAGGATATCCCAATGGGCTAAGCCAACTGAACATTGCACATCACATACATGTAAATACCTTGTGCTAAAATATTCCTCTTTTTTGTCATAACTGCTGCTAAATCTTATATAACTGCTGTTAAATCTTTCTTAAGAATTTGCCCAAGAGAGCAGCAAAAATTGATTGCTTAGTAGCAATGATCTTTAACTAAAGGTTGAACAAAAATACATTGAAAACCTCAGGGATGATGAAAGGCACAGGAAGAGTGTTGCATATTATATTCTGTCCTTACTGCAGATGCCACTGTATTAATAGAAGCTATAATTCAGTGGGGGAAAAAAAAAAAGACTTTCATGTCACAGCAACTTCCTGTCAGGTTTGAAAATATACTCTTGATGTGTCTTTGTATTTCTCACAAAAGCACAACAGACCAAGACAGTGGTGTTCTTATTGATTTTTTTGCAGTTTGACAGAAATGCTGAGTTTCATGGCATTTTGCATAAACCTTCAATTAATCATTCAGGTAGATGGTGTCCAGCTGAATATAACCTTAAACCACTAAATTTGTTCACTGTTTCTGGTCATGTGACAGTTTTTATCTGACTTGCAGTAAAAAGAGGCAGACCCCAGTTGCAAAAAGAGACATAGACTTCTGTAACAATGAAGAAAATCTTGGAAAGGATATAGAGTAATGTTAAATGACATAACAAACATCCAGCTCTCTTTCATTAGCATTTCTATTCAAATCATATTTATTAGCTACTTCTCTTAGCAACAGCAAGGCAAATTGCTCTGTGCTGTACCATCTTGTTAATTACTGATGCTTCTTTACTACGAAAAAGGCAGTTTGCTGTGCATCTCTAACACCAGTTAGATATAAATGTGCTCATCAATGCAAATGATATGAGGCAGTAAGGAACCATTTTGATCTGAAAGGAAAAAGTTTTGACACGTGTGGATATGGAAGTCCATAACCTGGCCTGTGGTGGAAGTAGAAATCCTTTAAGTCCTCTTTACAGTTCCAGTCCACAGAATCTTCCAGCCTACGCTCAAGGTGACAATGACAATGGAGTCTTAAACATTGTCCATATGCTTTGCCAGCAACTTAGTGGTAGCAAGAATTTAAGCCAGACTGTTCAGGAGGATAGCATTTTAAAACATTAATGTGTCTAAATGGGCAAAACTTGAGTTCATCAATAGATATCTTGTCCTTCTTAGCTCCTAAGATGGTATTCCAATTCCTATTCATGTAACATAACCTTTCCTCTGCTGAATTATCTTTAAGTTTGTGCCTTTTACCAACCCATGCACAGCTTAGAAGCTTATAGCATTTGTTGGTTAATATGCTTGTTAGGTAGATTGGCTAATACCTGAGACTAATATGTTCTTGATCAATCACTAGCATGAAGACACCCTCCAGGCAAGGGAAGAGAGAGCCTATGAACAAGGTCCTTGGCAAATTTTAGCTTTCAGGTTTTTACTTTCTTTCCTCAGCATTTCATGTTGTTTCACATTGCTGTTACTCTCTTTATTCCCTGAACTGATAAATAGAAGTGTCTCAAAATTTTCTCTTCTGTCTGTTTTTTTTGTTTTTTTTTTTTTTTTCCTTATTATGAAGAGTTTCAGTGTAGGAAACCTTTCACAGTTCAGCAACAATTTTTACAGTAAAACTGAGCCAAGGTCATACAGCTGTGTTTCACAGAGCTGGGCCTTGGACTCCAGATAGTTGGACTCCTGGGCTGTAGGTTACAGAAGGCAAACATTTATAACTGTTGGTGTCTGATGGCTGACCCTGAGGATGCAGGGATGCTCAAACATACTTTACTGATATCTCCCTGAATTTTTCCCCAGAGGTGCACTGAGTTTTTCAAAAGCAAGGCATCACTCACATCTAACTAACTATCTACTTCAGCACTGCTACTTTCAAAGGAGACTAGGCAAAAATTAGATACCTAATTAACTTCTTTTCCATACCTAGTTCCTTTAACCTACTTTTGAAATCCTATTTAGGTTTTTGAGTTATGGCAAATCAAAATAAATAAATAAAACCATGTAAGAAAAAAAAATCTCAAAAACTGAGACTGGAGAAAGTCTGTGAAATTCTTTCATGTATTTTCTTACCTTTCAGAAAGCTCAATCATTAATAATCTTTATAGTCATACTATTATCTGGATATTTTTTCCCCCTACCTTTTCCTGTTGGAAGGCTCTCTTCCAGAACCTGATTGCTTGGGACATTTCTTCTAATTTCCCGCTAAAGCTATTTCCAGCTGTTCACATTCATTTGTTGCTGTGACAACATTGGTGTTTCACTTAAATGGTTCCTTTGCCTCCTGATGTTTACCCTGCTAATGTATTTATAGACTTGTTTCTATTCCTTCTTGGCCTTTTTTTCCCTAACTAAACAAATAGAGATTTTTTTTAACCTCCTGTTAAACAGCAACAGAGCCTTCATATCATCCCAATATTGTTCCTCTACCTAAGCCTTTAGTTTCATATCAAAATAAAGCTTGAATCTGCAGAAAAAAATTATAGAGTAGAAATTTAATTGTTTTCTAAATTCTTTAGAAATGGTGCAATAATAAGTAGCAAAGTAGTTACAATAAAAAGTAATACTTCAGGTGAGTAGTAAGTTATAGAAAAGAAATGTTGTCCCTGTACAGAAACTAATGTTAAGATTGAACTATGCCTCATCAGCTTTTTACTTCTTTCAACCTTTTTCTTTTACCCTTTTTTTCCCTTTTTTCTTTTTTTCTTTTTTTTTTTTTTTTTTTTTTCCCCCTTTTTTTCATTTTTTTCTTTTTTTTTTTTTTAATGAAGACAGAATAGCTTAGGGGTAAAAGATAATTTCTGATGATAGTGTTCAAGGTGACTTTGAAATGCTGACCTGTGCCTTTTAAAATGGTGGCCAATCCAGCATTTTTGTGTATCATGACTACCATTAAAAAGGTTATCTTAGCTCAGCAGTTATCAGGGTTGTCTCTCAGCCTGTGTGTGGGAGAAGAGTAGTTAATTTGGTGGCCCTGTAGGGGTGGAAGTGTGTATGAGCATGAGTGAAAGTGTGAGGCGGTAAAATGTATAGGAGGTAACTGGTATGCTGGCACTTTTTCTGACAAACACTGATTTCTTTCAAGAGAGGCAGCAAGGAAAGTTTTAAACAAAACAAGGCATGAGAAAAAGTTTTTCTTGAAAGCATATTCTGTGTAGCAAAGACACAAGTTCTGTTGTTGTAAATTCATTTGGCCATGTCCACTTTTAAGAGTATAACCATTAAAGGTCAGTAAAGTGAAAAGGGAATTTGTTTTTGATTTTCTACTTTTGTCTAAACATTGATATGTGCTCAGAGGACAGAACAATCTTTATGGCTCAGGGATGCCTTGCTACAAGTGTGGGAAATTGTTTTGATTTCAATGGGAGAAGCAAGCTGACTCCAAGGATTCATGGCAGAACAAAGACCCTGATTGTACTTGTAGAGAGAGGTGCATGTAGGCACAGGATTTCACTGGGAATAATATCTTACTTTGTCTTTTGAGACCTCCATCATATTCTTTCAGATTTGTCATATGATCACCAGACAGCTGAATGGGATAAGCATGCCATTTTGCTTTTGGTTTGGACCAACTGTTTGCTCTCCAAAGAGGAGCGCAGATAGACTGCTGATACACAAGTGGAGCCCCAGCCACACAATGAACAGAGCATATCCCTAGTTAGAGGAACAGAGGCTCTTGTTAAAGTGAAGGCCAGTGGTGAATGGTGAGGCTCAGAAAGAAAAATCGAAACGAATGGCCATGTTAGCCTCTGCAGTGTTTTCTGCAGCCTTCATTGTATCCTGCTCCCTCTGTAGCCAAGTGACCTCTAAGCCTTGCAAACAGTACACAGGGCTTTTTTATTTCCTTTTTTTGTGTTGACTATGATCTTTTCATCTTGAAAGGTCACTGGGTATCAGCTGAAGAAATATACCACTTAGCTTTGAGTGTTCTCTCTGTTTGAAGTGATTTGCCTGTTTGTTTTATAAGTGGAATTCTGTCCACAAACAAATTGAAAATTAGTTAATCACCTTTTCCAGTTGGCATACAGTAGATGTTGTGGTACAAGAACAGGTTAATCCTAAAGCAGATTGAAATACCTCATCAGCCACATGCAGGGCTCAGTGGTCTGGTACAGTGACAAGACTGTTGGTGTTTCAGTGCAAGCAGTTTCTGCAGGACTGGGGAGAGTAAATTGTCTAGAGAAACTGAGATTTAAAGGTTAGAAATACTTGCTGAAATTAGTTGGAGTGGGACATTTTGCCTGAAAGATCATGTGCAGATTGTGTACATATTTCAAGTTATCATACTAGAAAATCTAGACAAGTTTGAAAAAGTCATTACATTTATCATTCATACAAGATAAGACATGACTGGGGAATCTGAATTATTGCCTGTCATGTTCTGGTCCTGAGAGGAAATCCTATTCAAGCATTTCTTACCAGTTTATAAATGACATTTTACTTTATTTGCATGCAGGTGGTAAAGACACAATGAAGCTGTCCATAAAAGAGCAGTTTCTCATTAGACTCTGTTTGTTACGCATAAGAACTTTTAAATGAAACCCAGATTTCAACAAATTTGTAGGGAGCAGTTTCATGGTTGGGGGGTTCAATCTGGAGTATAAACACATTCCAAAGTTTAAGTAATTTGTCATTTGCATGAATTCCAGTAGTAGAAGAAAGAAAGGGAAGGAAGGAAGAAGGAAGGAAGGAAGGAAGGAAGGAAGGAAGGAAGGAAGGAAGGAAGGAAGGAAGGAAGGAAGGAAGGAAGGAAGGAAGGAAGGAAGGAAGGAAGGAAGGAAGGAAGGAAGGAAGGAAGGGAGGGAGGGAGGGAGGGAGGGAGGGAGGGAGGGAGGGAGGGAGGGAGGAAGAAAGGAAGGAAGGAAGGAAGGAAGGAAGGAAGGAAGGAAGGAAGGAAGGAAGGAAGGAAAGAAAGAAGGAAGGAAGAAGGAAAGGAAGGAAGGAAGGAAGGAAGGAAGGAAGGAAGGAAGGAAGGAAGGAAGGAAGGAAGGAAGGAAGGAAGGAAGGGAGGGAAAGGAAGGAAGGAAGGGAAAGGAAGGACGGAGGAGGGAAAGGAAGGGAAAGGAAGGAAGGAAGGGAAAGGAAGGAAGGAAGGGGAAAGGAAGGAAGGAAGGGAAAGGAAGGAAGGAAGAGGAAAGAAAGGAAGAGGAAAGAAAGAAAAGGAAAGAGACTCGAGGAGAGGAGACTCGAGGGAGAGGAGAGGAGACTCGAGGAGAGGAGAGGAGACTCGAGGAGAGGAGACTCGAGGAGAGGAGGGAGGGGAGACTCGAGGAGAGGAGAGGAGACTCGAGGAGAGGGGGAGGAGAGGGAGAGGAGACTCGAGGAGAGGAGACTCGAGGAGAGGAGACTCGAGGAGAGGAGAGGAGACTCGAGGAGAGGAGACTCGAGGAGAGGAGACTCGAGGAGAGGAGACTCGAGGAGAGGAGACTCGAGGAGAGGAGAGGAGACTCGAGGAGAGGAGACTCGAGGAGAGGAGACTCGAGGAGAGGAGACTCGAGGAGAGGAGACTCGAGGAGAGGAGACTCGAGGAGAGGAGACTCGAGGAGAGGAGACTCGAGGAGAGGAGAGGAGAGGAGAGGAGAGGAGAGGAGAGGAGAGGAGAGGAGAGGAGAGGAGAGGAGAGGAGAGGAGAGGAGAGGGAGAGAGAGGAGAGGAGAGGAGAGGAGAGGAGAGGAGAGGAGAGGAGAGGAGAGGAGAGGGAGAGGAGAGGGAGAGGAGAGGAGAGGAGAGGAGAAAAAAGAAAGGAAAAAAAGGGAAAAGAAAGATAAATAAAAAAGAAATAAGAGAAAACTAAGAGGTTAGATAATTGATGCCCATATTTTAGACTAATCAAAGCTTGCACATCACTTCAATAAGTGGTCTTTGATTGTAGTGATTAGGCCTGAAAAAGGAGGTGGAGAGACAAAGTATTCTCTTCTGGTGTGAATCAGAAAAGTCATCCTACTCTTTTTCCTTATGTTGCTTACACAAACATATTTATGATCAGTTCATCTTATTTATTTAATCCAAAATGGAACAAAAGAAAATCTATACTGAAATTTCAATGGACAGTTACAGTTATGAGTTAGCAGAAGACAACAGTGTGAAGGACGAGAGCTTTGGATGGAGCTCAGGGAAAAAAGAATAAGTTTAGGGCCTTCGGAAGAAGGAGCAGGTAAATCAGGAGGACTACAAGGATGCTGTGCAACTTATGTGGGGAGAAAATTATAAAAGCCCAAACTAGCAATTAATCTGGCTACTGCCATAAAAGACAATTTCAAAGGTTTCTATAAATACACTAACAATAAAAGGATAGCTAAGGACTGTCTTCCTGTTTTATTAGATGTGGGAGTGAACATAGTGACAAAAGATGAGGAAAAGGCTGAGATGCTTAATGTCTTCTTTGTCTCAGACTTTAATGGTAAGACCAGTTGCTCTCTGAGTTCCCAGTCCCATAAGCTGAAAGACAGGCATGGAGAGCAGAATGATGCCCCCAGAATCAAAGGGGAAATGGTTAGCCACCAGCTACACTGCTTAGACACTCGCAGGTTTATGAGGCTGGGTGGGATCCACACAAGGGTAGTCAGGGAGCAGAAATGTCACCAAGCCACTTTCAATCATTTACCAGCAGTCCTGTATTCAGTTTTGGGATGCTCACTTCAAGAAAAACATTGAGGTGCTGCAGCACATCGAAAGAAGGGCAATAAGGCTGGTGTCTTACAGTACAAGTCATATGAGGAGTGGCTGAGGGAACTGGGGTTGTTTAGTCTGAAGAAAAGGAGACTCAGGGTTGACCTTATCACTTTCTACAACCAGGCTGTATTAAGATGAGTGTCTATCTGTTTGTCCTCTTGATACCGTAAGAGGAAATCACCTCAAATTGTGCCAGGGAAGGTTTAGGCTGGATATGAGGAAAATTTTCTTCACTGAAAAGATTGTTATGTACTGGATTAGACCTAGGGAGGTGGTAGAGTCACCATCCCTGGGGATATTTAAAAGACCGTATATAGATGTGGTGCTTAGGGACACGGGCTAGTCATGGATTTGTCAGTACTAGGTTAATGGTTGGACTCTATGTGCTTAAAGGCCTTTTCCAGCCGCAACAATTCTCTAAGTCTAAGGAAGCAGCTGTGAAAAAGAAGACATCAATATACTGATTCTGGATGAAAACACTACATTTGACTAGAGAGGTGTGGACATTAGTAGTGGTGAAGCAAGGAGAAATTGTCTTCATTGCCCATCTACCAAACAGCTTTATCAAAGTAACTAAAACTAACCAATCACAGAGGTACACACTGCTAGGAAATGCTAACAGCCGCTATTTATTCGGAATAGTCACAGCCACAAGTATTAGTTGCTAGATTTTTCTGCAGCTGGGGATAAAGAGTGCACATCTAAGGTAGGCAAAAGGACCCCTTGACTTTAGAAGTGATACTTGCCACTTGGAGGAGAAGTGACTTGATGGAAGGATGTAAGTCACAGCTGAGCTGGCTCTCTGTGTGATCTCTATATTTTATGGCTAAGTACAGTCTTTTCAGTCTCCTGAGATGTCAGGCTTGGCAGCTTTCTAAGCCCTAGGATCATTATGTTTTTCAGAGAGCTGGAACCTATACATTGTGTGCAAGTTTACTGTGAAGCAATTAATCCTTGGTTTGATGGCAAGCACTTAAGTGATTTTCAAGACATATTGAAGTTCCAGCTTGCTATGCTGTACATTGCAGAAAGCTAAAATGTACCATTTACTGGAAAGCTGCTGTGTTTATTAATCCATGTTTCACACTGCAGAGAATATGAAAAGAAAAAAGGAGGAAAAAATGTCATTGGCACTTCTTGTGCACTTTAGTCAGCACTCTGCTTTTTAGGGCGCTGGAAATTAACCGTATCTAATTGTAGGCATAACATTCTCGACTATTATATAGGGCTAAAAAATCCCTTAAAGAAGGGATAAGAGTGTCTTTTGTATTTCTGCTTTTAGGTTATGTTGTTCAGAGAGTCAAAAAAAAAAAAAAAGATTTGGGATCAATTGAAGCACTCTTTTTACCCAAGCCTTTTGAACAAAATAATGTGTTCCACTAGAGACAAAGTTATTGTCTAGAATGTTAGACAAAAGTGCACTGTTTGCCATGACAGCCCCGTTTATAGCCAAGAAAAGCAATATTTCCATGAAGGAATAAAATTTCAGAGAACCATTTTGTTTGGAAAAGACCTGTAACATCATTGAGTCCAACCATTATCTAATTCTACCAAGTCTGGTGCTAAACCACATCCCTTAGCAATACATCCGTGCATTTTTTAAACACCCTCCACTGATGGTGATTCAACCACCTCCCTGGGGAGCATATTCTAGTGTTTGATGACCATTACAGTAAAGAAGATTCTTCTAAAACCCAATCTAAGCCTCCCCTGGTGCAACTTGAGGCAGCAGTCACTTCTTAGAACTTGTTATTAGGGAGACGAAGCTAAAATCCACCTTGCTGCAGCTTCCTTTCAAGTAGTTGTAGAGAACAATGAGGTATTCCCTTAGCTTCATTTCCTCAAGACTAAACAACTCCAGTTCCTCAGGTGCTGAGGGAAATTTCCCTGTACCTAAATTTGTTTAACGTTAAAATTAGTTATGATAGCTGAGAACGACTCTGCTACTATTTATTTTTATGAAGGTGTATCTGTGATTTCCATAACTGGTTTTCAAATAGTTAAGTGGATATGGTGTGAGGAAGACATTGAAACAATACATGAAACATGGTTCTCCAAGAGATGTTCATTACTGTGAGTTATCCAATATCACTGAATTAGGGAGTGGTGGTTATCTTCCAAATATCACTGTAGCATAAAGAAGGCCAAGGGACTTCTAGTAGTGTATAAAATCTCATATTGGGAAAGTATGATTTGTTGAAGCAGACTGTAACTGAGAAAAGGTCATTTCTGACAAATGTATTTTGCATAAAGAACTCGTGACTTTTTTGGTTATTGAAACATCCCTTTGACATTTTTCAAAAGGTAATATTTCCTTTTTTTGTTGTATTGCTGGATGATTTTGTTTGGAAATTAAACTAATTTACAGGAAAATGCTTTAAAAATTGAAATTGAGGTGCATTAGATATTTCCTAGCTGATAGCGTGGAACACCACCTCAATCCTGAATTCAGATTTAGCTTCAGATTTTCTGAAGTTTTAGGCTCATCGCAGACAGGAACAAACACTGAGGTACCTATTCATCAGCTTAAATTAGATATAAGCTATTCATCTGTCCTCAAATCTGCTGCTGTGATTCGTTAAATGATTTAAAAGCAAACACAAAAAGAAGAGTTTGTTCAAAAATCATTCTATCAAAACTAAGCTTTTTATTCTGCACTCAATAATTCCTGCAGTTTTATTGTTTTCTGTCTTTTTATTTTCATGAACAGAAATAGTGCATAGGTTCAGGAAGGCATAAAAATGGAGGAAGTAAAATATAACCCAGGTTCTTCTCTAAAAGTATTTTTAATGTATGTGGAAGCAGGAAGAACCATCAAATAGAAGTTATTTTATTTCCCTTACAATTTCTGACTCAGATGGCAAGCTCAATCATTCGCCATATTACAAAGTTGCAGTCGTAGTTTTGGACAGAAAGTCGCATTTTAACTAAACTCACCATTTGAAATCACTGATAGTGATTTGATTTTTAACATTTTCGCTGCATTGAGTGGCAGGAGGAGTAGCAATTACATTACAACCCTCTTGGCTTAAAAGGTGCGTGGGTTTGACTTCAATGAAAGCGTATAGTCAGGAGAATGTCGCTTACTGTTAAGGAGTCCTTCTAGACATGTCAGGATTAAGAGAGATTTCAGTAGTCATCTACTGGAAAAGAAAATTGTGTCTGAACAAATGCAATAGAGGGATTGGCAGAACAATGCTCTTGGCATCCTTAGACAATCAAGAAGCATCCTGATTGCTGTGCAAGACAGATTGAGAAATGAAGTTACAGGGTTTTTTCGTAACCATCACAATTTTTTTCCTTGGAAAAAATTATATTGAGAAAAAAGGCATTTCCCATCAGAAAGTGTTCTAATGGCAATTTCTTGTCACAGCTCTACCTTCAGGTTATACTATGTGAGATGTTTCTAATGAGGACTGGAGAATGCTAGTGCCACTGCTCAGAAATGACTCAGAACCAACAGGCCTGAGTTTGTTCTGCTACATTCAACACTGCACCAGCACGGCTGCTGACATCAGGTCTTGTACAACAGCACAATTGCATGGTTCTCCCACTGCAAGATATAAAATACGGTAGTGGTTGGAAAGAGGAAACTTCTACTACAGTGAGTTAGAACAACTAGGAAATTAAAGTAAACTATGCAAAGCTAGAAAAGCTGTGCAAAGTTCCAGCTCCACAAGATCATATGTTTGTAGAAGGCGGTCAATGGGTATATTTGGTCTGAATATTTGAGTCTTTTAGAGGTTTTGAAATATTTTTTCTTCAGGATCTTCCAGAACGTACTGCAGATTTATGAACACAGCTCCTTACCATAGTAAAGAAATGAGCAGTGGCATTTCCTAGCAGCCCTGAGGTGATTTAGAAGTAGCCATTGACAACACAATGGGAATTGGTAGCATGTATCATTCCAGTTGTCCAGAAATTTGAAACTGGTCTGACTTTATCAGTCATTTAAACACTTTCATCACAAGAAAATCCAATTCCCTGACCAGTACATAGAGATTTCCTTATAGTTAGTTGCAATACAAGTAAAAAACATTTTTCATTTTTAACATTTTTGTCAGATTATTCAATGAAGAACTTGTATAAATCAGCTGATCTAATAAAGTATCTTTCCATTAAAGAAATCAAGGCAAATGGAACTGCCAAAGGTGAAATGTGCATAAATCATTAATCTCATTCTGGGTGGTCTTTCCTCCCTATTTTAACTTCCTGTTAATTTTTTCTGAAGATTTCTGAGACTTTCAGATATGTGTTGATGAAAGACAGACAATTGTAGATATGTTATAAAATAATTATTTCCTTGGGAAATATAAAAACCACTCAATAAAGCTATTCTGAACCTTTTTATGAACCTGATTTTCAGTTCATGTGCTTTTCTAACTCTGTTAAACTCAGAGAGCTACATAATCTATTTCTGACCCCACAAGCTTAAAAATCCATTTTAGCATGGCATAGCTAACATTTTCTATCTAAGAGAAGCCATTAACCAAAGCTAGTGTGCCAGACTGATATTTCAGGATGCATTTTGGGATGAGGGACTATTTCTTAAGAAAAGTGGCAAGGGAAGTACTTGTTCAGAATGTATAAGGAGGAAAAATACAGAAAAATGGTTCCTAAAATATTTCATGTGTGATATGTTTGCAAACAAATTATGTAAATTAAATATAAAATCTACTCAGTGGTCTTCTAGACATCTCCAAAAGCCTGTATTTATTAAACTTACTGGAAAATAAGAAAATACAAAACAGTATCCTCAGTTTTCAGTCTTTTCTTCCCTCTTAATTCTCATACACCAGGAAGTTGATGAACCTGCTGTTAAACTAATCTGCATGTGGGGTAAGATCCCAATACTAAAACACGAGCAAACTATGGCTCATATGTCAGTAATAGTATTTTATTTTTATAGCATCACCAAAATGATATGATCAGGATCAAAATTCATTGCACCAGGCTACAAAAAAGCATGAAAAATGATTTTTTTTCTGCTCTGCAGACAATTAAAGAAATGGTAGACTACACAAAAGAAATTAAATGTAAAAGGAAGAACGAGACATCAGTGAACACATCAATGAATTTTTTGCTGTTTATTTTTGGGAATGTGACAGCATATCAGGGAAGGAATTGTGGGCTGAATTTTGGAGAGCTAAAGGAAGGTGGTTATCATCAGGAGTCTCTGGCAAGTATGAAACACCAATCTTTCATGGTTTTTGGAAAGAAAAATAAATCAGAATGGTTGAAGAAAGTACAAGAACAGAGAAGTTAAAGTCCTATCTGTTCAGTAAATTTTATTCTCATTGTCATATATGTAGCCTTAGGATTTATGTACTGCACATTCATTCTGAAGACAGGATGATTAATTTTCTCATGGGCTTTTCTATGATGCCCAAAGAGTGATATCAGGGTTCTTCACAAAAATTACTTAAGCTTCATAACACTCTAGTGATATGAAGAGATGGTGTAATTCCCTTTTTTATAGGTACTAGAGAAAGACAAAGAGGTCAAGTGCATTCATAGATTTTTAGAGTCGAAGTTGAAAGCATAGAATCTGATTTTCCAGCATGCACCACAAAGCATTATAAAGGTTCAAAGCACTTTTGTATCAGATCCATGAAAGCCAAACATCATTGCAGACCAGACCCCATGATCTCAGCTCAAGCCCAGAATATGATGAATGCACAGTTAATGACTACATGTGAGAGGTCACTTAAATTAATTCAGGAATTCTTTATCAAATATAAGAATAATTTTGCAGGATAATACTCAATTCTTTTAACTATGGAGCTGTTCCTTTTATTACCTTTCATCAGTCAGTCCTCCATCCCAATCTCATTTTCCTCAGCAAGTAAAACAAGACTTCTCTTTAACCAACTGATCTATCTTACATGTTCCACATCCTGTGCAAGGTTCCTTAAACATACACGAACTTCCTCTACTACACAAAATCAGACTGACATGATTCTTCTCTAACTGAAGAACTAGCCCATGGAATAGGTTTAGTTGAGGTGAGTGGAAGCAGTATAAATGAAATATTTCAATGTCATTATTTATATTGCTTTGATGGGTATAGAATACTAAAACTGTAATTATTGGATTACAGAGTACCTAATATAATGTATCTAACAATACTTACTATGGGGTTTATGGTTCATTTTCATAATTGTCCTACTACAATAAACCAGATATTTTAGACGTGCTTTCATGATGCTGTAGTGAAACTGGTTTATCTTTTATCCCGAGGATGACTTCCATGCTTTTAAATCATCATTTCTGTAGAGTATCTTCAGTAAAGACATGGGTCTTTTGGTCAAGTTTAAAAAAAGGTCTCAATATTTTAAAATTTCCTGCAGAATAAAACTTACAAACTCTTCCCAGCCCAAACTGTGCTTTGTTGAACAGGACCCACCCTGTCAGAGAGACACTTCTTGCTATTAGTATCGTATTTTGTACCTTTTCCTCCGTATCTATCTGTGAGTTTCTGCATTTATGGCTAGCTTCATTGATTTGTCTCATTACTAGAATATCAGGTACATCTCAGGTGGTGCTTTCCAGAGTCTCTGCTGTTTCTTCATTGCTAGTTTATTGTGCCTCTTAGCTGTCAGATTAACTCACTGTTAACACTCACAGATTAACTCATCTGTTCAGCTTCCAACAATTTGAAGGGTCATCCATATGATAGTTGTCCAGAGGGATAACTCAAAGAAAAGAAGTCAAAATTATAGGCAATTTATTGACTCCTATATCCCTCTCTGCCTTCCAACATGCTATTTGTACCAGATGAAAGTATCTAGCACATAGCTATGAGTGGTTGCACTCAATAAAAGTAGATTGACTCAAAAAATTAGTTTTGTTTTCCTATGCTCCCACACCTTGGAGATTAATTAATGACATTTTAAAGATTTGTTTTTCAAATTCTAGAAAGAAATGTGAAATCCCAGGGGTAGTTCTACAACGTGTAAATGTGGCAGAGATATTGTAGTGCTGAATAGCTTTTAAGATTAACTCAATTCTCGGTACCCGATTTGCTGTATACTAAGTACAACTCATGCATTATTTAGCAAAGGATTGCTCCACTTTATTAATCTATCACAATAGTAATCTGAAATATTACTTTCTGGGAACTACAAGCAAGCACTGATTTTCTGAAAGCCATTACCTGAGAAGTTTCTTTTAGCAATTGAGCTATTAGGGCAGTTGCACAATGATGACTCAAAGATATTTGATTAGCGTATTCCAAGTGAGAATGGCTTTCTTAATCTAATATTTCATATTTTATTTGACAGAAACCCTGTCAAAAATATTGCCATGATTTATTTTTCTTTTTACTAAGATTGAGAAAAGTGTCCACATGCAAGTGTCCTGGTTTAAGGCCAGACAGATCCTCTGTTGCCGCTGAGAGGGGCAAAAGAATGATGCTCACACAAATGGATTGCAAAGTGATGGAAAAGTTTAAATGGAAAAGCAATTAGTCTTTTACAGAAATTGCAAAGCATAGGGGCAAAGAATCCCACCACTTCCCTTCTTCCCACCTGAGGGTCCACCCAAAGCCCCGAGGGTTCTTTCTTCCCCCCACACTGCTAGGCTAGTCTCAGGCTGGCCAGGTCTGAGACTGCACTCCCCCTTCCTCCTTCTCCTCCTGGCATTAGGCCTAGCCAGGCCTTAGAGTCCTTGAGATACTCCCCCAGCATTACCTGATAGGGAGCATCTGCCACGAGAGCAGAGAGGGAAGAAAGAGGAAGACAATGACTTTGCAGCTTTGCAGATAGATTTATAGGGCACAGGGTTTATGGGTATGAAATACACTCTTTCCTATGTCCACTTTATTGGATTGGACACTTTGGATACCAGAGGTGTAACTTATGTGGCAGTAACAGGAGGCACTCAGCCTAAGCTGCCACAACTACCTATGAATGAGATATTTGCCTAATGATTATTGGTTCCATTCATAACTATCTTCTCGTGCTTATAAGGTGAAGCCAGAATGAGCTCATGTTTTTCACATTAATTCCCACAGGTGTGACACCCTTATACCACCATACAGGCACTTTTTCCCACTCAAAGTCATTACATCCATATGTTCTTCTCAAAAGATTTCCACTTTCTAACTATATTGCTTGATATCATGATTCTAATTAAATACATTTGAAATTACTGAAGTCAGCTGAAATGTTTTAACTGAATCTTATTTCAAAGATAAGAAAGCCAAACAAGAAAAAGAGGACAAAAAATATTGTGACCTTCTGTTTGCCTTCAACCAGCCCAATGAAACACAATATCACAGTTAATAACAACTGACACGATCTCTTACAAAACAGATTCAGGCTGTTTATTCCTTCTCTTTTCCTTCTTTCCCTTTGGTTAAAAGCAAGAACTGAAAATATGTGGAAAAGACAGTGCATGAGATGATTTTAAACTGCTTTAAGTTTTCATGATTTCAGCCTTGACTTTTTTGGTTTGCAAACAAAAAAAAATAATCTTTTTGCTTTTGTTATTTGTGTGCTTGTGCTGACTGCATGGTAGCACAACTGTGCTCTTCCCCTTTCCCACTATGTTAAGAAAGATCTGCAGGATAAACACTACATTCAGTTATAGATGTGCAAAAATGCCATCTTAATTAATTAAATTAATTAATTAAAACTACAAGGTCACACTGTAAACAGTGAAGATTTTTGCACTTCTGAGTCTTTATCACTGTAATTAATGTAGACAAAGGAAACAACCAAGTTTCAAGGATGGCAAGTGGACATGAAGCCAAAACTGTGCAAACAGGGGATGGACATATCAGTTCATTGATAGAAAAAAACCAACCAAGCAAACAAAACAACAATATAAACTTCGGGAAATAATGAGATACATTCTTCTAAACTAGATTATCCTCAGTGGAAAAAAAAACTCATACAATTGTTAGGTTTGGAAGGGACCTCAAGGATCGTTTAGTTCCAACCTTCCTGCCATGGGCAGGGACACCTCACACTACATCAGGTTGCTCACAGCCACATCCAGCCTGGCCTTCAAAACCTCCAGGGAGGAGGCTTCCACCACTTCCCTGGGCAACCTGTTCCAGTGTCTCACCACCCTCATGAGGAAGAACTTCTTCCTAACATCCAATCTGAATCTACCCATTTCTAGTTTTTCTATTTTTCCATTCCCCCTAGTCCTATCATTACCCAACAGCCTAAAAAGTCCCTCACCAGGTTTCTTGTCAGCTCCCTTACTAGGGAGGTGATTCTCCCCCTCTACTCAGCCATGCTGAGACCCCACCTGGAGTACTGCATCCAGTTCTGGAGCCCCTATTACAAGAGGGCTATGGAGGTGTTGGAAGGTGTCCAGAGAAGGGCCACGAGGATGATCAGAGGGCTGGAGCACCTCTCCTATGAGGACAGACTGAAGGAGTTGGGGCTGTTCAGTCTGGAGAAGAGAAGGCTCCGAGGTGACCTCATTGTGGCCTTCCAGTATCTGAAGGGGGCCTACAAGAACGCTGGGGAGGGACTTCTCAGGCTATCAAGTAGTGATAGGACTAGGGGGAATGGAATGAAGCTGGAGGTGTGGAGATTAAGGCTGGCCATGAGGAGGAAGTTCTTCACCATGAGAGTGGTGAAGCCCTGGAATGGGTTGTCCAGGGAAGTTGTTGGGGCCCCATCCCTGGAGGTGTTTAAGACCAGGCTGGATGAGGCTCTGGCCAGCCTGATCTAGTGTGGGGTGTCCCTGCCCATGGCAGCGGGGTTGGAACTAGATGATCCTTATGGTCCCTTCCAACCCTCACTGATACTATGATTATTAAGATACTGGAAGTCTATAATAAGGTCTCCTTGCAGCCTTCTCTTCTCCAGACTGAACAGCCCCAAATCCCTCAGTCTGTCCTCATAGGAGAGGTGCTCCAGCCAAATCTGCATATATCATCATATATGATTTTTAAACTTTAAAAATTAATATTTGAGGGCATAGAATCCTTACAAAACACATCATGACAGTCAAAAAAGAAAAATTCTGGTTGCATAAAATGATAACTTTTTTTTTTTTTTTCAGTTTCTTTTTCTTAAACATACTGGCTGAAGTGGAATTAAATTCACAGACAGTTTTGGTATCCCTGAAGATGTTGTGGATCTTCTACAAAAATAAAATAAAATGGGCAAAAAAATCTCCAAGTTTTCTTCACTGTGTACTCTCCAGATCACCCATCTCTACCTTGAACTGGCATCCTAGACACACATTAAAGCAACACCAGAAGAACAAACTCAAAGTGAATAGTACAGAGGTGACTGTATAATAAAAAATATTCTGTGCATTTGAAAACACAGCCAGCTGTAACTTGATATATTTTGAAGTAAATTTGCTATTCTTATAGATGGGCTTCTTCCCTTTTGATGGCTACAGAATGAACCATCCCATTTTTTTCAACTGCTCCTGCTGACATACTGTTCTGTTTTCAGGACATCATTAGTTTTGAAGGAATGAGTAAACTAAGAGTAAGAATGTAAAGAAAACCAGGAAGAAAAATAATTCTTGCAGTATTAAAGAATCAAATTGCAGCAGAGGAGTTTGACTCGATTATGTGAAGAAAAGAATTAAACTGTTACTAAAGCTTAACGTGTCCCAAACTTTTGTGGGGTTTTCTTTGTTGGTGTTTTTTTTAACCACAAAATGAAAAAAAAAATTTTAAAAGGGCATTTGTTGTACATGCTGTTTTGCATGAGAACACTAAGAAGCTTTTCATTTCTATTTTATTTATATAAGATGTTGAGTTGCTCAAATGCATCCAGAGATGGGCAACAAAGCTGGTAAGGGGCCTGGAGCACAAGCCCTATGAATAGAGGCTGAGGGAGCTGGGGTTGTTTAGCCTGGAGAAGAGGAGGCTCAGGGGAGACCTTATTGTTCTCTACAACTACCTGAAGGGAGGTTGTAGCCAGGTGGGGGTTGGTCTCTTCTCCCAGGCAACCACCAACAGAACATGAGGACACAGTCTCAAGCTGTGCCAGGGGAGGTTTTGGCTGGATGTTAGGAAGAAATTCTTCACAGAAAGAGTGATTTGCCATTGGAATGGGTTGCCCAGGGAAGTGATGGAGTCACCATCCCTGGAAGTGTTTAAAAAGAGACTGGATGAGGCACTTATTGCCATGGTTTAGTTGAGTAGATGGTGTTGGGTGACAGGTTGGACTTGATCTCAAAGCTCTTTTCCAACCTCTTATTTAGTACCAGCTAACAGCAAGTGCAGTTTGAAAGCCTGCCCTCTATTTCACTGCCATAGACACACCTGAATACAGATAAACAGAGAAGAAAAGTCCTCATGATTTGCTCTGTCAAACCATTACAGAGTGTTTCTAGAGACTCTGGATTCCTCCCAGGTTTCAAGGAGAGTATATATTGCAAATAGAATACAGCCTGCAATTTCCCATGCTGAGAGACTTGAAATATAAATGTCTTTCACTTCTCAGCTGTTGTTAATTCAGTGCTCTTTTCTGTATAAATATTTATGTTCAATCCATATTGCATGGAAATTCCTAGATGGAAATAAACTGATGGATTTTGGGTCATTTTTAATATACAGTACTAGCAAATATGAAAACAAGACTTCCTAAGTCAAATTGGACTACTATGTACTAAGCAACACGAACTAAACTCTCTCTGCATTTCAGATGGTTGGCATAGTGAATAAATTACTGACTCAGAAACAAAGATAAGTGGAATGAAAAAAAAAAAATCACTTAGGCAGACAATCTGGAAATATCTTTAAACAAGGAAGGGATATAGTTAACTTTTTTCCCCAATAAGGAGAGAAAAAGTAAGTACCTATGTACTTTGAAGATTTATAACACAAAATGTTGGCTCTGATAAAATTCTTCTGAAATTTAGCTTTTCTCTGGGACTGGTTTAAAGCAAAAACTCTTTCTTTTGACAATACTCAAGTTTCTCTGGCTTTTATTTTTTAATGCAACAGGGAGCTTACTGTCTGTCTATGTTTCCTCATTGAAATGCAAGTCATAAAGGGTATCGTTCACCTTTTCAATGGAAACTAAAACAGTAAATGGTTTTAAGGACTGCATTCTGGTCTCAAGTTTACCACTGAGGAGACCATTTTCCTTAGCAACATTACTGAAAATGGAATTAGACTTGTTTTTAAGGGCCTCTAGGTCACTCCATTTGTGTAACTTATGTGATATCTCAGAAGAAAAAAAAACACTAGAGTATAGCAAGAGAACTAATGAAAAGAAGAAATTGAAGAGTATAAAAAATAGGCAAGAAATAATTTAAGCATATCAACAGCGAGGGTATTTATTGACAGAACACAGTGGATGGAACAGAAGAAGGGAGAGAGAGAGGGAAAAAGCAGAGAGAAAGGGAGAAAAGGGAGAGAGAAGAGGAAAGGAATTACATTACCACCCCCCACCCTCCAAGACGGTTTGGGTCTGTGGAGCTGCCTGGTTGGCTGTGTTGTCCTCCACTGGAGGAGGGGAGGGAGAATTCCCAAAGTTCAAGTCCATCTCTGAGCAGCCTCTTCAGCTCCATGAGTTGCAGCAGGTGGAATTTATGACATGGAGAGAGGGTTCTTCCTGGTCTGCTTCTTCCAGGCTACATGGTGATGTCTCTGTCCTTTTCTCTCCTGGTATTTTCTTTGTTTTTCTTCAGAGTGGCATTATCCAGGTCTTTTCCTTCTTCCAAGCCAGTAGCTGCTCAGGTCTTTTATACATTTTTTTTAGGTCTGTGTCCAGGTGGTGCAACCATTGTCCTTTTCACCATCCTCCCTTTCTAGTGTAGCTCATGGGTAGAGATGATCTTGCCTATGCACATTCCAGAGAGTTGTTATCCAGTGGCATCTGCCCAATACACCTCAGCTATTGTCTGGGCAAGGAGCAAAGGTGATTTTACCTTTGTTGAGTCACATCAAGAGAGACAAGATTTAGTCTCTCACAGTGTCCCATTTGTTGTTTAATTAAAAAAAATCAGGAGGCAAATTGTATCCTAGGCTGCTTTAAGAGGAGTGTGGCCTGCAGCTCAAGAGAGGTGATGCTTCCCCTCTACTCTGTTTATATGAGACCCCACCTTCAATACTACACCCAGTCCTGGTGTCCCCATCACAAGAAGGAGAAACCTGTTGGCACTAATCCAGAGCAGGGCCACAAAGATGATCCAAGGGCTGGAACACCTCTGCTATGAGGCTGAGGGAGCTGTGGTTCTTCAGCCTAGAAAAGAGAAGAATCCAGGGGGATCTTATAGCTGCCTTCCAATACCCAAAGGGATCCTAGAAGGCTGGAGAGGGACTTTTCATAAGGGTGTTTAGGAACAGGACAAGAGCAAATTGCTTTAAGCTGAGGGAGAGTAGGTTTAGACTGAATCTTAGCAAGATGTTCTTCACTACAAAGGCGGTGGGATGCTGGAATAGAGTGCCCAGGGAAGTTGCAGATGCCTCCTCCCTGAGGGTGTTCAAGGCCAAGGCTGGATGAGGCCTTGAGCAGCCAAGTCTATTGTGAGGCATCACTGTCCATGGCAGGGAGGTTGGAGTAGATGATCTCTAAGGTCCTTTCCTACTTAGGCCATTCTATGATGCTATGGTTCTATGTAACAGCTTCTACAGCCCTTTATGATCATGTAAATTATGTATATTCATATTCCTTCTGGCAATAAGCTGTCCATTTGACAAGTCTCCATTCCAACCTTGATATTTGCAATAGCTTGCACTATTAAAACAACAATTTTAGTCAGCTCACACAAGACTGAGTTATCTGTGTCTAGACTGCATTACTAACTCCAGCAATAACAAAACTAGCACTAAAAAAGTTGTTAAATCCTCTTTTACTCCTCAAAAATAGGAGTCCTCTTGTGTATGAAAACAAATGTGTTTGTTTTCTCTAGTAAGCAAAGTGACTATTCAATATGTTGGTTTTGAGTAATGTGTTATATGTGTTTCCTATTAAAAATGGTGTCACTATGTACAAAAGCATGATCCTGTGGGATCAACACTCAGAGATTTAAATCTTTTTTTGCTCTGCCATCCTCAAGCAGGTTCTTCTGTCTCTGGAAATCTGGTTTTCCATCACAGAATTGAATATAAATTAATTATGTCATTTCGATCCAGCTAGCTCGCCAAAATTTAGTCATGTAGATGGTTTTAAATAGGTGGTATAGCTAATGGCATCTGTTTTAGCTTCTATTTAACAAAAACCAACTCAGTATCCTGTTCTTTTGAGTACAAAAGGATTTAAGAAAATTAAGCTAAGCTCCTTTTTTCGTGGGGAAAAAAAGTCTCTTCCAATCCACAACACATGATCAGCATTTTGAGCCTTTTTAACATGGTCAGGTTCCTTGGTTTTCTGTGATGCTTTAGCTTTGATTGTTTTTTTATTTATGCAAACATTACCTGTACCAGGTGTTCCCTTAGAGCATTATGCATAATGGCATTCTATTAAGAGCATGGTGATTCCCAGGTATTCAACTCTCTGTCATCCAGGTGCTTGATAAGGAGGTCTGTTATGCTAATTAAAGTGTCCGACAGACTAAAACTTGCATTTCTTGCCTCTGGTTGTGTGTAGCTCATAGTGATTTGCTTAGCAAACTGCTTAAGTGGAAGACATCAAGTTTTTTATAAAGCCAGTACTTTATAATTTGTTGGTTGTGCCCAAAATAGGAGACAAGGTTAGTTGTGCATGCACAGTGTTGTCATTAGACTAATTTAAGGATGAGATAACAAATACCCCTATGTAAACTTGAGGAAGTCACCAAAAAATAGATTTTAAATTCTTAATTAAGACTATAATTTTTTCTTTAATCCTTGCCTGTTCTTTAATCTTACCTTACAAGGATAATTGTTTAGCTGCTATAATCCAACCCAAGGCAGTAATCTCCTGAAGAGATCTCAAGCTTTTTTAAAGGATGTTTATTAGAGATGTTTACTACAGCAGCCAGTGTGGGCAAGTAGCCCAAAATGGAAATCACAGAATCACAGAATGTTAGAAATGATAGTTTGGTTTTCTTAATCCTTTGCTGTATTTTCAACAGAGCACTCACGTGGCAGTATCCATAGAAATACCTGTTGTGCTACCAGGAAAATTATCACAGCATCACAGTATCACTAAGGTTGGAAGAGACCTCGAAGATAATTGAGTCCAACCTGTCACCACAGACCTCACGACTAGACCATGGCACCAAGTGCCATATCCAATCCCCTCTTGAACACCTCCAGGGACAGTGACTCCACCACTTCCCCGGGCAGACCATTCCAATGGTGAATGGCTCTCTTGGTGAAGAACTTTCTCCTCACCTCCAGCCTAAACTTCCCCTGGTGCAGCTTGAGACTGTGTCCCCTTGTTCTGGTGCTGGTTGCTAGGGAGAAGAGGCCAACCCCTTCCTGGCTACAACCACCCTTCAGGTAGTTGTAGAGAGCAATGAGGTCTCCCCTGAGCCTCCTCTTCTCCAGGCTAAACAACCCCAGCTCCCTCAGCCTCTCCTCATAGGGCTTGTGCTCAAGGCCTCTCACCAGCCTCGTTGCCCTTCTCTGGACACGTTCAAGTGTCTCGATGTCCTTCTTAAACTGAGGAGCCCAGAACTGGACACAGGACTCAAGGTGTGGCCTAACCAAAGCAGAGTACAGGGGCACAATGACCTCCCTGCTCCTGCTGGCCACACTATTCCTAATGCAGGCCAGGATGCTGTTTGCCTTCTTGGCCACCTGGGCACACTGCTGGCTCATGTTCAGGCAGCCATCGATCAGCACCCCCAGGTCCCTCTCTGTTTGGGAGCTCTCCAGCCACTCCGACCCCAGCCTGTAGCTCTGCATGGGGTTGTTGTGGCCAAAGTGCAGCACCCGGCACTTGGACTTGTTGAATGTCATCCCACTGGACTCCGCCCATCTGTCCAGTCGGTCAAGGTCCCTCTGCAGGGACCTCACCTCACCTTACATAGTTTTCTAAATAAATTAATATTTGTTAATTGCTTTATATTTTTAAAAATACTACATTTTCCAACTGTCATAATCTCCCTACAGCCTCCAGCAACAATAGTGACAGAATATTATACATGGCAAGAAATATATGAAAACACATTAAGGTTGGCTTCCTACAAGCTCCACACTCAAGCCATAGTTGAGTTATGAGCAGAACAAAAACATGAGGTATGACATAGCAGGATGGCATCATGTCTTTGCTGACACACTGGGATGGCACAAGGTCTTTCTGCACATATTTTCAAGTTGAGACTAAGGTTAGGCTGTCACAAATACCATGGGTATACACAATGTATACCATTTTTTATCCATTAAAAAGTATTTCAAATCTGATTTATTTTGTGATTTGTGGTAGAGGGGACATTAAGAGATTTCTGGAAAAGGCAGTTTGGATACTGGGAAAAGGTTAGATCTACTTCAGTGACTTCAAACATAAAGCTAGAGCTCTGAAGAGACCTTGAGTTATGTAGCAATTAATTCCTATTTCTGTCTTTTTTGTTGTTGTTGTTGTTTCAAATCCAGGTACACGATTAGTCTATATTAGATTGCTGTTGCAGAAGAACAGTTATGACCTCCCATACAAAGCAGTATATGCCCAGATTATGAGGTATATGAAGTACTATAACCAGTGTGATCAGCTATGAAGCTTAAAGTCTACATTTAAAAGACAGAGGATGAGGAATAGGAGTAGCATGAAAGAGAGAAAGAACAGAGGCACAAAGTCATATGATTTCTCCAAAGTCACACAAGACAACCCTTTAGAGTAAGTGGAAATGAAGCCCATGTCTTCTGGCTTCTATGCAATCTCTCAGCACTCTATTTCAAAAATAAGAATACTATGTTAAGCCACCCTACAGCAGCTGCAAAATAAGATGATCTGTTTAATGTAAAAGCAAATATTTTAATTCAAAATAAATCCACTTTTGGAAATGTGTTTACAGAAATTTCAGCATGCTGACCATTTCCTGTGGTCAGAGTATGTGACACTACCTAGCTTCCAGAGCCAGCCCTGGGCAGTGGAGGGGAGAGGGGCATGGTCATACCAAGATTCAAAAATTTCCCTTGGAGCAAAGTGAACCAACACCAAATGCATGAGGAGTTAGGTTTATAAGGTCCAATTAAAGCTCTTAGTCACCTGCACTCTAAGGTTGCTTGCTTGGGCCATAGCAGAGGGAGAATGGGAAGAAAAAGAGAGGGGAAAAGTGTGTGTGTGTCTGAGAGAGAGAGAGAGAGTTTAATAGAGAAAGATATCACCACTCTTGGTTCCCACAAAATTTCACAGTCATAGTCCAAGTTCTTGATGGTGGGTGTACATCCAACAAGGTCTTCTGTGGTAGATGCCACAGGTGGACCCCAGAAGTTGTGGTTCCTTTTATGCCAATTGGGGGGGGGGGGGGGGTGGTGGTGTAGGGGTGGTAGTGTCTTCAAATCACAAAGAGAGGTCTCTCCAAATCACAGAGAGGTGTGCACCAGGTCCCTACAGTGCAATGTCTGTCACCGGCCTTTCCATGGCGCTGTTGCAGTGGCTTTAAAATAAGGAATGAGGCAATTTCCGTATCTGTAAAAGTTATCTCTTTTTATTGTTAAGCCCTTGGACAGGCCAGAAGCTCTCCTTGAGAGGGCTATGAAGGGCCATCAAAACCATCACCCTGTTTATTCAGACCAGGTATGTCACACCTTGTCTGAAACAATATAAGGTCGGGAATGTCATCAAGGGCCATCAGCCAGGCCCAGCTGCACACATTGTGTTGCGACAATAGAGTCATTGGGTTCTCACAGTATGTTACTGAAGGAAGTGCATACTGTGCTGACAGGAGGAATGAAGAATTTAAGATTAAGGTTTGTAAGAGATTTCACTCAGTACAGAACAACATTAAAGTGTCTTTTCATTCCAAAAAGAAAAACAGTTGCACGCAAGTTTGCACGTCGACCCAGCAGCTGTGACTGTTATAAATTTGGGACAAGAGCCTTCTCCAAACTTCTTTCTCTCTGCATCCCTATTTAGAGGTGTTCAATACTGTATTTCCTAAATAATCCCATTTTAGGTGACACTGTGCCGTTTGGCTGCAGTTGCTTAAGTTCCATGGTGATTGTTATTATATATTCCTATTTCAAATACAAAAGAGAAAGCTACCATGTGATCTTCCTGATTTGGGATTTCTCATTGCATGGGGTACTGGATTTTTCAGTTTCCTGTTTGAACAAAATCTACCTTTTGAATGACTAGAGAACAGGGATGATGGATACTTTGGAGATTGGTAACCTATTTGAGTCTCCTTCTCTGACGACTTTAAATACCCACCTGGACACATTCCTGCGCAGCCTGATTTAGGTATACCTGTGTTAGCAGGTAGTTGGACTAGATGACCTCCAGTGGCCACTTGAAACTCCTATTATTCTATGATTATATGATTCTGTGATTTCAGCAAACCCAAGAATTTCCAGAAATTCAGGAACAATGTAGAATGGGTCTGCTTACCCTTTTCAGAACATACTGATGTCTCATTTTGTCTCACACAACTTTCTCTAGCCTGGAACACATAGAATCATAGAATTGTAAGGGCTGGAAGGGACCTCAAGGATCATCCAGTTCCAACCCCCCTGTCATGAGCAGGGACACCTCATGCTAGATCAGGTTGCTTAGAGCCACATCCAGCCTGGCCTTAAAAACCTCCAGGGATGGGGCTTCTACCACCTCCCTGGGCAACCTCTTCCAGTGTCTCACCACCCTCATAGTGAAGAACTTCTTCCTCAGAGATAAGTGAGTGAGTACTGTTCCTGGGAAACTGCAAAAGCTTTACAATCTGTTTCTAAAACAACCAATAGGTCCCAGCTGAACACCACAAGCTGGTAAAATTTCTTCTGAAAGAGGGCTTTTAGGCATTGAACACAGAACTCTTCACAAGTTTGAGAAGGAGTTTACTTATCCTGAAGAGATATCCAACCTTTGTGAATTGATCCAAGTGTTCCCCACAGTTAAATGTGCTAAAATTGGCTTTCTGTTTGTTTTGTGGGTTTTTTTTTTCTCCTAATGTGCTTTCAGGAATGGTATCAAAGAATATTGACAGCTTCAGCAACAAACTGCTGTATTTTTTTGAGTAACTCTAAAAGACTGGAGGTTTTTTTCCTTTGTTTTGTTTTTCAATGATCTTTTACTCACTTTGCAAGAAAACCCAGTCTAGATCTATCATTCAAATAAACACAGCTCTACATTCAGCTCCCGGTCACAATCAGTCACCATCACTTTTCAGATGATATCTAGTATTTTTCTTCTAGATTGCATCTTTCCTAAAAATGTTTACTGTTATGAAGATTAACTTTGCCCATCTGGTAAGATGAATACTCTATAAAAATATAAGCACAATTCTTTTTTTGAGTTATTGAGAGGTTGGTTGGTTTTGGTGGGTTTTGGTATTGAAATGGTTACAGTCTGTTTCTTCCTTGTCATGTTAGAATAAAGTTAATAAGCAAGCAGTGGCATGGGCTGTAGCTGCTAAAGATAAATTTCTAAGCACTCCTAAAAGGAAAGAGAAAAATTGTTCCTGACAAGCTGAAATTACATTATAAAACCTCCCATATTTTGAAGAGCCATGAGTATTCCTAGGCATGAAGCTTATTTCAGTGTTTAACAGAACTTGTTTATAAAGAAAATATCTTTCCCAATATCAGTTTTCCAAAAGCGTGACCCTTAACCCCTGCTTTTTCGTTTCTATTCATTGTTGGCACGGAGACGAAGAGACACTCCACTAGATTGATCAATGCATGGTAATATCAACATAAAATTTTCAGTCAAGTTCCCAGGAGCCTTCCTCCTGAATCTGTCATTTTGATTCAGATAACTAAATCAGGCTAAGCACTGCAATGATAATGGATGACTTGCCTCATTAGCTGTCTCCTGCTGCTTTACTCTGTCAGGAAGCAACATAGTGATTATCTGGGTTCCTGAGAGATGGAACTGGTTTCCCTTATATGCTTTTCTATATATGCTTTTCTCATTTCTATCCATTCTTTCCCCTACATCCATGTGCAGAGAGAGAAAAATGCATGCAGTGTTTAATGAATATTTCATTAAGAGGAAATATAGTTGAAAAATTCTTTATCAAGATCCACAATTTAATCCCACAAACAAACACATTTTGTAGCATCCCAATAAATCAGTTATGTTCTCTTGTGCTCACTGTCTCGAACTTCCTGTTTCCTTTACATAGGTTCATTTTTTGTTTAGGCACTTTGCTTATCTGAACATTCAATGAATCAATTACTCTAATTACACAAATATACAATAATTAAAGTCCTAAGAATTATTCCTAGATGAGTAGCTTGAATTTCAAATATGCTGCTGAATAAATAAAGGCCATTTAAATAAAACTCGTAAATGATAGGACAAAAGAAAAAAATCCAATTGTAGCTATTAAACAGACCACAGGTGTACTACAGTTATGTGGCACATTTTTGCAAAATTCTATCTGAATGGATGCTTGCCCCTCCCATGGCTTTCCTCCCTGATCAGCTTGATAGCAGGAGCACACCTTGAGACATAAATGACATTGCATTGAAAAAGCATAACTTCGGGGATCCAGGCCATATAAAACACGGCAGCGTCAGTCATTCTTATGTCGCTCAGGAGGAGGCATGCAAATCAGCTTTGGGGTATGGGGTTTTTTTCACTTTTTCTCTCAGTCTTGCATTCTTAAAGCCTAGTTTTGTGTCTCACTCTGTTTCCTTGCTCCGTCCACACTGTTCACAGTCTTCTTTTCTCGCCTCCTAGAACAACATTTTTAGAGACCTAATATAATTCTCATTTATTTCCTCTAGAGGGTCTTCAAGAGACCATCCTCTTTCTAGAGATGTGATGTTCAAATCTGTACCCAACACACTTGTTAAGGTACTGCTGGAGCTGCATAAATCAAAGAACTATGTCATGTGTCCTTACAGGCTACATGTCCTGCCATATATCCTTTTGTCAAATTGGCACATTTGCTGGCTATTCTTTTGTGATTAGACCTTAGTTTGTTCCTCATTTTGTTCTTAAACAGTTTTAATGTTTTCCTTCTCAAATACCTTGCATTTGTCCCCATTTTTCTGTCTTAATTTGATTGTTTTTCTGGGCCATTTGTCTTATTATTTGTCTTACAAGAATACATGTATCTAATGTAATCTCTAAGAGTTTTGTACTGACCTAATATAAAGAAGAATATCCCCTGATCCATTATAGAGATTGTTTGTGGAACTTTGCATAGGACAAGACTGAAGCTAGAACTCTGCTGAATTTTATTCAACACACTTTTTATTGTTTTGCAAGTGATCTTAACTTCTCTCTGCATAGCTCATTAACCATAGTTGTATTTTTCATTCAAAAGCAGGCCACGGTAGGAGCAAGATACAGAATATTGTTGCTTGTCCCCATATCAATTGATCCTTTTAGTAAACAGCAGGAACTTGAATTATTTAATACTATTCCAAACTGCTATAGCAGTATAAGCCACTTTTGTGCTGTACTCCAACTGCACCAATAAGGTGTTTTACAATGAGTTTGAACCTGTATGTTTACACAGATATGTCCTAAGGTATTTCCATTTTCTAGGATTTCTTGACATAAAAAAAGAATAAATCTATTTCCCTTCTTCCTATGTGTCATGTTTGAAATCTCATTCTTTCATGCCCATTTGAGAGAGAATTGTCAGATGGGACACAGAGGTAATTTGCTGGACCACATGCATGTGAAAGAAGTTACAAACTTCCTAATTTTTAGCAACATTTACATGTCCCAAAGAAAATGTCCCCATTTTGCTGTTTCAATCTGATCTACATGTTAACACAGTGAAACGTCTTCTTGACTGCCTGTGAATTTATCATGGGTGGAAGCATACAGTGGTACCACTTCATAACACTGCTAAACCCTGAGCCTTGACCTCATGAAGCCAGGAAATTGATTTTATATTAATGAGGTTAGAAATAGTAAAAGATAAATTTCCATTCTTGCTTTTGCACTTGAACATTATTCTGGTTCCCATGCATGTAGGAGAGATCAGGGTCTCATTTTAAATGAATAGAATAGAATAGAATAGAATAGAATAGAATAGAATAGAATAGAATAGAATAGAATAGAATAGAATTAACCAGGTTGCAAAAGACCTTCGAGACCATCAAGTCCAGCCTATCATCCAACACTATCTAATCAACTAAACCAAGGCACCAAGTGCCCCATCCAGTCTCTTCTTAAACACCTCCAGTGATGGTGACTCCACCACCTCCCTGGGCAGCACATTCCAATGGCCAATCACTCTTTCTGTGAAGAATTTCTTCCTAACTTCCAGCCCAAACCTCCCTGGCAAGCTTGAGACTGTGTCCTCTTGTTCCGGTGCTGGTTGCCAGAGAGAAGAGACCAACCCCTTCCTGGCCACAACCACCCTTCAGGCAGTTGTAGAGAGCAATGAGTTCTCCCCTGAGCCTCCTCCTCTCCAGGCTAAACAACCCCAGCTCCCTCAGCCTCTCCTCATAGGGCTTGTGCTCCAAACCCCTCACCAGCTTTGTTGCACTTCTCTGGACATGTTCCAGCAACTCAACATCTTTCCTAAACTGAGGGGCCCAGAACTGGTCACAGTACTCAAGGTGTGGCCTAACCAGTGCTGAGTACAGGGGCACCACTAGTGACTGGCTGCCAGCTGGATGTGGACCATTCATATGAAAGCTGAGGTGTTTCTGTAATCTCTTCATTTCAGCATACCCTCCATCATGAAACTACTCGTATAACAGAATAATGTTCATATTTTCAGAGTAAATCTTTCTCTTCGTGGTTAGAGCAGTTTCCTAGCAGAGAAAATGGGTTTCCACTAAAAAAAAAAGAGAGAGAAAGAGAGAGAGAGAGAGAAAGAAAGAAAGAAAGAAAGAAAGAAAGAAAGAAAGAAAGAAAGAAAGAAAGAAAGAAAGAAAGAAAGAAAGAAAGAAAGAAAGAGAGAAAGAAAAAGAAAGAAAGAAAGAGAGAGAGAAAGAGAGAGAGAAAGAAAGAAAGAAAGAGAGAAAGAGAAGAAAGAAAGAAAGAAAGAAAGAAAGAAAGAAAGAAAGAAAGAAAGAAAGAAAGAAAGAAAGAAAGAAAGAAAGAAAGAGAGAAAGAGAGAAAGAGAGAAAGAGAGAAAGAAAAAGAAAGAGAGAGAAAAGAGAGAGAGAAAGAGAGAGAGAAAAGAGAGAGAGAAAGAGAGAGAGAAAGAGAGAGAGAAAGAGAGAAAGAGAGAGAGAGAGAGAGAGAGAAAGAGAGAAAGAGAGAAAGAGAGAAAGAGAGCGAAAGAGAGAAAGAGAGAGAAAGAAGAAAGAAAGAAAGAAAGAAAGAAAGAAAGAAAGAAAGAAAGAAAGAAAGAAAGAAAGAAAGAAAGAAAGAAAGAAAGAGAGAAAGAGAGAAAGAGAGAAAGAGAGAAAGAAAGAAAGAAAGAAAGAAAGAAAGAAAGAAAGAAAGAAAGAAAGAAAGAAAGAAAGAAAGAAAGAAAGAAAGAAAGAAAGAAAGAAAGAAAGAAAGAAAGAAAGAAAGAAAGAAAGAAAGAAAGAAAGAAAGAAAGAAAGAAAGAAAGAAAGAAAGAAAGAAAGAAAGAAAGAAAGAAAGAAAGAAAGAAAGAAAGAAAGAAAGAAAGAAAGAAAGAAAGAAAGAAAGAAAGAAAGAAAGAAAGAAAGAAAGAAAGAAAGAAAGAAAGAAAGAAAGAAAGAAAGAAAGAAAGAAAGAAAGAAAGAAGGAAAGAAGGAAAGAAATAGAGAGAGAAAGAGAGAAAGAAGGAAAGAAAGAAAATCCCAGAGCTGTCATACTCCCAACATGGAGGATTTCTTGCACAAATTTTTGAGCAGTTCCTGGACCAGGTATTTTTCAATTGCTTTAACCTCTCTACAAAGTATCTTCTTAATGCATATTTTCCACATGCATTCATATAAGATTAGTACTGTCTTTTAGCTATGAAAGATTAAGATGATCACTGCCTTAAAGTCTTTGATACCTGCTTTGCAGCTGTAGTTCCTCCTACAGTAAATAATACTTAGTGCATTGAATAAAGTCCCATAATTCTTTGTAAAGCTACCACGGTAAATTGAGCCGTAGCAATTTTCTTGACTCAAAACACTTGTTACTTCTATCCTTTGTAATCTAGGAAATACCCATAGTCAGAAAGATTTTATTCCTGCAAAAGCAGATGTTAAAATTCTGGTACCTCCCTCCAAATATTGTCAGAGAAGAGGAAAAAATGATACTTAAAAAAATTATATGAACACTTCATAAAGCCTGTGGTGTCCAGGTTTATGAAACCTCTGAGCTTCTTTGTGTAGCACATATATGGAATAGAATAGAATAGAATAGAATAGAATAGAATAGAATAGAATAGAATAGAATAGAATAGAATAGAATATTAGAATAATTTCACTTTCCATGATGTTTTAAATTCAACAGCTTGATCAGTGTGTCATTTTAGATTCTTTACCTTAAATAAACATAGCATAGGTGTGCTAATTTAAAGATATCTACTACTTCTGAAACCACTTAGCCACATATTTGATTATTTAGTATCCATGACAAACTCAATATAATGACGTGTCCTTCACAGTAATCTGCTCTCTGCTGCCTTTGCAGTATTGGCTTTATCATGTCTTCCCAAATAATTGACTTTAAACTTCAAAATGATACCCTAAATTATTCCTATTCCTGTAACTTGTGTGTTATTTGACTTGAACATTTGTAGTGCAGAAATGCATGTGTGTGCACTGTGAACACAGAGTGAATTTTTGTAATCAAGTAAAATAAGAATTGTAGCTAGAATGATAGAGAATGTTCTAATCTTGTATTTTCAAATATTTCTGCTCTGAATGCAGGTTCTAATTCTAAATCCATTTCCTTTTTTTCTTTTGGTTTTTTTTTTTCTCTTTCTGTTGTATTAAAATTCCTAAGCTTTGTCTTTGTCCATAAAAATACTATGTTAGAAATTCTGTGAAGAAACAGTTTCCTGGGTTTGCTGTCAAGTGCAGGGATATACTCAGAATTAAAATCACTTCTGTAACCAATTGTTTCACAACATGAATCCTGGCCTAGCTGATGGTAAAAGCTTGAAAGTTTACATGGAGGAAAAAGCTGTCACTCAGATAATGTGCTATTGGATTAAAATAGTTTCTTCATGGAAAGAGTGATTTGCCATTGGAATGGGCTGCCCAGGGAGGTGGTGGAGTCACCATCACTGGAGGTGTTTAGGAAGAGACTGGATGGGGTGCTTGGTGCCATGGTTTAGTTGATTAGATAGTGTTGGGTGATAGGTTGGACTCAATGATCTCAAAAGTCTTTTCCAACCTGGCTAATTCTATTCTATTCTATTCTATTCTATTCTATTCTATTCTATTCTATTCTATTCTATTCTATTCTATTCTATTCTTTTCTATTCTATTCTATTCTAGTCTAGTCTAGTCTAGTCTAGTCTAGTCTAGTCTACTCTACTCTACTCTACTCTACTCTACTCTACTCTACTCTAGTCTATTCCTTATTTTTTTCTGAATTGGAAGATTTAATGTTCTGGGCAAAGTCTGCAGGAGTCACATTTTGCCATCTACAGTTTTTAAAAGTGTGCTTTAGACTATTACCAGAGTTTAATATTCAAAAGCATCATCAATTACAGCACCATGGACAATATTTGCACAAGCCATACCCAGGACTATATAAAAATATTCTCACCTCTTGAATAGAACAAAACTCATGAGCATGATGTGTTCAGAAAATTTACATTTACTAAGCAATGAGATTATATGGTTTTGTCTGTGTGAGTGTATGTTTATTCATTGTTTGAGAAGAGGTTCTGTGTCCTGGATGATATTATCTCCAACAGCAGCTACAGCAACATCAGTTTTGTAGGACAGACACATGCTAACTTATCACTTGTTTTAGTTCTGGTATCCCTTTGAGGTATTTTGGATCCTATTGACACTTATTTCAGATGCTCATTCTGATCATATTTAACAGGATCATATAAAACTGAATTACTCAACCATCTTAGTCCTGCTTCATTTGCATTCTCTTGCAGATATAGTTTTCTTTTGCTTAAATGCTTTGCCCTTTGTCATTACTCTCTTTGTTCTTTTGTATAATGTTCTATTTGTATATATTTAAGACAAAATTGAACTGTTTTCTATTTTCCTATATTTCTCTCTAATTATACTCTAGTACTAAATAAATTGGAAATGTGCAAATAATGGATGGAAACTAGCTACATATCCCCCTGTGCTGAAAGATATTGTACTGTAAAAGTCTTTATTATTATGTGGTAATTGGATTCTAACATTCAAAATAAGTGTTAGACATTAAAGGAATGTTACTTAACACACTGAATAATTGCAATTTCCATTTCTTTCTGTATGGATGTTTGAGAACAGACAGTATTGCTCACACATTTCACTTTTTCTCTATTGCTCTGTGGGAATTGTTCCTTGAAACAAGTGAATAGGCAAGTGAGTGAAGTATAAAGCCACGTGACAGTGCTCAAAACTCGTTCAGCACACATTGAAGTGAAAAGAAGGCTATCCTTTGCTCTTACTCAGCAAATATCAAGGCTTTAGACACTACAAAAGTCCTCCAAAACTCTACTGTGTTTTTAAAATACCATCAGCCTTTACAATACTGCTGTAAAATCTCTTTGGTTTGTGTTCTTCCTATATGGCAAAACAAAGAATATTATTGCAGACGAACTAATTATATTTAATCAGTTTTTTATTTCTCATATTTTCTAGCATTATTCCAAACTGGAGCCCTGACATTCCCAAAGCCTGAATGTCTTTATTTTGATTCATCTTTGGAAGTGGAACAGAAGTGATCTCAAAGTAATAGAAATGTAGGAGAAGGGCAGACACTAAGCATGTTTGGCTCTGTTAAGAGGAAAATACTGACCCATCAAACCTCCCTAGCAAGTCTATTCAGTAAATTCTACACCAGGACTGAGCTTTTTGCCCTTTGCAGAACTGCTGTTCTCTATAGTTGACCAAACTACACTTTCACAGGTTCCTGCAATGCTTCATGCAGCTCCCCTTTGACATCTATCACACAGCTCAACTGAGGTGTATTTCCTATGTACCTCAGCTCCACAAAATACTAAAACACAGTAACTACTGATACTATCAGTAACAGGATGATATCAGCCAGATAAAAAGCAGATATTGCAATCAATATCTGGAATCTTCTCCAAAAGTTCAGCTTGAAGCTTTTGACAAACTGTTCATGAGATAGGAACTATTTATTATTTGTTATCAAGCTAGCTTTAAACTCCAGACAGAACTATTTATTATTTGTCATCAAAGCTAGGCTTAAACTCCAGTCTTCTTCATATCTATCTAACCTCAACCTAACACTGCATGGCTGGTAGCAATACCAGCTATTATGAAACTAGCATGTTAAAAAAACCAACCCAAAGCACCATCCCAAAAGTAAAATGAACTCCATCCCTCAGCAGATACAATAATGATTTCAAATGTTGCTTACAAAATAGCAACCTGCAATAGAGCACCTGAGTATTTTCAGTAAACCACTAGGTAATTGAAGCTTTAGACTTTTTGTTCGTTTTCCATTTCTCCTCAACTGTAAACTGCATCCTTGATTACCCAATGAATATATACAATGCATTCACCATGATTTTTTGGAGACCCTTGCCACTGCTTACTGGTTTGTGTAACAGAAGCTATGCAAATGGCATATCAAGCTTTCAAATCATACCTTGAGTGAAGGGAGTGCAATGATTTGATAACTAAATATCTTTGTTGTTACTTTTGTCTTGCTTTTTTTTTTTCCACCTGAGATATCATCAATTTTTGAAAACAAAAGTCTTACATCTCATCATTTTCTGGTTATAGAAGACTGCATGGTCCATTGTGGCACCTGATTAAATTCATTGCAGTTTTCAAAGGAATTTGATTTTTTTAATCTACTCACTGTATATAACAATATGCATATAAAACATGTTTTATCCAAGCATAAACTTAAAAAATTTATTATGCATAACAATCCAGAACCATTTTGAGTTGTATTCTAAATAAGAACATAGTGGTGGCTAAAATTTCTACTAAATAAGGAAAAGAATTTCATTGACTATTGGTAAAACTGTAATCTAGCCCATACTGAGTACAAGATTTGAACTTCTCTGCTATTAACCTTAAGCAAGAAAACAAAAATCATTTTGCCGCTTTGCAAATACAGAGTTTGACTATAGGATCTAAAATATGTATCCAACTACCTAATTTTACACAAGCAGAAAGAGTTTAGAAGTGGTGAATAAAAGAAAAATAAATAAATATGCTCTTTATTTTAATTCTGTGAAGGTGCTTCCTTAACCTTGTTTTGAAAACACTTGAATATTGCTCTTAATCTGATGAAACAGGTTGATCTTTGAGAGTGTCAGAAGAGTCTCAAGAGAAGATAAAAAGTTTTTTTGATGTACGATGACTTGCCCTAAAATACAATACAATAGAATACAATAGAATAAACCAGGTTGGAAGAGACCTTCAAGATCATCGTGTCCAACCTATCAACCAATCCAACCCACCTAAACAACTAAACCATGCAGCCAAGCACCCCATCAAATCTCCTCCTGAACACCTCCAATGATGGTGACTTCACCACCTCCCCAGGCAGCCCATTCCAATGGGCAATCACTCTCTCTGTACAGAACTTTTTCCTAACATCCAGCCTAAACCTCCCCTGGTGCAGCCTGAGGCTGTGTCCTCTTGTTCTGGCACTGGCTGCCTGGGAGAAGAGACCAACCTCTGCCTGTCTACAACCTCCTTCAGATAGTTGTAGAGAGCAATAAGGTCAACCCTAAGTCTCCTCTTCTCCGGGCTATGCAACCCCAGCTCCCTCAGCCTCTCCTCATAGGGTTTGAGTTCCAAACCCCTCACCAACTTCATCGCCCTTCTCTGGACATGTTCCAGCAAGTCAACATCCTTCCTAAACTGAGGGGCCCAGAACTTGACACAGTACTCAAGGTGCAGCCTAACCAGTGCAGTGTACAGGGGCAGAATGACCTCCCTGCTCCTGCTGGCCACACTCTTCCTGATGCAGGCCAGGATGCCATTGGCCCTCCTGGCTGTCTGGGCACACTGCAGGCTCATGTTCAGCCTACCATCAACCAGTACCCCCAGGTCCCTCTCTGCCTGGCCACTCTCCAGCCACTCTGACCCCGGCCTGTAGCACTGCTTGGGGTTGTTGTGGCCAATGTGCAGAACCCGGCACTTGGATGTGTTCAGTCTCATGCCGTTGGACTCTGCCCATCTGTCCAGCCTGTCGAGGTCCCTCTGCAAAGCCTCTCTACCCTCCAGCAGCTCAACTGCTGCCCCCAGCTTGGTGTCGTCTGCAAATTTACTGATGATGGACTCAATGCCCTCATCCAGATCATTGATAAAGATGCTGAAGAGCATGGAGCCCAGCACTGATCCTTGGGGCACACCACTAGTGACTGTCTGCCAGCTGGATGTGGCACCAAAATAAAAATAACAATTGATTGATGTCTCATTGTCTCACTATTTGTGGGAAGTTTTCACAAACTTTATTTGATGCTTTGCTTCATAAAGTAGTTGTTGTAGCATTATCAAAATATCGCAAGAGTTACATCTTGTGCTTCAGCAATATTTTATTGTAAAGTTATTTTACTAGGCTTAAACTAAAAACTCCTGATAACAGAAACAGTGAAAACTCTCCTTTGGTTACTACTTTGGGCACTTAAAAAGTAATTGCTTGCCTCTCATATCTGGTCATGTGAATAACTTTGGTGTTACATAAATATTAAGAAATAAAATATCTTTAGCTTAATTTTTGTTTCATTCAGGACATGTTTGGTTTAGGGAAAAAATACTAGTGCTTGCTGATTTTATGGTAATTTTGAAAATCTCCTGTCTAATCTGCTTCTCAATTTTCATGCTTAATTTGCCTCAACCTACTCCTAGCCTGGTTTAGGACTGTAATATTAATAGTATATGCATCCTCCAGATAGAAAGACTATCATATATATTGACATGGATCTGTAAGTTGTAAATTGTTTATACACATTAGTCTGCAAGCTCTCTTGACTGCGAAAAAGTGTTACACTGATGAATTTCGAAGATAGTAAAAATGTCAGATTTCAGATGGCAAAGAAAAAAGAGAAAGTTGTTTACATATGCCTTTGAGCGTCACAATAATTTAACTCTTACGGTATTCGTGGACTTGAAACAGTGACAGTTGCTCCTTATAAATGAGTACGTAAGATGTGTTCATACTTCTCCCATTTAGTTACAGTACTGAATTTAACTGAGTGTTTTGGAATATATGAGCATGACTCATATATATATGACCCACCAAACAGTCTGTATGAACTTGTCCAGTGTTGCATGCTCTTCACTGAAATCCTGTACATGTTACTGCCACACCAGAGAGGTTTGCAGTTTAAATCAAAGACCAGTATCCGCATACTGAAGGACTGAGAGGATTTGTGGTTACAACAGATAACCCACTAGATTAAGGGCTGAAATCTGAGAGGCATATGCAGTTGATTATACATGGAACAGCTGAGAAATGATCACCATCAGTGAGAGCAAACACAATAGCGCCTTGAAGCTATGCTAGAAAGATAGCAGTTCTGTTAATAATTAATTCTCCCTGTTGTGTCTGGCATCCTGCCTATGATAGCAAAAATCCAATAGGATATTGTTATATCCCCCAGCTTGTACAAATCCATGAGGGGTGCACTATGGCTGATATGTTGTTGCCCAACAGTACAAAATTAAATCAAGAAGTGCTGTCAGAAACCTCCTCCCCCATCTCATAGAAAGCAATCGAATGTGGGAAATGGGAGGGTGTTGAAAGCCCTAAAGTTGAAAAAATCCATCTATTGCAGCAAGCCTGCTAGTTGTTGCTAAATCATTTCAGACAACAACATAGCTATGTCTTGCCCATGAACTTGGATCCTTTTCTGGGGTTGTTTGTTTGTTCCCCCCCCCCCAGTCTAAATTGTTTAGCCTGGAGAAGAGGAGGCTCAGGGGCAACCTCATTGCTCTCTACAACTACCTGAAGGGTGGTTGTAGCCAGGAAGGGGTTGGCCTCTTCTCCCTAGCAACCAGCACCAGAACAAGGGGAACAACAGGGGAAGTTTAGGCTCGAGGTGAGGAGAAAGTTCTTCACCGAGAGAGTGATTCGCCACTGGAATGGGCTGCCCAGGGAGGTGGTGGAGTTGCCGTCCCTGGAGGTGTTCAAGAGGGGACTGGATGTGGCACTTGGTGCCATGGTCTAGTCATGAGGTCTGTGGTTACAGGTTGGACTCGATGATCTTTGAGGTCTCTTCCAACCTTAGCGATACTGTGATACTGTGATACTGTGAAATCAAATTTAGCCCATCTTTTTCAAACGGAGGATCAGGCTATATGAGAGTCCCAAAATAAAACAATCATATATTCAAAAGCAGATAATTTTTGTGTGTTTACACAGCTTGCATCATTTGATCTATTTCTAGAAAAGTTGTCATGAAGTACCATTACAGTGGAAATACTGTATCATGTGCATGACAGCCTCTCTCCCCTAGAAGTTAACTTTCTCCTGATCTTTAATGCATTTAGACCTACAAGGTGTATTCTAGGTAAATGCTGTTATCTAGATTTTCAGAAGTACATTAGAGAATAAACCACCAAAGGAAAAAAAAGGAAAGATCAATGACAGAAAAAAATATATCCTAGAATCACTGAACCACAAAATGTTTTGGGTCAGAGAGAGCCTTTAAAGATTGTCTAGTCCAACCCCTCCACCATGGGCAAGGGATATCTTTCATTGGATCAGGCTGTTCAAAGCCCCATCCAACCTGACCATTGGTGTGGCATGCACAGCTTCTCTTGGGCAGTTTGCTTTAATGTTTCACCTCTAGTCTACTAGAGCAATCCTACTCAGTGTCTTGGGCACAGGTAGGCTGGGTGTTTTAAATTACTGTCTAAAATATTGAACCTGACCTGAAAATTATCAAAAATAGCTGGTATCAGAAATGTCAGTTGTTTTCCATGTGTGATTTAGTTTCAGATTGATTATGAATCTTTTGGCAGGTTTGCTGCTAACACAAGACTGGGAGAAGTGGCTGACACACCTGAAGGCTGTGCAGACATTCAGCAAGACCTGGACAGTGTGGACAGTTGGGCAGAGATAAATTTGATCAAATACAGCAAGAGCAAGTGTAGAGTCTTGCACCTGGGAAAGAACAACCCTGTGTACCACTATAAGTTGAGGACTGAACCGCTGGAGACCAGCCTAGGGCAAAGGGTGGACAGAAGGATGACCATGAACCAGCAATGTGCCCTTGCAACCAAGAAGGCAAATGGCATCCTGAGGTGTATTAGAAGGGGGTGGTTGGTTGGTTGGTTGGTTGGTTGGTTGGTTGGTTGGTTGGTTGGTTGGTTGGTTGGTTGAGAGAGGTTATCCTCTCCCTCTACTCTGCCCTGGTGAGGCTACATCTGGAATGTTATGTCCAGTTCTGGGACCCACAGTTCAAGAAGAACCTCAGTGAACTGCTTGAGAGAGTCCAGCACAGAGCCACGAAGATGCTGAAGGGAGTGGAACATCTCTCTTATGAGGAAAGGCTGAGAAAACTGGGTCTCTAGTGTGGAGACGAGGAGACTGAGGGGTGACATCATTAATGTTTATAAATATGTAAAGGGTGAGTGTCAAGAGGAGAGAGCTAGGCTCTTTTCAGTGATGTCCAATGACAGGACAAGGGGTACAAGGTGCAAGCTGGAGCACAGGAGATTCCATGTAAACATAGAGAAAGCTTTTTTACTGGGAGGATGATGGAGCACTGGAACAGATAGCCCTGAAAGGTTGTGCAGTTTCCTTCTCTAGAGGCATTCAAAACCTGCCTGGATGTGTTCACCTACTCTAGGTGATCCTGTTCTGGCAGGGGAGGTGGACTAGATGATCTTTCTAGGTCCCTTTCAACCATTAACATTATCTAATTTTGTGATTCTTCCACTCTCTGATCCATCATAGCTCGAATTTTAGGAATTAGTTCAGGACTTTGCCCAAGAATCATAATTCCCAGCTGTTGACTCCATGAGATGTTTTTGCCTTACAAAATTTCTTTTATCATAGCCGTTCAAAATCAAAAAGAATAATCCTGTGCAGATCAATTGCAAACTGGAGGTTTTTCATATCTATATCCTTGAAGAGACACTTTGTGTATTTTATTTAAAGTAAAAAAAAAAATCATGAAGCTATCCTAGTACCAGTTGCTGTATGTTTATTATCACTATAGTGCTTGGAAAACCTTTCAGTGTGTGCAATATGAAAATAGTTAAATATAAGGGGAAAAAAATGTATACTATTCTGGCAACATGTGTGAGTGGCAAGTGCAGTTGATCCTATTCCATACAGCACTATTACAGTACAAACACCTAATGCATAAAAAGATGGAATTTTTACTATAACTATTATGACATTCAGAGCTGTTTAGGGTGCTTTTCTTACTGTTTATGGAGCAGATACTTGCAGCTGAATTCTTGATGATTTTCCTAACATAACTTCTGTCTGTAGATATTTTTTCCTCAAAAAATGTTGCTCACTTGTCAGATTTAATCTCTCAAACTTATTGTATTGCACTGACTGGAATGTACCGTTAACACTCAAAAGGTTGCCAGATACAGTACAGAAAGTGAATGAAAATGCTGTGCCTTTTCAAGTAGGTGCAAGTTGATATTGCAGCATGCTAAACTCTAGTTGTTTGTAGTTGTTACTGCTGAATGAAGGAAATCAACTCAATCCGCTGTGGTTTTCCTCTAAATTGAGTGAGCGCAAAAACTGTGTATAAGCTGTGTATACCAAATCTTAACTTTTAGCTGTTATGGATTTAAGAACTGTGTTGTCTTAACCAGAGAGTACAGTCCTCCAGAGGGACTAGATAGCCCATGAAGTGGACACAGGAAAAATGCAATCTTTTGTTATTTCACCCCATAATTCCTGCATCTCCCCTTCATAAACAGCACAGGTTATTCTTCCCCTTTTCTCCCTCTCTCTGCTCCCAGACAGACCTTATCTCTTGTGGGGGCGGTTTGCTACCTGGCTCAGCCTTGGCAGAACTAAATTTTTTCTATGTCATTCGGGCCTGGGTCAGGAGATATGGGGCAGAAGGGAGGTGGGAGTTGCAGGGGAGGGGGTTGTCATCAAGGCTTGAGGCATTGAGACCTGGTTGGTGGGGAGGGTTTTTTTTTGATGATGTTGGCCTAGTGAAATGTTGGCAAGCCCGAGTTGGAGATAACTGATCTGGGACTGAATATGAATTTTGGGCATTTTGTATTTTTTTGTCCTGTTGCATATAGTTGTGAAGAGTACTTCCATTTACATTTCCAATTCTTTCCCATTCTGTGTGGAGCATTTTCTTTTACCGTTTTGGGGAGGGATAAAAGAGCTTCTGTCCACTCTCTAAAACTACAACATTAGCACACATTTTTGGTTTAGAAACAGAAACTGAAAATTGGTGTTTTCCTTCAATTCCATTGGAAATTCAGAGTTCCTAGTAGCACTCAGTACTGTCCAGAATCATGCAGGAAAATCCCCTACTTTATAAAATGCACACTTTTTTGGATACAAACAGAAAGTAATTTGAATATGGAAAGTCAGTGGGGGTTTTGTCTCTTGGAATTAAGGGATACCTCCTTCTGTTTCTTGTAGCAATAAACCCAAATCTCATCAGCATCTTCTCAGGGATTTCCAGAAGACTAAACAAATGAAAGTTTCCAAATATCAGTGTCTCTTTATCTGGTTAACTTTTCGGGTTCAGTGTTCTGTTTAATAAGTACAGAATCATGCATGCACTCTAGCTTTTAAAATAATCAGTAAATTATGAACTTCAGAATAGAAATGTATTTAGTGTTGTGTTTGTCTGTGGTGGTAAAGAATAATTTTCTTTGAAGAATTTGCCTTAGTTTTGGTTTATCAACTCTTTTAATCCTTGCTAAATAAAGTATTTCTATTTTGAAATAATAATCTTCTTGAAATCATATATTAAAAGAAATAACTCCAGGATCTCTGTAATGGTAGACTTAGTTAATGTTAGCTTTCAAATATGTGTTCTTTGAACATATTCATATTTAAAGCACATTTTTTTCTTAATTTGACTGATTTTGAAAATTTCTTCATGAAACATTTTCTTAGCCATATTAAATCCATGAACTCTGAAACCCTGACATCTACCCTCTATTTTAAAAGTACATGATATTCTTATTTCAAAAGAAATTTCATATCATTGTTGGTTGACAATATTTTAAAAAAATATAATAATTACATATGATATTGTCATATCAATTTGCTTTTCCTGAAAACAAGAGATTTCTACAGTAGTTTAAATTAGTCACTGTTTTGCAACCTTCATGGTGATGTCATATAAACATTTCCTGAAGAAATATTGTTAAATTCTGCAATACTTGTTGGTTGTTGCTTTTTTTCTGTCTAGTATATTGCAGTTATCCCACAGCAGGAAGAAGTGAAAAATGTTCTAAGCAAATTAAGAATAATAGAGAGCAGGTTAGAAGTGTATTTTGAAGAGGCTCTTGAGCAGAATTCCCAGAGCTAACAACTTGCCCAGGCAGTGATACCTAAACTGTACCTAACATTTTGGCCATGTATGGAGCAACCTTTCAAAACACTCCCCTCTAATCTAGGAAGTAACTTTCTGCATGTGCCTTTGAGACCTACACAGTAAAAGGCAATGCTACCTACAGAAGTTTTGACATCAAAGTTAGCTCTGTCAATGTGCCCATCATATAGTGAGAACTTTTAAAACAGTGAGCTAGAACCTTACTTGTTTTTGTAATACCCTAAGTATTTCCACATGTTCAGGCATCTGTAGAAATACCAAATAATTTACTTCTAGTAAACTGGGTAGAATTTGCACAACCGTAGAACCAAGTGCCAGTGCACTCATTTAACTTCAGAAGGGAAAAAAAAAAAGACAAAAATAACATTACATGACAGTCACAGTAAAGGTTATGCAAAGTCTGAAACAAGAGAGAAAATATCTGCTGCTTAATGCAGATTTTCTGTCTTAGACATTTAGATAAGGACTATTGAAACTGGTATTGAATCAGCCCGTCTCTCTTACCTCACTGTGCCATTTTTTACTTGCACTGCAGCACACTTACTTTCTTCACCACACATATTTTGTTATTACTGTATTTCCTCCACTGGATGTAAGTCACCATAATAGACTTTTTGCTGTGATCTGATATGAAAACCCAAAGTTGGCAGAAGACTATAAAGCACAGGACCAGTAAAATCATCACTTCCTCAGCACACAGAATATGTCAAAGGTAATACAGGCAAAAGCTGCTTTCAGTGTGCTGGCAGAAAGCATTTTTGTCACTGTCTTGCATGAAGACACTTTATTACAGCTATTAAGAAACATTGCATGAGATCCTGAAGTTTTAGGCATGAGATCCTGAGGTTGTAAAGAAGATGAAATGAGATGGCTTTGCATAAGCCAGATGTACTTGTAGGGACAGTTTAAGTCCTAAATAGAAATCCTTTGAATTGTAAAGTCCATTATATGTGTATGTGGTTCAATGAAGGGATATTGGCAACAAAAAAATACTGGTAATTCAGTAGTATGTACCCAGTTCATTTGAGGCAGTGAAATAATTTTATACTCTAAGTACTAAAATTCTCATCAGTCTAGACAAACATTGTGTGGCTGCCTGCTTCTGATTTGGGGACAATCATAGATAGAGTGGGCTCAGACAATGCAGGTCCAAAGACTAGCAACAACAATTGATGTTGAGACAACTAACTACCACTGCAAAGACATTACCATCATTTGGCTTCTGTTTCCCCTGAATGAGAAAGGTTTGCAGTACTTGGAACGAAAATAATTTCAGAGATTTGTTGGGTTTGATTTCAGATAAGAGCGGTAAATGTTTTTCCTCTAAGGGCTTTCCTTGATTCTTGACCTGTAACTTCTGAGACAGAAAAATAACATACCCTTCTTATATGTTTTCTCCTCCAAAAACAATTGCAAAGTGTCTTGGATAGAATATTGCTTTTCTCAAGTGATGGTCCATCAGTATTTTACAACAAAGGTACTGCTGTTCTTCTGATCCCTCATTTGTGTGTTGTACACATGTGGTTTACTTTCACAACAGTTAATATTTGGATATTTGGTCTTTTCAGCTTATCACTGTCCTGTGAGAGAGGAACAGGCATGGTATGGGGTGATAGTCTGTTTCCAGTGTTAGCAGAAGCTTTTATCACTCCTTAACATTGATTGTAAATTCACCTATGTGTCTTGCGCCTTGCTTAGATAAATTCTGCACTTTGGTTGCAGAAACAAACAAACATAGAGGTGCTTCAGCCACCCCTGAATCTCCTTTCTGGATTAAAACCACTAAGTGTCCTCACTTCTTCTCTATGACGTAGTTTAAGTGAGAAAGTGCTCAAGGACGGGATCTCTTATATGTTGAGAAAGTCCCTTGTAAGTTGTGCCATTTCCAAAATCTCTTGGTTTTTTTAGGACACCGTAGAAGTATAAACTGTCCCAGAATAATTCTGTAGGCACAAGAACACTGTATTGTGCATAACAGTGGTCTTGCTGTGAAGAATTTTGAAAAGTAGTGCCAGGTAGGAGTCTGGGCCTGCATAGACTCAAAGCACTTTCTGATGTTTCTGTTTATTTTCACTTTCCAGAAATCTTTTTCTGTAACTTTCCTATCATCAAACAGCTGCAAGTTATCTTAATCTATACAGTCCTTTAAGTCTTCTGGGTCTTATCTTTCTTGTGTATTTTCCATTACCAGAATCAATGCCTTCCTTTCAGCATTTTTTTATTTCATGAATAAGTAGAAAATTATTTCTTCTCCGACAAGTCCAAAGTACTGCGTTATTTATGCCATTTTTCCCCTCCCATTGCCTTTCTTGAGTCTTGGTCCCTTCAAAACCTATTTCATGTCATTTTGGGCACTCTACAGGAGATGCTTTCTGTATACTATAATTTTACTTTTAGCCATAAAATATCATGGCAAAAAAATGAACTTAGAGAGCTGGAAATCCATAAGTAAAATACTAGAAGCAAGTAAATAATTTCTGGTTTGCTGCAAATACTTTGAAACACTGTATTCTGCCTTGAAGAATTTAGTTGTCTTTGTGTACACAACAGTATATATTTATTTCTTTTAATCCAGCTAGATTTTTAGTGCGCAGCGTAAGGTTGGATGAATATCTTCAGAGAACATTTCTGCTGGCTGAATGCCTCTCATGTTTTAAGGGCAAACTTTAAAACTTATTAAAATTTAAATTTTCTGTTCTTATTCTGGAGTGTGTACTTAGAGTGCCCAAGCGTTGTGTGATTCCTGAACCTTTCAAATTTAGATTAGGAATTTATTTCGCTGCTTCATAACCCGTTGTGAATGCTATGTTCCATCAAAATTCTCATACACTCCTGAGAGTAAATAGAGCTTTAATTGTAGTGCTGCTTGAAAACATGGCAAAAAGGATTGGTTTTTTGGATGTCTTACTCACATGTGATAAATTCCTCTGTAGCTTCTGTGAGGATATAGCTTTCATTGTGCAATTGTATGTGCCACTACACAGATGATACAAATGTATTGGACATCTGTTTCAAGAACAATGTCTTGTGCTTGACAGAATGCAGCATTATGGACATATTTCTTCAAATAGCTTCAAAGTGAAAATAAAATTCAGAAAGGAATGAAGACTGTCTTAGGTTCCTTAATCTTCTGCCTCTGTGCCCTTGTGGATTAATCTTGAGCTGTGAGCTTGGATAAATACACCTGGCAAGAAAATGCACTCACTCACTCTTTCCTGCTTTCTTTTCTTCTTCTTTTTTTCCCCCCCACCCTAAACTTTTAAGCTCTCCAGACTCTACAGCCTAGAGTGCACAGCCCAGAGTACACATCATTATTTTCAATGAAGAACTCTCCAGCGAGATCTTCAAGTTTCATCCACAATTAGATTTGCTGGTTCTGTCAGTCATGCACTGGCACTGTATACCTACTTCTAATTTAATTGTTGTATGTAAGTCTGATTTGCAAAGTTAATTCAAAGGCAAATTTTATTTAGCAAGTTTTCAGGGAAATGGAGGGCTAGGTTATTTTAGGGATCAAAGTCAGTCTTGACAAATAAAGAATTCCAATTGCTCTTCATTCATTTTACCTATGCTGATTGCTTGGCTGTGATAAATGCTCTGAAGTGAATTGTGGCATATTTCCTGTTACTACTGTTTCCAAAAATAATTCCCCATATATTTGTGGTCACTTAAAAGTAACTGATAAAAGCTTACCAAAGTAAGGGTAAACACTTCTGTTGTTGACCCCACTCTTCCTAAGAGAAGCCTGCTTCATCATAATATCCACCACAGTATCAGAGAGTACCTGAATATGCTCAATAATGCCTACAGCTGCATGGAAAATGAAAAGTTAGGTAAAATGTATTGATCATTAAGTTTACTTTCTCTGATTATATGATTGATAGGCACTTTCATTTGTCTTCTAAAGGAAAGCAGTGTTTATGTATTAAGGTAGATCATAAAGAACACATTACTTTTAAACACACATGTTTTCAGACCTGTGATGGAAATTTCCTGTGAAATGAAAAATTTTTCATTGTAGTTAACATACTCTCCTGGTTTAAGGCCCAACGCATCCTCCATTGCCCTGAGAGGGTCAAGAGAATGACGCTCACACGAATGGATTGCAAAGTGATGGAAAGTTTAAATGGAAAAGCAATTACCGTTTTACTGAAACTGCAGAGCATAGTGGCAAAGAATCCCAAAGCATACAGAGTCCCTTACACTACACCCAAAGACCTCCCAACACTTCCCTTCTCCCCACCTGAGGGTCTACCCAAAACCTGCAGTGTTCTTTCTTCCCCCCACACTGCTAGCCTAGTCTCAGGCTGGCCAGGTCTGAGACTGCCCACTCACCCCCACACTGGCATTAGGTCTAGATAGGCCTAAGAGGCCTAGAGAGACACACCCCCCCGCATTACCCGATAGGGAGCATCTCCCACGGGAGCAGAGAGGAAAGAAAGAGGAAGAGCATGACTTTGCAGATGGATTTATAGGGTGCAGGATTTATGGGTATGAAATACTCTGTTTCCTTTGTCTACCTTATGGGGCTGGGCACTTGGGACACCGGCGGTGTAACTTCTGTGGCAGTAACAGGAGGCATCCAGCCTAAACTGCCACCCTTACCATGTTCAAATGTGTCAGCAACACTGGTGATTGCCTAGGCCACAAAGAAAATAGGATTTGGTGTATCTTAACAAAGGAAAGCAACATGAAAAAGAAATATGAAATTTTCTTTCTATCTCTTCTGATAAATTAGAAGTCTTAGGCTTTGTCAAGGCTCCTGATTAATGAACCATTTATTCCGTTAAGCAAAAAATCACAACCTCTTTGAAGGAAGTTCAGAGATGTTTCTAAATATCTTCTTGCAAAGAAAGATCACATTTTTATACCCAGTGGCATTTGCTTCTTTCATTGTGCAAGAACTGAAATGTGTTGAGTTCTATCCAGGAGGGAGGTAGAACAGGTTCAAAGTTTGTGGGTGAGAATTAAGGGATGTGGAAAAGGGGATGAAACTGTTGTGGGTGTCTACCACAGACCACCAAATCAAGAAGAAGATGTTGATGAGGCAACTGGAGGTAGCCCCTAGAACACACTTCTTGGTACTCATGGGTGACTTCAATCACCCTGATGTTTGCAAGAAAACCCACACAGCCAGGCACAGCCAGTCCAAAAGGCTCTTGCAGTGTATTTTTGATAACTTCTTGATGCAGGTAGTGGAGAGGCACACTGATGGACCTTGTATTAACTAATAAAGAAGGACTTGTTTGGAACATTAAGGTCAGAAAGAGCCTTGGCAGCAGTGATCATTGCATGGTGGAGTTTAGTATTATACAGGGTAGAAGCAAGGCAATAAATAGGATTACAACCCTGGACTTCTGCAGGGCTAACTTTGTACTCTTCAGAGATATATTTGCAGGAATCCAATGGACTAAGACTCTGTAGGGTAAAGGAGCCCAAGAGAGTTGGTCAATTTTTAAATGCCACTTTCTCCAGACCCAAGATAGGTGTGTTCCCTTGAGTAAAAGCATTGAGTAGACATGCCAGGGGACCTGCATGGTGGAGCAAGGAGCTTCTGAAGATAATCTCATGGAAGAAAGAAACTTACAGCTCATGGAAGAAGGGACTTGTCACTTGTGAGAGCTGTAGAGAAGTTGTCAGGACATGTAGGAAGGCAACAAGGAAGGCCAAAGCCCTCTTAGAAATAAAACTGGCAAAGGAAGTAAAAGAGAACAAGAAGGGCTTCTTCAAATCTATCAGTAGGAAATGGAAGAATAGGGAAAGTGAGGCAGACCTTGCAACTGAGTCTTTACTCCTAGGACCAGCCCCTGGGAACTCCAGTTCCTGGATGAAGAAGAGAAAGCCTGGAAGAGGGAAAGCTCTCCACTGGTCAATGAAGACCAGGTTAAGGATCAGTTACACAAATTGAATATTCATAAGTTCACGCACCCTGATGAGATGCACCCACAAGCATTGAGAGAGCTGGCTGATGTTGTTCTACCACTTGCCATCATTTTTGCAAGGTCATGGCAGACAGGGGAGGTGTCTGAGGGCTGGAGGAAAGCCAATGTCATTCCAGTCTTCAAAAAGGGCAAAAAAGAGGTTCCAGCAAGATATAGACCAGTGATCCTCACCTCCATCCCTGGAAAAATGATGGAGTGCCTCATTCTGGAGGTCATCTCTAGGCTCTTGGAAGAGAAGATGATCGGGAGTAGTCAGCATGAATTTACCAAGGGGAAATCACCCTCGAGTAATCTGATAGCATCCCGTGATGCCATAACTGAATGGGTAGATACAAGGAGACCAGTGGATGTAGTCTACCTTGACCTTAGTAAGGCTTTTGACACTGTCTCCCGTAACATCCTTGTAAGTAAGCTCTGGAAGTGTGGGCTAGAAGAACAGACAGTGAGATGGATTAGGAACTGGTTACACAGAAGATTGCAAAGAGTGGTGGTCAATGGTGCCAAGTCCAGCTGGAGAGCTGTAACTAGTGGAGTTCCCCAGGGATCAGTGCTGTGTCTGGTCCTGTTCAATATCTTCATCAATGATATTGATGAGGGAACAGACAGAGCGTCTGCTGACAATACCAAACTGGGGGTTTGCCTGATCGGCCTGAAGACTGTGCATCCATTCAGCAAGACCTGGATAGACTGGAAAGCTGGGCAGAGAGGAACCTAATGAAGTTCAACAAGAATAAGTTCAGAGTCCTGTATCTGGGAAGGAATTATAAACTACACTAGTACAGGATGGGAGGTGATCTGCTGGAGAGCAGATGTGTGGAGAAGGACCTGGGAGTCCTGGTGGGTGAGAAGTTATCCATGGGTCAGTAATGTGCCCTTGTGGCCAAGAAGGCCTATGAGATCCTGGGGTGCATTAAGAAGAGTGTGTACAGAAGATTGAGGGAGGCACTCCTCCCTGTCTACTCTGCGCTAGTGAGTCCTCACGTGAACTATTGTGTCCAGTTTTGGGCTCCCCAGTTCAAGAGGGACAGGGATGTACTCGAGAGAGTCCAGTGGAGGGCTACAAGGATGATTAAGGGACTGGAGCATGTGCCTTGTGAGGAAAGGCTGAGAGCCCTGGGGCTTTTTAGTCTATAGAAGAGAAGATTGAGGGGGGATTTAATGAATGTTTATAAATGTCTGAGGGCCGGATGTCAAGAGGGAGGGGACAAACTCTTCTCAGTTGTGCTCTGTGATAAGACATGGGGCAATGGATATAAACTACAGTACAGGAAGTTCCACCTCAACATGAGGAGGAAATTCTTTATTGTAAGGGTCACGTAGCAGTGGCACACTCCCCAGAGAATTGTGGAGGCTCCTTCTCTGGAGACTTTCCAAACCCATCTGGATGCATTCCTGCATGCCATGCACTAGATTCTGTGGTCCTGCTCTGGCAGGGTAAATGGACCTGATGATCTCTGGAGGTCTTTTCCAACCCCTAACATCTTGTGACCCTGTGATTTTTATTATTTTGTTGAGAACACCTCTATATATATTATGTTGCTTTGGTTTCCTATCTTCAGCCCCATAAAGCAGCTCTTGTATTAAAAAAAAATTATGCCATTTATACCAGATGAATGTCTAATCCTGAGATTGTGACCCTTTTTTATTAAATGATAAAAAGGTATGACAAGTAGGTGAACAATCATATTATCAGACCTCCATTTAATATCCAAATTTTCATTACTGAATAACTGCCACACTATACTCACAAACCTATGGAGTTTAAGACAGAAAGCTTCTCTTCTTTCTACAGTGAAATGGAATAAGGGGCATGTTTTTATCTATTTGTGGACATTCCACAAAGAAGAAAATTAGGTTGAATTCATGGAATAAGTTATTCACTGCTAATTATACCCTGCTTTAGCATCAATGGGGAAATCAACCCACAAAATGTACTGCAATAACTTAGCAACATGAATGGGAAGTGTAGCTGTTCCCCGATGCACATGAATACAAGATGCTAAATAGTATGAAAATGGCCCCAGGATATTGCTTCTGATTCTGTATTGGTTTTTGTATGAATAATGTTGTTGCAGTGGAAAGCAAAAGAAAGCAAACAACCTAGATTTTTTCTACTGGCAAAAAATATATTAGGCAAAATCCAATATTTTCATCATGGATTTGGAGTTCAGGTTAAATTACAAACATTGTCTTGGGCAGTTGCTTTCTTTCATAAGCTATTGTCCAGGATATTTGTTTGTTTGGAAAAATTTCTTTAAATTAAAAAAAAAAGTATACTTCTCATCTCACTTCTCTTTTTGCTTTGATCCTTCAAGTGGACCTAATCCCATATTTGTAATATCCTAATCCCCTGCTATGGAAATTAATGTGGTGTCACACATATTCAGTATTTTGTAGCTTCAGTGCCAGAAGGGACAGTGAGCCTTGAAAAGACCAAATATTCTGGGAAAAAAAAATAATACCCAAGCAAAGGAATAAGCAATCTTTTCAATAGATATGTAACATGTGGCCAGAATTGCAAAATGTTACTGAAAACATAATTTTCTCCTCTAGGTTTGAAAAGTTCCACTTCTTTTTCCTTCCTTGGTCTAATTGGGAAGACATTTCGATTTCAGCTATGAGAGCACTAAAAAGGCATAATCCTCTCAGTGAAAAACTCTAAAGCGATAGACTTTGTTTGTTTCCTAAAATAGCCAAATGAATCTTTGGAAGGCTTTAGGAAACAAATCCTTCTAATGTTTTCTATAGTTCTTTCCACTGGGAAGAGCCAGAGAAAGCACAGGAAATGCCCCTTATCTTTTGGGGGACTGAGGTGAAGTGCTTGGGTAAACTCTGTAGTCTATTAATCATTTCTATAGGTTCTCCGAATGTGAACTGGAAATTAGCTCTGTCTTGTTAAGTCTCTTAAACTGTTTGCTGGTTCATGGGCTCCAGGTCACAGATATATTGCTGGACTTAGGTATTCTGAGACTGTCAGTAGTCCCAGAATCCCTCTGGAAAAGGAGTCTCCATTGTACATCTGTATCTACCATTGTACATCTGTATCTAGATGTTCAACATCTCCTCATGAAAACTTCTCATTTTACTCTCTTTTTTCTTTCCCTTGTTAATAAAATACTTTTGTTTCCACTGACCCCTATCTTAAATACTGCTACTAAGGGAAAACTAAAACAGAGCACAAAACTGAAAGAAACCAACCTTTTAACATCCATTTTATGTGAGAAAAGTGTCTGTAATTGTTTTACTAATACTGTAAATTTGCAAACAGACTGAAAGTAGCTCTAAGATTCTTTATAATAAGAATGCTAAGGGGAACTGAACTGTAAAATCATTGTCTGTAAGTCCATTTAAGAACTTGCCCCTATATTCCACATCTCTCTTTCCCAAAAGCACATAGAAATGTGTTTTTAATTATCTTGAACATCTGATTAATTTCAACATTGTGAATTGCAGTCCTGGTGGAAAGATACCTATCAAAGCATAGCACGAATAAAATCCATCTCTTCTGAGAAGTATAGAATATGGTTAGACTGGTTTTCAACTCTTGTATTGTCATTCTTAGACTTTTTTTTTTTTTTAAGCATTAATGTGGAAATATTACAGGCAAACATTTGGTAATTCATTATACTGCTCAGCAGGCAGTGAAATCAGCAAAAGCATGGGCTCGTTGGGCTGCTCCATGGGTTTATTTGCTAGCAAATTCAGAAACAACTTCATGTGCACATCTTGAAAATGCTGAATGGAGCAAATATAGACAGAGAAGGAGGATGGGGAGAGAAGACCAAAATGTGTATGGGTAATTTCTGTCGTGACAGAGAAGAAAGGCATCAGGGCTGTGAGTGCATCCTTGGACAATACTAGACCAGCCCTACCTGAGATTCCTTTCATGTACCCTCTCTCTGTTGCATTCAAGCTGTGACTGGGGTTTGTCCACAAACCCTCTGCCCCACAGATTCAGGCTGATCTCCAAACCCTGCAGGAAGCTGAGGCAACAGCATGGAAAGCAGGTGAACCTTGCAGCCTTCTTTAACATCCCCAGCATTAGCCCTTTGAGCTGGCATAATTCTTCTTGGCATAACTCAAGGAAGACTTTGGTCTAATAGACAAGGGAGGACACAGTTTAGTCATACTTGTGGTAAGTTTTATTTTCCATTAAATTCTTAAAGAAGATCTTTAACAGTGTCTGTGACACTTTCTCAGTATCAGATATGGGTACTGAAATGTTTTCTTTGCAAGACATAGGTTATGCCATTGACTTCAGATGATATTTTAAAGTAGAGTAATAGTTTAAAAATAAGAAGTCTTAGTTCCACACCCCAAACCTTTGGATAAGCCACAAACTGAAATAAACACCATTACCTAAATTCCCCAATAAAACTTTCTAAAATGGCATTCTTTGTGAATCAGCTGCGAACCAAATGATGGAACACAGAAAATGAATTGCAGGGTTTTGGACAACTCCCTATTCATTTAAACTGGAGAGGAAGACAGGCTGATTTTCATACAGGGCAGGACAAATTAAATCAAATACATTATTTCACAAAATAATTCGAGCGAAATAAATAATTCAGTGTTATGAGATTATTGCAGAATGGCTTCTATGAAACTATTGACAAGACCAGACTTCTGTGAAGTCAGTTCTGGCACCTTGTTTAATTCATGGAGGTCAGGAAGACAAGTCTGTGTGCTTGGCTAGTACATCCTTCTTGCACACTGCAGAATAGATTTTGAAGAAACGTGTGTTGAGAACTAAGGTTGAATAGTATTATATCCTTTCAAATACAGCCCAGTGTCAGTCTGGCTGAATCTGCCTCTGTGTGTGATCATTCTGCTTAACAATGTATGAAATTATGTAAGACAAAATTAGGAGAAACTGTAACTTTCATGCTACCCTATACTGTTGGTTTGCCCACCCAAGAATGTAGTAAAGGTTTCTATCAAATTTACTGTAAACGGAAAAGTATGATATTTATACCCACAAACTACTCTCCAGCTTTAACTTGCCTGCTTCAACACAGACATTGAATACAAGAGCCTTAAAACCAGCCTGTTTCAAAGGGCAGACAATTACTGTTTATGAGAATTAGTCCTCTTCTGCATGCCCCAGATTTACTAGTCATATTAAGAAAATCTTGACCCTGGGTCTCCAAGTGTTTTCAGAATGCTCATTGCTGATTCCATTGTCTGTATTTATTAATCCTAGCTATGATTATTACCTGTGTAAAAGGTAAGCATTTTCACATTATGGTTTTAATTCAGGCTGAGGCTTTAGCTGAAATGTCCAGCTGAAAGCAAGGTTATGATCCTTTCATAGCTGAGGTTAATACTGTAAATACCAGCTATGCCCCTTGCTGAAGGACTGCTTCAGTAATTGAATGGAGTGAAATTACCTCAGCCCCCGGAAATGAAGATCCTCCAAAGAGTCTGGGAAGAAACTGCTATAAAGCAGTCAGTGACACAGAATGGGATAATGTTATCTCCAGTCTTATTTAATTTTGAGGATATAAAGGTTCCTTCCTTCCTAAAAATTCAGATTAAAGGGAGAAAGTAATTCTGTAATTTACACCTCTGACATTAAGCTGAAAAGCAGCACTGCAGATACCTGCTTCAGAATTGTCATTGTTTCCATGGTGCCACTTTCCATCACCTATTTTTAATAGTTTACACAACAAGATCAAGGGTGTCCCAGCTGTTACTGCCACTGTTGCTAAGCAACCTTTAAATCAGAGTTCAAGAAGACAAAGAATCATGCTTGAAAAATTTCTCAAGTGTCTGCTTTCCCCCTTCTTCTGTCTACACTATTTTTCAGATGCCATGTTTTCTGTTCTTTTTTATGCCACTTTCAAAGTGTAAATCAACTGTAGTTTCCAAAAAAGAATAAGCCACCTTCTACCTTCAACAGCCACTGCGTTATGCCAGAGGAAGATGCAGCATTAAATAAAGGGCTTAAAACATTGGCTTTCATTTCCTTTTTTCTTTCTTTTTTTTTTTTTCCTCTCTTTTTTTTTTCCCTCCCAATTAAATCCAAGTATTTTTAGAGCTCTGCAACCTGCTGCTGCTGTTGTGTAACATCTGTGCATGGCTGAATTGTGGACTGACACACTGATCAATGGAGAGAGATTCAGAGCTTGCAGGGAATTTCAATGCCCCCTTGTGCCTTCTGGAATCTTAATAATGTCACCTGCAAAAGACTCATAGGTCGAAAACACACAGCAAGAAGAAAGACTTAGCATGGGTGAATCTGGAGAAGTCTGGGGCTGGATCTTTGTTCTAGAACATCAATATTTTTCAAACTTTGTTGCTCAGCCATTAGCAACTCTCCCTCTGTGCTACTAATTGTACAAGCAGTAATGTGTCTTTTTTAGTTAGATACCTTAGCCGCACTAATGTTGGAAGTAAAGCAGTGCTATGGAATTTAAGGGTTAAGGAAAATGTTCAGGTTGAGAGAGACTGCATTTCATTCTAAATATTTTCTTCCTTTTATTTAACCCATCCAAACTCCAGGTGATTTTTTTCTATCATCTCTTATATCCTCCCTTTTCTGCTCTTTCTTTCAATTTTAAATGCTTCATCCCATATCATACCTGTTCGAACCCTTTCCTTTCTCTGTACTTCTCACTGCAAGCTGTCAGGACACTGCTTCTTCTTTCTTGCCCAATTTTTACAAATTTATTCTACAGAATAATTTGTTAATTTTTATTTCAAAACATTATCTTTATGATAAATTCTCTTTTAGAATCTGCTGTCGGGAATCCTTTTCTGCTACTACTCATCAGCTGGTCACACTTCTTAAGCCATTGTTATTCCCACAAGGAGTGTTCTGTCTAGGTTTTTAATCTTCGACCTAGTCCATGGTTTGTCAGGTAAACAATTCACCTATTTCATACTAAGCATTTCAAATTCAGAAAAACAAAACAAAACAAAACAAAACAAAACAAACCTCTGCTCAGTTTTCAACTTGAAAAGAATTTCCATGCAAATTCAACATCCATAAAAGGTGTCTTGTTATAGAGGCAGAATTGGGACCAACTCCACAACCTTCTCTGCCGCACTACCACATTAACTATTCCCAAGTTGGGAGACTGCCTAGAAGGTGTCATAGCTTGTCTTCTGTGTCTTTTCAGCCCTTAGCCTTACTGTTTGACCCCTTTGTAGAGACTTCTCAGTTAGAGTGCCAGTTCCGATGGCACTTATCTATTTATTTGTTTGCTTGCTTGCTTGCTTATTGTCAGGAAACATTTATCCCCTGGGAATAGGACTGAGATCACCAGATTCATTTAAGTGAGGTTACTGAACTGCTGGATAATGCATCCTTTGGTCTCTGTTTGCCTTGTCTGACTCTGAAGCTGACACAGGGAAATGAATTAATCTGTGAAAGCATTTGACCCTCATTTTCATTTCATCTCTGTTACTGTTAAATTAGGAGAAACCTCGTCACAGTTACAGAATGACCAGAAATGTAAAATTGCCATAGGTAGAAGAGTTGACATCTACATCTCTTGTCTAAAAAGGAACCCCCTACTGCCAGAGTTTAATATGCTTTCTAAAGTCAGTCTCACTATTCTGAGTAAATTAATATATCATACCTCTCTTAAAACTCCTAGGTAGTGGGGACAATGATTGAAGGATCAGGGGCATGGGTAATTTTTTCATCAATACATCAATACCCTCAGTGGCAGGAAGGAATACTGAAAGAAATAGGAAATTGTGCATGATCAATAAGTGGCTCAGAGGCTGGTATCACCAACAGAATTTTGGAGTTTTTGATCTTGGGGAACTTTATATGGCACTGAGTTTGTTCACCACAAAAGGAGTACACCTGCCTCAGAGGGGAAAAAGTTTCTGGCACTTGAGTTTACCAGGTCTTTAAACTAGGCTCAAAGGGGGAGGGGTTTAAAACCAGGCACACCAGAGGTAAGCCTAAGGATAGACTTCAAGTCTGCCATTTCACTTCAGGTGGGAGATGGTGGCAATATTAAAATCATCTGTGACAATCTGGAAGGATGGGGTGATAGTAAGTGCCTTCAACCTGTTTCCCTGAAGCATGCTGTGAATGTTGCAGCAAAGGCAAGGTCTTACAGAAGTGAGCTAGGGATCTCTGAGGTAATAGGGGACAGGAGAGTAGGTCCCATGAAACACCTTAGGGGAACAGTGGGGTGCCCTTCTAAGAAGGCAACATGGCCAGCAGCCCAGATGAAGTGCCTCTACACCAATGCATGTAGCATGGGCAGAAAACAGGAGGAGTTGGAAGTTAGCCTGCTACAAGAAAGCTACAACATGGAGGCAATTACAGAAACTTGGTGGGATGAATCCTATGATTGGAGTGTGGCAAATGATGGCTGCAAGCTGTAGAGGAAGAAGGTGTGGAGGTGTTTCCCTCTATGTAAATAAGTGGATAGAGTGCAAAGAGTTGTCACTAAAGAATAGCCATAAGCAGGTTGAAAGTTTATGGGTAGGTATTAGGGATCAAGACAACAAAGGGAGCCCTGTGGTAGGAGTCTACTACAGGCCACCTGAGCAAGCAGAGCCTGTTGATGAATCCTTCCTACTCCAGCTCAAGGAGGAATTGTGACCACAGGCTCTCATTCTTCTGGGGGGTTTAAACCACTCTGACATCTGTTGTAAAAGCAGCACAGATAGCTGAAGGCAATCCAGGAGGCTCCTGGAGTGGCTAGATGGCAACTTAAGGCAAGAAATTAACAGCACTATACAAGGGGAGGCGTTGGACCTATTGGTCACAAATGCAAGTGAAGTCATCAAGGATGTCAAAGTCAAAGGTAGCCCAGGCTGCAGTGCAGTGCAGTTCACTGTCCTGAGAAGTATGAAGACCTTGAGAATCAGTTAGGACTCTGAATTTTAGGAACCTAAACTTCCAGCTTTTCAAGGAGTTAGTAAATATGACTTCATGGGAAATGGCCCTCAGGGACAAGGATGTTGTTCTACCCCCAAATTCTGAAGGAACAGACTCTATTTAAATGTATAATGTCACAATAAAATTTCCTGTATGAAGCCCAAAGTCACAAAGAGGAAATTTTCTGGCACACTAGTTTGGAAGTTATGGAGTCTGCTTTTATTATTTTGCCAAAGAAACATGGGAGCTGATGCTTATTACTATTCTGCAAGGCAGTTTTAGCACCTTTTAAGCTAAATATCTCTTTCAGAATGTTTGGTAGAATCTTTTCTACAGCCATGGAATGAACAAGCTAATTTAAGAACAGTGACACAAAGTTCAGTTCTGGGACCCTGGCATGTCTTAAGGCCTTCAGTCTGTATGCCAGGCTTGATGACTGAAGAAAGGTAAAAAAATGTGATTATGGCACATTTTCTGCCAGAGCTTGTGCTTCAGCTTGCCTTCCAGAGGTGAGTGCAGTTTTACAGCATGCAGCTGGAAGTTAACATCAGAAGCCAGTGTTCCAGCACTGGCAGCTGCTACTCCGGCCAAAGCAGGAAGTCTTTGCGACAGCAGCACAGCACAATGGGCACAATATTGCTTCTGGACTGCTCCCAGATTGCTGTTAACTTGTTTGTCTCAATAGTCAGCTGCACGGAAGTAGCTCCTCAAGGTTCAAATTACGGGCTGATTTTTCCCCTTCAGAGCTGTGTATGCTCTGTAATGCACCCTCACAAGAGCACTTCTCCCTGTGACTGACCATTTCTTCAAACTAAATTGCTGCAAGCACACACTTTTTCTTCTCCACCTAGAGCCCTGTGCAAATTAAGATCCAAATCATATAATGAGAGAATAAATTTATATTACAGCATAAGATAAACAGATAAATGGAGGGTGATTTAATCAAACACCATGCCATTTTACATGCTCAACATACTGAACTGTTGTTAAGCGCAGCTATCACTCCTGCCATTTCAATTTCTGTCACTGCGCAGTGTCAAACCAGTATTAACAGCACTAGTATAATACAAATGATAATAACTTAAAACTCAAATTTTCCTGCCAGAATCCAAACTTGTTGCAATTTGATCTCAGGATTTGGATTGCAGAGTGCAATCTGTTGCTTACAATATGTGATGGACACAATTCTTTTCACCTCCTACCCTTTTCATAGTAGTGTCAACAGAAAGAAAATAATCATGTTAGAACATAGGTGTATCTCAGAGGGACTTAAAAGATCAAGACAAAGAATCTGAAGACATTAGGAATCTGATGGGTCAAATACTTATTAATATTAATAAGTGTGTGATTTAGTTGATGAGATTCAACTTTTGTCATTTGGCAAGTCATGTTATGAAACCATTGCAGAATAATTTGTAAGCATTTGTTCAAGTCTTCCTTCATGAATCACAAATCACACCCTTAAAGTAGTCTGTAAATGCTGGGGTTTTTTTTTACATCTAAACATGGTTTAAATATGATTAGGAGAATCTACAAATCTTAAGAGTAGTCCTGAAACAAAGAAGGATAACTAACATAAATAAATGGAGAAATGTTTAAAAAAATAAACAAAGGAGAAACAATTACTTGCTCATTGCAAAGATGTTATATTGCATTCTTTATTCTAATTGTGGAAAATTAGCCATTGACAACCAGGAACAATTGATTTTCCTTCACAGCTGCTTTCTAATTACATCTGAACACTGAAAAATCTGGTGCTGCCACTCGGTTTTACAAAGAGTCTCATCAGTGAGTTTCTCAATTCATCAAGTGCCCTGTTACCCTGCTACCAATACATGTATCAGAGGTCTGTGATGCTTTCACTGTAGCCCTGTCTTTTAGGTATCATGAAAAAGTCAGATATTTTACAGATATTGCAACAGGCTAGAATGAAATGCACAAGTTGTTCAGTACAAATGCACTTTTTTCTTTCCTACACTGTTTGGTTTAGTACTTCTAAACAGCATGTGTGGTATATTCATTAACTTCTCAGAGCTTGTACCTGTATGTATGTGTGCATATGTATAGGTATATACATGTCTAGAGAGAGTCAAACACACATGTATTATATCTTTACATGCTGTAAAGTCAAGGGGTTACAAATCACATCAAGAGTTACTGACAGTATCTGATCACTCAGCATTCTGAATTCTTTTTAAATAAAGCATGAAGAATTTGACAGGGACCTTTCCAGACAGGAAGTTCAGAAAAGGAATCTCAAAGCAGGCTTTGGACTTCTTCAGATCTCATACTACAAGACAAAGGCACAAGGCTTGTTTGTTTTAATGTTCTTCATTTTTATTACCTGATTTGCTTTAACTCCGGAAACTCAGCAACTTCTTTGTGATTAGGGACAGGACAGGACAGGACAGGACAGGACAGAATAGAATAGAATAGAATAGAATAGAATAGAATAGAATAGAATAGAATAGAATAGAATAGAATAGAATAGAATAGAATAGAATAGAATAGAATAGAATAGAATAGAATAGAATAGAACAGGACAGGACAGGACAGAATAGAATAGAATAGAATAGAATAGAATAGAATAGAATAGAAATAGAATAGAATAGAATAGAATAGACCAGACCAGACCAGACCAGGTTGGAAGTGACCTTTGAGATCATCAAGTCCAACCTATCATCCAACACTATCTAATCAACTAAACCATGGCACCAACACCCCATCAAGTCTCTTCCTAAATACTTCCAGGGATGGTGACTCCACCACCTCCCTGGGCAGCCCATTCCAATGGCCAATCTCTCTTTCTATGAAGAACTTCTTCCTAACATCCAGCCTAAACCTCCCCTGGCACAGCTGGGACTGCTGGGACTGTGTCCTCTTGTTCTGTCACTGGTTGCCTGGGGGAAGAGACCAACCCCCACCTGTCTACAACCTCCCTTCAGGAAGTTATAGACAGCAATAAGGTCTCCCCTGAGCCTCCTCTTCTCCAGGCTAAATAACCCCAGCTCCCTCAGCCTCTCCTCATAGGGCTTGTGCTCCAAACCCCTCACCAGCTTTGTTGCCCTTCTCTGGACACATTCCAGCAACTCAACATCCTTCCTCACCTGAGGGGCCCCGAACTGGACACAGGACTCAAGGTGTGGCCTAACCAGTGATGAGTACAGGGGCAGAATGACCTCCCTGCTCCTGCTGGCCACACTATTCCTGATACCGGCCAGGATGCCATTGGCCTTCTTGGGCACCTGGGCACACTGACGGCTCATGTTCAGCCTACCATCAACCAGTACATCCAGGTCCCTTTCTGCCTGGCCACGCTCCAGCCACTCTGACCCCAGCCTGTAGCACTGCATGAGGTTGTTGTGGCCAATGTGTAGAACCCGGCGCTTAGATGTATTAAATCTCATGCCGTTGCACTCTGCTCTTCTGTCCAGCCTGTCAAGATCCCTCTGCAAAGCTCTCCTGTGTTCAAACAATTAATCCCATATTTCTGCAATCTCATACATACTGTATCTTATATTCTATATGCCAATCATGGCAACTAAACACTATATCTGGTTTTGTTTTTACCTGTTGTTAGTTTTCTTAAATTAAATAGAAATATCAGATTAAGTAGAAACATAAAGACTCAGATGTTATTGTATAGTAAGTTGTACATGAAATCTTAAAGGAGAGGCTTCTAGCAGATTCTCAAAAGCTTAAGCTGCACTGAGTGGATTTCCTACAGTTCAGGAAAGCATTGGTGCGATGGCTGAAACACATAGTTGTAAAGCCCAGGGTGCAGTTGAAGCGGGGCTGGAAAGGAGTTACCAACGAAAAGTGTTGGGATTCTTAGGCCCTTGCTCTATTCATACATCTTGAAAAAAAGGAAAAGGCTGCATTTCCTAGCAGTTAATGAGACATTCCATTGCTCATGACCACAAAGTAAGTGCCAAGTGTTTTGTGAGGTATTAGATATAAATACAATCATTTTTATAGTTTGTTTACACATAACAGAGTAAAGGCTAAGCAGAGCTGTACTTATTTTTCTCTACTTACAGCAAGGAATAAAACTGTTATTAGAAATATTATGATGTTCTAGCTGCTGGAATTATTTCCTGTAGTAACCTGTGATTAACATTGCTACAAATATTTCAGAAAATTCCTCTTTCTTTTGATTCTATGGGAGTTTAAGACTGAATTTTGATAGTGTGTTCAATCTTCTACAAAATATTGGTTTCCATAGACTCTTTGCTAAAAATTAGAAATAGATACTTTGTTTGAGTCTTTTTCCTTTTTCTGCTAGGGAAAAGCATATCTCCAAATGCAGTTCCTAATACATCACATGAAGTACTCTTGCAGTCTTCTTTCCATATACTATATGACCCAATGCCACCTTCTTAATTCCCTGTAGCCTTCTGCCGCCTTTTTGGTGCATCTAGACATACCATTGTACGAATCAGATAAAAGTTGATTTTGTTGATTTAAACCACATGGTTGATGGCAAGGGATATGAACTTCAGTCAAGGGAAACATTTGTTGTTAGCCTTTGTTGGACTTAAGTAGAGGAAATGGTCCAGAGTTCCAGGAAAAAGGCTTTTCCTGAGAAGACACTCAGCATTTTGGTTCCCATCCCTGTTCTCTACATTCCATTGCATTTTCTTTCTTTTTACCTCTATCTCATTGGCGTCACAAATGGACCAGAAGGTGTCAAGGATTCAAATACTTCTTTTTGTGGTCAGAATCTGCTGTGTTTGAAGGCTGGGAGCTGTAATGCCTCTCTCATTTAGCTCTACCCACAGTTACCTTGAGTCTGACAGTACTGGCCTTCTACAATTTAAGAAATGTTTTTGGTGTGACTGGATTATGTTGTGAGCATGGAGGAGAATTTAACTGACTGGCATTGAAAAACCCCAAAGGAGCACAGGAAGGATTTTGAACCAAGAATTCTGGATTAATGTCCCAGTAGGAGCTCAAAGAAATTTGAAATCAATTTCTAGATTTAACACCTGGATTCAAGCAAAGCCTTAAACTCTATGATTTCAGAAAAAAATATATTTGATTTAATGAACTTTATGGTCAGGTGAGCACAAAAATCATAGAATGGTTTAGGTTGGAAGGGTCCTTAGAGATCAACTACTCCAACCTCCTTGCCTTGGGCAGGGACACCTCTCAAATAGACTTGGCAAACCTTGTCACATTTAAGTGACCATTTAATATTGTACACAATATTCTACACAAGAAATTCAAACTTTAACTTAGTTCTGTGTCACAAATTTCTTTACAGCAGTCTTTTTCCCTTTGTGCTCATTCTGTGCTCTGTAATGACTCACTTACCTTTATATAATTTAAATATTTAAGGCATCTTACTATGATTATTTTTAAAGCAATTGCTGAAATAGAAACAAATGCCTCCCAGCGCTGTGTATTCCTATCAGGCTCTTATAATCAGGATGATCGCTTAATTAGCATGTTTGTTTCCACTAGGGTATACCAATTAAGAGATGTAACCACACTGGTGTACATTCCTATTAATGCTTTTCTACATTAAAAGTAAGATCACACATTTCAGCAGGTGTAGCTTTTAACACTAACGGAAAATTTTCCAAAGAATATTGAGCTATTTTGCCATCTGTTTCTTATGCTGCTGTTCTTAAATTACTAGAAACTAGACATCAGGTGGATTCTTTTTTAGACCTGCCAGAATATTAACTTTACTCCATAGTTTTCACAAACACATTCAAGTTAATATTTCAGTAAAAATGCTTCTGACATGAGTAATGATTTCTCAGAAATGTTACTTCCACAGAAATGTCATCCTCACATATTTTGTGCTTGGTAGTTACAGTAGAAACGTTTTTCTGAGAAATTGTATGTTACAGTATCACAGTATCACTAAGGTTGGAAGAGACCTCAAAGATCACCGAGTCCAACTTGTAACCACAGACGCCATGACTAGACTATGCCACCAAGCGCCACGTCCAATCCCCTCTTGAACACCTCCAGGGACGGTGACTCCTCCACCTCCCCGGGCAGCACATTCCAATGGCGAATGACTCCCTCGGTGAAGAACTTTCTTCTCACCTCGAGCCTAAATTTCCCCTGGTGCAGCTTGAGACTGTGTCCCCTTGTTCTGGTGCTGGTTGCTAGAGAGAAGAGGCCAACCCCTTCCTGGCTACAACCACCTTTCAGGTAGTTGTAGAGAGCAATGAGGTCACCCCTGAGCCTCCTCTTCTCCAGGCTAAACAACCCCAGCTCCCTCAGCCTCTCCTCACAGGGCTTGTGCTCAAGCCTCTCCCCAGCCTTGTTGCCCTTCTCTGGACACGTTCAAGTGTCTCGATGTCCTTCTTAAACTGAGTGGCCCAGAACTGGACACAGTACTCAAGGTGCAGCCTAACCAATGCAGAGTCCAGGGGCACAATGACCTCCCTGCTCCTGCTGGCCACACATGTTGGATCCTTTGTTTCCCTTTACTCTCCTCACAAACATCAGAGTTTCCTCTGCTATAAATATTTTTTCTTTTGTTTCTGCTCATTCTGATGCTGTTAAAACAAAAAACAAATCACACACACAGAGAACTCACCAACATAACAAACAAGAACAAACAGACAGAAAAAACACCATATAAAATTTGGAGTAAATTCTGATTAATTTTGAATCAGCTGCAGTCATCTAAAATTCTTATACTGTCATCATTACTGTTAAAAATTGTTTTGTCATATTCTTATACATCAATTTAAAGTCCATTTTATACTCAGTCCTTTTTTTTCCCTAGAAGAAAAAAATATTTTGAAAATTAGTCTTTCCACACACTCACTAAAGTGTTGTGATACATAAATTATTCACAAAAGTGTGAACTTAGTCTGAAATTTGCATGCACAAAGGTAACTGGCTTCTATTTGATGATCATTTTTAAAGATGCATGTACATTTGCCTAGTGTAGTTCTATAAAGAAGCTGCTAGATTTTCAACTAGACTACTACTAATTGATCTGTGATACACGTAATTAATTCATTTAGAATTATTAAGCCTACAGAAAACATTACTATAAACTCAATACTGCATGTCTCACTCACAATTCCTGCAATATCTACATGTCTCATGTGTCTCCCAATTTAGGTCTCAGCCTTAAACAATGCAGTATGTTTTATAGTCTTATTTTTTAGCTGTTGTAGCATTGCAATTGCTCAAAGGCATTTCAAACCATTCTTTTCAACAATGACAGTTTACTTGATGGATAGCTCTGTCTACTCCTCTGTTTTTATAAAGGATATATTGCTGATTCAAAGATAGTTGCAGTCTTCGCAAATTCACGACTCTGTGAAGAAACATGAAATGGAGAACCGCATAACGGAATTGAAGTTTTCTGTAGCTACAATGCTTAGAAAAGCAATTAGATAATATCATTATCTGCATGAAATAGAAAATAATAAGTTTAAAATATAATACTGCAAATGTGCTAACACCAGAACAGCAAATAAGAACTGATGTGAATTGGTTCATCCTTTGCACAGTAACTATAGAATAAAAGAAACTTACAAAAATGGGATTTTATCCCAAAATTCTTTTTCCCAATACCTTTTAATGCATTTCAATCTTTTTATGAAGTGCATTTATGTACTGATGGCTTTGTAGTTACATTTCTTTAAAGCCTACCACTGTAAAATTCTGGTCTCACATACTGTTTTCCAAACTCTAAGTATTCTTTTTGGTCCAGGAGAAATTTTCCATGAAAATTGGCTTACATTGATTTGTTCCTGATGATAAAAAAGGTCTATGGTTTCTCAGAACAAAATGAATTAAACAACATAAAACTTCTTGCTCTTGGTGGTTTTGTGCAAAGATGACTAAACTATTCTAGCACAGTTCTAAAAGCAAAGACTCACCATTTGTTGGTGGAAATACTAATACTAAGGCATCCTAACAATGAGGATTTTATTGTATGTCTGTCCTCTCCACAAACAAGGAAGGATTTTCCCTCTGAAGTCTCCATTTTTGTTCATTAAACAGATATGTTCCCTAAGGCCTTGACACAAAGAGGCAGGCTGATTCCATGAGACTTCCATTTCCATCAGAATCACAGAATCACAGAATGAGAGGAATTGCAAAGGAATTCTGGAGATCAGCTAATCCAAACCAACTGCCAGTGGAGGTTCACCTAGATCAACTTACACAGGACAGCATCCAAGCAGGTTTTGAATGACTCCAGAGATGGCGACTCTACCACCACTCTGGGCAGCCTGTTCCAGTGCTGTACCACCCTCAATGTGAAGCAGTTCCTCTGCATGTTCAGCTAAAACTTTCTACATTCAAGTTTGTGCCAGTTACCTCTTGTCCTGTCACTGGGCACCACTGAAAAAAAGACTGGCCCCATCTCTGTTTACAAAGGCCTGGAATGACAAGATGAGGGGCAATGGCTTTAAGCTGGAGAAGAGCAGAGTTAGATTGGATGTTAGGAACAAGTTCTTTACTATGAGGGCTGTGGAACACTGGAACAAGTTCCCTAGGGTGGTGGTTGAGGCCCCTTCCCTGGAAATATTTAAGGTGAGGCTCAACAAGGCCCTGGTCAGCCTGATCTGGTCGAGGATGGCCCTGCTGACTGTGGGGAGGTCAGGCTTAGACGACCTTTAGAGGTCCCTTCTGGCCCAGACCATTCTATGGCTCTATGATTCTATGATCTGAGTCTGATTAATCATTAAAAAACAAAACAAAACAAAACAAAACAAACAAAAAAAACCCAACACAAAATAAACCCAACCAAACAAAAATAATCATCATCAACAACAAAATAATCCACCCAAATTACACAGAAAAGACACAGTGGAAAACAAAATGATTGCTAATATTCATTAATATGTGGGGTATAAACACAAGTGCCTTCTTTTCATGAGTTAGGTGCAGGTTAGTCTGATCTAAATGAGAATGCCCCTGCTTATTGTAGAGGGGTTGTACTACACGGCCTTCAGAGGTCCCTTCTGACCCAGAACATTCTATGGTTATATGATCTGAGTCTGATTCCTCTAATCCCTCAAAAAATTGAGGTGATATACTCGCTCTGAGCACAAATTATGCAAGAAACCTGAGATCAGTTTTACAGCTAGCAACTGAAACTGGAAGACTTTGATAAGAAGATTCAGTGCAACTTCTTCAACCTTCTTCACCCACCACTGGTCTGACTTTGGTCATATATATCACAAATATCTTCATTGTTGTCAGCAATCAATGAGCACTGAGTAGTCATTGTTTGAAGGTAAGCTAAGACCAGAAGATATAAAAGAACGTAAGTTTTCCTGAACATCATTTCCCCAAAACTGAGACAGATGTCTGCTATTTTTACTAGCAAGCCCTTGAATAAGAATTACCTTTCTGACTGACAACAAATGCTACGTTAGGTGTGATAACATTGTTTTCAAGAATCACTTCTAGTAACTATTTTTCTGCATGAAGTCACAGTCAGTGTTTCAGTATGGATTTATAACCTGAGATTAAATATTCATAGAACCTGAGGATGACCCATCTGTGTAACTGCCAATTCTAAGGATGCAAAAAAAAAAAAAAAAGCCTGTCCCAGCATGTCTCAAACCCTGATAATATTCTCTAAGCAATGCAATAAAAAAAGTTTTTCTTGACAATGTGTACAGCTGTTGTTCTAAAATAGCAATGATAACAAAATAAAATCCCAAATCTATGAGCAAGGTTTTTTAAAGTGAAAAATGTCTGTTTAATTATGAGGAGTATTTTGGAGTTCTTTTGTTTCACCTTGTATTGACTTTGGTTTTGGGTACTTGTGATTTAAGGTTAGAGTTAGGTTAGGGTTGGGATTTGTGCTCAGAGCTATATGAGGTGGGTGGCCTGGTGACAGAGAATACAGAGAAGGCAGAGCTACTGAATGCCTTCTTTGCTTTAGTCTTTACTTCTAAGTCTGGCCCTCAGATACTGGAGGCAAGGGAGAAAGTCTGGAGGAAAGAAGACTGCCCTCAGTCAACGATAGACATCACCCAGACAATTTAGACAGCCAAAAATCCACAGGGTCCAATAGGATGCACCCACAAATGTTGAAGTAGCTGGCTAAAGTTATTGCTAAGCAACTATCCTTTTTGAAAGATCATGGAGAACAAAGGAAGTGCCCGAGCATTGGACTTGATCTTAAAGGTCTCTTCCAACCTGTAAGAGACTAAATGTTGTCTCTCTTGATGTGAAACAAGATAAAATCACCTTTGCTCCTTGCCTGGACAATAATTGCCAAGGGAGGGGATGGTGAGTAATCACCACTGGATAATGACTCTCTGGAAGGTACATAGTCAAGATCATCTCTACCCATCAGCTACCCCAGAAAGGGAGGATGGTGAAAATGACAATGGATTCACCATCTGGACACATACCTAAAAAAAACCGTGACTAAAATATGTATGAAAGACTGAGCAATGCCTGCTCAGGAGAAGAAAAATGGAGAAGAAAATACAAGGAGAGAAAAGAACAGACACAGGAGAAAAGACATCACTATGTAGCCCAGAAGCAGCAGACCAGAAGGAACCCTCTCTCTGAGTCCTAAGTTCCACATGTTGCAACTTATGGAGCTGAAGAGACTGCTCAGAGAAGGATTTGGACTTTGGAATCTCTCCCTCCCCTCCTCCAGTGGAGGACAGTACAGCCAACAAGGCAGCATCCTTCCTCCACAGACCCAAACCATCGTGAGGGGATGGGGGTATGGTAATACAATTCCTTCTCTTCTCTCTCCCTCTTCTTCGTCTCTCTCTCTCTCTCTCTCTATTTTTCCCCTCTCTCTCCCTTCTTCTCTTCCATCCACTTCATTCTGTTAATAAATAACCTAACTCTTGATATTTTAGCCTCATTTGTGCCTCTAATTTCATAACACAGGAATGTTAGTCTCTTTCCCTCTCTGGACTGAGCCACAACCTCAACAATTCTAAGATTCAATGATTCTACAATTGCAGGAAAGCCAAATATCACTAATATCTTCCAAAAGGGCAAGGAGGAGGATGCAGGAACCTACAGGCCAGTCAGCACCATCTCTCCACCTGGAAAGATGATGGGCCAAGAGAACGGTGGGGTACATTAAGCGTGTGGCAAGCAGGTCAAGAGAGATTCTCTTTCCCCTCTGTCCTGTCCTGGTGAAACCACACCTGATTATTGTGTTCATTTTTGGGCTCTGCAGTTCAAGAAGGACAAGGAACTACTGGAGAGAGTCCAACAGAGAGCCACAAGGATGATTACAGATTCACAGATTGCATGGGGTTGGAAGGGACCCTCAAAAGAGACTGAAACATCTCTTACAAGGAGAAAGTAACTGACCTGGGGCTCTTTAGCCTGGAAAAGAGGGGATCTTATCAATTCTTATAAATACATAAAGAGTGGGCTTTTCTCAGTGGTAAGACAAGGGGCAATAGGTACAAACTAGAACACCAAAGACTTCACAGACTTCCAGAATACTTATTGTTAGATGAGACCTCAAAGATCATCCAGTCCAAACCTCTATTCAGCCCTGAAGGGTCAACACTAAACCATGTGCCCAAGAGCCTGTTCCACATGCTGCTTAAACACATCCAGGGACAATGCTCACTGCCCTAGGCAGACAATTCCAATGTTTAGTAAACATTTCAGTGAAGAAATGTTTCCTAACATCCAGCCTAAATCTCCCCTGGTGCAGCTTGAAAACATTTCCTCTAGCTCTGTCACCTGGCATCAAGGAGAAGAGCCTGGCACCTTCTTTGTTCCAACCTCCCTTCAGGTAGTTGTAGAGAGTGATGAGGTCTCCCCTCAGCCTCCTCTTCTCCTTGAACTTAAGGAGAAACTTTACTTTGAGGGTGACAGAGCACTGGAACAGGCTGCCCAAAGAGGTTGTGGAGTCTCCTTCTCTGGAGACTTTCAAGCCCATGTGCAACCTGATCTAGGCATACCTGCTTTAAGAGGGGTGTTGGACAAGATGATCTGCAGAGGTCCCATTCAGCCCCTACCATTCTATGACTCTATGATCTGAGCTGCAGCATTTTAACAAATCAAGATCAGCTTGATTTGGCTTTCTAGATAACATTGTTTTCTGTCATTCTTATAAGGATGGAAATGTACAAATTTTTACACAGATGGAACATTTCATCATTTCAAGCAAATGACATGAAGGGAGAAAAGGAAGTAAAACAGATAGAACTGCCCCAAGAAAAATATTATTAATGTTATGAAGATTCTTATTTAGAATCTGTCTATGACTATCATTCTGTTACAGTTTGAAGGGGGAACTTTAGCCTAGTCCCTGACTGCAAAGACTGAAAAGAAAATTGCCATTGGATGCAAAAGGAAAATAATGATAAGGTCTATATAATTCACTGGATTGCTAATGGGAATATAGAACAGAGGTATAAACAGTTCTTTCTCTCTTCTTCTCCTGTCGCTTCTACTTGCAACTGTCCCCTCTGGCCTTGCCAGGGTATCTCTGTTTTGACTACTGTGTGAGGTAACAGGAAAGAGGGAGGGAGTGGGGGGAGGAGGTGAACGGGTCCCCTGGATCTGTCCAAGGGAGTCTGAGGAGTTTATGAGTTGATGATAAGTGGTAATATATATATAGTACACATATTGTATATTTTTAACATGTGCATTGCATTTCATATTTCTAGATTTTAGTTTGCCTGTAAATACAGCTTCATTTGCTTCCATCCCAAACCGAGCTAATCTGGCAATTTTTGTTTCGGGAGGTAATTCTCTCAAATTACTGGGGGCAATTTCAACATACCACACATTTCTATATCAGTTGTTAAATATTTTGCCTTTTATATCATCACTATTTTTAAAAGTGGGAGTACAAGGGCTGTGAATGGCTTTTCAATGCTGAAGCTCTCTAAATCCTCTAACAGAGAGAAATTCAAGAGATATTCAATGTCTTGCTCCTGTGATTAGTCTTTTTGCCACAGCATCTCACTGACAAGAAACATTAAGTTGTTTGTCCACTCTGACTCTTCTATCTTCCCTAGAATCTTGATATTCATTACACATCTATATTAATTTTTTGCACTGCTTGCTGCAAGATGTTTGATTTTATATTCAATTCTGTAGAATCAGAACATCTGTGAGTGAACCCATCTTACTCAGAAATTAGGTTATCAGTGCCATTTCTCCATCTTCATATTCAACACTCATTCCTCCAATCTGTGCATCATCCATCAGCTGGATATTTTATCCACTTCTTTAATTATTATTTCTGGATAAAAGTTGAATGTCAAACAAACTAATAACCATGGAGCTCCACTGGATACACATATTCAGTGCCCATTTCCAGTGACAGATACTCCCTTCAGATCCATCTTTTGGATCAATTTCCTATGTATCTATTGATATTGTGTAATGTAAATCAGAGCTCTAGGTCACACAGTGTCATATTCCTACCATGGCCTGTGTGTATGACATCTGCACACTTAACTTTTCATTAATTTAACATTTATTATATGATGAGACATTAGGTTTATGTGATTATAAATAATTTATGTAAAATTATTTTGGTTGGCATTAGTTGCACTTCTATCACTGAATTTCTTATCAGTGAATTTTATACCAACATTTCCATTATATCTTAGGACTGATACAAGGCTCACCAGCTACCAAATAGGGTAGATTAACACTTCAAGCTGCTGGAATTTTCTTGTTTAGAGATTTATTAAAATGAATATCAGAGGAAGAGGCATTTCCTTAGCCAATTTTTAGGGACACTTGAATATTATCTTAATAGAATACATTTATTCATGGTATATCAAGCTTGAAGCTTAGCAGTATGTGGCACTGTGATTTTCTACCAGTTTTATATCCTCAAATGTCAAAAATATATTCCCACATTTTTTTTTTTTTTGAAAAATGAAGTCACTGCCTCACAAGGAGACAAGATATAGGTACCAAGTCTTCTCAGCAGGAGTCAGGCTCTGTTGTCTCCACAAAGATGAGAATTTAACTTGCACTCGGTGTGTAAGACAGCAGTTTTAAGTTACTCTGGAAGAATCTCTGGGAACAATAGGGAGTCCCAGTTTTTCAATAGTATCTAGTTTCAGTACTGTCATTTTGCTGAGTTTGGAACCATAATCTCACTTCCTTTCCCTACTTTGCTCTTTGTCAATTGACAGCGCCTGACATTTTTCTCAGTCACTAGTGAGCTAGTTTATACTTCTTTTCTCTCATTTCACTTCTTGGTTGGTATACTAAGCAGGGATGGTTAATCAATCATTGTGGTTTTTTTCATTCACTGAACGATTGTTGTCAATAATTTTGTCATACCTAGCTTAGAATGAGTATTGCCCTTAGGCAGTTCCCTCAGCCACAAAATTATTCTAGTACCCTCTTCTTTATGGTTCTCACATAAAGGAAAGATAGATATAGATATTGTAATAAAAATGTGTATTTTTAATATATTTTATATATTTTTATATATTATATAATTAATATTTCCTGGCAGTGGTGTCTTCAAACACCACCATAACTTATTTACAAAACATATTCACAGGTTCAGTTATTCGGTTGTGAGGTTTATGCTGCACATATAAAGACAGTTAAATGATTCAAGCACAGACCCTAACATTTCCGATACAGCATTCAAATTGGAAATATAGGTGCTGTGATCTGTGATTTTCCCACAAATGGGATTCCATGGCAGATTAGCTGGGTACACACAACTTGCTCCTCTGTCTGGTATCTTCCTAGATGATGTGGCTATAATTTGAGCAGTCCTTGGCTTGTAGAGGGCTATAGGCCTCCCTCTTGTCATGCCCAGTCACTGCCCTGTAGCCTCTTCTGGGATTAATTTCCCCTTGAGGAAGCTTTTCCCCTTTCTGCCTTGGTCCAGGTGCAAGGCCCGAGTCTGCTAGAGCACGTTCTTCAGCTGCTACTTGGGCAACATTTGGCTCTTGTCTCTTTGTGGTAAGCAGGCCCTCAACTGCTACTTAGGCAGCATTTGGCCTTTGTTGCTGTCTGGGTCAGGACAAGACAAGTTGCCTCACTTCTTGGCTGGTTTAAATACTGTCCCAAGACAATTAATGCCCTTTGCTAACACAGAATCCCTGATAACTGGACCTCTAGGATGGGGCATATCTACACATGTCCAGAGACACACACAGTTCACAGCGGTGTTACAAAGTTAATCACACATGCTACATGTTTATCTGGACCCCAGGAAGTGTCCAGGTTTGCACATTCAATTTGCTTACAATTTTATCACGCATGCTATACATTTACCTTGACCATCTGGACCCCAGGAACTGTCCAAGTTAGCACATTTTCAGGAGCTTAGTCCATTGTCTGGGCTAGGGCATGTTTGGGGGTTTAACCCTTCAGGACAATATAGATATAGATACAGATATATAGATATAGATAAAGGTGATATAGATTATATAGATATAGATAGATATAGATGACATATAGACAAAATTAATATTTCTGTACATATCACGTAATATATAAAAAATAAAAATAAACTAAAATAATTAAATTTAAGAATATATAATCATATATATATATAGTTTCTCTTTCTACCTCCTGTCTCACCCTATTTCACTAATGAACTTTTATGAAACATTGCTCCTCAAGATGGAATCATTACTTTTAGGGGAAGGTAATTCTATTAAAATACTCATTATTTTCATTCATATTTCTTTCACAATCATCTTATAATTCCTTACAGACAATACCTATCTTGCTTTTCATATTCTTAAAAAAAATAATCTATTTAGAGCACCCATCAGAGGGTCTTGAGTACGGAAATGTGATCACATCAAAACACTAGCACTACTAATAGTATAAGCTATTAGCTTCTTTACTCTGGAGTGCTGTTTCCAAATTCACCTAAAGGTGTTCTCTGATGAAAACTCTCAAGAGGCATTTTAGTAGTTAGAAGGAGGGAAAGATGTTTTCCTGCTTTTGCAATTTTGTGTACACAATAATAAATAAATAGACAGTTGCTTTGAACTAAGAACCCCAAGCAACACAAAGATAATTTCAGCTTCATGCTGTGACTCAATGCCTCATGAGATATTTTCATTCTGGTTTCTCTGTTATATAGCGCATCATATGATAAAGACCTAAATGCAAGTGCACAGCAACTCCTAGTTTTGTGAAAAATCTAAACACTTCAATATATTCCCAACTGTTAGTAAATTTGAGGAGAGAAAAAAACAAGGAAAATAGCAAAGACTAATTGAGTTTAGGAAAGTTGTTGAGTTGCTGGAACATGTCCAGAGAAGGGGAACAAAGCTGGTGAGGTGCTTGGAGCACAACCCTATGACGAGAGGCTGAGGGAGCTGGGTTTGCTTAGCCTAGAGAAGAGGAGGCTCAGGGAGACCTTATTGCCTCCTACAACTACCTCAAGGGAGGTTGCAGCCAGGCGGGGGTTGGTCTCTTCTCCCAGGCAACCAGCACCAGAACAAGAAGACACAGTCTCAAGCTGCACCAGGAGAGATTTAGACTGGATGTCAGGAAGAAATTCTTCACAGAAAGAGTGATTGGCCATTGGAATGTGCTGCCCAGGGAGGTGGTGCAGTCGCCATCACTGGAGATGTTTAAGAGGAGACTGGATGAGGCACTTGGTGCCATGGTTTCGTTGATTAGATGGTGCTGGTTGAGCAGTTGGACTTGATGGTCTCGAAAGTCTTTTCCAACCTGGTTAATTCTATTCTATTCTCTTCTATTCTAAGAATTACTTTTTTCTTTTTTTTTTTTTTTTTCATTTTGTAAAACCAAGTAACTTTACCCTTTTGTTTACTGGAAACTGAGGATAAAATAGAAAATTTGTATGTACTGCTCTCTAAAGCACACTTGAGAAGCAGATCAGAGTTGCATGTTCTAACGATGGACAATGGGATTAGTTTTTAAGAGGTATTGTACATGTACTGTTGAGCAATTTTTAAATATTTTGTTTAAATAATAAAGAAATCTTTTTCCATAGGTTTATGCAAATTTGTTTAAAATAGAATATATAGTCTTGATGTTATTTAGGAAAATGCAATCATGCTGTAATATTCAGATTATTTCCTTTACTGAACTGATGAATCAGTAAACAAAGCTTCCACTACAGTCACAGAATTGTAAATTCAATTGGAAAACTGCATAGGCAATGTTCACTACAACCAGAAAAATTTAGACTAATGAAAGCAACAGCTATGTTATTTTTTTTAATTATGCACATGTATTAATTAAAGCACCAAAGCATCTCCTTCATTATATCTGTTAAAATTCCTCTTGGGAGCTGCATTAGAAACAATACCTTTAGATGGTCTGAGGAAGTATAACTTAGAGGAAGGATTCTAACAGACCCACATTCTGGGTTGTATCTACCTAGTATTTGACATGAGAATTTTACTAATGTCAACTAGCGAGCATCATTGCTTGAGTTAGGAGCTTTGCTAATGTAGGAGAGCTGAATATCTTACTGCAGTAATGATTCTTTGGACACTGGAGTGAAAAATGTTTTAGACTCTCCAAAAATGTCTAAGGATGTTGTAAACCAACTCCCATATAAAAGTGTATGTTCCTAGGCAACACTGAAGAATATTTGGCATAGTAGAAAAAGGAACTAGCACTAAAACTAGCAAGATTGGTTGCCTATGTTACTGATTTTAGCATAACCCACTTGTAATTTATACTATCAACTGCATTAAGACTGCTTGCAGTCTTCAGGAAGTCACTTTTGTAGTTTTAGCACTTATATTAAAAATTTTAAGCTTGGGAAACTGAAAATGTTGGCAACTTGGTTTGAAATAGAAGTTAATCTGGTGACCTCCTTAGACATAATCCCTGAGAACACATTACAGTGGCTTTGGAGAAACAGTTATGCCTTTTAAACTGCATAATATTGGCATAAATCAAATCTCAGAGTCTGGCAGGACAGATGAAAATAAGCTGACATTTAGAGACGTATGTTATTTCCATTTGGAAACCTTTATATTTTCAGAATATTTTGATTAAGAAACTATATGAAGTGCAAACAGAAGATGAATTAAAGATGCCAAACATCTTAAAATTAGGAAGCCAGATGAGGTTCTCTGTTTACTAAGAAGAGTGGTCTTAAGGAAATCTTAACTGTATCTCCCTGTTGATACTGTGCTAATCTTAGAGTCAGTTCTACAAAGTCAGATGGCTGGTCAACTCCTCATTTTCTTGTCCTGCCTAGACTGGGGTTATATTTGGCTCTCTGAGCAGAAAGCAAAGATTTTGATCCACACAGTACCTGGCTATACTTTGTACATTTTTATCACTGTGGTCAATGGATGTTACAGACTTTTTTTAATCTCATGCCCTTTAGCATATAAAGAATGCCAGTAACACAGTGATGACAATTAAGTTAATAATAACTGCAGCAGGAAAGTTGTTTCATACTGGAAAGTCCCTGGGAAGGAGATTCCACTTTAATATGCAAACGCTGCTAGATCAATGTTCAGGAGCTATGGAGTAGTAAGTAACATGTTACCCATGCTAGAAATGTGAAGAATGTATTCCTTGTGTTTTTACAGCAAGATGATGAAGTCTTTTACTTTTGTGTCTGTCATAGTAGCTTCTTTCTACACCCTTCTCATTGAAGTTGTCTTTACTTATTGTTTATGGTAACAAACATAATGGACCTTGCAAGCTTCCGTTTTTCTGTTCTATCATTCTTTTTGCTGCATTGTGAAGTTCATGAAGGTCTTATTGGAAATACACCACTTGCACTTTTTGATTTTTCCATCCTGTTCTTCTCAACCTAACAATTCTACGTCTGTTCCTTGTAATATGCTAGCATTGCTCTGAGTAGGGCTTTGTCATAAGAACTTTTCCTCCTACTTATGATGTAAACACGAAGCAAACAGTATGAGAAAATAGAAGTGTGATGTATGGTTTAGACAAGTAGAATTGTCTAGGAGAAATTTATTTATCCCTATCTCCATGAGAATGCCCTAACATAGGATTAGCATAGTCATCTATAGCTTGCTTTTCAGGGGGACATTATTTTTAGCATCCACAAAGACTTCATATCAGATTCTCAGAAATACTATGTTCCTACATCTGTTATTAAGTTGCACACATGTTGTGCTTTAGATAAATAATGTTATGATGCAATAAGTTATTGAACAAAATCAGGCCTTCTTCAGCTGGGCATCCAAAGCACATGTATTCTTTCAAAAAAACTATACATATATCTTACTTCCCTGACTGTTAAGTGGGAATAATAACATTTCATGTCACAAAAATATGAAGAATATGAATCAGTTATTCTTTTGGCACACTCAAATAGTATAGCAGTAAGTATCATAAAAAATAACTCACGAGAATATTAATAATCCTGTATTCAGAGGCTCAGCTAAATGGCATGCAGTAAACAAATCAAACAAAGGGAGAGCTCTTTCTCATATGCTGAGCATCATCCTTCCTGAGCAATGAAAAGCTGGGAGCTGGTCAGAATTAGTAGAATGATGAATGAAAGAACAATCTATATGCTAAATTAAGTCTTATCAGCATTAGTTCTGGTATTTCTTAAGTTCAGAGCTCTTGGCCTTTAACCCTAATAGTCTTTAATATATTTTTTTTTATGTGTTCTATTGAAGGTAATCCTAAAAGTTTCATTCAGTGTGATCCTATTGCAAAAGGCAGTAAAAACCACTGAGACAATGACTGTCCTTAAGTAGTTTTCTATATAAATAAATGCAGCTTTTAAAGAGTGTTTTACATGTTTGGGGGGGTTGGAGTATGAATAAAAGCAATACTTTCAAACTGACACACAGATGAGGGCAGACAAATGTCTCCACTAAAAGTTATCTTAAAAATTGGCTTATGGTGGGGTTTTCCCTCCAGAGGTCAGGGAGCTACAGCCACCCTGCCCTTCTCATGTTGCTTAAAGGGAAATGACTCTTCTAAATCCTACACAGATGGAGCAGGCTCCTGTCCATTGGAGAGAAGGTTCTGGTGTTGAAAAGATTGAGATTTCCTGAGCTATAAACCAACAGATCACACATTTTATTGCAGAACTTTGAACACTGCTGAAGAAAATATCTTCTGTAGGATTCAGAAGTCTCCATCTTGCTTCTGTAGATAGCCCTTAGCCCAGTATTTTGTGCACACAAACTGAGCAGTCTTATTCTTGCTGATTGATTTTCAAATTGATATTGACTTTCCAATTCACATTCCCCTCACTGAGTACCTTCCATTCATCCATCTATCGTATTTCTAGCAGGCTCATCACTGTAGCTTGTCAAGGCCCTACATAAATCATCTGAAGCATAATCATATGTCAGATACCTATGCAAATGATTATTCTGTTTGCCCGTCCTTATAATCTAGTAAATTTCAAGAGCAAAGAAAGTGTAATCCTTTCCTTTCTCTTGGCACACAGGTATACAATTTATCCTTCTTGATCTATTGTTTTATTTTAACCTTCCTGTTTTCTTTACCAAGAGCAAAAATCTCTGTTGAAAAAGAGCTATGGGACATTACAACAGTCCTCATGAAAATCAAAGCAAGCAATTTCATCCCTATGAAAACACCATGTGTTACAATATTGTACTGCAGAGCAGGATATAGAACAGTGCATCTCAACTGAATTTATTTAATTAAGCTTAATATATGTTCTTCAGTTCCTGCAAGGATGAATTGAATTGTTAATAAAAAGAATGCAATATTGTTACAGTAGTTGTGGTAAATTGTTATAAATTCATTTTCAAGAAGAAAACATTAAAGATGTCTAAGATAGTTGAAAAAACTCTATGATTGACTTCACTTATGGGATATCTTTTCTGTTAGAATTGCCATAGACAGGAAAAAATTAAAGAAAAAAAAATAATATTTAAATATAGTGAAATATTTCCTGGAAGAGCTTTACCAAAACTTTTTGTGTTTATTATGTTAAATAAATAAATAAACAAACTCAAAGACATTTGGAAAAGTGTTGCTTCAAGAAACACCTTTTCTTTGTCCTTAACATAAGTAACCACAAATATTTGGGTTTTATTTACAATACAATACACCAGGTTGAAAGAGACCTTCAAGATCATTGTGTCCAACCCATCAACCAATCCAACCCACCCAACATCTAAACCATGCAGCCAAGCACCCCATCAAGTCTCCTCCTGAACACCTCCAATGAAGGTGACTCCACCACCTCCACGGCTAGCCGATTCCAATGGGCAATCACTCTGTCTGTATAGAATTTCTTCCTAACATCCAGCCTAAACCTGCCCTGGCGCGGCCTGAGACTGTGTCCTCTTGTTCTGGTACTGGCTGCCTGGGAGAACAGACCAACCCCCACCTGGCTACAACCTCCTTCAGGTAGTTGTAGAGAGCAGTAAGGTCACCCCTGAGTCTCCTCTTCTCCAGGCTAAGCAACCCCAGCTCCCTCAGCCTTTCCTCATAGGGCTTGTGTTCCAAACCCCTCACCAACTTTGTTGCCCTTGTTTCTATTAACATAGTAAGTATTATATTTTCATACAGATATTTCTCTTACAACATCATTCCTTTCTTTTGCATAAAAAAAAAGGGGCTGTGGCACAGTGATTCCTTTTGCAAGTCTTCACTGGAATTGTTAGAACAATTGGTTCCTGGTTCAAGTTTCAGCATGCCAGAAAAATAAAGTAAGATACAGCAGTAGTAGTTGTAAGTCATCTTAACAGGTAGTTATAATCACCCATGAACAGTCACAGAACTTTGAAAAAGAAGGTAGTAAGGCAGAAAGGAAAAGGACAGAAACTGTAACAGATTTGCTTAATTCTTTTCATTGTTAGATACACTGATTTATATGGACTAACAAGAACAAGAAAATAGCTGCAGATGTCCTGAAGCTAATTTTTTGGCCAGAAAATGGAAACCCGACATCAGAACTCATACTTTCAGGAAATGAGTGCAATTCTTACACTGATGACACAGAGCAGTTTTTTGATAATATTTTGTCAGCTACAAGTTCAAGTATTTTTGGTTTTGTCTTGGTATATTTTTGGTATTTGTCACTGTCCTTCCAGCTGAAGGACACTGCTTAGATGATTTACCTAAGCATGCAGGGGCATCTACAGCATTCTTGCATGCAGTGAATTTGCCTGTATTCAGTTTACATTTCTGAAATGAAGTATCACACATACTGACAGGTGATTGATTAGATTTGACAGGGGAAAATGAAGTATACTTGACATAAAGTGACTATACTGCACTGTTAATACTTTTCTGTGTAGCTGGGAAGATAATTTATTTATATGTTTTCAAACTTGTTTGTCTCCTACAGTCTTAAACAAACTTCAAATAATCTTCTTGGCACCTTGCTCTGATCTTACTTACTTAGCAGTATAGTTCCCCTGTACTCCAGAAGGAAGTAATTAGAGACCTGCTCAGCCACTTGGGACTGCATGGGATCCATCCTAGGGTGCTAGAGAGCTGGCAGAGGAGCTGGCCAAGCTGCTCTCTGTGGCAATGCCAGTGACGAGCAGTGTGAGCAATATGGCAGTGCAGGCTTAGAGCCTGACATGGTGGTAGGCCATGCTCAGCATAAGTGCAGAAGTGGCAAAACAGTACTGTGCCTGCAGCATGTAACTAAAGCAGGGCACTGGCAGCTATAAACATAGAAAGTTATCTGGGAATAACAGGACATGCACCTGCATCAACAACTTCACATGTTAGTAGTAGCTTGACCAATAATCTATAATAGTGCAATGTGTGGTCACTCGTGGGGAACCAATGAAGCTATGCCAACGATGCTCCCCGAGTTTATATAAGTTGTAGAAGTTCCCTTAGTACACACTTCTTCTTCACTTCACTTTACTATACTATGCTCACTACGCTCGCACTATAGCCGTACAATACTGGAACAATAAAGGAACGACACTAGATCATATTGGTCATCTGTATTGACTTCAGTCTCCATCACAGACAGCTCTCCATCATTTTTCAAGCCTCCTGGCTCACTGGCGAGGTCCCAGATGACTGGAAGCAGTTCAACATGATGCCCATCCACAAAAAGGGCCAGATGGAGGAGCCAGGGAACTACAGGACTGTAAGCCTGACCTCAGTGACAGGAAAGATTGTGGAACAGGTCATCTTGAGTCCAGTCACACTGCACTCACAGGATGGCCAAGGGATCAGGCCCAGCCAGCATGGATTCAGGAAGGGCAGGTCCTGCCTCACCAATGTCATCTACTTCTATGATCAGGTGACTGCCTGGTGGATGTGGGGAAGGCGGTGGATATAGTCTACCTGGACTTCAGCAAGGCCTTTGACACCATCCCCCATAGAAAACTCCTGGCCAAGCTGTCAGCCCATGGCTTGGACAGCAGCACTCTGTGCTGGGTTAGGAACTGGCTGGAGGGCCGAGCCCAGAGAGTGGTGGTGAATGGTGCCACATCCAGCTGGCAGCCTGTCACGAGTGATGTCCCCAGGGATCAGTGTTGGGCCCAATCCTGTTCAATATCTTTATTGATAATCTGGAGGACGGCATTGAGTCCATCAGCAGTAAGTTTGCAGATGACACCAAGCTGGGGGCAGGAGTTGATCCGCTGGAGGGTAGGAGAACTCTACAGAAGGACCCCGACAGGCTGGACAGATGGGCAGAATCCAACAGCATGAGATTTAACACATCCAAGTGCCAGGTTCTACACATTGGCCACAGCAGCCCCAGGCAGTGCTACAGGCTGAGGTCAGTGTGGCTGGAGAGCAACCAGGCAGAGGGGGACCTGGGGGTACTGGTTGATTGTAGGCTGAACATGAGCCTGCAGTGTGCCCAGGCAACCAAGACGGCCAATGGCATCCTGGCCTGTATCAGGAACAGTGTGGCCAGCAGGAGCAGGGAGGTCATTCTGCCCCTGTACACTGCACTGGTTAGGCCATACCTTGAGTCCTGTGTCCAGTTCGGGGCCCCACAGTTTAGGAAAGATATTGAGTTGCTGGAACGTGTCCAGAGAAGGGCAACAAAGTTGGTGAGGGGTCTGGAGCACAAGCCCTATGAGGAGAGGCTGAAGGAGCTGTAGTTGCTTAGCCTGGAGAAGAGGAGGAGACCTTATTGCTCTCTACAACTACCTGAAGGGAGGTTGTAGCCAGGTAGGGGTTGGTCTCTTCTCCCACGCAACCAGAACAAGAGGACACAGTCTCAGGCTGCACCAGCAGAGATTTACGCTCAATGTTAGGAAGACGTTCTTCATAGAAAGAGAGATTGGCCACTATAATGGGCTTCCCAGGGAGGTGGTGGAGTTACCATCACTGGAGGTGTTTAGGAGGAGACTGGATGTGGTGCTTGGTGCCATGGTTTAGTTGATTAGATAGTGTTGGATGATAGGTTGGACTCAATGATCTCTACAGTCTCTTCCAAGCAGGTTAATTCTATTCTAGTCTAGTCTAGTCTAGTCTATTCTATAATAAACTTAAAAATGGAAAATAATTTTTTAATTCTCAAATATTCATCATTTCATGAATAAATAGGAAAATACTGTTTAGCTAAAAAAAACCCAAACTATCACAATATACAGAATAATCCTACTTAAAGAAGTTAAAGTGTTTGTTTTGTTCATATAAATGGACAGATAGGTTCATCATGATATTAGATACTCATAATTGAACACACATAAGTGAATCAATTTTAAGTTAGTACAACTTTTTTAACAGATAAACATTAACCTTGTATAAGCTATAACTGCCCAATATTACAGCCATGAAAACAGTTAATGGGAATACATTTGTCAAGAAGTTTCATCCAATATTGAAAGGTAATGAGTGTGTGGAGATTAGAAACTTAAACTATATTACTTTTCTCTCTGAAATTTCCAAGCTTATTGCAGTAACAATACCTCACACCTTGTTTTATTGGCAAGTTCTGTTGCAGAGCATAATTAAATCAATCGGCAGCTGGGCATGACACAATGTTCTGATAAGCTTCAAGCTGAGGAAATTTAAATTGACTACAAACTATTTTGCAGAAAAAGAGAAAAATCAACATTTCCTAAGGATATAACTTTCACAGTCTCAAAAGCTATCACTGACTTTATCTTGGGTATGGATGACTATATCTGTAATGGTTTAGCAGCTTCAAAAAAACAACTAAGGTTTAGATTTTTGTCTATACATTTTTAAAACAGAGCTATACCTTCTTTTTTCCCCCTTTCCTCTAGAGACAGGAAGAGAGTTCAGGTCAAACATCTTTTCTCTTCCTTTTTCAGTTTTCTAATTAACGTCCCTATAATTAATGTGCATTATCTTTCATGAAGTATTGCTCAGGGGTGTGGGGTGTCCCTGCCCATGGCAGGGGTTGGAACTACATGGTCCTTGTGGTCCCTTCCAACCCTGACTGATTCTATGATTCTATGATAAGGTTTAGATGCAAGAACTGCCTAAGCTAGTGGGAGTTGTCAATTAAATCTAAGGCCTAACACTGAGAGTCTAAGTATATGTTCAAGTGTTTCCATATGGTGGTAAAACCACTCTGAACTTGAGCAATGTTTAAATTTGTGCATGTGGTGGGTTGAAGTGTGCCCCCAACATTAACTTTGCCAGACCAACTCAGTTAGAAGCAAACAAAGCTGTATTTACAAGCAAAAATTGCACTCTATGATGGAATGCAATGAATACATACCAAATATACAGTATTTACAATATCATACAGATATTTACATTTAGCAAACAACACAAAAACCCCCTGGTCAAGAGACCAGGGAAAGCTCCCTGCTTCTCCCTCCCTGCTTCTCCCTCCCTTCTTCCCCTACCTGCCCTGTACAAAAGAATAGAATAGAATAGAATAGAATAGAATAGAATAGAATAGAATAGAATAGAATAGACCAGACCAGGTTGGAAGAGACCTTCAAGATCATCGCATACAACCTATCATCCATCATCTAATCAACTAAACCATGCAACCAAGTACCCCATCAAGTCTCCTCCTGAACACCTCCAGTGATGGTGACTCCACCACCTCCCTGGGCAGTCCATTCCAACAGGCAATCAGGAGTAGAGAAGTTAGACTTAGCCAAAGTCAGCCGATAAGCAGGTCATCTCTCCTGAGCAAAGTAAAACAGCCAGAGATCAGGAGAGGAAAAAAGGGAAGACTTCTTATGGTACTGCTCCTCTTATTCCAGATATTTACCCAATGAATTTGTTTAGAATAATCTTTTGTTTTCCTTTCTACTCCCAATAGTGATTTATTTATATTTTTCTAATTTTCTACTTCAAATCTGTAACTAAATTTTTAAAAGCATAGCTTGTAACCACCACAGTACAATATGAACATTAGAAAAATCCAGGTAGCATTTTGTTGCCTTATATAGAACATCATTTTCCCAGGCAGAATGACTGCCTGTACTCTTGGGACCAGAGTTTAAGATGAAGTCTGAGTATTCCACTTTCCTTGGTAAAGGGAGCTCATGTATAATTGATGTTGATATAGCATTAAATGAAGCACTCATTGTCTCTATTTTTACTGCCTGACTTCAGAGTCACATTGGCTGAAAACAATGAGAAAATCAAGCAACCAGCTACTCTTGACTGGTTAATTGTTCCAAAGGAGGATGTGAATGGAAAAGGACGGGCACTTCCAGTAGCTTTAGTAAATCTGTGTTGTTCACCAACCAGTAAGAGCAGTTTGGTAAAATGAAAGGTTTGTCACTGAAAAAAGTAAAAATTCCTATGCATTCACCAGAGAAGTAGTCCCAAGAAATTGAGTCTACTATGCATACACTGCACAGATAGTCCATAATTGTACAGTAATTCTGATAGGCTCTTGTGATAGCAAAATGACTGAAGTGTGAAGTTGGCTTGAATTTATGTGAAAAATGAACAAATACCTACTTTCTTTGTTGGTTAAGTATTGTAAGACATCACATAAAAACATATGCCTGATAAAGTAAGGCCATATTGAGTGAATTTCTATGATTCAAAACCTTTTTTTGAAATTGTCAAAAATTCTGAGAGATTTCTAAGAATGTTGATTTTCCATTTTAAAAAACAATCTTCAGCTCATAAACTGCAGTATAATCAATTGCAATAACTGGTGCTGAATAATTTTTTCAGAAATATTTCTGTTTTGTCATAAAGTCTTGGGTTTACTTTCTATTACAATTCAACTGGACTGATTGGACAGATGGGCAGAGTCCAATGGGATGCCATTCAACGAGTCCAAGTGCCGGGTGCTGCACTTTGGACACAACAACCCCATGCAGAGCTACAGGCTGGGGTCAGAGTGGCTGGAGAGCTCCCAAACAGAGAGGGACCTGGGGGTGCTGATCGACAGCCGCCTGAACATGAGCCAGCAGTGTGCCCAGGTGGCCAAGAAGGCCAACAGCATCCTGGCCTGCATTAGGAATAGTGTGGCCAGCAGGAGCAGGGAGGTCATTGTGCCCCTGTAATCAGCACTGGTTAGGCCACACCTTGAGTCCTGTGTCCAGTTCTGGGCCCCTCAGTTTAAGAAGGACATTGAGACACTTGAACATGTCCAGAGAAGGGCAACAAGGCTGGTGAGAGGCCTTGAGCACAAGCCCTGTGAGGAGAGGCTGAGGGAGCTGGGGTTGTTTAGCCTGGAGAAGAGGAGGCTCAGGGGCAACCTCATTACTCTCTCCAACTACCTGAAGGGTGGTTGTAGCCAGGAAGGGGTTGGCCTCTTCTCTCTAGCAACCAGCACCAGAACAAGGGGACACCGTCTCAAGCTGCACCAGGGGAAGTTTAGGTGAGGAGAAAGTTCTTCACGGAGAGAGTCATTCGCCATTGGAATGGGCTGCGCAGGGAGGTGGTGGAGTCACCGTCCCTGGAGGTGTTCAAGAGGGGATTGGAGGTGGCACTTGGTGCCATGGTCTAGTCGTGGGGTCTGTGGTGACAGGTTGGACTCGATGATCTTCGAGGTCTCTTCCAACCTTTGTGATACTGTGATATTGTGATACTGTGATAACTCAAAAATGTTCCCAAATCCTTCTGTTTTCACCAGATTGAAGGATGTTCCTTTATAATTCTATACTCAGTGACCATTACTAAATTTAAATTAAAAGCATTCTCAAACATGTTACACTGCCTTTGGATCATTGAATCATTTCCAGTCATTAATACTGAACCCATAAATGCACATTATCAGCTGCAAACTAACTTAAGCATTATTCAGTATGAAACTTCATGAACTCCAAAAGCATGTAAGGATGAAATTGTTTGGTACTACCACAGCATAAAATTAAATATGAAGAAACCTCTTCAGGTTTCCATGTGAAAAGAACTATTACACAGAAAATCTTTAAGGAAGCTTCTTCACCCAGTGATTTCTGCTGAATACTAAAAGAAGAAAATTTAAACTGTGGAATATCTTTCACATCTCTACATATCTCATAGTATACCAGTGTTGTAAGTCAATCCCACCTCATTTTGTACTGCAGATAACTCCTATTAAGTACACATAGTTTCATGTGTTAAATGAAGCTCTTCAGTACTTAATTTGCACTATAAAGAGTTTCTGACAGCATATATTTGAATGCCCTGACTATTAAACTAAAAGGAATGAAGTCTGGAGATAAGATTAAAGATGAATAGTGTGGAAGAAAAACAAACAAACAAACAAAACCCCTCCTGGTCACTTTAGTTATTGAAAACTTTGGAACTTGTCAACAGGAGGTTAAATTTCAAACTCTCTGATGATCATGAAATATAAGGAAGGAAAATTACCATTCAAGACACCACAACAGAATTAGGATGTTCTCAGCCCTAATGAATAATATTTTCAAACAGACCAAATCTAAAAACTGGGGGGAAAAAGCAATCAGAAAATGTTTTGGAAAAAAAAAGTTGTTCTTCAGATTGCTTCTTCTTTCAGTTGTGTCAATAGATGCAATAAAAAAATTTAAATAGAATAGAATAGAATAGAATAGAATAGAATAGAATAGAATAGAATAGAATAGAATAGAATAGAATAGAATAGAATAGACCAGACCAGGTTGGAAGAGTCCTTCAAGATCGTCATATCCAACCTATCAGCCAACACAACCTAATCAACTGAACCACGCAACCAAGCACCCTATCAAGTCTCCTCCTGAACACCTCCAGTGATGGTGACTCCACCACCTCCCCGGGCAGCACATTCCAATGGGCAATCACTCTCTCTGTGTAGTACTTCTTCCTAACATCCAGCCTAAACCTGCCCTGGCGCAGCCTGAGACTGTGTCCTCTTGTTCTGGTGTTGGTTGCCTGGGAGAAGAGACCAACTTCTGCCTGTCTACAACCTCCCTTCAGGTAGTTGTAGAGAGCAATAAGGTCACCCCTGAGTCTCCTCTTCTCCAGGCTAAGCAACCCCAGCTCCCTCAGTCTCTCCTCATAGGGCTTGTGTTCCAAACCCCTCACCAACTTTGTTGCCATTCTCTGGACATGCTCCAGCAAGTCAACATCCTTCCTAAACTGAGGGGCTCAGAACTTGACACAGTACTCGAGGTGCAGCCTAACCAGTGCAGTGTACAGGGGCAGAATGACCTCCCTGCTCCTGCTGGCCACACTCTTCCTGATACAGGCCAGGATGCCATTGGCCGTCTTGGTTGCCTGGGCACACTGCAGGCTCATGTTCAGCCTACAATCAACCAGTACCCCCAGGTCCCTCTCTGCCTGGCTGCTCTCCAGCCGCTCTGACCCCAGCCTGTAGCACTGCATGGGGTTGTTGTGGCCAATGTGCAGAACCCAGCACTTGATGTGTTAAATCTCATGCCTTTGGATTCTGCCCATCTGTCCAGCCTGTCGAGGTCTCTCTGCAAAGCCTCTCTGCCCTCCAGCGGATCAACTCCTGCCCCCAGCTTGGTGTCATCCGCAAATTTACTGATGATGGACTCAATGCCCTAATCCATACTTCCATCTATAAGCTTTGCCTAAGTTCTATTCTTAGACTACCATGGCTACTTCTACAGAAGGATAGCAGTCAGGAATGTGAGCCAAGACTCCCTGTAATTCCAGTGGCACCACTTATAAATATAATATGAAGCACAAGATATTAAAAATACAACTATATCAGAAGTTCAGAAAATCAGTTTTATTTAAATGTAAATTAAAAACCCTGCTTTCCTCCAATCTAACAGAATTGCATAGTCCACTGATTTTAATTAAGATGGGAAAACTGGCTTGATAAAATAAGAAATGACCCCAACATGTGCCCAAAACTTAAAATGAAACTTCATTTGAAGTGAATACAAGAGAAAAATGATTGCTAGACTTAACTTTTAGTCTATTTTGGTTTTATTATTTCCTTTTTCTTTCTTTTTTTTTTTTTTTCATTTCCTTTGTGGTTGTTTTATTGTTGCTGTTGTTGTCTTTGTTTTATACTCTTTCCTTTGGGTATTTATGAATTGGAAAGCCTCAATTTGACTAAACCTCTCCTTTTATGACTGTGAATGTTAACGATCTACAAAACCCACGGAGACATTGTGGATAAAAAATACTTTCCAAATGCATTTGAATATTTTGTAATATTTCATTCATAATTACACTTAGCACATACAGTTAAAGTTACATGCTGAAAATTTCTGATTGATGTAACTTTCTGTCTAGTATAAAGAGGATCCACAAAATCTAATTGCCATCACTTTAAAATGGCTTAAAAATGACAAGATTTGTTTTCTGGATATTGTTCAGTGGTATGAAAATCACACTAGAGCAACTGTTCAAGTGTCACTTACCTGAATATAAAAACCCAAATAAATAAATTAGCAAAACCAAGTGAAAATAAAATCACCAATGCGTTGTGATCCAGCCATCTGTATTAAAAAAATCTAAATAATCAGGAAGGTGAGAATCAACTACTCTGAATATAAGCAAAATTAGTTGAACACAATTTTCACAGGAACACCTGGACACATGGATACCACCAGGGCCTCAGCAGTTACGCTGCTTAATTACAAAGCTCTGAATACTTGGCTGGCTGAAAGGATATTCTAGACCATGAACATCTTCCCTGTTTGTGTTCCTCAGACCTTTTAAATCATCTGTGAAAGTTTTGCTTTAAACTGTAATGGATTACATTGTGGTGGTTTTTTTTGGTTGGTTGGTTTTGTCAGTTTTTTGCACTTTCTCATAAAATCAGCCTGTGACAGGGGAGGTCCCAATGGACTGTAAAGCCTATCTACATGAAAGGAAGAAAGGAGGATCAAAGAAACGATAGACCTGTCAGTCTGACTTTGGCACTAAGGAAGGTCATGGAGCAGATCATCTCAAGTGTCATTACACACCATATAGACCAAGGGATCAGAACCAGCCAGCATGGTTTATGAAGGGCACGTCCTGCATGACCAACCTGATCTTCTTCTATGTCAAGATGACCCAACTGTTGGATGAGGGAAAGGTTGTGGATATATTCTACCAGGAATTTCAAAAATCCTTCGACACAGTTCTCCACAGAATTCTCATGGACAAACTGGCTGCTTGTGGCTTGGATGAGCACAGACTCTGCTGGATAAAGCACTGGCTGGGCAAATTGGCCCAAAGAGTGGTGGTCAATGGAGTTAAATCCAGCTGGTGGCTGGTCACAAGTGGTGTTCCTCAGGACTCAGTGTTGGGACCACTTCTGTTTCACATCTTTATTGCTGACATTGATGAAGACATTGAGACTGTCAGCAGTAAGTTTGTAGATGACACCATGTCAGATGGGAGTGTTGATCTGCACCAGGGAAGGGAGGCTCTACAGAGGGACTTGGGTAGATTGGATCAATGGGCCAAAGTTAAACGGATGAGTTCCAACAAGGCCAAATGCCAGGTCTTGCACTTGGGTCATAACAACCCCAAGCAATGATACAGACTTGGGGAAGTGTGGCTGGAAAGCTGCCTGGCAGAAAGAGACCTGAGGGTTCTAATCTACAAGCAACTGAATATGAGCAAGCAGTGTGCCCAGGTGGCCAAGAAAGCCAATGGCATCCTGGCTTGTATCAGAAATGCTGTGTCCAGCAGGAGTAGGGAGGTGATTGTCCCTTTGGAATCAGCTCTGGTGAGGCCACACTTCGAGTATTGTGTTCAGTTTTGGGCACCTCAATACAGGAGAGGTGTGGAGGTGCTGGAGCAAGTGCAGAGGAGGGCAATGCAGCTGGTGAAGGGCCTGGAGAATAAATCTTATGAAGAGAAACTGAAGGAGCTGGAGCTGTTCAGTTTGAAAAAGAAGAGGCTGAGGTGAGACCTCATTGCTGTTTACAACTACCTGAAAGGACATTGTAGAGAGACTGGTGCTGGTCTCTTCTCACAGGTAATTAGTGATAGAACAAGAGGGAGTGCCTCAAGCTGTGACTGGGTAGGTTTAGACTGGACACTAGGAAAAAAATTTTCACAGAAAGAGTGGTCAGGCATTGGAATGTGCTGCCCAGGAAGGTGGTTGAGTCACCAACCCTAGATGTGTTTAAAGTTCATTTGGATGTGGTGCTTGGGAATATGGTTTAGGGGTGAACCTTGTAGAGTAGGGTTATCAGTTGGACTTGGTGATCCCAAGGGCATTTTCCAACCTGAATGTTTCTGTGTAATTCTGTGTGATAAAATAGGTATTTAAAATAGTGTCATGGTTCAGGTCAAGCCAGCAGCTGAGCTCCATGCAACTGCTCACACAGCTGTCTCTCCACCCCTTGGTGGGATGGAAAGGAGAATTGGGAGGAAAAGGCAAAGTCCCATGGGGTGAGGTAAGGAGAATTTAACAGAACAGCACCTCAGCCATACCTCAGCAGCTTGCTTAAAGCACCCACACTTGCCCCAGCCAGCCCTTCACTTTTACAGCAGGCATCACATCAGTAGGGTATCAAATACTCCGCTTGCTGGTTTAGCTACCTATCTTGGCTGTGGCCCCACCTAGCTATTTATGAAAGTAAGCAACCAAAAACCAAACCAAAAGTGTAACCCTCTCCTATCCACACCCAGGACAATTACTCTTGAAGATAATAGCACAGTGACAATGGCATTCTGCCTGTGCAGGTATGGCACAAGCTGATGGCTCCTACAGCATAAACATTTTCTTTGACCTTGTATACACATCATGACAGAACATGTATTTTTTTATTTGAAGACTTAAACACTACATTTAGAAGAAATATTGTGAGATAATAAACTATTTCCTCAATGAGTCTGTTCCTCAAAAAGGGGTCTGGACATTAAAGGCATACATAGTTGTATAACTTGTAATTGCAGTAGAGAATATTCTCCACATATCACAAGGAGGAGGAATGTAGATCTTACCTTCCTACCATATCTATGAGCAGTGAAATTCTAGAAACATGAATTATTGGGGATGCAGTAAATTACAGAGGACCTTTTGAAAATATACACACCCATATAGCTTGTACTTGGCATGTGCTACCTAGGAATTGATTTAATGATCCATTTTCAGAAGAGCCACACAAAGTATTGGATGTCTACCTACTTTAGCATATGACTGCACTACCAAACTTGCAGATTATGCTGCTTCTAGATACAGTATAATGGAACTACTTTCATAGATAAATCTATTGAAATATTATTTGCTGTATCAGCTTATTCTTATCACCTGCTGTCACTGCCAAGTCAGTATTGTCGTCTAAATTAGAGTCTTTTCTAGAATTATGGAATCAATTACAATACCCATAACACCCTTCAAAAGTAATGGAGTATTTAATTATTGTGTTTTCTGAAAGACAAAGAAGGATACTGGGATTCTGGCTCTCAGGAATCTGTTTTCTTTGTATTGAAGTTTACCCTTTGAGGTTCTCTCTGAAGGTGTTTCTCAGGGAAATACATCATCTGAAGAAGAGGAATTCAGTATGGTCTTCTACAGTGCCTGTAGTTTTGCCAGCACTCAGACATGGGCATCCAAATATCTCTAACACTCATTCAGTACAGTTACTGATGTTATTTGCAATTTTCAACAGCAGCTGCCAACACATAACCAGCTACTTCACAATGAAACCTGTAATAACTGTTACTTTTCCAGCAAAACTTTGTCAAAACTGGCACCAAGATACTATGAGTGCTTTGACAAATAGCTGACAGGAAAAACTAGCCTGAGCACTACAGACATTCTTCTGTAGAATTCTGTGTGCAGAGGCACAAACTACTAAAAATGTGGTGGATTCTTACCTATTTAAATTTTCTTTTTAAATCCTGAGAAGTGTTGCATTTACATAATTTTGTAGTTCAATCTGCCTTTGCTAGTCTAATACCAAATGATTCTTCTGTAAGAAGAAAACAAAGTAGATTTCATCTATATGAACACGTAAGCATATGTCTGTCTATATACATACATATATGTATATCGTTCTTAATTATATGGGCGTTCTATTTTTGAGATGTAGAATACAATACAATACAATACAATAAACCAGGTTGGAAGAGACCTTCAAGATCATCGCATCCAACCTAGCAACCAGTCCAACCTACCTAAACAACTAGATCATGGCACCAAGCACCCCATCAAGTCTCCTCCTGAACACCTCCAATGAAGGTGACTCCACCACCTCCCAGGGCAGCCCATTCCAATGGGCAATCACTCTCTCTGTATAGTTCTTCCTAACATCCAGCCTAAACCTGCCCTGGTGCAGCCTGAGACTGTGTCCTCTTGTTCTGGTGCTGGCTGCCTGGGAGAAGACACCAACCTCTGCCTGTCTACAAGCTCCCTTCAGGTAGAGAGCAATAAGGTCACCCCTCAGTCTTCTCTTCTCCAGGCTAAGCAACCTCAGCTCCCTCATCCTCTCTTCATAGGGCTTGTGTTCCAAACCCCTCACCAACTTCATCGCCCTTCTCTGGACACGTTCCAGCAAGTCAACATCCTTCCTAAACTGAGGGGCCCAGAACTGGACACAGTACTCAAGGCGTGGCCTAACCAGTGCAGTGTGCAGGGGCAGAATGACCTCTCTGCTCCTGCTGGCCACACTGTTCCTGATGCAGACCAGGATGCCATTGGCCCTCTTGGCCACCTGGGCACACTGCAGGCTCATGTTCAGCCTACCATCAACCAGTACCCCCAAGTCCCTCTCTGCCTGGCCACTCTCCAGCCACTCTGACCCCGGCCTGTGATGTTGCCATGTAACTCCACAGTAATGCGAAGAAGGAGGACTGTCTTCTGCTTGTCTATTACTTTTCCTTTCTTTCTTTTTCCCAAGTAAATCAAGCCCAAAACTGACATTTCTTTCTTCTTGCTTCATCCCCTGTGCCACTAATTCAATTGTTTGGAGAACTTTCTCCTAAACTTGTGCACTTTTTTGCCATCCAGTGCATGAAAGTTACTTTACCTCATCAACAAAGCCTAATGTAATCACAAATGCTGCTTACGTAAGGAAACACATGCTGAGAACTTCAGTCAAATGACTGTGTGTCTTGTTATCACAGCTTCTCTGTGGTTTGTTTAGTAATTTTGTCATGTCTCAAAGAAATGCATAATTTGTGTACGTGCATCTCCTAATTCAAAGTCCTACCTGTGGCTACATATTTTGAATATATGGATATCTTACAGAAAATAGGTCCAGACAGTGTATATTAAGCAAATAGAAACTTACTGTGCCTGGACTACCAAATAAATGCTTCTTTTGACAAGATTAGCATTGATCCAAACACAGTCATATATGCTTATGCTTTAGTGAGAATGCTGCTAAAACTTCAGTCCTAATGAAGAGACATTTAAAGCTGGGAAGCATAAACTATGGTGAAAACTTTTAAACTGTAAAGACAACAAAAAAGTCTTCAAAGGTTCAAGAACTGTGTTACCAGATAGTGGGTATAGCATAAATTATGAAAACTAAGTGACTTCCAAATTGTTTTCCAAACTCTGAACTTTGTGGATACAGTAATGTGGTTTGCAGCTGGGCAACAAACATTATACTGTGTTTTCCAAATAGAATTTCAATGACTAAGAAGTGTTCTGGTTCATAGGAAGTGCTGAGGGTTGAAAAACCTGAACTATACGAAACTTTTGGGAACACAGCTATTTTCTCTGCATGAATATTTCCTTTCCATATATGCTCTCCAGCACTTACTCCATTCCTTTAGAGCTGGCCAAGTTCAGTAGGAGTAAACATTACCCAAGTCCCAATATGTAGTGTTTCTGCAAGGCACTGCAAGGCTATATACAGACAACAATGGCTTTTAATCCTGTTTCGCTAGCCCCAGTAATTTACATTCCTTGGGGTTTTTTTTTTCAGTCCATTGAATATGACCTTTGCATGTTTTGTTGTTTTATCACACAGTTAATGCATGATTCTGTCCTCAAGGGCAATATGTATGGAAGCAGTGCATGTTCTGCCCAAAATAAAGTTCTTTCCCCTAGCATGTCCCTTTTACTGGGACAATATTAAACTTTGCCTCATGGACTAAAGCTGCTGTGACTGTTTCAAGTTACTCAGTCACAGTGAACCAAAGACCCAAATCCTTGCCAAACACAGCACTTTCCTCTCAACAGTTGTTTACAGGAACATTATCACATTGTGATCTTACCACAAATAAAATTGCTTGTTCTAATATCAGTAATAAGCAATTGCAAATAACTAGACTCTGACTATATCAGCACATACATTAATCTTAATGTATGTTAAATACCAGGTTACATCTGCAGTATTTGAAGGACTCTGGAAGAAGGCTTACACTATGGCACCAGAGCTAGTGGCAAGAAACGTAGAAAGCAGCAGTGTGGTTCATAGTAAAATGTTTATACCTCACTGCTTGTTTTTTGTAAATCTGTCTTAAGAAAGGGCTGTCCACAAAGTGGTTTTGTATGAGCTGTATTGACTTACTGAGCACACATTTATGGATGATAAATTTCCATAAAATGAAAATATGTCACCCATGACTATGTCAAAATCAGGGACTGCCTTTTGGCATTTTCCACATAATAGGGCAAACTTTTCTGAAAGAATTTGGCACCTGAGACCCTGATAAAATTCAGTCAAGGCCTTTGACACCATCCCCCATAGCAAACTCCTGGCTAAGCTGTCAGCCCATGGCTTGGACAGCAGCACTCTGTGCTAGGTTAGGAACTGGCTGGAGGGCCAAGCCCAGAGAGTGGTGGTGAATGGTGCCACATCCAGCTGGCAGCCAGTCATGAGTGGTGTACTCCAGGGATCAGTGTTGGGCCCCATCCTATTCAGTATCTTTACTGATGATCTAGACAAGGGGATTGAGTCCATCATCAGTACATTTACAGGCCAATGGCATCCTGGCCGGTATCAGGAATAGTGTGGCCAGCAGGAGCAGGGAAGTCATTCTGCTGCTGTACCCAGCACTGGTTAGGCCACACCTTGAGTACCGTGTCCAGTTCTGGGTCCCTCAATTTAGGAAAGATGTTGAGATGCTGGAATGTGTCCAGAGAAGGGCAACAAAGCTGGTGAGATGTCTGGAGCACAAGCCCTGTAAGGAGAGGCTGAGGGAGCTGGGATTGTTTAGCCTGGAGAAGAAGAGGTTCAGGGCAGACTTTATAGAATAGAGGAGAAAAAGAGAGGAAGGGAAGGAAGTCTCAAGCTGTGCCAGGGGAGGTTTAGGCTGGGTGTCAGGAAGAAATTCTTCACAGAAAGAGTGATTTGCCATTGGAATGGGCTGCCCAGGGAGGTGGTGGAGTCACCATCATTGGAGGTGTTTAAGAAGAGACTGGATGGGGCACTTAGTGCCATGGTTTTGTTGATTAGATAGTGTTGGGTGATAGGTTGGACTTGATGATCTCAAAGGTCTTTTCCAACTTGGTTAATTATGTATTCTGCATTCTCCAGAACAAGAATAAAAAGAAACTGTTTCTAACCTCTGTTTCCAGTGTTATTTATCAGATTAATAAAATTGTCCTTAATTTAAGTGGCCCTGGATGATGTGTGTGAAATACAGCATGTACGCTGAGCAGGAAATTGGCTGGCTCACAGGAGAACTGGGCAGGATGTATCTCAGCTGGGTGCACTGCATCAGCAGCAAACTCCTTGAAGCTGAAACAGTGCATGAATCAACTGCCATCACCTTTTTTCTTTTCCCTCATTTTTCTCTTGCGGCCTCCTATTATACTTAATATGCATAATAAGCATTTCTTAAGGAATTGGCTCTGACAGCAGTAGCTACACAGCTCATGGAGACTTCAGTTCCCTGTTTTTGTTGACTCTTGCAGGCAGTGACAGTTTTGTCTGTGACTAAGCTAGTCTAAAAGTAACTTTCTTTATACAAGATGTTGTCAAGGATATTCATTTGTCTCTGAGCCACTGCAAAGTATTTTCCCAACAATCTGGAAACAGCTGGGAGGGGAAGGCCTTCTCATTTCCAGTAGCATGATCATACTCAGAAAGAGGAGAAATGCTGACTGTGGCTGGCTGGACTGGAAGCAGTACTCCAATAAGCACAGTTCAGTACTGCATTTTGTAGTGCCAGGTCTGCAACTAGAGCAGTTGATGCCAGAGAACTATATTGACTATGTCAGGAAATTCTTTCTCTTCCCACAAAAATAATTGCATAATTATTTTTTCCCCCAAATATACAGAAAGCAGTTCCTGGTTTTAATCACTGCAGATATCTACAATATGCTGCTCTTACTGAAAACAAAATGGATAACTGCATATCTGAAAACTGCCATGATGTCTCAGTAGGTCCCAACAGGCAGAATATCATCTCTTTTGTGGTGTTTTGTGAAGCTTGCACACATATCCAAAACACCATGTTGGTGATATTTCCTGGTCCTGAATGAATGAACAAGGAGAAATTCAAGTGATTTAGTGTCAAGTATTTATTAATAAGAATGGTTATATTTAATATGAAAGGGCATCTGTAAATGCTGTTGTCAAAGGAATTGCTTGTTTTTATCCATTAAAGAAGCAAATATCTTTTTAGTGTCGTTTGTTACACGGGTCACATTGCGTCTGGTTAGATCAGCCTGTGTTGTATCAAAAATACACACTGTGTATGCTGACAAAGCCCAAAGCAATACAGTACAGGATACATTTTCAGCCTAATAAGCAGGAAGCTACAGCTGTGTCTTCTACCAACAATGACAAGCATTGTGTTTGCTTTCCAACATGCAGTTTTTCGCTGTTGGCTAGATGTGCTGTAGGCAGAAGTTACCTTAGCAGAATGCAATAGGCCTTGAAAACAAGTGTGTCACCTCAAATCTGTAATACAGCCAGGAATAATGACATAGTTTCATCATAGTCTTTGTGATTGTTGTTGTTGTTACTAGTAGTCGTAGCAGTAGTATTAGTATTTGTATTATTGTAATGCACTATTTTATCAGTGTGGCCCAAATATAGGCATTAGACTCACAAAAGCTTGGTAACACAGGAAGATACCAGGGTTTAGGGGTGGAGTTTTCACATATTTGACAACATTGCAAATCCTGCTCTGGAAACAATTCTTAGGAAACTTGATGGAAGAAGGACATAGTCCAGTGAGCACCAGCCAAAAAGGGTATTTTATTCCCATTTCTCTGTGTGTTGTCTCCTCAGCTGTGTCTCAGTTCTCTTTCCTTTTGCTCTTAATCATTTAATCATCTATGTACCTATTACTTTAATATTTTCTCTCTAATTTCTTGATTCTATTTCATGTGTCACCTAACCTCATAATAGCCCAATTTACAAAAAAAGTACTTTACAGAAGACAGAACTGGAAAGGTCTTGCCAGTAACTCCTTTTTCCTAGACTTGAGTAAGCAATGGCAGCATTATCATTCTTCTTTGTAATTGAAATATCCAGCTGTTGCTAAAGAAGGAATATAAAGTCCCATAACCTCATGAGGTTCAACAAAACCAAATGCAGGGTCCACTATCAATACAGGCTGGGGGAGGAGGTGGTAGAAAGTAGCCCTGAGGAAAAGACTTGTGGGTGGTGATGGATGAGAAGCTGGACATGAACAGTGTTCACCTGCAGCCCAGAAGGCCAATTACCTCCTGAGCTGCATCAAGAGATGTGTTGTCAGCAGAGCCACTTTACTCTGCTGTGGAAAGACCTCACCTGGAGTGCTGTGTCCATCTCTGAAGCCCTCAATACAGGAAGGATATGGACCTGTTGGAGTGGGTCCAGAGGAGGGCCACAAAACTGATTAGGGAGCTGGAGCCCCTCGGCTGCAAGGACAGGCTGAGGGAGCTGTGGTTAGAATAGAATAGAATAGAATAGAATAGAATAGAATAGAATAGAATAGAATAGAATAGAATAGAATAGAATAGAATAGAATAGAATAGAATAGAATAGAATAGAATAGAATAGAATTACCAAGGTTGGAAGAGACCTTGAAGATCATCGAGTCCAACCTGTAACCATAACCTCACAACTAGACCATGGCACCAAGTGCCACATCCAGTCCCCTCCTGAACGCCTCCAGGGACGGAGACTCAACCACCTCCCGGGCAGCCCATTCCAATGACGAATCACTCTCTCGGTGAAGAACTTTCTCCTCACCTCCAGCCTAAACTTCCCCTGGTGCAGCTTGAGACTGTGTCCCCTTGTTCTGGTGCTGGTTGCTAGGGAGAAGAGGCCAACCCCTTCCTGGCTACAACCACCCTTCAGGTAGTTGTAGAGAGCAATGAGGTCACCCCTGAGCCTCCTCTTCTCCAGGCTAAACAGCCCCAGCTCCCTCAGCCTCTCCTCATAGGGCTTGTGCTCAAGGCCTCTCCCCAGCCTTGTTGCCCTTCTCTGGACACGTTCAAGTGTCTCAATGTCCTTCTTAAACTGAGGGGCCCAGAACTGGACACAGGACTCAAGGTGCGGCCTAGCCAAAGCAGAGTACAGGGGCACAATGACCTCCCTGCTCCTGCTGGCCATACTATTCCTAATGCAGGCCAGGATGCGGTTGGCCCTCTTGGCTGCCTGGGCACACTGCTGGCTCATGTTCAGCTTCCCATCAACCAGCACCCCCAGGTCCCTCTCTGCCTGGCCGCTCTCCAGCCACTCTGACCCCAGCCTGTAGCGCTGCCTGGGGTTGTTATGGCCAATGTGCAGAACCCGGCACTTGGATGTGTTCAATCTCATGCCATTGGACTCTGCCCATCTGTCCAGCCTGTCGAGGTCTCTCTGCAAAGCCTCTCTGCCCTCCAGCAGATCAACTCCTGCCCCCAGCTTGGTGTCATCTGCAAATTTACTGATGATGGACTCAATGCCCTCATCCAGATCATCAATAAAGATGTTCAAAAGCATGGGGCCCAGCACTGATCCTTGGGGCACACCACTAGTGACAGGCCGCCAGCTGGATGTGGCACCATTCACCACCACTCTCTGGGCTCGGCCCTCCAGCCAGTTCCTAACCCAACGCAGTGTGCTCCTGTCCAAGCCACGGGCTGCCAGCTTGGCCAGGAGTTTGCTGTGGGGGACTGTGTCAAAGGCCTTGCTGAGGTCCAGGTAGACCACATCCACAGGCCTCCCCACGTCCACCAGGCGGGTCACCTGATCATAGAAGGAGATCAGGTTGGTCAGGCAGGACCTGCCCCTCCTAAATCCATGCTGGCTGGGCCTGAGCCCCTGGCCATCCTGTAAGTGCTGTGTGATCGCACTCGAGATGACCCGTTCCATAATCTTGCCTGGCACTGAGGTCAGGCTGACAGGCCTATAATTCCCTGGCTCTTCCAACCGGCCCTTCTTATGGATGGGCACCACGTTGGCCAGCTTCCAGTCTTCTGGGACCTCTCCAGTGAGCCAGGACTGCTGAAAAATGATGGAGAGCGGCCTGGACAGCTCATCCGCCAGCTCCCTCAGCACCCTAGGATGGATCCCATCCGGTCCCATGGACTTGTGGGGTCCAAGCGGCTGAGAAGATCTCTAACTCTCCCATCCTGGAACAGGGGAAAACTATGCTGCTCCCTGGCTCCTTCTGCCAGCTCTGCAGGCCAGCTGTCTGGAAGCCGTTCTGTCCTGCTAGTAAAAATTGAGGTAAAGAAGGTGTTAAGCACCTCTGCCTTTTCCTCATCCTTTGTTACAATATTCCCCTCCATGCCCACCAAGGAGTGGAGCTTCTCCTTGCCCTTCCTCTTGCTATTAATATATTTATAGAAGGACTTTTTGTTGTCCTTCACAGCAGAGGCCAGTCTGAGCTCCAAATGTGCTTTTGCCTCCCTAATTTTCTTCCTACAAGACCTAGCAACATCCCTAAACATTCCATGGGTTGCCTCCCCTTTTTTCCAAAGATAATACACCCTCTTTTTTTCCCTTAGTTCCTTTAGAAGTTCATTACCCAACCAGGCTGGCCGTCTGCCCCGGCGGCTCATCTTCCGGCACACTGGCACAGCCTGTTCCTGCGCCTTCAAGAGTTCTTTCTTGAAGTAGGTCCAGCTCTCCTGAACCCCTTTGTTTTTAAGGGCTGTTTCCCAAGGAACCTTCTGAGTTAGTTCCTTGAGTAGCCTGAAGTCCGCCCTCCGGAAGTCCAGAGTGGAGGTCTTCTTGTTCCCCCTCTTGGCTTGGCTGCATACTGAAAACTCAATTATCTCGTGGTCACTGGTGCCTAAACACCCTCCGACCACCACATCACCCACCAGCCCTTCCCTGTTGGTGAAGAGGAGGTCAAGCATAGCCCTACCCCTGGTAGGCTCGCGCAGCACCTGGGATAAGAAGCTGTCCTCCATGCACTCTAAGAACCTCCTAGACTGCCTCCTCTCTGCTATGTTGTGATCCCAGCAGATATCAGGCAGGTTGAAGTCTCCCACGAGAACAAGGTTAGGCGATCTTGAGACAGCCTTAAGCTGCTTATAGAATGCTTCATCAATGCTTCATCAGGTTGTTCAGCCTGGAGAAGAGAAGGCTCTGTAGAGACCTAATTGCCACCTTCCAGTACCTGAAGAGGGCCTGCAAGAAGGCTGCAGTGGCAGGACTGTGGCAGGGGAATTGTTTGAAATTAGAGAAGAGTAGATTTAGATTGGGCGTTAGGAAGAATTTCTTTAACAAATTGCCCAGAGAGATGGTTGAGGCCCCATCCCTGGAGATACTCAAGGTGAAGTTCAACAAGGCTGTGGGAGACCTGATCTGGTTGAGGATCTCCCTGATCACTGCAGCAAGGTTGCACTAGATGACCTTTGGAGGTCCCTTCCAACCTGGATGATTCTATGATTCTATAATTCTATGAATCTATGGTAACATTAGCTTCAATACCAATCATCTTCCTTGTACCTCCTGCTTACCTACCTTTTTTACTTCTATCCCATATTTGGACTATAAAATCTTTGAGGAAGGAACTATTTTTTTAAAAATTTTTAGATATAGAATCATAGAACTGTTTAGGTTGGAAGGGACCTAATCTCAACCCCTTTTCCATGAACAGGGACATGTTCCACCAGCCCAGATTGCTCAAAGGCTCATTCAGTCTTGCCTTAAACACTTCCAAGGAGAGGGCAACCACAACCTGTTTGGGCAACCACAACCTGTCTGGGCAACCACCCATACAGTGAAGAACTTCTTCCTTATGATTCATTTAAGTCTATCCTCTTTCAGTTTAAAGCCATTATCTTTTTGTCCTATTTTCTTTTAAGTCAGACTTCGTACATGTATGATATATCTAAAAGTCAAAGTTCATGTCCTACCCTTCCAGTCATCCTCTTTCAAAGCACATCTCATCTTAGACACAGTCTTCTGGGTCAGAAGCAGTATAAGACACATATGGACATAATTTAGTTGAAGCATGCAGCTAGGAGGAAGCTGCCAGGGGCTTGCAAGCCTTCCTCAAAATCCAGTGAAAAAAAGGTATAGTTCTGAATGATGCCAAAGCAAACTATGAACTGAAGCACACATATACCCATAAGAATGCACACACAAATGCCACCAGTTGCTTTTGCACCTCTTGTTTTAGAAAGCAACATTTGGATAGAGGACACAGTCTCAATATGCGCCAGGGGAAGTTTAGGCTTGAGGTGAGGAGAAAATTCTTCACTGAGAGAGTCATTCACCATTGGAATGGGCTGCCCAGGGAGGTGGTGGAGTCACCATCCCTGGATGTGTTCAAGAGGGGATTGGACATGGCACTTGGTGCCATGGTCTAGTCATGAGGTCTGTGGTGACAGGTTGGACTTGATGATCTTTGAGGTCTCTTCCAACCTTGGTGATACTGTGATACTGTGATAGCTCTTCTTGGAGCAAACCTAGTACTGTCATTCAGGGAGACAATCCACACTGGTATAGAATAATTTTATGTGGTATATGGTCCCAAACTGTCCCTACAGCTTTTCAGACAATTCTGAAAGTCTATTTTCTTCCACAATGAAGAAGAATTTTTAGGATGCAAAACTGAAACTTGGACCATTCAAAAGAATATGAGATCTTCATGTTAAAAGACAACATAACCACTTGATCTGTAGTAAATAAGTGTTCCCAGCTAACAAAGCCTTTTCTTCCCGGAAAGTGGACATATTTCTGTGTAAAAATGTTCCCGATCTTCATAAAAAGCCACATATTTTTACTAAATACTTCTTAGTTGCTATTGAAAAAATCCTTTGTTTAAAAGCTCTAGCAATTTAATTTTAAAAATAGTGCAATGCTTTCAACATGTTGCATTTAGAACATTTTCTCATCGTATGCAAATCTCTGATGATTATTATGAATAAATTAAATCTTCCGTGTAAGATTGTTTCCTTCCAAGAGCAAAGAAAAAAATCCTCTATGTATATTTATGACTATATTTGCACTTGCTTTGTGAAATGCCTTTACATGAATGCTTAATTATTTCTGAATTAGACAAGCCAGTAGTTAGAATGGAAAGTAAATTTTAAAAGACTTTAACACTTGTGTTAAGTTCCATTCGAACACCTGCACTGGCTGTGAAACAGTGTAGTCAATAAAATCCGTGACATCTACCTTTAAGTAAAATACAAAGTCAAAAAGGATTCACAATGTACCTGATAAAGGTCATGTGCCAGGGGCATTCAATATCTTAAAACCATAGAAAAGAGGGAAAAGTCACTCTCATCGAAGAAATATCAAGATCTGGTTATTCTTTTATAGCCTGCCTCCTTTTCTCGGTCTTTACTGACCTTGATGGTGTTTTTTCTTTTAAGCTGCATGCAGTTTGACTGTATTTGAGGAGGTTTCTGCACAGCATCACAACTATGTAGATGTAGTTTATCTGTTTCTAGAAGACAGGCAGGTGCATTTGCTTGTGACAGTGAGGCTTACCTCTTCTCACTAATTGTTTCACACAGAATTATTTGGGAATTTATTAACTGAGTTAGTATGGGAAGAAGAATTGAGAAAGAAAGAAAGAAAGGGAAAGCCTGTATTAGCTGAGATAAATTTTTATCCAAATATTTTTACTGCATTGGAACAAGACTTTTTTCACAAATGGGAAGTAGCATGATCTAGTCACGGCTGCAAGATAGAATAGAATAGAATAGAATAGAATAGAATAGAATAGAATAGAATAGAATAGAATAGAATAGAATAGAATAGAATAGACCAGACCAGACCAGACCAGGTTGGAAGAGACCTTCAAGATCATCACATCCAACCCATCAAACAATCCAACCCACCTAAACAACTAGATCATGGCACCAAGCACCCCATCAAGTCTTCTCCTGAACACCTCCAATGAAGGTGACTCCACCACCTCCCCAGGCAGCCCATTCCAATGGGCAATCACTCTCTGTATAGAACTTCTTCCTAATCTCCAGCCTAAACCTGCCCTGGTGCAGCCTGAGACTGTGTCCTCTTGTTCTGGTACTGGCTGCCTGGGAGAAGAGACCAACCTCTGCCTGGCTACAACCTCCCTTCAGGTAGTTGTAGAGAGCAATAAGGTCACCCCTCAGACTCCACCTCTCCAGGCTAAGCAACCCCAGCTCCCTTAGCCTCTCTTCATAAGGCTTGTGTTCCAAACCCCTCACCAACTTCATTGCCCTTCTCTGGACACGTTCCAGCAAGTCAACATCCTTCCTAAACTGAGGGGCTCAGAACTGGACACAATACTCAAGGTACAGCCTAACCAGTGCAGTGTACAGGGGCAGAATGACCTCCCTGCTCCTGCTGGCCACACTGTTCCTGATGCAGGCCAGGATGCCATTGGCCGTCTTGGTTGCCTGGGCACACTGCAGGCTCATGTTCAGCCTACCATCAACCAGTACCCTTTTTTTCACTTCAAGGGGCAAATGAGAACAATTTCTGGATGAGCAGATGCTGCAGAAATTACAGTGAAGTGTTGCCTTAGAGTGGTCCCAAAACCCAGGTGTGTAATCTCCTTGGTCATTTCACTTGGATCTCTCATGATTTGGAGGCACGACATTGTTGAATGAGGCAGGTCATGGTCATTGTTGAAATAGCCCAATGCACAGTGAAAACCTTATAACTCATGCATTTAGGAAACTATGAGAAAAGGAAATGTCTTCTTACCTCTTGGTGGACACACTGGCTATGTTTATTGGCACAAGAAGGATGTTAGCAATTATACAAAATTTGAAGTCTGGCAAAGACTTGTTTTTAATTATAAGGCAGCTGTTCCAGCCCAAATTAATTAATTGTTGCATCAAAGGTAGTAAACTACATCAAGGCAAAAAAATATTTTATTTGCTTGTTTGTTTGTTTGCAGTGTACGTCCCATCAAGACATTACAGTATAAAGGCATACCCTTTATTTAGCTTGTGGTAACACAGCTTTAGTACAGAGGTAGTTATTTCTTGTGAACAGTGGTCTCTACAGCAGTATATTGTACAAAACTCTAAAGTTGTTATAAATAAAGAGTCAACTGATAGTTATGAAATTAATCAGCTCTTACAGTTTCGGGAAGAAATATGTATGTACACCAATTTTACTTTCATTTATAGAATCACAGGGCCACAGAATCATTCAGGCTCAAGGGACCTTGAGTGATCTCTATTCCAACCTCCTCCTAAAAGCAGGGGCTGTTGATTGGATAGCACAGAGTTTTAGTGAGGTTTTGAACACTCCTGAGGGGGAAGACTGCACAACCTGTTCCACTGCTTGACTACCTTCATGGCGAAAAAGTGTTTCCTGATACCCAGTCAATCCCCCTTTTTCAGCTCCTTTGTGTTGTCTCTTATCCTCCCACCAAGTCCCTCTTCAAAGAGTGTTTTGCTGAACCAACCCTGTCCCCTGCTCAGATGCTGGAGGGACTGCTGCAGGCTGAACAAGCTCTGGTCCCTCAGGCTTTCCTCACCATCAGAGTGCTCCAGCTCCAGCCATCTCAGGGAGCCTTACTTCAGCTTATCAATCTATTTCTTGTACCAGGACACTCAAAACTGGAAACCGGTCTTCTAGTTGCAACTTAACAAGTGCTAAGTCTAGGAGATGCAGCAGAAAGCAAACTGTTGCCAGGCTGTGGTTCCACTCACTGTCTGATGGTGTCCCTGATTTTGACTCACCAAGTATGCAGCTTAATTGATCAAGTCAATGGGTCCATGTCCCAGTGGAGGCCAGTGACAAGCAGAGTCCCTCAGGGATCAGTCCTGGGACCTGTCTTGTTCAGCATCTTTGTGGGTGACATGGACAGTGGCATCGAGTGCACCCTCAGCAAGTTTGCTGATGACACCAAGCTGTGTGGTGCAGCAGACACGCTGGAGGGAGGGATGCCATCCAGAGGGACCTTGACAGGCTGGAGAGGTGGGCACAAGCCAACCTCATGAGCTTCAACAAGACCAAGTGCAGGGTCCTGCATCTGGGTCGAGGCAATCCCAGGCAAAAATGCAAGCTGGGCAGTGACTGGCTGGAGAGCAGCCCTGAGAAGAGAGACTTGGGGGTGCTGGTGGACGAGAAGCTCAACATGAGTTCTCAATGTGCACTTGCAGCCCGGAAAGCCAATCAGATCCTGGGCTGCATCAGGAGAAGTGTGGCCAGCAGGTCAAGGGAGGTGATTCTCCCCCTCTACTCAGCTCTGGTGAGACCCCACCTGGAGTACTGTGTCCAGTTCTGGAGCCCCTATTACAGGAGGGATGTGGACGTGCTGGAACGTGTCCAGAGAAGGGCCACGAGGATGACCGGAGGGCTGGAGCACCTCTCCTATGAGGACAGACTGAAGGAGTTGGGGCTGTTCAGTCTGGAGAAAAGAAGGCTCCGAGGTGACCTCATTGTGGCCTTCCAGTATCTGAAGGGGGCCTGCAAGAAGGCTGGGGAGGGACTTCTCAGGCTATCAGGTAGTGATAGGACTAGGAGGAATGGAATGAAGCTGGAGGTGTGGAGATTCAGGCTGGATGTGAGGAGGAAGTTCTTCACTATGAGAGTGGTGAAGCCCTGGACTGGGTTATCCAGGGAGGTGGTTGAGGCCTTGTTCCTGGAGGTGTTTAAGACCAGGCTGGATGAGGCTCTGGCCAGCCTGATCTAGTGTAGGGTGTCCCTGCCCATGGCAGGGGGGTTGGAACTAGATGATCCTTGTGGTCCCTTCCAACCCTAACTGATTCTATGATTCTATGATTCTAATACAGGTTTGGCTTGCTTTCTAAAACTGATACCCCAGTACCAATTCATCCATAAAACATTCACTTTCTTATTTATTCTGGATAACCAAGGCACACATACTTTTCTGTTGCCACAATTAAAGATTCCCAAAACAAGTTAAAAATAATAAATTAAAGATTAAGCTTTGTAATAGTGACAGAATTAAAATGGAAGCAAGGCATTAGTGCTATTATTCAGACAGAACTGAACATGATGAAGGTGCAGGGTGTTTCCTTGGCAATACAAACACTGAAGTTTCATTCTTTCTTTTTACATGGCACACCCAATTCTTGGAAGCACATCTACAAATGTTATTTCAATAAATGACTTGTTCCTAAACAACTGTGTCATTAAATAATACATCTTTAGTTAGAAAGAAAAAATTAACATGAACTCTCAAAGGCCTGTTCCAACCTAGTTAATTCTATTCTATTCTATTCTATTCTATTCTATTCTATTCTATTCTATTCTATTCTATTCTATTCTATTCTATTCTATTCTATTCTATTCCTAAAACCTGAACACTGTTCATATAATTTTATGATATTTAGACAATGAGAAGGTAGATAAACTTAATTTGGACACCTGATATTTTGGGGAACTAGCCTCCTGCACTTACAGAGTCACTTATAAATACAGTTATTAAATCTTTCTGGGAAAATGACAGAACCCCCTCACACAATTCACAAAATTGCTGTGATTCTCTACAGACTCTAAATATCCCTGTCTGGTCAAGGGGAGGGGAAACATAATTTGCTTAGAGGCAAAACAAAGAGATTAAATTTGATTCCAAAATTTTGGTGAATCCACTGAGGATGCCAACTCAGGATATCATTTCAGTTACAAAGATAGTAGGAAACTCTCTCTGTGGTGGGTATGTAACACTTTTTGCTGGGAAATGGCTATCTATTGAATGGAAAATGAAAGTTCTTGTCATACAAAACTTCTTTTCAGTTCTGCTCCCCGTAGGTATTAACATTTTTCTTTCACATTTGGTCTTACAGCTACTGGGGACATTTCTGTAACTTGAGAAGTTGATTAAAATACTTAATTTGTGACCAGGGAATCTAAATTATTTTTGCATTTGTATTTTATTTTTACACTTAAAACCTCCTCCTAACTATCGAGGCAACCCCAGGCACAAATGCAGGCTGGGCAGTGACTGGCTGGAGAGCAGCCCTGAGGAGAGAGACTTGCGGGTGCTGGTGGACGAGAAGCTCAACATGAGCTCTCAATGTGCACTTGCAGCCTGGAAAGCCAATCAGATCCTGGGCTGCATCAAGAGAAGTGTGGCCAGCAGGTCAAGGGAGGTGATTCTCCCCCTCTACTCAGCCATGCTGCGACCCCACCTGGAGTACTGCATCCAGTTCTGGAGCTGTGACCGGTTTAGGCTGTGCCTTTAAGAAAGGGACACTTTCTGAACACTCTGGCTGAATATTTTGGTATTAGAATGAAAACAAGAGATACGCTAATCCAATTTCATTGGTGGAACCCGGCTGTAGGTTCTAGCTAGGTCTTTCAGTCGGGGGGGGGCAGTCAGTCTTCTTCTTCCCCCTGTACTGTGAGCTGGCCTGCTTTTTCTCTCTGAAGCAACAGCTTGCTACGCAGGAACGATTCTTGCTAACCAGATAAGAGAAAACTAACTTTTTGCATTCGCTTTGAGCTTTAACAAAGTTTTCCCCTTTTAATTACCTTCCTTTCTCTCTCTCTCTGACCCTTTTGGGAAAAAGGGGAGGTAGGGAGGGAGAAGGGAGGGACAGGCTGCACCCCCTTGGCCGCAGGGGGCTTGGGGAAGGGTTTCCTGTGTTACATACATTGCTGTATATTTCTGTATATATTGTAAATATTGTATGTTTTTGTACATATTCATTGCATTCCATATCTGCTTGTAAAATACAGCTTTCATCTGCTTCTCCGGCTGAGTTAGCTGTGGAATTCTTTTGTGTGTGGGGGGGAACCTTCCTACTCCACCACAGGAGCCCCTATTACAAGAGGGATATGGAGGTGCTGGAAGGTGTCCAGAGAAGGGCCATGAGGATGATCAGAGGGCTGGAGCACCTCTCCTATGAGGACAGACTGAAGGAGTTGGGACTGTTCAGTCTGGAGAAAAGAAGGCTCTAAGGTGACCTCATTTTGGCCTTCCAGTATCTGAAGGGGGCCTGCAAGAAGGCTGGGGAGGGACTTCTCAGGCTATCAGGTAGTGATACGACTAGGGGGAATGGAATGAAGCTGAAGGTGTGGAGATTCAGGCTAGATGTGAGGAGGAAGTTCTTCCCCATGAGAGTGGTGAAGCCCTGGACTGGGTTGTCCAGGGAGGTGGTTGGGGCCCCGTCCCTCGAGGTATTTAAGACCAGGCTGGATGAGGCTCTGGCCAGCCTGATCTAGTGTGGGGTGTCCCTGCCCATGGCAGGGGGTTGGAACTAGATGATCCTTGTGGTCCCTTCCAACCCTGACTGATTCTATGATACTATGATCATTTGATATGATCTAAGTACTCTTTAAATTTGTGTTCAGTGATACTTATAAAAGATTAACCATATTTAAAACAGTAGAGGATATCTCACTCAGACACCTTGACAGGTGAAAAAGTTCATTTGGTCAGTTTTGAAATAAACGCTTGTGTTTGGGGTTTTCAGACAATTTTATCACACCACAACTAAATATGAATTTAGTTTATTTCTTATTAAACACATGAAATGTGACCAAAGAATATTGATGAACAATGACATCAAATGGTGTCAAAGGAAAAATGACAGCCTTCTGTTCCTTATTTTGACGAAGTTTCTTCCAAGCAGTGATTTCCCAAAAGGCTCTGTAGCTAACTACTCTTTGGGCACTCCTTGTTTACTGATGATTGGAAAGAACTATTTTCATAAAGTATCAAGCATAAGAATGAGACTTTTTCATCATCCTCAGTCTCCTAAGGGCATTCTTATTCTTCACACATGGCAATGCATCTTACTAGGGATTTTGTCAAAGATTAAGGTGAGATCTTGATAATGAAGTTGACTATTGGCCTGCCAGTATACATGTAAGAAGAGTATGAGAGTGGCGTTAGCTAAAGGCTTCTATTTGTAGATACAGATAAAGACCATATATAGATAAACTATTTAGTCTGGAGAAGTGATCAGTTCTCAGATTAGTCAAACCCATGATGTCAGTGTCTGAAATCTGCTTATGCTCTCTCTATAAAAATGGTGGTGATCCTGTAATAGAGCATCATGCAGAGGGTAAAATAGACTTCTTGACTGCTTGTGCACAAGGAAATGAAAAGTGCTGGAGGATCCTGGAAATGCCTGAGAGCGTTTGAACAGCCCAAGGCTGTTTTGGCCTGTGCAAACTAACAATCACCTAAAAATACTCATGGGCACATTTGGGAGTAAGCATGGGCCAGAGACCATTCCCAAAAGGCACTCTAACTTGGGGGCATGCTGCCTGGAGCTGCAAGAGAATTTTAAAGTATGGGCATGGGTTGTTCCCTGCCAGCTGGTCTCAGTGGATGAGATAGTGGTCCAATGAACATTTAATTGACTAGCACAGATTTCTCCTCTACTAGTCTGCCTCTGTGCAATATGTTGCAGGTGGGCATGCTCTGCTCCAAACTTGCAGAGCACAGGCCAGCACACATATCCTGCCTTATGCAAAGACTTTTTAATGTGGGGTCAGCCCTATTGTCACAACTATGGCTTTGGGCTCCTTCCTAGAATAGTCAGGATGTCTCCAGGTCTGATTTTGGCATGCCTCTTGTAATGCTTATTATAAGATCATTGCCGATACAGCAGAATGACTTGCACACTACTTAGGCTTGCTTGCTTATTAACCACATTCAAATCAGAATCACTCTTTGCTCATGCCATTTCTGATGGCTTTTCCTAAACTCTGACCCTTTAGGAACTATTAGTTTCTCTGTAGAGACATATGCTTTGAATTTGTGCTGCTGTGTGTTCAAGTGATTTACTGTAGACTAATTAGATAATTTAACTGACACGATTAGCAGTAATATTTGTAGAAACAGTGTATAATGCCTCACTTCTTGTGTCCTTGTCTTTGTCATGCCAATTATCCTCACTTTTCTAACCAAATGATTCTGTGGGAGACTCACAACGAGTGTGAGATACAGAGTGCAACATGAGACTTTATCATTAGAAAGGAAAATTCAACTCCTTGCTTTTCAAGGGGGTATTTTGAGTCTATTCATCCCTTATGCAAATCATATTACACCATCCTGGTGCATAGAACTCCTTGAGAGTTTTTTGGGTTTGAAACAAAAAGCCTTGTGTTCATCAGAAAGCTACTGATAGTACTAAATAGAGGCAACAATAGTGCAGCAGGTACTGTGGAAACTTCCCCACAGAGCTCTGTCAATGGAGCTGAAGTCTGACCTGCAGTACCCTCTGTTATTTTATTGTCACTGGATGCCAGTTAAATCCTAAAAGTGAAGCAACCTGTCCACCATGGTTTGATATGTCTGCTGAACAAACAATCTCATTCCCATGCAGAAGTTAATGAATGAGTGGACCAATATTCACCTGTTCAGCACACAATAAAATTGATTTTGAAATCAGGTAACTGTATCTTTTATCAGAAAAGTCCATTTGTTCTACAAATGAAAACTAATACATCTGCTTAAACTGATGTGACAGTCAGAACATGCCATCCCAAAATGTTTGTGCACTGAAGAGTTTCTCTAGGATAGAAACAGACATCTTGAGTCAGGAGCAGCTCAGCTTTGGTTCATAAGATAGTGTCTGTTCCTTGTTGTACGTAGTTTTCAGAGAGATCCTGCCATCAGCCTACACATCCAGCAATGACACTGCAAGTGGTGGGTTTATGTATAACTGGTCATGTGATAATTCAGGCATTCATGATTTGGAAAATATTATAAGAGGAAGGGTGCTGCATGTCTACTTGTGATATATCTGGCGTGCACGTGTGTACACCAGATCATAAGGCAATGGTATGACATATTGCTGAGGAGAAGTTACAGCATGAGGCACTGACATGTCCCATCACACACTTTCTGGCTAACACCATCTAAAAGATTAAGAATCGGTGGTTTGAGTTGATTCTCACAAGGAAGGAAGCAGAGCACTGAATAGACAATACAAAAATTCTTCCCTTACCACAATGATTTTATTCTTATGGGAAAATACTTGAGATGATTAAGCTAAAAGCATCTTATTTTGCGCCACTGACTTCGTAACATCAAACACAGCGAGCAAACTCTTAGTATGCATCACATAACACAACTGTAAAATAGAAATGCTAATCTCTACAAAATTCTTCAAGTGAATGATGTAAAATATATTTGGTTTGTTTAAAATTAAAATCAAAATTGTTTTCTGTTCATGTGTTTTATTTTCAACATCTGGACCTCAATTAGAAAGAGAAAACAATGTGTTTATAAGTGTGCAAAGGGGGGTTATTTCCCCCCCCCGTACTGCTGCAATACTTCTCAGTTGTAGCAGTTATTTTACAAACTCATGAGCTAAGCAGTTCCAAGTTGGAAAAGTACCAACCACTCCTACTATTCAATAACATGTTTTCAAGAGCAGCAAAAAGCACCAAGAAAAAAGAAATCCAACTCTTCTTCTACATCAGAGTCAAGCTTAGTAGTAACAAAACTAATCCTTTCAGGATCTAACTTGTCAAATAGTAAGTTTAATGCTCTAAATCCCCAGTCAGGTCTTGCTTACACTGAGGATTTCTGAGAGGGAAATATTGATGATTCTCTTGTTTTGATGTTGTCATAGTGAGGCAACACATATAGGCAAGAGTCAACTAGCCACACCTATTTTCCTGTCCATTTTTCACCTTTTCTTATGCTTCTTGAGGTGGTGGTAAAACCAAACCTGTTGGAAGGAATCTAGTCTTCAACATAAGTATAGGAGGTGATTAAACTAGTCAAATTAGTCAACTAGCTTTTTATGATTTCTAAATCAAACAGGAACTTTTAGATGAAGTCACAGTTGTTGATGGAGATGGAAAATCGTAGTGAGACTGAAACTGATCTCTCCTGTACCTGATACAATCTTTAGGTGACTAAATCTTTTGTTGTGATACTACTAGATGTATGATGGTAAGCCACACAAAAAATGAAACCAATTTAGTAACCTCTCAGAGAAAGCCTTTATGTCTGCTCTGTGTCTTTAGTGTGATTTTCTCTTAGACAGACAGTTATAGCTTACACTTGTGTAGTAAAAAGTACATGAGAAATAAAGATGATAGGACTGAGGGAGGATACTGTTTTAACACTGCTCTTTCATTGCTACCTCCGCTTGAGGGTCTGAATGATGTGTCTAATATTAACACATTTACTCTTGCAGGTTCACAGCATATTTGTGATAACTATTATTCCCACCATAGAACACCCACTCACATCTAGAAGGAGAGGATGGTGTTATGGATACCAGGGCTATGTTGGGCTTTTCCTTATTCTCAGTTCTTTGAAACATATTCAAACCTCTGAATTTCACAGCAGGTCTATATGCTAATGTAGCTGGTGTCCTTCTTAAATTTGTTAACTGCAATAAAAAACAAGATTATAGCCATAGCTCCAATCTAGGAATTTAGTGTCTATAAAAAGAGGCATAGGTACTGCATAGGTCTTCTAGATACTGCAATCCAAAACTTGTAAACACAAGGATTTATGCAGTATACTGTGCAAAGTGATTCCTCTCAAAATTACCAGGTATCATTGAAAAACACTAAACAAGGGAACCTGAGTCCATTAATTGCTTTCATGTACCCCTGCAAAGAGCAGAGATTCCAGTATTTCTTTTAGAAGCCAGATGATTTATAAACCTGCATCCACCATTTACAGAATAACTTAGTTGTTATAGAATTCACCTGGAAACTCGTTGAGCTGCTCAGACTTGGGCAATGAAAGGTGGAAAAAGGGCTGAGGTTTTCCTCACTAAGTTATAGGCTGATCCCTCCAAGCGCTGTGTAGAAATGGGCTTAAAATAACAACACTATATAAAGGTAGGTATTGCACTCACTTCAAAGTAAAGTTTGGGGCTCCTACTTTCTAAGTGAATGTGTAAAGAGCTAAACCAGGATTGACCAACCTAGTAAAAAAAAAAAAAAAAACACAACAAAAACCAACAACAAAAAAACCCAAAACACAATGCCTTAGAGATCCAAGGGGAAGACACTCCACAAGTGGTTGCAAACAAGAACTCTTCAGAGGAAACACTGTGCCAGTGCAAAACAAATCTGGTTCTAGCAGTTACTGCTGGCCAGAACTGAGATTCCCCAGATATCTTCATAGATTACTTAATCTGATGCCATGAACATTGTTCTTCCACTATGGTTACCCATGTCTAGGATATTATTTTAATAGTAGATAGAAGCATGACCCTTTCCTGTTCTTAAAAACTAAATAGAAGCACATCGTTAAGATCTGATCCTATCAGTGTATGTTGTTCATAGTTAAATAAATTGAACAAATTGAGACTCTCCGAGGTTTTAATACAGCACTCTACTGATGTTAATTTACTAGTGTTTTTTAGGCAGGAGTTACTAACCTAAGCCCCCAAGCCAAAACAGTGCTGTTAAGCACCTGGATAACTAAGCAGATTCATCCAAGCTTTCAGAGAACCCGATCTTAGCATACCTCTGAAATATCATATGTAGGGATCGCTGGTTTAGATCTACATCTAATGACATTTTAGTACCTACATTGCACTGCTATTTTCTTTATATTTTTGCATTTGTTTCTTTCAGACAGGTCATCTTCTGTTTTAAGCCTATTTTATCTCTGCATGTTCGGGGCTGGAAAGCCTAGAGAGGTGGATTCCTCCTGTCCTCTGTCTTCCTCTTCCTGAAAACTCTTTCTCTGTCATGTCTTTTGGCAAATCAAATGCTGCATTGAGGGCAAAATGTGTTCTTATTGAAATCAAAAGGAGGCTTGCATTGGCTTCACTGGAAATAGTATCAAGTCCTTAATATGATTTAACCCAGAAAGAACAGCTTTGTGAATCTGATTAAGCACATTCTGTAATAATTGTTCTGACAAGTTGTACCTTTATTTCCAAGAGCTGACACTGAGCTCTGGGGTAATGTGGCTCCCAGTTAGATGGAGATTAAGTGATGCAGGAGATGTTATCTCATCTTTGACCTTCAGTACCACCTCCATAGTGAGACACATTACTCTGATCTCTGGAAGGGGAAATCAGTCATATTTTGCTGACTAAAACTGCTGTTTGCATAGCAAAATTGCAAAAATACCTCAAGGAAAATTTGCATGTTATTGCTTTGCACCAAAGCTGGCAAAACTGCACATTTTGCCTGTTTGGATTTGAGATTTAACACACATCTCTGCACAGCCCTCCCCCTCCTCAGCGTTCTTCTGAACAGAATATCAATGTCACCAGAGAGGAGTCATCTTTCCTTTTTTTGTCTCCTCCTCTTATGCCGTTACTCCTCAGTGAGTTTAAATTTCATCTACGTTGGCAAAAGGGTATTTTTTTTTTTCTTTTGTGGGTTTTTTTTCCCCTCTAAAAGTTTTAATCCACCTTGTAACACTACCTAAAAAGAAGCGAAATTAAGCTGCAGTGTGTAATAGGAGAGAAAACCTACTTTATTTATCACTCAGTCCTACTTTACCATACACTGACCTAATTACTGCTCACACCACCAGGGGTAGGAGGAGCGGCAGAAGGAGCGCTTCTGCCACCTAGTGACTGTCGTCCTCCCGCAGAAACCAGCGGCATCCCTTTGTGAGTGTTGCATTTTCGCGTCCCTAGCCCTTGAGAGCAAATGACCTTCCCTAGCCTGCCTGCATGGATGCCGAGCTTATCTGCATACTGGTCGCTTCCCTTCCACTGATTCAAAAGAGCTTTCATGGGTGAATTCTGCACTAGAGCTGGCAACCCGCAGGAAAGCAGGTGGGATTTAAAAAAAAATCACTTGAAATGATGTAAAGTACAGCAAAAACCCAGAGTGTTTGAACAGTGTTAATACATGTCTGAAAACAGAAAATATTTTGTATGCACAGACGTTCCTTTTCAAAGGAAGCACGGAGAACTGTGTGCCTCTGAGGCTGTCAGAAATCAGTTGCACAAACGATTCGGATCTTGAGCACTTCTGCCATTATAATTTAGGTAATCTTGTTCCTGTGAAGTGACAGGTGATCGTGTACCAATTATCCTGTTTCTCTATGACACCACTTTCAGCATGAGTTTCCTGGACTGGAAATGGTAAAAAGGAAATATTTTCCTATTGTCATAGACAGAAAAATGTTACAGACCAGACCCAAATCTGACTGTTTGAAAATTAAGGTCTTTTCCCCATCTTTCCATTTCAAAATATTGTAATGCTTTGGGTTTAGGTTTTGTTGTTTGTTGGTTTCCGCCACACACCACACAACCCCCCACCCAACTGCTCTGAAGGTCATTTTTTCTTAATTGGGATGGTGTGGCTAAATTTAATGTACATCATTGGCACCAATTTCTGTACATTGGTGAGAGGATGTAGGCTATTAAGGATTTCTGTAAGCAAATCCAAACATTCTTCCACAACATCTGCACGCTGAGGGAAATGTCAGCTATTATCTTAAACACTGTGCAAAACACCTTTCAGTTTCCATCCTTTATCAAGTGTTCCAGTGAAAGGGTCCAGTACAACCAAGATTTATACTTTGCTTATATTTTCATGTACATGTATAAGAGCAAATGAAAATAAAGGTTTCAGGATGTAACATTAAACAACTCCTATAATTGCCTCCACAACTTCCATTCATTCCAGACATGTTTCTTTGATACCCAAGGTGATGTGGCCAAGGGCCTGCCAAAAACTGTGACATTTATTCTGTAAATGTGCCTTCTTATTTTAAAGAACAGTATCAAATCACAAAGGAAAAAAATAATTATAATGAGTCACTACTGTTAAACAGGGAATGAATAACATTCCCTCTGCTCCCTGCTGTCATGAATGCTCAGATTGTCCAGAAAGGTGCCTGGATTGAAGATGACATAGTTTTCTTCATAATTATGTTCTCCTGTTGCCTTCCCAGTGTGGATGCTGAGGCAAAGAGGGAAAGAAAGTTCTTGCCACAGAGCCAAAGTGCAGCCAACAGGCTCCTGTATCCTCATAGACTTAGACATCTCTTTTTCTTGGCTTCTTAGTCTCCATCTCCTCCTTGGTATCTGCTTTTCAGGAATACTGAGTCTTTTGTTTGCAACTAAAACTGTATTTTCATTAATAGACTCCTATGTCATACCTTAAGATGCAAGTAATTGGATTTGAAATATCTGCGATTAGCTACACTGTATTACTGTGCACTTTTCACCTTTATCTTCCCATGTCTTAGTTCTCTGTGCCTAAAAAAGAAGTAACTCTCTCACAGAGGGGCTGTGAAGATAAAGGAATTGTTTATGAAGCACTCATATATATCAGTGGTAAACACTGGAAAAACTCACAGGAGGAGCAGATCAAAACAAAGTGCATTGATAACTTACAGAAGTACATGATAATGAATAGAAACAGGCTGAAAAAAATGTTAGCAAATAGAGCATTATGCATTCTGTAACTTGACTGTAACAGGGATCCTGTAGAAACATATAGTGTAAATAATACTTCATTGTACTATGTGATGTTCATACCAAACCCCCACCTACCCAATAATTAACACTGGGCAAATAGTCTCAATTTCATCATGCAGATCTTACTAAAGTTCTAGGACCTTAAACGTGTTACTGGTTGTCTTCTGTCTTGTTCCTCATGTCATAACTGCTGCTGTGATCTCAAGGGTCCAGTAGAATCAGACCCTTCTTGATGCTTCCATAGAAGTCAATGGATAGAGCATATTTGACACTGCAGTATGGCAATATTCCTTTGACATTGCGCTGGATGCAGTAGTAGGTGTAATTTTGACATCACTCATTCCCCTGGAAGCTTGGTTCATTTTAGATCATAGCAGAAGTGCACTTAATATCTGATTTGGGTTATCTGTCAAGACAGGTCTAGGCACTATCTTATCCATCCATAATGTCAGACATATTACACACATATTAAAAAAAATTAATTACAGTTTCCCTTCTCACCAATAGAAGTTGCATATAGAATGCTTTTACTTGTTGATTTTTGAATGTACTGCTATTAAGGAAAGGCAGGGTGATAAAAAATAAAAAGGGTGAAGTTTTCTGTTCTGTTTTGAAGGCAAACAGGAAGAAAGTGAGTTCAAAATATTTTGAAAACACCTCATGGCTTCTCTTACTGGAAAGGGTTTGTCCTTGTTTTCATCTACATGACTTTTAATTCAGATTGGAGTCATGCTTCTGAAGCTAAGGAAAATTCTCAGCTTTCCTGTGTTTTGGGTATGTGTTTTGACTCTTACAGGTCTTGTGCAATGGTCTTGGAGAGATTTCAAAGTGCATGAACTGAATTCCTTCCAGGTTTCTATCAGCTGGTGCATTTCAGTCTCAAATGGAAATTCAGTAAGTAGGACCAAACTGGAGCAATTCCTAAATATAAACTTCTGAAATGGACCTAAGTTGGCAATTACATTGTCAACACAACGTATTTTACTCTATTTGCTACTGTAGAAAGACCTTTCCAACTGCTTGTCCATATTGTTCTTCCTGTTCTTGATATGATTGCTCTAGTGGAAAAAAAAAAAAGTGTAATTTTTCAAGTATGTAGAGATATTTTTAGAACATCAGGAATGGCTTCAAACTCAATCTGATAGTCAGTTTAACAAAAAAAAAGAAAAGAAGGGAACAAAGTGAAGTTAGTTTTTGTGTCTTGGGATAAAGCAAATATTAGAGATGGAAATTACAACTTAACTATCATGAGAAGTCCAATTTAATGTCAAAGATTCAAGTATTAATGCTTCTCTTCTTCCCATTATCACAAGTACTTTATTTTGTAAAGTATAGGTAATTTGGGGATTACCTAAAATTTTCTGTGTTCTACTGAGGTCATTAGTTTACAAAAATATGTATCTAAAGGTTATTGGGAAAAGCAATTTGACTTATCCCAAGTGTGCCATGGCTATAATCAAGATAAGACAGGTGCTTATAAATAAGGCACAACAGAGTCTCTCAGAATACCTGCTGCTGACCACCAGCACCTGAGCACATCTTACTTAAACAAAGAACCACAATAACATCGTTCTCAGCTAAAATAATTTTTCTTTAGTTCTTCTGCAGGTACCTCTCAAACAAACCAGCAGATAACTGCGCCAAGTCAAGTGCCTGAAAACATAACAGCTGAAGAGAACTTGTATGTAAATCCTCTGGAGAAAGTGTCTTTTGTAAGAAGAGTTCTGTTGATTGCCGTCCCAGATGTGCAGAGCGATGTGGCCCTCAGGGACCAGAGAGAGAACTGGATTTGAAGCAGAGCCTTTAATGTGGAAGGTAATAGACATGCCTGCTTTTAAGAAAAAAGAAAACCAACAAAACCAAATGAAACAAACAAACATAGAAAAGATAAAGTGCATGCTCTTCTACTTCATTTTTAAAAAGGTTGGGCCCCTCAGTTTAAGAAGGACATCGAGACACTTGAACGTGTCCAGAGAAGGGCAACAAGGCTGGGGAGAGGCCTTGAGCACAAGCCCTATGAGGAGAGGCTGAGGGAGCTGGGGTTGTTTAGCCTGGAGAAGAGGAGGCTCAGGGGCGACCTCATTGCTCTCTACAACTACCTGAAGGGTGGTTGTAGCCAGGAAGGGGTTGGCCTCTTCTCTCTAGCAACCAGCACCAGAACAAGGGGACACAGTCTCAAGCTGCAACAGGGGAAGTTTAGGCTTGAGGTGAGGAGAAAGTTCTTCACCAAGAGAGTGATTCGCCATTGGAATGTGCTGCCCGGGGAGGTGGTGGAGTCGCTGTCCCTGGAGGCGTTCAAGAGGGGACTGGATGTGGCACTTGGTGCCATGGTCTAGTCGTGGGGTTTGTGGTGACAGGTTGGACTCGATGATCTTCGAGGTCTCTTCCAACCTTAAGGATACTGTGATATGATATGATATGATACGATACGATACAATACAATACAATACAATATGATATGATATATGTTGGTTTAGAAATATTCTGAAAAGTTTGCATCTCCTTTCTCCTGCTAACATGCCCTTGCACAATTTGGAGTCACAACTAGTGCAGAAAAAATGAGCATGCAATTCTTCCCATCGAGTTTTAGTGTGCTAGAGTGCTAGTACTATCAATCATAGAATCACAGAATCATAGAAGGGTTTAGGCTGGAAGGGTCCTTAGAGATCATCTACACCAACATCCCCACTATGGACAAGGATGCCTCACAACTGGACTGTGCTGCTCAAGGCCCCCATCCAGCCTTGGCCTTGAACACCTCCAGGGAGGAGGCATCCACACCTTCCATGGGCAACCTATTCCAGATCTCACCACCCTTGTACTGAAGAACTTCTTCCTAAGATCCAGACTACATCTACTCTCCCTCAGCATAAAACCATTCCCTCTTGTCCTATTGCTAGATGCCCTTATGGAAAGTACCTCTCCAGCCTTCCTGTAGGATCCCTTCAGGCACTGGAAAGCAGCTCTAGGGTCCCCCTGTGGTTCTCTCTTCTCTAGACTGAACAAATCCAGATCCCTCAGCCTGTCCTCATAGCAGAGGTGTTCCAGCCCTAGGATCATCTTTGTGGCCCTACTCTGGACTAGCACCAACAGCTCTGTGTCTCTTGATCTGCTGGCCACACTCCTCCTGAAGCAGCCCAGAATATGATTTGCCTTCTAGTCTGCATGAGCAGAAGATTCGTATGAAGATATTCAATATATTTCTGGACCAAAACATAAACATTTCCACCCAAGCATAGTTGCTATAAATTATGCTGCCAAGTGACAATGGATATTACCTTGCTTATGACTATAAAAAAGTGATTGTGTTTACATGGAAAAGGGGAATACATTTTTTATGCCTTCACTTTTTTCTGCTGTAAGAAGTTCTTGTCTTACAAACAGGGTTGATCTAGATGTGGTAGTGGTGTTCCTTTGTTGCAAAATTTATTTTAGTACACCTCAGTCCTAAAATGTTATGCAGAGCTGCATTACATTTTAATCTACAGGTGGGTTAGATGAAGAATGAGCCCCTCCAGGGAAACAGATTTGGGTTGGTTGTTTGGTTTTTTTCTCATTTTTAAGAGGAAAAATGGTTTGAGGCAAAGTTCCAGCAACAGAAGGAACTTGCTTAAATCAACAATAAAGTGCTGTAAAGAGCAGTATGTCAGAACCACTAAGCCAGAGTGGTGCACATATTCAATGTAAATCCCATGATCACTAAACAAATCCACATATTGCTCACAACATCTGCGACCTGCTGCTCTTCATCTCTCTCAGCTACAGAGTGACTCTGCTGTCTTTGATTACATCCTGTCCATGCCGTCCTCTTTAGCTGCTAGCACTCTGGATAGCAAGTGTGAAAGTAGCAAAGAAGCTGTGGAAAAGTATATTTGGGTAGCAAATAGTTACTGTTACAGAAACAATACTACTGATTCAGAAGAGAGGAGAAGTTGAAGGAGGGTATCAGATAATTTAAAATTTGGTTTACACAGTTAAATTCAAAAAATTTTGTGGCATGTTCTGCCTGCACCACAAGCTGCCTACAAAGGAACTGAAATTTCTTCCCAAGGTGCCAAAATACGATTCCCTTAATTCTGAGCTCAGTCATTCTTCATCATTATAGAATATTTTTCTTACATATGTCTGACTCTCCTATAATGAGAAGTGTCATGTCACATCCGCTTTACCTTTATCACATCTTGCTCGGGATACTTGGATTTTGCCCTGTTGGAATGAAGATGTTTGATAGCTCACCACCCCTGTTCTTTTCATTGGCTGAAGAGATAGCCTGATGAAATGACAATAATTAACCATCTCTATAACATTTCCAGGTTCAGACAAATGTGGAAATGAGAAGGCTTATCCTTTTTCCCTCTATCAGCTTGCAACATTTTACGGGTAATTTGGCTTACATTTTGAGCTGAAATGCCTCTCTAGCAAATGCTGGAAATTCTGTGATCTGAAGACTACAGAATATATACTTTTAAAATGTTTTCTGATCTGTCTAAATAGTGCTGAATGTTGCATCTATTTTAATGTTTTATCATTTTGGAATGACAATGACAGATAATGATTTACTTTAAAGAAGGCCTGCAATTAAACTGAAGTCTACATTGGTAACATACAGCTGGGACAACTGAAACAAACATCTCACTTAGGCACTAGCTTTCTGGCATTCAAATCACAACACAATTATGTTTGATAAAAATGTGTTGCCTTTTTTTTTTTTTCCCCCCTTTTGCAGATGTAGGATGAAGAATACAAAAATATCTGCACTACAGACTTAATACCACCTCCAACACTTCCTATTTTGAAAGGATTTTTAGCAGCCATCAAAAAACGTACTGCGACTGCAGTGAACTGGAGAGATTGGTGTTTTTTCACAGTGCTTTTGACACCAAAATCGAAAAGCTTCTTAGACAGGAAGCAGCATTTCCCATTTGTTTAGCACTGAATAAGGCACATGGGGGGATTGCTCCCAAAAGTCCCATGGGCCCTGAAGTGAAGTTTTAGCAGTTATTTACACACAATCTTTTACAAACTCACACCTATCTCATACAATTATTCCTTCTACTTTTTACATATATAGGTAGGAGGAGTACATATATATACTCACTGAAGTATTTGGACCCATGTAAATAGTCCAGGGTCCTTCACATCCCCTTCACCAAGGTCATTAGCTCACACTTTAGACCATAATTTCCTTTCTTGTCTATGTTTAATTTATCATAGTATCATAGTATCAGTCAGGGTTAGAAGGGACCACAAGGATCATCTAGTTCCAACCCCTCTGCCATGGGCAGGGACACCCTACACTAGATCAGGCTGACCAGAGCCTCATCCAGCCTGGTCTTAAACACCTCCAGGGATGGGACCTCAAGCACCTCCCTGGATAACCCATTCCAGGGCTTCATCACTCTCATGGTGAAGAAACTCCTCCTCACATCTAGCCTGAATCTCCCCACCTCCATGGGAGCTAAAGAAAAAGCTCAAGAACAGCACCTGTAGAAAAAAAGCTTATCTATTCTAGAGCACATGGGGAATCTTTCTAGAGGTAGTCCAGAACAGGTAGTGAGCTCAGGGGAAAGAAAACCTTGGGTTTGAAATGTGGGGCTGAAGACTCGTGAAATGCAAGGCTGAGGAATGTAAGCCGAGAGTAATAAACAAGTTTAAAGCCTGATTTTTAAGGTGAGACTTTGTGGACTATCTTAACTCACTTAGATATTTCTGTTCCAGTTTGAGACTTCCAAAATGTCCTTGTAAGTGCATAATTTCTGAGTTGTTGTATATTGACACATGTTATACAGTAGAGATAATGTGCTCTCTAAACTACATCTTGCCTAAGCATAATGCATTTCCTTCGTCTTTCCAGCATTTCTATGAGTCAAATTTTTTAACTCTTCTGCAGCCTGAAAGGACAGCAAAACTGGGTCATTGGAAAAGCTGCTATGTAGCATTGATGGGGACATTGCTTTTTTCATGCACCAACTCTTTTATTAGAAAATAAACCAGAGAAAATAGTCATTTAAGAATGTTCCCTATTTCAGAGGAAATGCTCCCTTATTTATTTAGAATTTTTGAAAGCTGTCTGTGTTAAACCTCTTCTAGTCTTCATATCAATAGTAGCACAGGGCTTTGGTTAGTTTCAGACTTCTCCTTTGCGAAAACTAGGGGGCTGTGGGGAACAAATATCTGCAAGCACAACTACAGTCTTTCACTTTCTCAGAACCTCACCATTTTGCTTGTCACTTGCCAACAAGATGAGAAGATAACTACCCCCAGGAAGCCAGATAGTTTTTAAGTGACATGGGATATAGAGGGGAAGGTTTCAGATTGAGAAGGTTCCTGTTCTTGGGAGAGGTGACACTCTACTAAAGCCTGGAATTTAGCAGAAAAATAAGTCTTTTGTCTTACCAGGAAACAAAGAATCTTTATGGGTTCAAATCCCAAAGATAAAAAGATTAAAAAGGAAAGAAAAAAATAACAGTACAAGATCAGTAAAACTAATCAGCTGCCACGAGAATGAGAGCAGCTGAAACATGCTAAGGGAAACCACATAAGGACAGAGGAAGCAATAAAAGGCACATTCACTCACAGAGAGACACAGACAGATAAATTAACATGGGTTCATTAAGGTACAACATGAATAAGACATTTTTAGACACCTGAAATGGGACAGTATTATATTCTCACAGGTAAATTTACAAGAAAAGAAAGAAACAAGTGAAGTGCAGACCTTGATTCAAAATTTTATTATCAAAGTGTGCATGATTATAGTGTATTTACATTTACTGTTCTTACCAAAGTAACAAAAGTCAAAATATGCACTGCAATAATTTCTTGTCTGAAAGAGAAAATTATGAAAAAGTGAAAAACCCTTTAAGAAGAAATTAAAAGGTACAATAACAAATTCACACAGTCAGCATGGGGCGTGTTAAAGCACATATGTATTGCTGTCTCTGTAAAAAGCTATGCAGCCTTAACAAAAATACTTGAAGAAAGCTAAAATTAAACCTCTGTCCTTTAGAAGAAGGGTGTAAAGGAATCTATTCAATTGAGAATGTATTCCTCAGAAAGCTAAAGCTGCATTCATGTGGGGAAAAAAAGCCAACAACAGAAAAGTACCTCCCATAATGGCTGTAGCAATACAAGAAAGTCTGTGACGTCAGTAGCATGGAGACATCTCAGGAGCAGGAAACCTGAAAGACAGTTAATATTGTCAATAGACAATCTAAATAAAGAAGCACTTTAGAAAACACATAGCTGCAACAGAAGATTAAAATTGGACTCATGTTCACCAATTTGGGAACTGTCTTTTTTCTATGAGAAATTAAGCAGATGAGGCAGAAGTGGCATTCTGCTGTGAAACAGCAGTGGCTGAAACCACTTTTTAAAGTCTACAAAATGAACACTATGGGAACAGATAGCATTTACATATGACTTCTTAGGGAACCTGGAATGAAATGCTTCAACCCAGTGCATCAGTTGTAATATATAGCCTGTGACTTAAAACAAATAGATAAAGGAAACAAAATTCAACAATATGGGAAGGTTTCCCTACAAGAAATACAGCCTAGGCCTCCTAGAGAAGACAGGATACCTACAGGGGATGTTGCTGGAACTCATATAAGATCATGCATATTATGCCAAACATGAATATGGAATGATTCCTTTTTATTATCTCAATGAAGAACAGAGGGCCCCTAACACAACTATCAGGCAATGTGGTTTAGACAAACCAACAGGACATATTGCTATCTCCAACACATATTGAGGCAGTTGAGTTCCTTGCCACAAGATGTCATGAATGCTAAAATTTTACAGTGGTTCAAAAGCGATTGGACAAATCACTCAACAAAATAAAGAAACTAACAGGAAAATATCCATGAAAGGCATTTGTAACAAAGATATTACTAGCTTTGAAAATCTCCAAGTTTTGAACACACAGGCATTACATGAGAAGAGAAATAGTTTTCTCCTCTGCTTTCATAGTCTTGACATTATTCTCGAGATTGTGAAGACTGAATGACTTCAGATGTGAACTACGTACTCTGGCTTGGTTTTGGCTGTGACTATTGTTATGCACAAACAGAGTAACAAGTACCACACAATAAGGAAGCCACAGTATTGCCCTCTTTACACCTTTAATATACCAGTATCAAATAATGTATATGTAAACATTCTCAGGCTTCATTTTAATACCACTTTATACTAATAGAATAGAATAGAATAGAATAGAATAGAATAGAATAGAATAGAATAGAATAGAATAGAATACAATAGAATAGAATAGAATACAATACAATACAATACAATACAATACAATACAATACAATACGATACAATTAACCATTGAGTCCCACCTATCATCCAACACTATCTAATCAACTAAACCATGGCACCAAGCACCCCATTCAGTCTCTTCCTAAACACTTCCAGTGATGGTGACTCCACCACCTCCCTAGGCAGCCCATTCCAATGGCCAGTCACTCTTTCTATGAGGAACTTCTTCCTAACATCCAGCCTAAACCTCCTCTGGTGCAGCTTGAGACTGTGTCTTCTTGTTCTGGTGCTGGTTGCCTGGGAGAAGAGACCAACTCCCACCTGGCTACAACTTCCCTTCAGGTAGTTGTAGAGAGCAATAAGGTCTCCCCTGAACCTCCTCTTCTCCAGGTTAAGCAACCTCAGCTCCCTCAGTCTCTCCTCATAGGGCTTGTGTTCCAAACCCCTCACCAGTTTTGGTGCCCTTCTCTGGACACGTTCCAGCAAATCAACATCTTTCCTAAACTGTGGGGCCCAGAACTGGACACAGGACTCAAGGTGTGGCCTAACCAATGCTGAGTACAGGGGCACAATGACCTCCCTGCTCCTGCTGGACACACTATTCCTGATACAAGCCAGGATGCCACTGGCCCTCTGCCACCTGTGCACACTGATGGCTCATGTTCAGCCTACTGTCATCCAGTAGCCCCAGGTCCCTTTCTGCCTGGCCGCTCTCCAGCCACTCTGTCCCCAGCCTGTAGCACTGCATGGGGTTGTTGTGGCCAATGTGTAGAACCCAGCACCTGGATGTGTTCAATCCAATGCCATTGGACTCTGCCCACCTGTCTAGCCTGTCAAGGTCCCTCTGCAGAGCGCTCCAACCCTCTAACAGATCAGCACCTGCCCCCAGCTTGGTGTCATCTGCAAATTTACTGATGATGGACTCAATCCCCTCATCCAGATCATCAATAAAGATATTGAATAGATTGTGCCCGACACTGATCCCTGGGGGACACCACTCATTACTGGCTGCCAGCTGGATGTGGCACCATTCACCACCACTCTCTGGGCTCAGCCCTCCAGCCAGTTCCTGACCCAGTGCAGAGTGCTGCTGTCCAAGCCATGGGCTGACAGCTTGGCCAGGAGTTTTCTATGGGGGATGGTGTCAAAGGCCTTGCTGAAGTCCAGGTAGACTACATCCACAACCTTCCCCACATCCACCAGGCGGGTAACCTGTGACAAGTATGACCTACTTGTTCACACTTTAAAAAGTCTAGATAGGGTTAAGATTAATAGTATCTCTATGTGTTCAATATAATAATTGTATTTTTATGCAAGGCATTTAATAAATCTCAAGATATTATTTAAAAAAATCAACATGAGCATAAGGAAATGGAATCAAAATACTTCTTTATCAGCATGTAAGATCTACAGCAGAGGCAGTTTCATACCCTTTTGGCGTAATTCTGCATATTTAGTTTTGCTTCTTGAACAAAGCATTAATTCAATATATTTGGAGTGATAAATATAATTATCCATTGAATACTTATTCATTCTTTGGCTGTTGAGAGAAAGAGCATTTTGAATTGAAAGCCACCTCCTGCTGAGTTTGAACTTCCCATCTCTAAATCATATTGTGCTATCAGTGCAATTTTTGCATTTGATCTAAATCATTACAATGAGCATCAATATTTTTCAAGTATCTCAAATTGCTGAAGGGAGACAGAACACTTTAAAAAATAATTTTAAATAAGCAATTTTAAATAATTACTCTTGTTTGTTACAAACTGATGAAAATCAGAAAACAAGTTAAGTTAAAGCAGATAAATCTCCCATTTCTGCATTCTGTGCAATAAGAGGAAAGGGAAATTTTCAATTGTGGTTGTGGTCTTTTCTAATAGCTTCACAAATGAGATTATTTTAAATTCTCTTGGTCTGATTTTGACTACCTTAGGGTGTGCATGTACCATAGGGTCTCTTTCTCCCTCTTTCCTCTGAAACATCTGGTCAGTGACAGGTTACTAGACTAGATGGATAACAACTGTGATCTGAGACTACAATTTCTCTCATCTAATCCCCAGCAGCCTACATGATTGATCCTAGAGCTATGCTACATAATGATTAATATTCTATTTGCTGAGTATCAAACAGCAGTAAGTGATATCCAGCAGGCATCACAGATGAATTGGTGAGCATCCTCAGTCTTGAGCTGACAAGTTGTGAATGCAAGACTCATCTATAGAATGGTGAGAGTAGAAAGGAAGAATAAAGCCAAAAATAACCTAGGCCCTGTGTAAAGGGCTTTCTTGTGAGATAGGCAGCCATTTGAAGTGTATTCCCATTTCCAAAATGCAGTGTTGGGAAAACTTATTCATGCAGTTATCACTTCCCTAGCCTGCTAAACATTTTCTGCTCCTTCTTTATTAGTGTGGGCCCACAGTAATCCCTCATCATAAATAACGATTTATAATCTGTTACTTTCTAATTAGGACGATTTGAGAAGAGGGACTTGAAGAAAGTTACTTGCCCTTAGTACTGTGCATTGGACTGTGTCACTCTTTTGAATGAAATAAAACAGTGCTGATGATAGCACATTATTTGGTACTATAGATGCATATATCAAGAATGAAAGCTAACAGCAAGTTTTTTATCTCTAAAGAATATACATAGTTTAGATCGGTGTATTTCTTTCAAATGGTAAACAGCTTCTACAGTCATGTCTCAGTGACTGAACAGTCCCTTTTATTCTGAAGGTAGTTTTGATTTCACTGCAACTGAAAGTGAGTTGATCTGAATTGTGCTTTTGTGTGTGTAGCATAGAGTTTCGATGCAATAAACATTTTTACAGTGCTTACAGATAAACTCCTTCTGGCACTAGAGACATTAATCCTCTCTTAATTTTAATGACTCCTACAATACTGGGGTTTTGTTGTTGTTGTGGTTGTTTGATTGGTTTTTTTTAATTAAAATAAAAAAATAGGGAGTAGCCTAAAGCAAAGATTCATCTGGAAATCAGCCTGCTCAAAAAACAAAATGTGCTTGGCTTCATTTATTTCAATATCTAAAAAATGACATTTCCTCTTCCAAGGAAAAGGAATAAATGTTTATAATCCCGATTCAGGAAGGTTTGAGAATAGTGATTTGAATGTCTCTTTTCCTCTCAAGTTGAGCATTCAGAATAGTAACCTTAGGCAATTGTTTGGCATCCTTCAATTATCTGTCCATGGAGCCCCTTGTGCCACCAGTGGTCTCACCCTCTGTCCAAAGCCCTGAGACTACTGCTGCTTTTTGTAGGCTGACTTTGTTCTTCCCTAACCAACACCTGTTTCTTCCTTGCTTAGCCATTATTTACCTGGTCATTTGGTAATGTTTGAATGAGACTGGGAAATAGCTGTGAACTAGTTGGTTAAAATATATAATAAATATTTTATGGAGACAGCAGGATGTCTGGTGGTATCATTAGTACTCTCAAAGAAGCTTTCTGATATTGTCATTTAAGTGACTGTAATCTTTTCTTTGGGATACAGTAAGCATTTGATCTTTCCAACATAGCTAGTATTAACTGTATTTTCACTCCAAGTCTTTCCCCTTGGCATTTGCATCACACATCAGTGTCTCTCAGATCATGTCACCTTGCTCAGGTCCTTGCTGCAAAAAATCTACATACACTTATTTCTGTCTTGCTTCTTACAGACATTCCTGTCACCCTATTGTCTCAAGCACTGCTCTGTTCCTCTGTCTCTGACTTGTGGGTTGCATGATTGAGCTGCTGCATAGATAATGACCTTTTCAGCAGACCTTTTCAGATAATGACATGTATGTTGCAATATAACTTCCAGATCAAAGCAGAAGAAGAGTAAAAGAGGGAAAATGTGATGCTTGTGTTTAGAAAGTGATTTAAGAATTACTGGGAAATGCAAGGTATTATATTTTTTTGTTGAAAATCATAAAATGGATATTACAAACATATCAGGGAAGTGTCAAAGCATTTCCTGTAAATGGAAGCCAAGATTTCTTATCTCCCAAAAGCCCACTAGATTTCTTTGGAATCAGCAATGATCCTGTGGGTTCTGGTTGGGTATCCTGTTGCTTTAATACACATAGCTTTCAAAACATTTTGAATCTTTCATATTCTTTGTTGAAGGATAAAAACATACAGGCTATAGAAAAATCTGATGTTATAGGATCTTCACAGTTAGAGGAGATCTTTCAAGCACCTGTGTGAGGGCCAAAAAAATAAGGCAAAGTTTGTAGCCAGTATATAACTATTTGAACTGCTCTGCTCAGAGAAATCTCAATAATAGCTTAAGGATAAAATGGCCATGAAATTTATGGCTAAAAATAATTCCTTTATACTTTCTACTGTGGTGATCTCTAGTTCAGCTATGGCCACCTAAAGAAGACACTGAGAAGTCACCGTGGTTATTTTTCTATGTTCAACAACTTTAGCATCAGAAGCAATTGGAAAGGCATATAAAAGTTAGAAATTAATCAGAACTAATGCAAAGTCCAATGCAAAATAGTGTTGTGGAAATAATGGTCAACCACCAAAAATATCCAGGAGAAGTTTTAAAACAAAGGTGGTAGTTTTTTCATTGAAGTGTATCTTAACCTGGTATTGATTGAGAGATGGTAATGTAGGGTCAAAAACTGTAAATTGCTTCCAAAAGTTACTAGACAATTTTATGGAGTATGATTAGTAGACCAATCAAAATTTATCAAACATAACAATCCACCCCCATTTGTTCTGTAAGTTCTGAAAACATAAATTGCTAGGATCTCTAAGACTATGCATATTCCTTACACCTTCTGCCTATAATTTGCTGCTGCCAGAGATGTAAAGCATATGGTCCCAAGTGGCCATTTTTATTCCATTTTTTTTATATAGGGCCATAGATTTCCCTGGAGCTGTCCTGTAACCTGGTCCACAAACAGGTGCTGGTGCATCACCCAGCTTCCTACTCCCCAGGCAGAATGTTGTGAAGGAAACAGTGCAGTGAAGGGCACCCTAGCTTTCTCCTAGCTGGTATGCAAGTGGACCCAAATATCCTTACAGATTTTATTAATTCCTTTACATTCTGCAGCTGCTGCTACCAAATATCTGCCTCTGAAACTCACTCAATATGAAGTAGAGAGCAAACATAGCACCCTGTAGGCTGTGAATTAGCACTACACACACACACACACACATTTCTCATTCTGAAACCACCTGATTCTACCAGTTCTTAGGCACACTGTAGGTTCCAGGCTTTTGAGACTGCTAGAGCAGTCAAGTCATAGACATGGAACCTGCACTAGACTGGAAAGTACTGAATGTCATTGATATAATCCAGGGCACAGAACTGTTGGGGCTTTGTGAGTCTGTTCATTTAATGCAAAATAGCATTACTCCAAGGAATTAAACTGTCCAACTCAAACTGCAGTCCTTTTGTGCAGATAAGAACATAGAAGCTTGCCCAGTTTAACTGCAACTCCTGTTGCACTGACCTGACCATATCTTAATTGTTCAGGGTTTCTTCTGTTTATTCACACCTTCAAGGTAGAGTTCTGCAGATGCTACCCATCCTTTTTATGAGGCCTCCCTTCTTTGAAGCAGCCTTTGAAATGATGGTAGAAGTGCATGTACTTTTGTTCAGACCAGGGTCCCTTTTTTCTTGTGTAGTAGTGTATCTGTATATTTTAATACTGTCCTTTCAGAGCTGGACATCTATGTATCTATCATAAGAACACTTCCACTGAATTAATTAATTTTGTCTGACTGAAAATTGCTTTTTAACACATTCCTGAATGAGTCATCTATTAATATGCAGATGAGAACTGATCACAATTTGCTTGGAGTACAGCTCTTATACTTGGTTAGTGATTAATTCATAATGGTGACCTCCTGAGCTCTTGGGCACACAGGTTTAGAGTTTATTTTATTAGAGAATAAACACTATACAAATAATAGATTCAGATATATGAAGCATAGAAATATTAATAAAGGACAGGCTGATCATCTCTGCTATGTGGCTTGCATTTGAAACAATCTCTTCTTTGCAAGTCATCTCTGTTTATTAACTTAGTTGTTTGCTCAGAAAAGAAACACAACCCCTAGCATATGAAATGCCCTTGAACTTTTCATATCCTACTACTAGCACTTCAGGCAGTAACATGCATCAGTAAAATAATTGAAATATTAGGCAGAAAGTTATTTGTTTGGTCTTTCACTGTTTGGTCTTTCATAGTTCGTTCGTTTTTTTTTTCCTGGATGGTGAAGATACTGATGTCTTTGAAGTCAGGGGCCTTTACATTTTAGCTTTCTTAGGATATGGTGTCTTTCCTTTTGCTGCTTCCCTCCCAGGTCAAAGACCCCAGCCTAACAGTTTGGTTTCCCTGGACATATGTAAGAGATGTTGCTGAGCAGAAGGTCTGATTCTGAGCTGCATCAAAAGAAGTGTGGCTAGCAGTGGGGAGATGCTTCTTCCCCTCTATGCTCTGGTGAGATCCTACTTGGAGTAATATGTTCAGCTCTGGGCCCCCCAGCATAAGACACAGGCTTGCTCAAGCAGGTCCAGAAGGTGGCCACAAAGATGATCAGGGTCTTGCAATACTTTCCCTTTGAGGACAGACTGAGGGAGCTGTAGCTGTTCAGACATAAGAGAAGACAACAGGGTGACCTTATAACAGACTTCCAAGTACTTAAAGGGAGCCTACTGGAAAGATGGGGAGGGATGATTTATTAGGGACTCTAGTGATGGGATGACGGGTAATGGTTTCAAACTGAAAGAGGGTAGATTTAGATTAGATTAAGGAAGACATTCTTTACTCTGTGTGTAGTGTGACACAGAAACAGGGTTTACAGAGAAGTGGATGCCCACTCCTCCCTGGAATTGTTCAAGACCAGGTTGAGTGGAGGTTTGAGCAGCCTTATCTAGTGGAAGGTGTCCTTGCCCATGGTAGGGAAGTTGGATCTTTAAAGTCCCTTCCAGCCTAAACCATTCTATGATTCTATGATTTTCATACTGCTCATACCGTGCTTATGCTGGACCCTGAGGTACTGAATGCTTCACTTTGAATTTCTCATAATGCACTCTGCACTAAGTACTAGAGCTTACATGTTTCACCACGTGCCAGAATTTTGTTTTCATCTGAAGGATGTGCTACATTCCCAAATTTTCACCTAGCTGAACTGGCAAGAGTTTTCATAACACATCTGATAGCAATTAACCAGTGTGGCAGCTTCCAAAATGACTCTGCAATAACTGTGGCTTTGAGAAAATGGCAGGATTTCATGTACATTTTAACCAACGTGTATGAGTTTCAACAGTTGAGATATGAATCACATGTTTTCATGGTAACCCCTTATCATTAAATCTCTCCCTCAGGCTCCACCTCTGGTGCTTTTGCTCCCCTCAGATAGGCACTTGGCAAGATCACTGATTCTATTCACCTGCTCACAGCAGCAGTTATCACTATGAGAAAAATACTCTGTTACATTTTAACTCTCCTGTCCCTGAACTGACTCCACTTTTCCATTCTGCAGCTGCCTTGACCCCCTGCTATGCTTTCCTGATGCCTGCAAAATCTAAGTGGAAAAGGAGCAGAGGAAGACACTATCAAATCATGGTCACAAACTAAAAGTAAAAGAGGCTGAGCATTTAAGGAACAGTCAGGGATGTTTTAATTGTACATACAATTTCCTGAAAATATTTCCTAATCAAAACTGTATTTTCTGTTGGAAAAGTTTATTAACTACAAAGACATTTCTGACTGATCTTGAGGAAGACCCACAGTACTCTAAAGAGCAAACAAATACTCATCCATGGGAGATGGGCTCAACTTCCTGTTCTACAGCTGGGATTCAAGCCTGTGTATAATATTTGAAGGTGGAACTTTTGCTTAGATCCTAACTGCAAAAAACAAGAACTTTCTGGACATCTTTGAGTAAAAAGGTAAATAAATTACCATTGGATGCAAAATAATAACAACTGATTTGTCTACATCAATCCACTGGTTTTGCTAATAAGTATAATGCTTGCATAAATATTTCTGTCTCTTTTTGCTTGTTCTATTTTGTGGCTGACATGGCTTCCTCCCTTATCTCTCTTTCCTGACCTTCTGCTGGCTGAACTGACTTTGTGTTGTGTCTCTGAAGGTACTGGGGAAGGGAACAGGGAGGAGTTTGCAACAGTCCCCCTCGACCATCCCGGGAGGGGGGTGATTCCCCACAAGGGGATACTTGTATTTGTGTTGTTTCTGAATTGTAAATATATGTAAGTACATATTTTGTACATATTCCTTTGATTTTATATTTCTAGATTTTGCTTGCTTTGTGCATACAGCTTCACTTGCTTTCATACTATCTGAGATAGTCTGATGATTTATTTGGGGTAATTCTCCCAATTTGTTGGGGAGAATGTTGTTGAATATACAATGTGGTTGTTGAATATACAACTGTTCAAGTGGTAGGTACATGAATATGCCCAGTTACCTGGTTTGCCTTTTATTTATTTATTCTTTTATTTAAAGTGTTTATACAGGAAGCTGCATATTCTGACACAGGACTAACCATTTAAGGTTATTCCTCTCTAAGGAACTGCATGTGGCAAGACTGGCATCCAGTGAGCAGAGTCTCCTAAATTTTCCAGATGCAGATAGATGCAGGATACTAGCTGCGTCCTGAAACCCATGAAGTTTGTCATACCGAGTAGTGGATTACAACTAGAAATAAAGCATTAGTCCAAAGCGTATTTCTGTCCTGAGTTTCAGTGGCATTTAATTTCTGGCTATAACATGGTCCCCCTTTAGGTTTCTCAAAAAGCTTCTTTTTATACTTCTTTGCTATGGGTGGAGACCATGATCATAGAATCATAGAATCATAGAATCAGTCAGGGTTGGAAGGGACCACAAGGATCATCTAGTTCCAACCCCCCTGCCATGGGCAGGGACACCCTACACTAGATCACGCTGGCCAGAGCCTCGTCCAGCCTGGTCTTAAACACCTCCAGGGACTGGGCCTCAACCACCTCCCTGGACAACTCATTCCAGGGCTTCACCACTCTCATGGTAAAGAACCTCTTCCTCACATCCAGCCTGAATCTCCCCATTTCCAGCTTCATTCCATTCCCCCTAGTCCTATCACTACCTGAGATCCTGAGAAGTCCCTCCCCAGCCTTCCTGTAGGCCCCCTTCAGATACTGGAAAGCCACAATGAGGTCACCTCGGAGCCTTCTCTTCTCCAGACTGAACAGCCCCAACTCCTTCAGTCTGTCCTCATAGGAGAGGTGCTCCAGCCCTCTGATCATCCTCGTGGCCCTTCTCTGGACACGCTCCAGCACGTCCACATCTCTCCTGTAATAGGGGCTCCAGAACTGGACGCAGTACTCCAGGTGGGGTCTCACCAGAGCTGAGTAGAGGGGGAGAAGCACCTCCCTTGACCTGCTGGTCACACTTCTCCTGATGCAGCCCAGGATCTGATTGGCTTTCCGGGCTGCAAGCGCACATTGAGAGCTCATGTTGAGCTTCTCGTCCACCAGCACCCCCAAGTCTCTCTCCTCAGGGCTGCTCTCCAGCCAGTCACTGCCCAGCCTGTATTTGTGCCTGGGATTGCCTCGACCCAGATGCAGGACCCTGCACTTGGTCTTGTTGAAGCTCATGAGGTTGGCTTGTGCCCACCTCTCCAGCCTGTCCAGGTCCCTCTGGATGGCATCCCTTCCCTCCAGGGTGTCCACTGCACCACAGAGCTTGGTGTCATCAGCAAACTTGCTGAGGGTGCACTCGATGCCACTGTCCATGTCACCCACAAAGATGTTGAACAAGACAGGTCCCAGGACTGATCCCTGAGGGACTCCGCTTGTCACTGGCCTCCACTGGGACATGGACCCGTTGACAGCCACTCTTTGGGTGCGGCCATCAAGCCAATTCTTTATCCATCTAGTGGTCCATCCATCAAACCCATGTGTCGCCAGCTTGGAGACCAGGAGGTGGTGCGGGACAGTGTCGAAGGCTTTGCTCAAATCCAGGTAAACGACATCAGTTGCTCGCCCCTCATCTATTAATGCTGTCACCTGATCATAGAAGGCCACCAGGTTTGTCAGGCAGGATTTGCCCTTGGCAAAGCCATGCTGACTATTCCCAATCACCTCTTCACTATTCTTCTGAGTCATTAGTGCCTCCAGGAGGATCTGCTCCATGATCTTTCCGGGCACAGAGGTGAGACTGACTGGCCTGTAGTTCCCCGGTTCCTCCTTCTTGCCCTTTTTGAAAATGGGAGTAATGTTTCCCCTTTTCCAATCTGTGGGGACTTCCCCAGTCTGCCATGACTTCTGGAATATAATAGAGAGGGGCTTGGCAACCTCATCTGCCAGTTCTCTCAGCACCCGTGGGTGTATCCCGTCGGGTCCCATGGACTTGAACACTTTCAGGTTCTTCAGGTGATCACGAACCTGAGCTTCACTTATGATGGGCAGTTCTTCCTCCCCGTCCCTGGCATCGTCTGCCATGACACCAGGAGTGTGGCTGGAGGCCCTTGCAGTGAAGACTGAGGTAAAGAAGTGATTGAGTACCTCAGCCTTTTCCACATCACTTGTGACCAATTCACCACTTTCCTTTCTGAGGGGGCCCACACCTTCCCTAGTCTTCTTCTTGCCATTAACATACCTATAGAAATTCTTAGTGTTCCCTTTAACCCCCTGGCTAGATTCAGTTCAAACTCTGCTTTGGCTTTCCTAACCAGGCCTCTTGCTGCTCGGGCAGCTTCCTTATATACCCCCTGTTCTATCTGTCCTTCCTTCCACTTCCTGTAGAGTTTCTTTTTACGTGATAGTGTGTCCAGCAGCTCCTTGTTCATCCAGGCAGGCCTCCTAGCATTCCTTCCTGCTTTTCTCCTTATAGGTATACATAGCTCCTGGACACAGAGGAGGTGGTCCTTGAATACTGACCAGCTGTCCTGGGTCCCTCTTCCCTCCAGGGCTTCATCCCACGACACTTTGGCTAGCAGATCCCTGCAGCGATCGAAGTCTGCACGCCTAAAGTCTAGGGTCGTAAGCTTAGAATATGTCCTCCTGATTGCCCTGAGGAGATTAAATTCAACTGCTTCATGGTCACTGCAGCCAAGGCCGTCTCTGAGCCTCACATTTGTTACCAGCCCTTCCCTGTTGGTGAGAACAAGGTCCAGCGTAGCACCTTTTCTTGTTGGTTCCTCTACCATTTGGAGGAGGAAGTTGTCTTCTATGCAGTCCAGGAACATCCTGGATTGCTGATGCTTTGCTGTGTTGTCCCTCCAACAGATGTCAGGGTGGTTGAAATCCCCCATGAGGACCAGGGCTTGTGACCTGGAAGCCGCTTCTATTTGCCTGTGCAGAGCCTCATCTGCTTGGTTCTGCTGGTCAGGTGGCCTGTAGGAGACCCCCACAGTAATATCTCCTTCCCCTGTCTTGCCTTTAATTCTAACCCATAAACTTTCAACCGACTCATCAAGCCTCCCCAGGTGGAGTTCTGCTGATTCCAGCTGGTTGTTGACATAGAGGGCAACACCTCCTCCTCTCCTTCCCTGCCTATCCTTCCTAAAAAGCTTATACCCGTCTATCCCTACGTTCCAGTCGTGGGAGTGGGTGGGGCGAAACACAATGCTAAGCAAAGATGCAAACTTGTGGATACCCATGTGATGCAAGCTTGAAGTAAGTCTTTAACAGATCCCATGGAGAGATTCACTCGCTTAATATTATAATACTGAATTAGTGGTGAACTCCTGCTGATCTAGGCAGGAACGAGCAAATGCCTGTCTAGCCTGTCTCTGGCTGGGGCTCAGAGCAGCTGCTTTTGGAAACAATGCCAATGCAAAATGGTTCATTCTCTGATGCACTCTGCCAGCTAGCAGCATTCATCAGTTCAGGGACTTCTTCACTGAAGGTCAGCTATACACATCGTGTTTATATTGCTAATGAACCTATTCACCATGACTGCCTGTTTGTCTCTGTAAACCATTCGTAATTTGCCTATTCCAACTCCAGCATGTGGCATGCCAGGACATAGCTGGTAATGTCCTGATCTGGCCAAAAGGACTGCTGGAGATGGAGAGTGCAGAACTAGCATGATGAAGCTCATCACTATTCGCTCAAAAGGAGTGTCCTAAGGACAGTTTTCAACCTGTTCTTTGAAATATCATCCTTAGGTTAAGCATGTTCTAACACACTATAGCCAGCATCTGTCCTTGGACTCAAGTGTTTTAATTAAAATGGTAAAACTAATCAGACTTTTTCTTGCATAGCAGTAGAATCTAGCAGTATCATTTCATTCCAAAGCCTATTTTCCTTCATGGGCTTTGTCACTTACCAGGGTAAATTTCCATTTTTTCTGGTTGAACTAAGTATGCAACAGGTAAGTAACTGAACATTTTCTGATCCATGCACTGTTTTCTGTTTGTTTGTTTGTTTGTTTTGCCATGGAAAAATATTCAAGTCACTTGAGGAATAAAACAATTCTTTTACTCTCCCATTTGCTGGCACCCAAACAGTAAACTCCCATTCAATGTAATTGTTCATTATTTCATTAAGTATTTCTGAAGAATAAAGAAGAAGAAGAGGTCAGAGTCATAGGCTGATAGATTGTTTTTTAAGATGGTTTTAAGAATAAATATTTTGAAAGCCAGAGCTTCGTACCAAGAGTCTAGAAGTTTCTGTGGCTGATAAGCTAGAGAGCACTGCCATACAGATTGATTTCCTGCTAGAACTTTGGGATTACTGGCAAAACTGACATTTACCTTTGAATAATATCAATTTTAAGGGAGGCAATTATCTCATGGAGACAAAGTTTCATCTTTAAACACCCAGCTGTTCTCAGTTATGACTTTAATCTGATTCTGTTTCTGACACAATCATTAGTTGTAAACTTTTGCAATTACAAAATTATTTCTGCATTAGGATTTCAGTGGAAAAAGTATAATTATACTTACGGTGCAATACAGAATGACTGTCTACGATAGCTTCAAGAATCAATTCTTACCTGAGCTGTGAGAGAATTCTGTTCAGAAATGGTACTTCTCAATCCACATATAAAAGGCTGCAGCATCTGACCTAGTTAATCTGAGCTCCCTCTGTGATCTGTAAAGAGAAGCTGAATAATTAGAGATACAGTGGAAGATTAAGTGTAGAGAAAAAAAAATCACTCCTTGTGCTGAATTAATGGTTTGTTCTTCTTTATCCTTCTCCTTAGAAATGGGAACAATATCTCTGAAGGCAATTTCACTTTCTACTGCTACTCCAATGTGGAGTTAAAGAAAACAACTCTCAAACTCGGGAGTTTAGCATAGGAATGAGATGTGCATTGTTCCATGTTTTGGTTTGATGTATCCCATTTCTCAGCTGCCACTCCAGTTTTGCATACTGCTCAGAACAAGGAGCTTCATAAAGTCATACTGGGGGAGAAAGAAAAACAAATAGTGGGCTGATCTTGTCCAGCCTGCAGCAAAAGAAGTTACAACAGGAACTAGTCCCTAAAGGACATAACAATTGATATATACCATAATCTAGAAATTATTTTGTTCAGCTGCAGCAGTGATATCCTCGGAATCCTCTTACACTGCCACGAGAAGTTCACAAACATGTAAGGATGTAATACCTCTTGGTTCTGTTTCCATAAACTTAGTACAAATCTTATCACAACAATAAAGCATTCCCAATTTTTATGGAGTAAATGATGAGATACCAATATGCAATCATTCAGTGATGACAGATATCAGTATAGAGGCTGATGCAATTTCTCGTTACTCAGGAAAATTCACCCTAATTTGCTGGACAACAGGAACTTGGGTCAGTGTAATAAGGAATGAGCATTTGTTAAGATAAAGCAGTGGCCACCTCCTTCTTCCATCCCCTGCCCTAGGGTTCTGGATTCATGCAATCAAATATTGATTTTTTTCCCTTATTTTCTGTCCCCTTCCCCTCTATGCTCCCTCCTCCTTCCTTGCTCTCCTCTTTAGTCTCTCAATGTGTCCAGATTTTACTCCAAGTACCTGATTTTTTGGTTCAGTGTCTTTGCTTTAACACAATCATGAAGATGTGAAATTTAGCCGAATCAGAACCATTCTGACAGGTGCTAATGGGTTATAGTTTAATCATAAACCATGAAACATGAGAAAACTTTGCCCAAACAGGGCATGCCATATAACTGCACACAACACATCTCTACCTTCATCTAGAAGAACTGAATCACTTCCTCTCACTGCTGAGTTTTCAAGAATTTACACTTGGCACAGAGGAAAGATGCTGGATGCAACTAAACCTAACATGAGATCGCGGATATTAGCAGAATTCCATCAGATTCATTTTGCCTTATCTGCGCTTAACAGTCTGGAATATTTCTGGAAGGTGCATAGGTACCTCACCAAGAAATCAAGTTATTATGCACTACCTGTAAGGAAAAAAAAGGCATAAAAGGAAAAAAAAAGGCTAAAAAAAAGGCTCACTTCAATATTAAGGATTATTCTCCATCAAGGTAATTTGCTTGCCTCCATTCCTCTTAATGGATCCATGCCAATTTATACCGATAAAACATTTCTTTTTGGCCAGTGATCGTGAGAATGGACTATGCAAGAGCCTGAATTATGGGCAAGAACTGCACTATGCACAAATGGAGAAAAGGAAAAAAAAAAAGGCCTTTTGGAAAGGTTGCTACAATCTAAACATTAGACAAAAGACAAAGGAATGATGTTAACAGTCAGGCAGAGAAAAAAGCTTCAGGAAACAGCAGCATAATAAACCAAAGAAAATGTGAATCTGTCAGTTTTGACATGTCACAAAGAATTACTGTTTCTTTTCAACTGGTGGTAATATTCCATTCTTTTTAAAATACTAGGAATGAAACCCAACCCCATTGATATTGTGGAAGGCTTACCATTGATTTCTCTGGGAACATGAGCAAGCAACATCTCTATTCTGTGTGAAGCCTGAGCTACACTATCTCTGGATACAGCACAACTATCATTAAATAATCTTTTTTAAAGGTAATTGCAAATTTTTGTTGATTCCTTTTCCTCTTCTTATTTAAAAGAAGATTAATGTAAATAATAGCCTTATAAAAATAAATGTTTTCTTTTTTTTCTCCCTCTGGCTTTCCTATCCCCCTTCTTTGTTCAGAATAAGATGTTCATTATTTGTCCAGTAAATGAGTAATCTGCTAATTAACTGCACTTGTTATATGATGAATATTCAATTACCATAATGGGAAGTGGAAGAAGATGTATCATACCTAAGTAAATTAATTTGTTGTTGGGCAATGAATTTGCATCCACCTGGTCGCCTTTGCTCACTCAAAAAATACTCTCCAGGTTTGCTATATTTGAGAATTAAAGGAGTGCACACCCCATTTGCAGCCACATGCATAAGGTGAATACCTTCCTCTCTCTCTCTTTTAACAGTATTATTCAAATAAATTAAATTTGGAGATAACACGTGTTCTGTATAGTGACAAGGAAAAGAAATTACCACATAAATTACATTTATTTGCTGTCTTTGAAAATGGTAGCCCTCTCATACCATGTTAACAATGAAGTGAGAGCATCCCCCATGGAAAAACAGAGCAAACTCTTCCTACACAAACCATTTCAAAATGTATTAACATCCAGGTCCCATTGTACCATTCTCCTTGGTGGTGTCTAAAACAATACCAAATGTATCCAGTATGAAATGTTACAAAGTCAGCATAATAGTTCAGACTGAAATTGTCAAAGTCTATCCAATTAACACAGTGAAGGACAAAAGGGAACACAGTTCAGTTCATAAAGCAGAGTGGTCTCATTTCTGTCTGAAGAGGATATTCTGTCTGATGCTTCTTCCCATCATGTTCCCTCATATTTAGAATAGAGTTATTATTAGTGCAGCATGTCAAAGTCCTCCATTTAATCTAGCTATGACCTGAAACCTTCCTACCACAGCCTCCACACTCTGTTATAGCACATTCATAGGACAGCTGCTTTCCAAGGATGACTGCTTTTTCTCTATTTACTGCCAATTAAGGATCATTGTGGTACTTAGTATGGCACACAACAGTAAAATGAAATGATCCAAACATAATATATAACACTTCTCAACCTAAAGAAGAAGAAAGGGAAAAAAAAACCCCACCAATCAAAAATTACAGGGAAAAAAACCCAACAAAACAGTATTAGGACAAAGAACAGAATTACTGGTGCTATATATCATCAAGCTCTGTGGCCAAGTGCTGAGGAGGAAATAACTCATCTCTTCTTCAGGAGGGGGAGGAGACAGCTAAACAAAACAAAACTAAACCTGATGACATAGATTAATTTTCATGAATATCCTACTCATAAATCCTAGAGAAACTCTCCATAGGCTTAGATTTTGTCAGTGGTAACCAGAAAGATTTAGTGAAGGGAGAGTGAGGAAAGAGGTTGAGTTTTATGATGGAAGTTTTATTTCTTGGCACTTGGGTTTCAGTGTAAATTGTTTTCAACACTTGCAACTTGGAGGAGTGCAGATTTGCTGTGACATGAAGTGGTGATGCTGTCTTATGCTATAAGATACAAGGCAGAGGATGCTTGCAGACATGAGAGAAGATGTCCAGGTGCATATGAACACCCCTCTCATGTCCAATACCTTTTTTACCAGAGTCAGTGGTGAGGCACAGAGATTAGTGGTAGCACATCTGAATAGATCAGAAAACTATTGTGGCAAGGTCGGAGATTTTGAGAGACAAATAAACTTGCTAGGTACTGACCTTATCTGTGAGCGAAATTGGAGGAAGTTGTTTTGTCCCCAGTATCTATATCCTAATCTTGATGTTTTATTTTGCTAGGTCCGTGGCTGTGGTTTCATTCCATCTCCACTCACTGAAGAAATGGAATTTAATTTACCACTGTGGTTGCATTTCTAGTCTTAAAGTCAGAGGTACATTTATCCATGTGCTGCCAGCAATGGCTGCAGGCACTCTCTGTAGACACTCAGGCTGTGGCAGACAATGTGCTGCTTCAACTAACCCTCTTTCCTGTAAAGGAAGGAGGACAAGTGTGCTCGGCATATGTCAGGCAGCAAGTAGCAGTAGTGTCAATGTGTCTTATCCCATAATTTCTTCTTACCAAAAAGACTCTCCCCTGCTTTGTCACAGATCAATTGTGATGTTCATGCTCAGTGTTCACTGGAGAATAAAAAGGAAATACTCAGTCTGTAATCAACTCAAGGCCAGCAGAGAAATTTCCTTAGTCTGTGCCATTTTCACTTGCTAATGGCACACAGAGAAGTAAGGCTGGTGAGGAAAACCCAGAATATGTCCAAAATTTACGCTGGTGGGATGAACTGCCCATGAGATGCCAATGGAACAGGGAGCAATGACAGAGCTCTGCAGCCTGTGTCCTAAACCCATACAAGTTACATAAAGGCATACAGCTTCTGCCTGCAGACTTACATAGACAGATGGGAAACTGGAAGTCTCCTTCTGGAGAGATGATACCACAACAAGGATTTTCTACCTCACCGGTGTGGACATAGAAAGCTGTGTTGTGGTTGCACTGGCCAGAAGGTTTTGATTAAATGTTTTGTTATTTTTTCTGAAAGTGACACTCAGAATAAGACAAAGGATCACACTGCCTGGTGATTCTGATGCATTCCTGACCTCAATGGACTCGATGATCTCAAAGGTCTCTTCCAACCTGGTTAATTCTATTCTAAAGAAAAGTTGAAAGAGATTTCAGTTTCCAATTAACTTTTTTGACTTAATTTTTCCAACAGAATATATTACCAAAATTTTTTGAGCTGTTTCTTATACTCTGCTTGTATTTTGACAAATTTTCATGTACATTTTATTTACTTTGTTTTCATCAAATAAAAAGATCTGACTCTAAAGACCAAATTATTTCTAATTTAAAAATCAGAGTGTTTGCTTTTTTTTTAATGCTGATGCTTTTCAAGAAAATGTCTTCTCTGAGAAGAGAAAGGGGACTGGGGAGGGCTTTTATCTTCTTTTTTTGTCTTTAAGAAAGCTTTTTTAATGCAGAAAAATGTCTGCCAGCTATAATGTCAATATATTCCCTTTCCTGTCATTGACTGAGAAATGTAAAAATCCCCTAGACAGTTCTGACTCTGTCTCCTGATAGAGGTTAAGTTCGTTGTCAGGAAGTCATTGCATTTACATCCTGTTAAAGAAATATGCTGCCCATCCTCGCTCACCATATTTAGCTATTTGAGTGCAGGTTATGTATGTTAGGATGAGGGTGATAAAGCAGTTGTAGACTGTAACAGAAGGTGATTTTTCTTTACTGCACAATTACGGTTTAGGTTACCATAAAGCTCTTGCTAGGGATGAAAAGTTGGGGAGGATTAAACAAAATGATATAAAACATATCAAAGTGGATTGCATAAGCAATTACCATGCTCTGGGAAATGGCTGATGAACTGACTGAAGTGAGACACCTGCAGGATGTAGGTGCTATGGATATATCAAAGGAGCTCAACTGCCTCATTTGTTTTAATAAAAGAGGCTTCATTTTTTCCAACAGTACAAAGCCTCCTGTTAGACTTGGTTTTGTTAACCTCATTATTAAGGGGAAAGGGGTCTACAGCTCTAAGTGCAAGAGTCTTTTCAGTACCAGATCTACTTGCACATTTGGTGACAAGTGGCATTGCCCAGGGTTCAGTACTGGGGCCAGATCTCTTTAATACCTTTATCAGTGATCTGGACAAAGGGATTGGGTGCACCTTCAGTAAGTTTGCAGATACCTCTAAGCTGGGAGGCAGTGTTCATCTACTTGAGGATAGGAAGGCTCTATAGAGGCACCTGGACAGTTTGGACATTAGAAGAAATTTCTTCACTGAAAGGACTATCAAACATCGCAATAGGCTACCCATGCTGGTGGCTGAATCAGCATCCCTGGAGGTGTGTAAAGATGCATAGATGTAGTGCTGAGGCACATGGTTTGGCATGAGACTTGGTATAGTTAGATAAAGGCACATGGTTTGGCATGAGACTTGGTATAGTTAGATAAAGGCACATGGTTTGGCATGGTTTGGTATAGTTAGATAACAGTTGGGCTCCATGATCTTAAAGATCTGTTCTGACAAGTGGTTCTATGATTTTACAGTTCTAAGATAAACCAGCACTATCTTGTAAGTGAAAAAAAATTGATCCTAACCACAGTCTCAGACTGTGTTATCAGGAGAGATGCTGACCCTCTTCCACATTTTCATTTATTGATTTGTGTGAGAGAAAGGGAATTGCACAGGAATTTCTGACTATGTAACCATCACTAGGGGAGATATCAGGCTTGCTGTGAGAATATGAAGTGCAGTAAATGTTTCTATTACTACCTTATTAAGAAATTGTAATGAAGATAGAACTGCTTAGAATGTTTTCCTGACTAGCAAAAAAAATTTTCTATATTCACTGGGTTTCTGTGGGATTATTTAAAACATAATTTTGAATAATGAAAGCAAAAGACCAAAACAAACCTCCAGAAACAACAATCCAAAAGGTACCGTAGAGTGATTTTTGTACAGATATGAGAAAAGAGAAATTTGATCAAATTTTCCAAGACTATACTGACTGTCAAGTTTTCAGTTAGCTCTGTCCTTTTAAAAATGGAAGAGTATTCAGATTCTCCTTTGTTAATACTTTGCAAATTACTTTGGGTCAGCACGATGCCAGTTTCCCATGTACTTCCCTTCTATGCATTGTTAATAACAATTAAAAAATGCATATACAACTATGTTTTAATAAACTAACTTGGTTCTAGAATGGTGTGACAGGAAATATGTCTAAATGTTTCATAAATACATGGAATTTTGAGGGAAATCTAAAACTTCAGGGTGTAATTAGAGAATCTGACATACTCCAAATAATAATGAAGAAATTAAACCACTGACCTAGAAAACCATCTGAAATAATAAGCATTGGAGTTATACAGATTCTCCGGAGAGAGAGAATAGAAGAAATAGAAAACCAGTTCAACACGATTTGATTTTACACTTTAGAAATAAGATGTTGCAGTTGTGACAGGGAAATTTCAACCAGAGCTAAACAAGTGTTCACATTGTCTTAAGATATCCCAGACTCCACAACCCTTTTATCCTATGACTAAATTCCCTCAGCCCTTGCACAAGATGCATAGTTTATATTACAGATACAGCGATGCTAATATGGTTACATTTGTTTATCTGTGGCAGCAGGATCCTTTTCTATAGAGGCAGAGTTTGTTGAGAGAAATTTGCTGCCTGTATAGTTATGTAACTTTCCCAAGCACCCAGAGGTCAGCCCATAAAGCTCTCTTTTGTCAGCATAGTGGTGTCCACATGGGGTTTTTGGCTGGTGTAACTATTTTGGCAAAGAATATGTGATTTTTCACACTGCTCACTGACATAGCTCTGTGGGTAAATCATTGTAAAGCAGAAGAAGCATGCACACACAGTATGTCTCTGCTACCCCAGCCAGCCTTTGCTTTTCACCTCACCACAAATTAATAACATGGTCTGCTGAAGAAGTGAATAGACACAAGGAGTTTAAATTACACACCACTGTTACTCCCAGCTACTCCCAGAGGATCATGGAACGGAGGAAATAGAATGGGTACTGCAAGTAAAAGTTCAAGATAATTCCATAGTATATTTTTTTCTTACGATAATGTTAAGCACTGGTAAGAAGCAACATACAGGCTTGCCCCTAGAAATTTTTGAGGATAGACTCATCATGTCAATAATGCATGGGTAGGAAAAAGAATCATCAATGTGCTATGGTTCACCAGAGTAGGTTGGAGAGCACAGTTTTAAAGAAATGGGAGCCCCACTACTGGGCTTACTAAGCCTAGGTTCAGCTTGGACTTCTCTGCCCATTTGTAAACCTTCAAACAAAGGAGAAAAAAAAAAATTATATATATATATATATATATATATACCCTTACATGCCAGGTATTCCACCAATGCTCAGTTGGCTCCTGGCATCCTGTAGTCAGGCTGACACTCAAGGAAGGGATTTTCTAAGTATTGCTACAGGCCCCTGAAATGTGGCACTCTCATACAGAGCCAAGTAGATGTCCCTGCTTATAACAGTAGGAGAGAAAACATCTGTATCTTGTCTTTAGCTTCCACTTACCCATGAGAAGCAGTAAAAATGTACTGTTATGCCTTTTCTGATCCCCACACCAAGTAAGAGTTCATGTGTCACCAAAGTACTATCCTAAGTGTTCAGCTGTTAAATGGTCTAGATACTGTATTTATCTTTCTTATGCTTGGCTGCTTCCTTGTATCTCCTACTGAGAGCCCCTTTTTCCAGTGTATGTGGGCTGAGTCACAGTGAGCAACTGAAATGATTCTACAGTGACAGAAAGTTATAGATACTAGTTTCTAGGACCAGCTACATCTCTCTAAGAACAATTCTATTTTATCTGACATGTTACTAATTAGACAGAGATAAAATAGCTCTGCTACTTTTACATTCAATAAGGACAACTGCAGGGTCCTGCATCTGGGGAGAATAACAACATGCACCAGTACAGGTTAGGGGCTGCCCTGCTGGAAAGCAGATCCATGGAGAAAGACCTTAGAGTCCTGGTAGTCAGCAAGTTCTCTATGGGACAACAATGTGCCCTGGTGACCAAGAGAGCCAATGGGATCCTGGAGTGAATCAAGAGAAGTATGTCCAGCAATTCTAGCGAGGTTTTTCTCCCCCTCTACTTTGTCCTGGTGACACCACACCTGGAATACTGTATCCAGTTTTGGGCTCCCCAGTTCAAGAGAGACAGGGCCCTGGTGGAGAGAATCCAACAGAGAACCACAAGAATGATTAAGGGACTTGAGCATCTCCCCTATGAAGAGAGACTGAGAGACCTGAGGCTGTTTAGTCTTGAAAAAAGAAGACTGAGATGGGATCTGAACAATGTGTATAAATATCTGAGGCGTGGGTGTCAAGTGGAGGGGGTCAATCTCTTTTCAGTGGTGCACACTAATAAGACAAGAAACAAGGGGTTCAAGCCTGAACATAGAAGCTTTAACCTCAACATGAAGAGAAACTTCTTTACAGCGAGGGTGACAGAGCACTGGAACAGACTGCCCAGAGAGATTGAGGAATCTTCTTCTCTGGACACATTCAAGATCCACCTGGATGCATTCCTGCGCAGACTACCCTAAGTGATCCTGCTTTGGCATGGGGGTTGGACCCAATGATCTCTGGAGGTCCCTTCCAACTTCTAATGTACTGTGGTACTGTACTGTTATTTCTAGACACACTCTTCCTCCCGTTTTTTTCTTTCCTCTCTCACCCATTAACACCATAACTGAACTTCTCTCAAGTGTGTCAATGTATCTGCTAAAGAAGTTGCAATATAAATAAAAGGGAGTTGTACTCTAGATGAATTTTTTTCTGAATCCTCAAGAAGACATTAATTCTTTTTTCCCTCAGGAAAAAAAACCCTAAGAGCAGTAATGTTTTGATATAAATCAACAAGTGATCTACAGGATTAAGAGTTTTTTGAAGAAGTTGAACAATTAAGTATTTACACTAAATGTAGTATTGTCCAAAGCAGGCAGGTAGGAAATCACTTAAATTAATGCCAACAGTTGTTCTATGTATATCTTTCTGTTTGGACCAGGTGACCAGCCTGAGGCAGAAGGAAGCAGAAACATCTGTTATTGTATTTATTCATTAGAATTAATTCACCTTCCAATAAAAGCCAGGTATAAATGTGCGTGTCATGAACAAAATAAGTTAAAGAATAACAACTGGAAGGAAAAAGACAACATCACGAAAGAGATTTAGCAGCATTCTATTTGTCATAGTACTCACATCTCTTACAAAAAATTTAGTGTAACAAACCTGAAAAGAAGAGCCTAGAATTCAAAGATGATCTTTAACTGTGATGAAACAACTTCCTAGAGAGGAGTGGAGGAAAAGAACAAAGAGAACAACAAAGCAGGTTTACAAATACAGGTGTAGAAAGTGGTAATTTTCATTCCTCTAATCATATTGTGATAACTGAAGTCAAATTCCAGTGAATTATTGAGTATATACAAGTCTGCTGTGGTTCTGCTGCAGTTACTTTAACTCCCAATACTTGATAGCCATAGGATTGCACTTCAGCAATTCTGGGAAAAAAAAAAAAAAGGGGGGGGGGGACTTGAACTGTTTTCCATTTTACCTCAGCTGATCTGGTCAGACTAATTTGATTAAACAAGCAGTAGAACTATTTGTCTTATGGACCACAGAAAGAAGGGTTTCAGTGTTATGTACTGGCGCTTGTGGTATTGATCTCATCATCATGGTTGACAGTGATTGCTTTGCAAGCTGGTAGCTGGATGAGAGAGAAAAATAAAGGACAAATTCTTTGCTTAACTAGAAAATGTCAGTTGTGTTGACAATACTGTTACCTACCTGAATTGTTTTAGAATGAAACAATGTAAAATGAGTAAGTGCTGCAGGACCATTTGTTTCCTACCTAAAAGCACAGTTGGTCCCTGCTGGTTATAATGCCACATAAATTGCAACTTTTAATAGTGGAAACCTGAAACATTTCTTAATCAGGGAAGAAGCCAAAACTGATTAACAAAACCAAAACCAAACAAAAGATCTTCCAAAATTCTGATCATTTGCTTCTACTGTCTTCATAATATTTCATTTGAAATTGAGGAAATATTAATATCACCTACCAGTTTTTTTGTTTATTCTTAATAATTGATGTCGAGCATGGGGAAAATCTCACTTGGCAAGAAATATCTGTCTTTCTGCAAGCAAAGAAGCAATGTTCATATCAGGTCTGGCTGCTTTCATTGGTGTGCCTGGGGAGGCAGTGCTTGGGGTTGGTTATTCAGTGCCTTGGTCCTTTCCCTTTGGTTTCTCTACTGATAGTATCAGTGCTGATTATATTGCCAGTTTCATGGTAACCTCACCAGTAGGTTTTATGCTAAAACTAACCACCTCTTAGGCAAATGCATGAAATATATTCCACATGAACTACCAAAGAAGTGCGAATAGAATAGAATAGAATAGAATAGAATAGAATAGAATAGAATAGAATAGAATAGAATAGAATAGACCAGGATGGAAGAGACATTTGAGACCATTGTGCCCAACTCATCATCCAACACCATCTAAACAACTAAACCATGGCACCAAGCACCCCATCAAGTCTCCTCCTAAACACCTCCAATGATGGTGACTCCACCATTTCCCCAGGCAGCACATCCAGTGGCAACCACTGTCTCTATGAAGAACTTCTTCCTAACATCCAGTCTAAACCTCCCCTGGTGCAGCTTGAGACTGTGTCCTCTTGTTCTGGTGCTGGTTGCCTGGGAGAAGAGACCAGCCCCCACCTATCTACAACCTCCCTTCAGGTAGTTATAGAGAGCAATAAGGTCTCCCCTGAGTCTCCTCTTCTCCAGGCTAAGCAACCCCAGCTCTCTCAGCCTCTCTTCACAGGGCTTGTGTTCCAAACCCCTCACCAGTTTTGTTGCCCTTCTCTGGACATGTTCTTCAATATCTGCTGCTGGCAAAAGCTGTACCTAACCATGGACTTCATCCTGAAATGTCATACACCAGTCCACTGCCTGTTCACACACCTGTCTAAGCTTTTTTTCACTCTTGGAGTTATTACTTTATACTTCCTTTTAGTTTTTAATGCTAGTCCTTCATTTAGCATACAGGATTTTATGTTTAAGGACTATCCTAACCATGTGCAATATTTTTTTTCATTTATGTTCCAGGTAGCTTTTCCAAATTCTTCAAATTAAATTATTAGATCTAAGAAATAGGTCACAAACTCAGCAACCATCTGATGTGAGACAATGTAATCTGCTAGCACACTGGTTGTCATGGAAACTGACAATATTGGATTTTTCCTTCAATGCAACCTGTGTTTTATGCATAAATTATTAGCATATTACATCTGAGGCACTGACACTTCAAAGCAGACCACCCACATGTTTTATATGTGTTCATGAGTAAGTTAAACTCACTCTTACTGGCATTCAGGAGAGGGTTCAGCATCTGTTTTCAGATTAGACAGTACAGACCTGTGCTTTTGATCTGAAGAGGTTTCAGACTCTACCCCTTCTAGTTAATAACCCACCCAAGTGTCCTGTATTACAGCATTCATTTGGGTCTGTGCTGTTAATCACCTCACAGCTAAAACTGTGCAAAAACAAATGTGAGATACATTGAAATTTTACATGCTGTTTGGCTTTTTTTCCCATCTCATCTAGAATGAGAACAAAATCTAGATTATTTGAGAAAAATCAAACAGTTCTTCCATTCCTGCCCAGTCCTTTACTCCTCCCTCAATCCCTTCTCCATGCAGCCAGGAGTTAAACTTCATCTACTAAGCTCAGGGACTAGTGCTTAAATGTCTCTCCTATCTTTTTGAATTATCAAATGGCTAAACCATAGTCTCTTTTTCCATGCTGGATTCCTTAGTCTGTTCTGTATTTGTCTCCACTACATATTATTTGAAAAGAAATGGCATTTCCAAATGGCAAAAAACATTGACTTAATTTTTTTCTCCCACTTTCCTCAGCTCAAAGCTCTGTGTGTAGTAACTTTCAATGTGGGAAATAGCCAGAAACAAGAAATTAGACCCTTAGCCCACTGACAAAGAACAACTGTCATATGGCATATAATCTGAGTTGACATCCATGTCTCTTTCTTCTGCAAAGAACATCTTGCCCTTCTTTGAAATACTGAAAAAGTTGTAATGCTGAGAACAAAGAAGAAAAAAATTTACTGAATTTCATCTGTAAACCTTTCAAAAGAGACAGGGTCTCAGCCCATCCCTTTTTCCTTCCTGCAAATCCTTGGTATGGCAAAGAAAACCTCATGACCTGGAAGTTTTTTCTCAAAGTGCTGACAATTCAGCTTGGCTTCCAATTAAGAACTGCCTTGCTCATTTTTCATGGGATTCAGATTTGCTTTGTAAGAGAAACATACTTTAAAGTGTGTGCCAGGAGGCAGAGGAAGGGACACACTAAGTCCCAAAATGCAATATGGATTTATAAGTAATGCAAGTTGTTTGGGTTTTTTTCCAGTGGAAATAGAAAGCTAGCAATTATTGGCTACCTGAATTGTATTTCCATGTTTTCAAATAACAAACCAGGCCAAGTCAATACAGAGGCAAAAAAAATGTCAAATTTCTTCAAATGTCTCCCCTCTCATTCTGAAATATTTATAAAATCACAGAATTGGCTGCACAAATTCTGATTTTAAATTATATGCCCTTTGGACATGGCTAATTTACAGGTATTTCGTTTACTATCCTAGTTACATGTAATTTCTTACCTTGAAAATATTACATGCTGTGCTGCTTCATGTCACTCATTTCTGACAGACGATCTCAAGCACTATCCCTGAGCATCTCCCATTAGCCTAGTGTATTAGGTTTGGCTGAGCTGGAGTTAATTGTAGAGCAGCTCCATGGAGAAAGACCTTGGAGTCCTAGTGGTCAGTAAGTTCTCCGTGGGACAGCAATGCACCCTTGTGGCCAAGATTGCCAATGGGATCCTGGAGGGCATCAAGAAAAGTGTGTCCAGCAGTTCTAGGGAGGTTCTTTTCCCCCTCTACTCTACCCTGGCAAGACCACACCTGGAATACTGCATCCAGTTTTGGGCTCCCCAGTTACAGAGGGACAGGAACCTGCTAGAGAGAATCCAATGGAGGGCCACAAAAATGATTAAGGGACTAGAGCCTCTCCCCTATGAAGAGAGACTGAGAGACCTGGGGCTGTTTAGTCTTGAGAAGACTGAGAGGGGTTCTGAACAATGTATATAAACATCTGAGGGGCAGGTGTCAAGTGGAGGTGGCCAAGGTCTTTTCAGTGGTGCACAGTAATAAGACAAGGAACAACAGGTTCAAATTTGAGCATAGAAGCTTTCACCTCTACATGAAGGAGGGAAACTTCTTTACAGTGACGGTGACAGAGCACTGGAACAGACTGCCCAGGGGCATTGTGGAACCTCCTTCTCTGGAGACTTTTAAGACCCACCTGCATGCATTCCTATATGAAGGACCCTAAATGATTCTGCTTTTTGGCAGGGGAGGTTGGGCTCAATGATCTCCTCCAACCTGGTCTATTCTATTCTATTCTATTCTATTCTATTCTATTCTATTCTATTCTATTCTATCTCTGGAGGTCTTTTCCAACCTCTAACATTCTGATTCTGTGATTCTGTAAATCTCCCCAGAGAATTGTTCTAGTCCTGTGTTTTGCAGTGATGCAGCTGGGTGTTGATAACTCACCAGTGTTTTGGCTACTAATGAACCAGGCACCAAGGCTGTGGTTTTCCAGCATTTCCCCACCCAATAGTAGGCTGAGGAATGGGCAAGATCCTGGGAAGTGACACATCATGGCCAGAGGACCCAAACTGACCAAACAGGTATTCCATGCCGTATGACATCAGCTCAGACATAAAAGTTGAGTGAAAGAAGGAAATGTGGGGACATTCATTGATAGCATCTGTCCTGTGGAGCAACCACTACATGTGTTAGAGCCCTGATATCCAGGAGTGACCCAACATTGTCTGATGATGGGAAGTAGAGAATAACATCTTTCTTTGATTTTCTTTCCACTTGAGGCCTTTGCTTTGCTTTTCATCCTATTAAATTGCTTCTATCTTGCCTCACAAGCCTTTTGTTATGTTTTTGCTCTCCCCTGTCCATTTAAGAAGGGGAGTGATAGAGTGGTTTTGAAGGGCATCTGGTCCCCAGCCAGAGCCAAACCATCACACCTAGTCCTACTATTTTGCATGTCAGGGGAAATATTCTGTATTTGCAAGTTTCATCAAAACTTTATCTTCCTCCACAGTATCTCAGTATTGGAAAAAAATAAAATAAATATATTAAACAGGGGAAAAAAAAGGTCATTGCTACAAATTTTTAATTTTTTTATTTTTAAGGAAACAATAAAATCATATTCTTCTGCTATTCATCATCATGATTAACTTAGGCAAATAAGCTGGGTTTTAGCTCTTACATTCTTCTGGTAACTTTTGCTGATCTCTCTACATAATGTTGAATACTAAGTTTCATAGAAATAAGATTCCTTTATGGAAAGTAGAACCCCCATTGAATGCATTGGATGTATTTCAGCTGCGTATCAGGCCAGATATGTTTGGTTTGGTTTGGTTTGTCTCCCTTCCCCAGTCTATAAGCTAATTAAGAGCTTACATCCAGTATTTCAGCTGCGTATCAGGCCAGATATGTTTGGTTTGGTTTGGTTTGGTTTGGTTTGGTTTGGTTTGGTTTGGTTTGGTTTGGTTTGGTTTGGTTTGTCTCCCTTCCCCAGTCTATAAGCTAATTAAGAGCTGTTTGAAAGCCTCAGTTGTAGAGACTGAAGTCTCTTCATTTGTTTTACTCAATGAGAAGACAAGAAGCTTGTTTCTCATTTTTCTATTTGTCTCTGAAGTGTTTTGCTCTGCACAGAGAGTACATGACCATCCTGTCTTTATTTCTAAAACTTCAAGTGCATCTCTACAACTCAGTGACATGTAGAAACAGCAATTCTGGATACTGTGTTAATGAAGTGGAACAGGTTTCCCTATATCTTTTGGTATATCACTGTGGCCTTTTCTGGTATTGATTTTTCCAATGTAATTAACAAAGGTGTAAAGAGTTTTACTGCAGAATCAACATAATATTCAGATTCTATTTGTGATGCAGAAACATGGGGTTGTCTTCTCCAGTTTAGATATGGCCATGGAGAACCAGACTATGAAGTCAGACATCAAACTTCAGTTGTATAAGTCCTATAAGTAGGAAGAGAAACACTGTGTAAATTGAGCAGAGATTTGCATCCCAAAAGCAATTTTGGAGCTCCTTCAGGACTGTGAACCCAGGAAAAAGGGCATCAAACATCAAACATACCTTCTGTCTTCTGAGGTTGATTCCAGTTAATGCAGGCTACCCATTTAAAATACCTGTGGGCCCACATGAGCCACTGAATAAAATTATAACTCAATCTACTGAACAAATTTATTAGATTATCAGCATTAAACACTTTTAAGTCACTTGTAGCTGTACATAGATAACCAACAACATGCACATGCAAAATCTAAGGTACTCAACAGTACTTGTACACTTACTATGGTGAAGCTGTTACTTTTGAGGGGCTCTTGAAAGTATGAGTTGCAAGGAGGTGTTGTTCACGTGGGAGTGACTCAGTGCACTGTTGAATACATGTAGACCCACAGTGGACTACAAGTTGTTCTGATCACCTCTACAGCAACTTATTAATTGGAGAGCAGGTACACAGAAATTTAGCCTGCTGTATGCTTGGCAACTGCAGTGACTGTCACTCCTAACCAGTTCTGTGGTACTGCATCTACTTGCAGCTATCCATCCCACAGCCCACTCTTGAGAGCTAGGAAAATGTTAGTGAGCATATCTAGCTATCCTCTGGCCTCTGGGCACCATTCCATTCAAGCCCTCTGGGTTTTTTAGGAGCCAATCTGCAGTTTTCAAGCTCTGACCTTTTTTTACCTAAGTCATCCTTTAAACTGCCTCATGGGACAATTTTTTTTTAAATATAAAGAGGTTCTAGGGACTTTTTTAATTTCCATATTTCAATCTTGGCAAAGCAACCATGAGCATATTAACCAGGCTACTGTATTATAGTACTTGTTGAGATGTATCTTAGCTACATTATTGTGTAGCTTCTCATGTGTACTCCCTTTAGATCTAATCTCCATAGCAAGTAATACATCATAAACAAACACACAGAGGCACAAGCCATAGTCATAACAAAAGAATACAGTTTTGTCTTGGTTTTGTTTTCCCACAGTTCTCTACAGTAGCTTTCAGAGCCTTCTTTATTGTCATTTTGTTTTATCAACATTGATTGGAGACCCTGGTGACAAGCCAGAACAAAGACGATTGATCTTAGGTTCAAGTTAGAGAGAATTAGAAATGAGCAAAGCACAATGTATTAACAGAGATTTTGACTAAATCCAATTCCCAAGTTTTTTTCAGACTACTTAATTGATTGTGGTATGTTACTGCAGATAAATGTTTTTATGCTTTTTAGAGGGAGGAAATTTGGTTTAATTTGTTTTTAATCATTTGAGAATGTGGTATGCTCCAAACAGAAACGTGTTCCCTGCCACATTGCTACATTAAAGTACTTATAGCTTCCTATATTTTTGTATGAATGCCTAACCCTGATTGAAATAGAAAGCAGGACAAGGAATCAAGCAGTTACTTTATAGTCAAAAGCTGAAGCTCTTGCACCTGAACATGTGGGAGATGGAAATCAAAGTATTACAAAGAGGCTATCTTGACACCAGTAAAAAGATTCTTGGGACAGAAGTATTTTCTCACACATGCAAACCTTCTGATCATTTTTACAATAAGTTTATTTTAGTTCAGTTCACTTCAGTGTTGTTTTGGTTTGTTTTATAAGTCATCCTGATACCTATTCAGTACTCAAGAAACCCGGGCAAACACAAATAGCAACCCACTTGTAGATGCTCAGTGGAGAATGTAGACTGCTACTTGAGAATTTAACTTACCCTCAAAATATTCTTGCCGTAGAGAGACATCACAGATGCTTGCGTATGAGAAATTCTACTTGTCAGACCTACAAGCAAGATGACAACTCTCATACCTAATCAGTGCCTAAAAGCAAAGGTAGAGATGAGTTCTTGCATGGCTTTCTGCTCCTGAATTTGACATCCTTGATGAACTCTTGCTCACCATAACTTCAGACCCTGACAGTAAAATTTGTTTTAGACATCTGTCCCTTTTTATGCTATTGCATGCTCTTTCCACCAGATGGTAGGCCATAAAAGCAGGAAACACAAGCTTATCTAATACTGTATACTTAAATGAAATCAAACAAAATTAAATAAAGTGCAACTGTGAAATAATTCTCCATATGCTAGACTCCTGTTTATGCTTACAGCTAAAAGACAGCACTGAAAAAGTTCTGGTCAGTGTTTGCATACATTTGATTAATAGTACAAGTTAGGCCCACATAAGCACACAGTACATATGTTATTAGATATTGAAAAGATGCTATTGTGTCTCCCATTCTGTTGTTCCCTAGTTGTAAATTAAACTAATTATTTTCAGGATATGCATTTTCTGTCAATTCCTTTAAGGAAAACCATTTATTCCACTTATCCTGCTGTAACCAGATAAATGAAATTGTCTGCCCAGTGTGTAAATTTCTTCTCCTGCCTTGTTAGTGCTGTCTTGTACATGAAGTACTCATTTAGTTGCAAAAACCAATTATCATCCCTGTCTGGATACATTAAGAATTTTCCTACAAGTCTTTTTCTCTCTATCACATTTTAAGCAACATTGTACATGAATTATTCATATTGCCTATCTTGCAGGCAGGTTTTTTTATTATTAAATTCAATCATAATAATAGTTATTACCACAGTCATGGCAGTTTTATGAGTATTCTTCAATGCCATTACCTGGAAAGATTTCAATCAAGACATATAAAAGATGCAAATCAATTTCCATAATAAAATTAAACTGTACCATCTACTCTTTCATCCTCGCAATAGAGTTGATTGACAACTTCTCCCTGATAGTTGCAGCTGATAACTTGCAGGTATGGTAATGGAGAATGGCAGATTCTCTTGCTCTAGTATTCTAAGAAATTCAGTATTTTTCTTGCCTTGTCAGTGTTCAATGCCCATGTCTTCATGCAAACACAGTGTTTAAGATGCAAACATTCAGTTTACAAATACACTTCCTGAACAAGGCAATTATTTCTCTCTGGCAATATGAAATTTGACTTTAACTAACCAATGGCAGAATAAATTAAATTCGGTAATGAATGTTCTTATTTACTATGCTGTGAATAGTGCTCCTCTTCACAAAGGGCTGTTTTCCCAAGGAGGATGTTTTCCAAGAGATTCATTTAACTTCATCCTACATTTCTGTTTTAAATCTTTCTCCTTTCCTTTTAGCTCTGCTTCAGCACAGGTATAATGACCACTTGATAGTTCTTTGCTTCCTTTCTATGCAAGCACTTGATAGCTTGTTCCTACTTCCTTCTTTAATTACTGCTTCTGTTTCTCTCTATGCTCCCTATTTACCATTTCCTGGTGCTTTACATCAAAGCTGCTGTCTAAATAAAACCACTGGTGCTGGAATTAACTTCCAGGTAATTTTTACCTTTACTCTGGAGGTAGATTAAATCTTGATGACATTTTCAAATTAGGGTCCCTAATTCAGATCCATTTACACGAACTGTAAGGCAAAGCAAAAGCATTCGTCCTGAAGGAGTTATTCTGGAATGATGCTGAAGTAATAAGGGTGAGAATATGAATAGCATTAATAGGGATAAATGGGACTTCTCTCTTCAATTAAGTTTCAGGTAAGGCCAAACAATATAAACTATCACTCAACCCTAATACTGTGGGAAATAAAGAGATCACCATTTAGAATCAAGGAAAATTATGTTTTCATGATTTAGAATTGGACAATTCTAAATCTGCGTCTGTAAAAGCTAATGTTCCCACTGACATTTCCAGGTGGCATCTGTTCAAAGCAGACTTCTGGAGCAGAGACCCTCTTGTTGTGTCCCAGTATAAAATCCTCACATTCATAAGAACTTCCTCTTTCATGTTCAAAAACATTTTAAAAGATAGATTACATCACACTTCAAGAAACTAAACCATGCAAGACTGAACTGATGCCTGTTATGTAATTCAATTTATTACAGTGAGGTTACAGAATTAATGAGTGAATTCCAATTTTTCCCATAAGCTATTTTTTACTCCTGCTAAGGTCATGTTAGGACTATTACTGCTATTTTCAAAGATGTATGATGAAAAATTAAAGCAGATGGGCATTTTTCTGTACAAATTTGCTATTTTCAAATGTATTTTAGTGTGCTCTAGATTGCTATTTAAATTATTCACTAACCTTTAATGCTACCTGCATATTATGGCATCTGTCAAAATCACCTTCTGATGAGAATTAATTGCTTTCTTCATCTGCAACAGATCCTGAAAAGCTGATGTTTTTCCAACTGGTTTATATCTAGGTGATAACCACCTGCGTATACAACCTTAATTTCTACATTCATAATCCTCTCTCCCCATGATCCTTCTATTAAATAGGGTCATAGGTCATTCCCTCATGTTTTCAAATTTGTTTTAACTCTGACTGTAAGCTACAAAATTGATGATAGCACTATAGTCATCCACGTTGCTTTGGGATAAACTGTACCTTTTACACGATGGATCACTAGAAATTCCAAGAGGTATTGGATGGCATTCCAAAGGCTGAAAGCCTATTTGGATCTTGGTTCTCATTGCCCCATTTGTTCTTGCTGTTTAAGATATCTACTGGAAACAAGCATCCCTGTAGCAGAGGTGACAGAAGAAAAATTCATGTGTTAGACCTTTCACTCTAATACTTAGTGAATTAGTTTAGCAGTAAGTGGGAAATGGGGAAGAGTGCAAAGATGTATGCCAAAGTGGTTGGAGTACTTCACTCCAAGCCTGCCAGAGGAATAGTAACCACAGGCAGACAGGTAGTATTACAAATTTAGGCTACTAGCTTCTTAAACTGTTGCAGTGATTTACATATCCATTAAGCCAGAGCCTCAGGGCTTAGACTTCAGGAAGCCTCACACACTACTAAAAAGGAAAAATCTTCCTGGGTGTTAAGGATTCATCATCAAACTGTCACAGCGATTTAATGATATGCCTGCATTAGCAAATTGAACAGGTCTAAGGCCTGTTCTATAGGCATGAGACTAAATGGCATAGCATGACCTGAGTCCACTCTGACAGTTGGGAAGAGCTTCTGAGGTACTCCTCAAACAACTACTAGGCTCTCTCTCAGAGTTTTACATGACACAGGCTGAAGTTGTGCCAAGGACAGGAAAATAATTACCCTATGCAGGGCAACGAGAGAGAGGCCTCCAGCACAAGCCCTACAAGGAGAGGCTGAGGGAGCTGGGATTGTTTAGCCTGGAGAAGAGGAGGCTCAGGGGAGACCTTATTGCTGTCTGCAACTACCTGAAAGGAGGTTGCAGACAGAAGTGGGTTGGTCTCTTATCCCAGGCAATCAGCACCAGAACAAGAGGACACAGTCTCAAGCTGTGCCAGGGGAGGTTTAGGCTCAAGGTGAGGAGAAAGTTCTTCACAGAGAGAGTTGTTAGCCATTGGAATGTGCTGCCCAGGGAGGTGATGGATTCACCATCCCTGCAGGTGTTCAAGAGGGGATTGGACATGGCACTTGGTGCCATTGTTTAGTAGTCATGAGGTGTTGGGTGACAGGTTGGACTTGATGATCTTTGAAGTCTTTTCCAACCTTATTGATTCTATGATTCTATGATGATGGGTTGGTGTGAAGAAGAAGCAACAGATCATACAACCTTAGGAAGACATAATAGCAAAAGGATTTGATGAGCAACTTGGTCATCCACTGTAGAAAGTCCAGAGATCTTTATGGTTATTTTTCACATGCCTACTATAAGTAAAGGATAGTACCTTTTTTTCACTCTGAAAAAAAATGAGCTCTGCCATTGCTAGGACTCCTCTCTGCTTAACAGTGCAAAAAGACTGCCACAGTGTCCATGGGAATCCACCAAGTGACTGTCCAAATTCTCTTTACATATCTAACCAGTCAAGCAGGACAAAACCAATTTTATCTTTTTTAATTCCAGTAATGTCCTTGTCATGCCCTTTTTAAATTGTGGGAAGGGATAGCAGAGGCTGGTGCTTTCTGCACTCAAAGAGGCAAGGAAGAGATTTGCTCTGAAGAGAAATTACTTCAGTCTCTGCCAGGTTGTCTTTGAGTTGTTGGGGTTTTCTCATCACAGGATTGTAGAAATGTTGTGTTTGGTAGGCACTTCTCAAAATCATCTAGTTGTCCAGCCCGCTCAAGCAGACAGACCTAAAGTTGGCTGCTTAGGACTGTAGTCTGGACAGACTTTGAGTAGCTTTGGGGGTAGACTGCAAAACCACTCTGGACTACCTGTTCCAACATCTCATGGCCCTCATGGTACAAAAAGTTTTCCTTATGTTCAGATGTAAGTTCATGTCTTTTAATTCATGTCCATTACCTCAGGTACTGTGACTGGGAACCACTGAGAAGAGCCTGGCTATCTTTTCTTCATTCCCTTCCAGAAAGGGTGGGATTCTTCTGAATCTCCATGGGTTTTATTTATTTCTAGTAGCATTTATTTTAGTTCCAATAGGTGCCAATGAATACTAATGACTTCTTTGAATAACATGCATAGTCCTGTGTAGCATGCACAGAAACTGGAGGAAACCAGAAAGTTTTCTCCTGGATTATTATCACAGGGGTAATGGCATTTGTGTTGTGATATTGTCATGTCACATGGGCAAGAACTCTTAGAAACTCTCCTTTGGATTGGTTCCTTTTCATGGAACACACCAGTGTTTGAGGAATGGCATGCTAGGCACTCAGGGAGCTGAGGCATACCACCGAGAGTATTTTCCTACCTGAATGTTGGTTGGCTCCTCCCATCTTTGCCTTGTTGGTGTGCCTGCGGGCTTTTTCCTTTGGCCTTCTGTCTCAGTGGAGCTAGAGGATGGGGATCCATGTGGCAGCAAAGACACAAGGCTTACTGATGTGTTATAAATCACAAAAAACATCTGAGAATGGTCATGTAGGAATTAGGCCTCCACCACGAAAGGGTTTTGGGATGAATAGCCAAACTAAATTGCATTGACATCAATGAACACAGCATAGGCAACAAATACAAGCAATTGCATCAGGGAAAGCATGGTATAGCTGCAATCACAGAAACATGGTGGGATAACTCACACAATTGTAGTGCTGCAATGGATGGCTTATAAACTCCTCTGAAGGGAAAGGCCAGGCAGTAATGGCAGTAGAGTTGCCATGTGTGTTTTGATTGTCTAGAGTTTAACGATAGTGACAAAAGAGTTGAGTGCTTATGGGTAAGAACAGGGAAAAGACCAGGCACATATCATTGTGGGAGTCTGTTATAGACCACCCAACTAGGATGAAGGGGAATAAAAAATACCATATAAGCATCTGGGAGAAGTATCACGATCACTAGCTCTTGTTCTTATGGGGGATTTCAATTTGCTTGCTTGAAATAGAATATGGCAGAAAGGGAACAGTGCCAGAGGTTTCTGTAATGTGTGGAGGAAAAGTTCCTTACACAGCTTGTGAGGGAACCATCTAGGTAAGATGCTCTGATGGACCTATTTTATGCAAACAGAGAAGGACTTGGGGGTGGTGTGAAGGTTCTGTGAATGATTCTATGATTCTGATATCAGTATACAAAAACACACAATATTTTTTAACAGGATATTCAGGTTATATAAAGAGATGATCATGAATGCTTTATTTTCCAAGCATTGCTTTGTTCTGGTTTTGCAGGTAGTACAGAGAGACTGACTACTGAGTGGATTGGAAGAGAAGAAATGAACTGAGAGTCAGACAGAGGAGTACTGTTCATAAGGTTCTTATCCACATTTCTTCAGATTTGTCTGAAATAGTGAGATGGGCATACAAAAGGGGCAGATATGTAAAATCCCACTGTGCATCCACAGAAGACTGCCCAGTCCCTGGATATTTCTATAATTTGCTGGTATCATATATTAATTGACAAGCAATTTAGTGCCATTACCTGACAAAGATATAATGATACTTCCAAAGTAGACAAGTTTTCCTTCCCCTCATCTTTAATTCTGATAGATATTCAGAATCAGACTGCTGAGGTCCTTAAAGTTGGACTCTAAACAGTAAATAAGCCATTTGAAAGGAAAAATCATAGAATAGAAAATCATAGAATCAATAAGGTTGGAAAAGACTTCAAAGATCATCAAGTCCAACCTGTCACCCAACACCTCATGACTACTAAACCATGGCACCAAGTGCCACATCCAATCCCCTCTTGAACACCTCCTGGGACGGTGACTCCACCACCTCCCTGGGCAGCCCATTCCAAGTGTTGTGGACAAAAGCTGGCAGTAGCCACCTTCTTCAACTAACAGTAGTAGTTTGACAGAACAAGACTGCAATTTACTAGCAGTTTAGCTTTTCTTAAACTTAGATTTTGGATGTTGCTTATGTTGCTTGAATGAAATACATAGTAAGATAATTCAAGAGACATCTCTTGACTCTGTCCACTCCATTGATATGCTCTGAGCTCTCTTTCAAACTCTAAAAGTACAGTACATTCATCCTTCATTGCCTCATCTGGAGCATGTAAACTCTCCTATCTATGTCATATCCCAGCTAAAAGAGAGCTGCTATTCACAGCTCAGTCAAATTCTTCTATGACCTTCGCCAAATTATTGCAGCTCCACTGGAAATCTAAGTTCACATTTGTTACTGAGAGATTTATTAAAAAAAATCAGGCAGAAATCATTGATAATTTACTTTTCTTCTTAAATGCATTTGGTCGTTTCCTGTCAGGAAACTTAAATTTAGATAAAATCAATCATTTTCCCAGCACTCACTCTTAACTGCATTGCCAGAGAAGGAAAAACTCTTGCTGAAGTCTCTAGAGGGGTTGGCACTCCTATTAAGAGGCAGTGTAACCTCAGCATCTGTGTTGTCACCACATATCCTTACATATTTTCAACAGGTACAGTGCATTACACAGTTACATTTCAGTTCTCATGAGGACTTGTCATAGGCACATTAATCACACTATGTCAGAAGCCCATCCATATCTATCTGTTTATTATCTATCTATCTATCTATCTATCTATCTATCTATCTATCTATCTATCTCTACCTACCTACCTACCTACCTATCTTTATATATTAAAGGACACATTCTCAGGCTGCGCCAGGGAAGATTTAGGCTGGAGGTTAGGAAGAAGTTCTATACAGAGAGAGTGATTGCCCGTTGGAATGGGCTTCCCGGGGAGGTGGTGGAGTCACCATTATTGGAGGTGTTCAGGAGGAGACTTGATGGGGTGCTTGGTGCCATGGTTTAATTGTTTAGGTGGGTTGGATTGGTTGATAGGTTGGACGCAATGATCTTGAAGGTCTCTTCCAACCTGGTCTGGTCTATTCTATTCTATCCTATCCTATCCTATCCTATCCTATCCTATCCTATCCTATCCTATCCTATCCTATCCTATCCTATCCTATCCTATCCTATCCTATCCTATCCTATCCTATTCTATCCTATTCTGACTACCTTTGTTCCTGTCTGAAGCCTGATAGATGCCTAGAAAAGAAGCTAGGACTTGCTACAATCTAGAGATCCAGTACAGGAAAGATAAGTGAGTTATTTTGAAATTTTGGGGATTTGGTAGTTTTTTTGTAAACAAAAAATAAATAGAAAGAAGTTAACCGTATTTGTGACATAGAATTCTAATGAAATAGTTCAGCTATCATCCTAAATTGTGCAGGCTTTGTTCAACCATCATAAACAGAGGAAGAATGCTCTTCTAAAGGGAATAGCCTTGAGTTCAAAATTGAATTTTAAATTGTATTATCTAATGTAACATTGTATTCATTGTTTGGAAGAAGATAACTTGAGATCACACATGTTTTGTCAGTCTTCTTTAAAGCTGGTACACATTTTTCCATGGCCCAGTTTCTCACTGTCAGCAAGTGAAAAAATCCAAGGAGACTAAACAGGCTGCTCAGGAGCTTACGGATGAATTGTGAGTTTCCTACACAGGCTTTTTCTCTCATATGTTGTTGAATATATTCATGCTAAGCTTCATGCTTGCAGCTGAACTCCCTCTGCCTGATTTTCTGTAATTGAGATTCTAAGCAGAGAGAAACCTCCTGTGCTTGCATGTCTGAACCATTGCTTCTGATCCCAGTTCTCCCGATTTCTAAATCATTATTTTACTATTTCTATTAAAGCTTGATGTGTCTAACAATATCATTTTCAGAAGTGGACTCATTTCTCATGAATGACAGATATCTCTTTATTTCTGCTGTGAATATTGTAAAAGAGGGGGAAATTAGAGATCCTGAAGTAGTTGCATATCATCAAAAATTTCACTTTGCTTTATAATAGTAATGCTTTGTAGTTAGCTATCAGTCTTCAAACACTAATCAATTTTAAGTTATTACAAGTTTTATAATGGAAAATATGATTTGTACTTCTTTTATCTTCACTGGAATTCATTCAAGTAGATTTTTTTTTTTTAATTTAAACTCTCTAACAGCTATCTTTTTTTCTCTGACTTAATAACCAGAAAGGTTTGCCCTCATCTTAGAGTGACAGTGGTTATGTCTTCCTGCTCTTGCCATCCATTTGACTGTGACCACACCTTTTTATAGATATCAAAGGAAAGGCTTAGAGAAATATTTTTTAAGATTAAAGGAATGGAATTACAAATGAGTAAATGTAGTTTGATTTAATAAACCTGTTCTAATTTCAAGATATAGGAGTCCCAAGCAGTTCAATATCCCAAGAAAATCCTTACAGCCAGCCATGACAAAGCAAAAGAAGGTGCTGAATTTCAGCTTTTGAACCTAAATGTTGGTCTTTGATGATACAGTTCAAACAAGTCCCACATTAGTTCTTATATGAATCTTACACTACTTTTTACCATAATATTTTATATATATGTATGTATGTGTATATATATATATATATATATATATATATTTGGAAGAACATAGCTTGGTTTTATAAGCACAATTTTTTCTAATGTCAAACTGAAAGTTATGGTCAGTGCCACACAGGGACTTTCAAATCTTAGTACTATATTGGATTACCTCAGTCACCACTGCCCAAACACAGACAAAACTGAGCGCCTCTGCTCTGACATTTATCTCACCATTGCTGTTTCCATCTGAATGTTGTCTGTGAGGTTTGAGCTAATAGGAGTCATCAGGATGTAACAGCCAGATTTCATGTTGCAGAAAATACCACGAAGGTGAGATGTTTCAGGGCTGGGTATTTATGAAGGGCTTCAGTTCTAACCCAGTCAAATGCAATGGGACCTTAATATGGTAGAAAATGCTGCAGCTGCTCTTAGGTTTCATCTCCTTTTCCTCTCGCCAGGACAGCTGGTGACAAATCTGGAGTAGAATTATAGAATGCTCTGGATTGGAAGTGGCCTCTAAAGGTCATCTAGACCAACACTGTCCACAGTAAGCAGGGACATACAATCACAGAATCAATAAGATTGGAAAAGACTTCAAAGATCATCAAGTCCAACCTATCACCCAACACCTCATGACTACTAAACCATGGCTCCAAGTGCCACATCCAATCCCCTGTTGAACACCTCCAGGGATGGTGACTCCACCACCTCCCTGGGCAGCCCATTCCAATGGCTAACAACTCTCTCTGTGAAGAACTTTATATTCACCTTGAGCCTAAACTTCCCCTGGTGCAGCTTGATACTGTGTCCTCTGACAGCCTCACCTTGAATATCTCCAGGGATGGGATATAGATACCAACAGTAATAGTTTTTCTTCCATAGAGTGTCTCTTATGCCAACACATCATGAGAAACACTTGAATGATTTAATTTTTTAATTTTTTAAAACTTTTTATTCCATTGAAAACTGTTTGCAATTTAGCTTTCTTTCATTTTGGTTGCAAAATATGTGTGCTCTATCAGTGAACCAAATGAATAGAATAGAATAGAATAGAAGAATAGAATAGAATAGAATAGAATAGAATACAAGAATAGAATACAATACAATACAATACAATACAATACAATACAATACACCAGGTTGGAAGAGACCTTTAAGATCATCACGTCCAACCCATCAAACAATCCAACCCACCCAACAACTAGACCATACAGCCAAGCACCCCATCAAGTCTTCTCCTGAACACCTCCAGTGAAGGTGACTCCACCACCTCCATGGGCAGCCCATTCCAATGGCCAATCACTCTCTCCGTGTAGAACTTCTTCCTAACATCCAGCCTAAACCTGCCCTGGCGCAGCCTGAGACTGTGTCCTCTTGTTCTGGTGCTGGCTGCCTGGGAGAAGAGGCCAACCTCTGCCTGGCTACAACCTCCCTTCAGGTAGTTGTAGAGAGCAATAAGGTCACCCCTCAGTCTCCTCTTCTCCAGGCTAAGCAACCCCAGCTCCCTCAGCCTTTCCTCATAGGGCTTGTGTTCCAAACCCCTCACCAGCTTTGTTGCCCTTCTCTGGACACGTTCCAGCAAGTCAACATCCTTCCTAAAGTGAGGGGCCCAGAACTGGACACAGGACTCAAGGTGTGGCCTAACCAGTGCAGTGTACAGGGGAGAATGACCTCCCTGCTCCTGCTGGCCACACTGTTCCTGATGCAAGCCAGGATGCCATTGGCCTTCTTGGCTGCCTGGGCACACTGCAGGCTCATGTTCAGCCTACAATCAACCAGTACCCCCAGGTCCCTCTCTGCCTGGCCACTCTCCAGCCACTCTGCCCCCAGCCTGTAGCACTGCCTGGGGTTGTTGTGGCCAATGTGCAGAACCCGGCACTTGGATGTGTTCAATCTCATGCCATTGGACTCTGCCCATCTGTCCAGCCTGTCGAGGTCCCTCTGCAAAGCCTCTCTGCCCTCCAGCAGATCAACTGCTGCCCCCAGCTTGGTGTCATCTGCAAATTTACTGATGATGGACTCAATGCCCTCATCCAGATCATCAATAAAGATGTTGAAGAGCATGGGGCCCAGCACTGATCCTTGGGGCACACCACTAGTGACAGGCCGCCAGCTGGATGTGGCACCATTCACCATCACTCTCTGGGCTCGGCCCTCCAGCCAGTTCCTAACCCAACGCAGTGTGCTCCTGTCCAAGCCATGGGCTGCCAGCTTGGCCAGGAGTTTGCTGTGGGGATGGTGTCAAAGGCCTTGCTGAGGTCCAGGTAGACCACATCCACAGGCCTCCCCGCATCCACCAGGCGGGTCACCTGATCATAGAAGGAGATCAGGTTGGTCAGGCAGGACCTGCCCCTCCTAAATCCATGCTGGCTAGGCCTGAGCCCCTGGCCATCCTGTAAGTGCTGTGTGATCGCACTCGAGATGACCCGTTCCATAATCTTGCCTGGCACTGAGGTCAGGCTGACAGGCCTATAATTCCCTGGCTCATCCAACCGGCCCTTCTTGTGGATGGGCACCACGTTAGCCAGCTTCCAGGTTGGAAAAGACCTTTGAGATCATCATAAAGTATTTAAGAGGTAAAAATCATTCTGAACATTTTACTGAAATTCCATTCAAAACTAGTTTGCAAACTCAGGGTGGTTGGTTGGTTTGTTTTTCTTTTAATGGGGCTGCAGATTAAGATGCCAATTTCTTGATCTTACTTGAAATACAGTGCTTTCTTGTGGCATTTTGGGACTTGTCTGTCTAGATAGGAACACCAGAAAGGTCACAATTGTGAGGAAAAAAAACCACATAAAAACATTATTAAAATATTCTTAGGGCTTCAAGGAAAGAGCATGTATACAGTTTTTGTTTTCTGTTTAGTTTTGATTCACTACCACATCTTTTTTTGGAGTCTGGTTTACAATTCAGTAACGTTTGCCTTCTGTATTTCTTTTAGCTGTTACCCAGTTATTTAGAATTGGCTCAGGACTTCTGAGATAAACAACTGCTTAGTGAAGCCATAACGACAGTTGGAGGAAATGGGGTAAAATGAACTAGAACAGTCAGAGGTTCATTAATCAGAGTTGCTCACATGCGGTGAAACGGTCCACGCCTGCCCCCTGCAGGAAGCTCTTCCCAGTCCAGCCACTGCTGCCCAATTCTCATCATCGCCCACAGCATGCTCAATTCGTTACCAAATTGATTATCACACTTTATAATTTGTGTAATAATCAAACAAAACCATTTTTTTACTAGATACAGGAAAATTCATAAAGAAAATTATTATTCTTTGTCTAACCCTGTTGGGGTATTTCTTTTACTGTATTGATCTTTAACTTCTATAGATTTTACTGCTCTTTATTCTAGTCAATTTAACTTAGGCTGAATTAGTATTATATGTGCAATAAAATATTAGTAAAACATTCTAAATTTTAAATTTTCTTCATATATTTTATTAGGTAATGTGGAGGAAATTTGTTCTGCATCATTTCTGTGTTTAACTGCTCTCTGGTCATTTCGCTAGAGTCGCAAGTGTCATCTTATCCCTCTTGTCAAGTATGATCTGGAGAACTGTAGATTTGCTAAAAGCTTTTAAAAAATAAAAATAGCCTCTTTCTGAATCCTCCTGCCCTTCACCCTCACTTTTTCGTAGATTATTTTAAGCAATGGAGGACAGAGAAGTATGAAGTAATAGCAGACTGCTGGTGTATTTTTCTAACACAGGAGAAGGCAACTAATTCTCCATTAGCGCATGGACTATTCCAGCTGTATGCAAATACATGTCTGTCAAAACCAGTCATGCAATGTCACATTGGAACATGTTCTTAGAATCCATGTCCTAGAAGCTTTTGTAATAACAGAAGAAAGCTGTAAGTCATACCAATCTCCAGTATTATTTGTTTCCACAATTAATTACTACGTTTGTTATCAGCACCTATAAAATACAGTACAGAAAAACAAATAACTGTAAAAGATGAAGTCATTTTCCCCCTTGAAGTAGTTACTTGGCTTAGCCGCATGAATGGACTTCTGCTGTTTTGCTGGTGAAGTACTCCCCAAAGTACTATGCACAAATGAGCATATTCATGAGACAGAAAATGTTGGAGACACACCTCTAGTGATTCCCATGTGCCTTCTCCTACCTAATCTTCTTATCTGCTCTACGTTTAAGTCTACTCTAAAGTTATCCCTTTGTTTGATTTTGTTGTTGTTTTGTTGTTGGTTGGCTTTTTTGGTTTGCTTTTTAAACAAGATATTAGATGGGAGCCCAGTAATGAGTTTGCGATAATATTCCAGTCCCCTTGTGAATGTGGAATGGTGACGTTTGAGCTGACATATTCTCTCAGGAAGGGTCCTTCTGTAGACTGCAGTCAGCATTCATTTTACAAAATGGTTATAACAGTATGTTGTACCTGTGTTGCATCTTGTACTCTCAACTGCTTTCCTAAGCTATGGCACCTTAGACAGAATGGTCAGTGCTCAGGTGCTAAAACACAGGGGAAGCTCAGGAGAGAATATGTGTTAATAAAATAGGTGGTAATGCTCCTGCTAAATTAGTGCTGACCTTATAGTGTCTCACCTGTGCTGCTAATAGAAAAACTGAAGAACCAAAGTTCCCTTCTGCTCATTTGTCTGAGCTTACATGCATTCACACTGGATTTATAAGTGCGAGGTTTAACTGCTATGGTCTTGCCAGATCTCAGGTGCAATAATCACTCTTCTGTTTATCAGACCTTCTCTCACTGTCTCATTCAGGCAGTTATAGTGCTTTATTTAAACCCTCAGCTGCCACTGTTGCTTGATAAATTGTGACAAACTTTTGAACAAATCCAGTTGTACCTTAAGGAATGACATGACATCTATTGGTCACTTTGTTTTATTTGCATTTTGTGTCTGAGTCAACAAAATATCTCAATGTGAATTTCATGAAAAATGTCACCTGACTCTTCTTCAGTAGAGTCTTCTGGTCTGCTGTCCTCACAATGTTGCACCTTTCTGAGGAGGCTAAAGCACTAATATCTGTTTAATTCAATCATTGCTTCTTCACCTCTAAGCATAATGCATACTGTCTCTTTAAAAAGTGTACTTAGATCTCCTGCATTTCATCCACATACTCTTTTACAGGAAGTGTGTTGACCCATTTAAAAAGAAGAGTTCTACCATATTAATCTCCTATTTCTGCAACTTTCCTTATAGTATTAGCAATGCCAGTAGAAATGTTCTGCCAGAGTCATTAGCATCCATTAGTACACTTCCCTTTTGCTTTCCAGATTGTCTTAGTCCATTCACTACTGTAAAAACAAAATGCTTTTCCTCTCAGGTGTAATTTTGCTGCTGTTGTCTTTCTGGTCAATATCACAAACATTCTGCCCACGATTGTGAAAGTTAACACATGTACATAAATTTGTACATGTACCTAAACACACACATACATCAGTCACCTGTCCCATGTTGATTTGTTATACCTTTAATTCCAAGTATTGCATTATGTCTCTTTTCTTGTAGCTTTACAGATTGCCCACTGTGTTTGCTATCAGAATACTTTCAGCCTTCATAATCTTGAGTCTGAATTCAGTGACTTCCTTTTCTCAGCTAATTGTTATTAATTTGTCAGGATGTAGGCTTGGTGTACCAGTAATCATCCCCTGAGTCACTTCTCCCAGAAGTTTTAGTGGGGATCCACTTAACCAGAAATAACTGTTCTTCTGGAAGGCACAAATCTTTGTATGATTTCAACTTCCACACTCACACATTTCCTGCTTATCAGTATAAATCTTACACATAGAATTGTTATGTTGGATGTTGAATGTCTTTGATGGCTGCCTAGTCAGCATCTGTTGAAAAAATTAAGCAAGAAATCATAATTATCAAGGACTCTGAGCAAGCTGCTGTCGGTACTAGCATTATCTCATCGTGATCAGCCACTTCCCCTAGTTGAGAATATGCCTGAAATTTCTCTTTTTAGTTTCAACTCTTCCAGAGAGCTCCTAGAGAATTTATCCATTGTTCTGTTCTTTCCCTCAGAGGTTTGCCACTGATTCATTTAATGCCAGCTATCACAGGGGTTTCAGATGGTGTTAAAGGCTTATAAAACCTGTAAAAGAACTGCTTTGCAATGCATAGACTTACATCATGCAGATGGAGAAAATGATTCTTCAGGAGCTGAACCATTAAGCAGAGTAACTAATACAAGGAATGAGACTTGTTCAGTGTCAGCTAATGACTTAATTACTCACTGTTGCTCTAAGTTGTTCAACAGCATGCTCCACCAATCTTTTCACTGAAATTTTTCATTGTTTTTACCATTTGCCCTTGCTGAAATCTTGTAAATGAAACAGCTGCAATCACTTGTCACTTTCCCTTTTGTGTAATCTGCATAATATAATGTATTTGTTGTGCAGGAAAGAAATATATTTTATTCTTTCTGTCTCAATGGCTCCACATCACACTGCTGAACATTTTCTCTCTGCACATGATAGGAAAACCAACCTAGAAAACAGCTGAACTTAGTATCACAATGACAATTATAACTGCAGCATGTGAAAAAATGGACTAATGTTTACATTATAATTTTTTCTCAGATTCTGCTTTTGAGAGTCCATTCATGTGTGAGACTTAGTTCTCATGCCTGGACAAATAGATTTATTCACCTTTTTTTTTTTTCTTTTTTAAATCCAAAACCCGTGTGGCCTCATTTACAAAGTACTACTCCAGCTTCACTATTGCTACTGGAGTAGTGGAAGTTACCTATTTTAAATTCAAGAATAATCATTTCCTCTCTTTTATTTATACCTTTTTATTATTATTATTATTATTATTTGTATCTTATTTTTATATTTTTTGTATCTTAGTGTCGTTTTTATACTCCAAGAAACATATTGTGTTAACACAACTCTGATTAATCAAACTATGGGGTAACACTGGACAGACAACTTTCCCATCATTTCAGGTGTGCAGTCAAGAGAGCATTGCAGTTATAAACCACAAGATGGCTCAATAGGAGAGCGAAATGAAGCTTCTGTACATCAGGGCGCAGCAAAACCACCCTTTTACCACCAGTTTACTGAAGGGAAACCCTGACTCCTGACAGATGATAATTAAATGCATTCAGTCCAGTTCATTTAATTATTAAAGCACAGAATCTTTATACTGTTACTCCAGTTTAGATAATAATCAATCCTGAGTTCTAGTTTCCTTCACTACATAGTTCTATAGCTCGGGTTTTCATATCTGTGAAAGGACAGAGTATGAATGATGGACAGAATCAAACTTTTAAAGGCACAACTTCATTGAAAAGCTGCTGCATGTTTCACAGACTAAGTCCCCAGTTATCATTAATGAATTTATGTGCATAAGGCTTATGCTTTATCAATGAAACATAAACTGCTGATAATACACACAGTACAGATAATTTAGCTGCCAGCATTAAGATGCAAACAATGTCTATCCCCCTTTCTCTTTTCTGTTTACTACTACATTTCTGGTTATCTCTGATTTCACTGCAGATGGAGTTGCATGTAGAATTGCTGGCTGTTAACATCAAGAGACAATACAAGAATTATTTCTTCATTTATAGACCAGATGCTCAAAAACTCTTATTTTGGTGGAAATGGGACTTCTTCAAGCTTTTTCCACATTGCTGGAAAGCTGTCTGCACATTTTTTAATGGCTGGAGCAAAACCATCACAAAAGAAATAGGCCCATCTTGTTTGAAGCATCACATTCCTCTAAAACTGAGAGATCCCCAAGTTATTAATGCATTTAAATTTACTCATCACTGGTGAGATCATACCTCAAACACTGTGTTCAGTTTTGGGACCCTCGCTACAAGACAGACATTGGGGTGCTGGAGCAGGTGGTGAAAGGTCTGGAGAAAAAAAGTCTTATGAGGAAAAGCTATGGGAAGACGATTTGTTTGGTCTAGAGAAAAGGAGGCTGATGGGAGACCTTATCTCTCTCTACAACTACCTGAAAGGAAGTTGTAGCAAGGTAGGTGTTGGGTTTTCTCCCAAGTAACAAGTAACAGTTTAAGAGGAAATGGCCTCAAATACAACAGGCTAGACGTTAGGAAAAAATTCTTCAGTGAAAGTGTTGTCAAGCATTGAGACAGGCTGCCTGGGGAAGAGGTGGAGTCACCATCCCTGGAGATACTTAAATGATGTAAAGACGTGGTGTTAAGGGACATAATTTAGTATGGACTTTGCACTGCTAGGTTTATGGCTGGACCTGACACCTTAAAAGGTCTTTTTCAACCTAAATGATTCTGTGATTCTATTCTATACCCATGCATAGAAAAGTGTATAGCAAAGAGGACACCAAGACAGGGTTGCAGTTGGGAGCACTGGTACAAGGGGTTGCTGCCATAGACCATTGCAGTGAATGGGTGTAAGACATGGCTTAGTTATACTTCCAGCCAAGGACCTTTCAAGTGCTCTTCAATGAACAAACTATCCCCAAAGCATGAATTCAGGGACACTGCCATCATTGTGAGTTCTGTGTGGTGTACCTTGAAACAGTCATCTTTCACACACAAAGACATTGCTGAGGTTAACAACCCAATACTGCTTCCCTGATTCCATCTACATGATTTTTTTGAATGCTATCAACATGGCAGAAACATATGGAAAAAATAGAAAATTAAACATTTAAAATATTATTAAAAGATCATCTGAATGCTAAGAGGTTCCATGAGATCAGGGGATAGACAGAAAAATTAAGCATTTCAGATAGTGGCAGTAAAAGGGTTCTGAAAAAGTATGAGAGCTGAAGAATGAGAAAGGAGTAACTGTCTCAGAAGCATGACCAGAATTCTGGTAGCAGAGGGTAAGAAGGAAGATTTCCACAGCATCTGCCTCTGTAAATTGCTTAAGAAATCATCTAAGCTGTTGAAAGTCTTCTAGATGGATCAGAATTCTTCTGCTGCACACATTAGGGGTCTCTCTCTGACCTACTCTGGTTCAAAGACCAAGGAGTCCAAGAGTACAGAAGCACTATTGAAACGGAACTCCAAATTTAGTTTTCCATGGAGAGAATCTAAATCTTCTCCATTAAAACCATCCAGAGAACTAAGCCCAAATTTTAGTAAATGCCCATCCACAGCCTACTGGCCTTTGGGAAGAAATGGAGTTGGAGAGACAGGCTTGATGCTGCACAAGCACTGATCAGCAGTGTGGTGATGGGGCCAAATGGGTCCAAGAACAAGTCCTAGGATATCGAGGCACAATCCTCCTCTCCCTCTCCCTCGTGCAGGGGTCCAGGGAAATGCAGGAAAAGGACAAAAGAACCAGGCACCAGAAAGTCTGGTAAACAAGGGTTATCTTCACCATTTTTGGTAAAAGAGTACATATACTAGCCATGCTTCTCCTAGACTAGGCCTGTGTCTTTGTTTTTTATGGTCATGGCCTGGCAGAATCCCATTTTATTGGCAAACTGTTTGCTTGATTCACTTGCCCTGTTTGCCAAATTGAATCTCGGACAAGTGATAAATACAGGCCAAATTGTATTCAGCCTTGCCTTGACTTGTCTAAGATCTGGGAAAGAAGCTATGAGCCTTCCCTTGCAAGCCAGAGAAGCCAAGCCTCACTTTCCTTGCAACTCAGAATCTGTGCTGTGCCTCAGTTTACTCAGAAAGACGCAAATGTCCTGCGCAGTAATGCATCATAAAACCCCAGGAGCAGCCAAGTGTCTCGCCAGGCAGAAGCGACAAAGCCAGCACGTGCTAAGCCCCTGAGCATCGTGCCCTGCAGCAATAAGTCACAGAATCACAGAATTTCAGGGGCTGGAAGGGACCTCGAAAGATCATCTAGCCCAACCCTGCTCTCAGCAGGATCACCTACACCAGATTACACAGGAATGCATCCAGGTGAGTTTTGAATATCTCCAGAGAGGGAGGGGCTTCCAGCCTATGCACCTGCTTTGCAAAACCAGACCTCACCATGACAACATTGAAACACACTACTTGTCTAGGAGCCTGAAACCCCAAGACAACCTGTGAAATCCTGGAAGAAGCCTCAAAAGCCTTACTGGCTAACATACAGCAGCAGCACCTCTCTACTTAGGTGTAACTCCTGTTGCTCTGTGTAATCTGGACTATGCTGCAGTCCCAGAGAGAATGCTGGTGATAGTATTGGGAGCAGTTGGTTTATCTTGCCTCTTTGTTAATGGTTCAATCTGTCTGACTCACCATTTTTGCAAGGTTCTTGTCCAGTCTCCCCTCGTGGTCAAGCACCATATTGCACTGGGGATTCTCTTTCCCAGTTATTTTTCCAGCTTGCTTTAAATTGTTTACATTGTTAAATATTGCCTAAGTATTGTACATTCCCACTGTAAATATATATTCCAGCCATACACCAAAAGTATTAGTAAGTTCTGGGCAATTTTTCATATTACTAAATTACTATTAATATTTTTGTTGATATAATAGTTGCCTTATCAATTTTTCATAAAACATAATCATAACAAGCAGTAGCCAGAACACTTGTGTGTTATCAACATCATTCTAACCACAAACACAAAGCACAGACTATGAGGGCTGCCATGGGGAAAGTTAACTCCATTCCAGCCACACCCAACACATGCACATTACTTCTGCTATTTCCTGAAAATATTGGGATTTGAGCTGCACTTTTTATCTCTTTTCCTTATTCCTATTATTCTATGCTGAATCCAGAAAATCAGTAAAAATAGCCCTCTCTAAAGGCTTTGAAACTATGTCTAATTTCCTTGTTGAGAAACTCTTCCCTCAGGAGACAGGAGAGGATTTTTTCTGAAATCAGTATTGTGCTTTAACATTACATGCCAAAGTTGAAATTGCAGGGTATTGGGAAAGATGACAGGAAAACAAAAAGATCTGCAGACTGCACACAAGATGTTCTGCAAATGTCCTGGATCCTCTAGAGCCTTTAAAATTACACTAAATGACTGTGGCTAGGAGCTGAATTTACTCATTTTTGGAAAGCAGAGTCTTCTGACATTGTTTTCAGCTTATTCCATGTAAATCTTCCAATAGGAGTTGTCATTTAATTGTTGTTGTTTCTATTGTTTTCTCATTAATTAGTATCTCCACCATAATTTCTGGTTACTGAAAGACATTTTCCTCACATTGTATTTTGACCATAGTTAAGTCTGGTTTGGTTTGGTTTTAACAACATCTGTCATCATTTCAGAAACAAGCATTCCCTGACATATGCTTTAGCACATCTTCAGCTGAGCTTCTGTGTTGCATAGTGAATTACAATCTGAAATACTAGTTACACATAATTTTAATCATGACCCTGAGAACTCTTGCACTCATTCTTGATGTCTTTGCATTCCTGTATGTAAAATTATTTTCCTTGAAATTGCTAGCACTTGTGTTTGGTTATGTATTTAGCAGACATAAGTAATGAGCTAACTCTTTTGTCCCTCAGACAGTCATCTGAGTAGCCAACACATCAGGCCTAAAATTACTCTGAAGCTTGGCTCACTGCTGAGGTCATTAATTTGGGTTTGACTTTTCTTCTATTTCTTACAGTTTTCTAAAGAGTTTAGGACTTTTTTTTTTTTTTTTTTTGTAAGATTCTGATCTATCTATCAAATCAGATTGAAATTGTACAGTGAGTTAAAAAGTACACAGGGAGAGGCTGGCAAAAAGTGTAGTTATGAAACTGCAGGGAACCAGGCAAAAAATTGCATGAGCCTTAAAACCTACCTTGTAGCAAATCAGGGGACAGAGAACAGTAGAGGGTTTCCAATGGTAAATCTTTCTCTTTTCTGGGGGCTCCTTTCTCTTCAAAATATAAGAGGAAATACTGACAAGTTTTAATACTAATGTTATTTGCATAACTTTTAAGCCATTGCAAGTCCCATTTTTATTCCGACCTTGATTCTTTTCTGAGCAAGAAGATAGCTCAAAAGGAAAGTAGAAAAGCTCACAGACACTGCAAGTTCAAGATACTTTGTGGCATATCCTTACCTTCTCTTTATCTCCAAAACCACACTGAGGTCCCATTGGTCTTTCATACTTCTTCTTTTCCACATCCACACAGAGGAGTCTCCAGTGCTTATAGTGAAATTGTAATGTATTGATAGAAAACAAACTCTGAATTTTGTTCTAGCTGCACCTTTTATATTGCTATTTTCTTTATCTTGCTACACCTTATGGCTCTTTCACAATAGCTTTTTGAGCTATTCCTTAGAATAAGAGAAGCATACAGAGAAAATAAAAGTACTGTAGATGGACTCTATCAGCTTTTTGTCTGGTTTTATTTAGAAATGGTTTCAGATAGAATAAACATTTCCTTACTATTTTATTTTATAATTCCTTCCTTCAAGTTTTCCTTGGGGAGACAAGAATTATTTTTTTTAAGCTTACCCTTAACTTAAAAAAAAAATATTGATTTATTGGATATGTAATAAAGTGAGAAATGTTGAAATAGCTCTAATTCTTATTTAAAATCACTGTCTCTTTACTTTTCTATTTTATTGTTTGAAGTAACATCCCAGACAAAAGAAGGATGCTCTATTCTCTATTGTGCATTCAAGCACTGACATCACAATTGTTTCCTGCTCCTTATAATTTTAACTTGTCTAACTTGACCGCTTAAAAGTCAGCATGGATAATAGGGCTAAGAGAGACAGCAGCAAGAAGTGAAGTGAGGGATATTAGGGGATAAAAAAAAACCTTTCAGAATTTTATTAAGATTTGGGGGTTCCCCAAATCAACTGAAAAAATGACCAGTAAAAAATGGAAACAATCTTAAAATTCTAGTAGAAAGACTAATTAATTTCTTCAAAATCCTGTTATCTTCATGTGACCAATTCTGTTTCCTGCAAAACCAGCTGCAGTATTCAATGGTAGTTAAATTAGTATCCATTATTTTTCAGGTATTCCTTCAGAAATCGCAGAATCATTTATTCATATAAGGGTAGGGGTTGGAAGTGACCTCTGGAGGTCATCTCATCCAGATGCTTATTAGAACAACTTCACATAGATCAGGGTGCACAGAAGCAAGTCCAGGCAAGTGTTGAAACCTTTGAGCTTGCTTATTATCTTTCCAAGAGAAATGTTTTCTTCAAGGAAAAGCATCTGATGCTGCTGAACTTGGTAAGATTTTCTGTACCTTCTTGCTGGCCAAAAGTTCACTTTTTCTACATAATTATTGTGACTTTATTATTATTAAATATATTGAATCACTCATCTTTCAAAAAATCTATTGGGATAAATTATTTATAGACTACCTAAAAATAGGGAAGTATTAAGTGGTGGAAATTATTAGGAAATTAGAAGATAATAGACATAAGGGAGACATTGAGACTGTAGCAGTTCTGTGATATCAACTGGGAGTTGGGCAATGTTCCTTTTTTCTTCTTTGGAAGAAAGAAAATAAATGAGGGGGTTTCATTTCCTCTGTGTTTTCACACCCTTATAGTCTAACTGTTGTGATAGTTTGTTAGAGTCTTTTATTGCTTGAATTATTTCTATTCTGGAGAGGAAGAACAAGTGACAATGAAAAGGAGTAAGTATTCTGCACAGCAGGAGCAGAAAACTGGCTGAAGCTATGCCAGCTCCAGCTATGAGAAAACAGCATTAGCTTAGCTAAGCAAGTAAAGTCACATCAGTATTTAGATAAAAATTCTTTAAAGAACAAGCCTTGGAAATTTTTATGGGGTAGTGTCACAGAGTGTATTGGGTTGAATTGAGATGGAGTTAATTCTCCTCACAGCATCTTTCTAGTGCCGTGGTTTTTTTGCAGCAGTAGTTGATAACACAGCAGTGTTTTGGCTACGGCTGAATCTAGTATCCAGGCTGTGTCCTTTCAACATTTGCCTGCCCCAAGAATGGATCGAGGGGCAGGCAAAATCTTGGGAGGGGACACAGCTGAGCCAGCTGACTCAGACTGGCCAAAGAGGTATTCCATACCATATGACATCAGCTCAGGTATAAGAATGAAGTGGAAGAAGGAAGTGGGGGATTCGTCCATGGCGTTCATCCTCCCAAGGAACCACCAAGCTTAGAGAGCCCTGCTTCCCGAGACCGACCACCGTCCTGCTGATGGGAAGTAGAGACTAACATCTCTCGCTCTGTTTTTTTCTGCTTCCGCGCGGTCTATTGCTATTTGCTTATTAGTGTTATTAAACTGCTCCTATTTTACTCTCTGGCTTCTGTTATATTTTCCTTTCCTTCTTCCCCTGTTTGCTTAAAGAGGGGGAGTGATAGAGCGGCTTTGGTGGGCATCTGGCCCCCAGCCAGAGCCAAACCACCACAGTCCTTTTTTGGTGCATTGGCCGGGAAATGAAAATATAACATAACCGTAATTTCTGCAGGTTTTTTTTTTCTTTATTTTTATATGCTTGCCTATGATACAGGCTTCTGTGCTGGTCACGTGGCTTGTTGATAACTTCTGCTTTGTTTTGGAAATGCTTCATTTGTTTAGGAACATGCCGAAGCAGATAATGGCTATGTGTTTCTTTATCCTGTTTGTAGGGCTGCTGATTTGTGGGAGCTATGCTAGAGAGGTCATCACTTCTGTCTCCCCACCTGAAATGAATGTGGAGAATCTTATTATGCAGGCCCCCAAGATTTTGATTCATCCTTATGTGAGCTCTCTAGTACTGCTAATCAACATTACTGGCATGTTGCGGGTTTTATGGAGTTTGATTCCATCATGGTATGAAAGGAGACAGCCTATGGGTGGGGATATATTGCAGTATGCCTTGAAGCGGTCAGTCCCTGGGTGGCAGGGTGTGTGGAAGGACTTGGGCAGATTCCTAGGACGGTTATCACCTCCCATAGCCTGGGACTTTACCCCAGAAGAGGCAAGTGATCCTACTAAACTGACTCGCCGTCTGATAGAAGGGTGCCTCACTTATCCCAATGAGAACAAACAACTTCTTGCTCTCTACTGGGGCCTGGCCTGTGCTTACCGAGCCACAGTTCAATACTCTATGAAGACTATGGCTGAGGCAGGCACCCAAACACTACCTGAGGATACCACGGTGGAGATGGGGACCCAAACAGCAACCATAGAGATTGCCCCAGTTGTAAAAAAAGAAGCAGTGGACAAGGAGGTCAACAGGTCCCTCTCAACGATTGGTAAGGGATGAGGAAGATTATGATCAAGAGGCTGGTCCATCAAGTGGGAAATTAGAGGGAGTGAGTGAGATCAAACAAGAAGCAGAGACTACTCGGTCCTTAACTTCAGCAGAACTGAGAGACATACGTAAGGATTATAGTCGCCAACCAGGAGAGCGGATTGCTGCTTGGCTGCTCCGGTGCTGGGATAATGGGGCTGATAGCCAATTGCTGGAAGTGAAAGAGGCCCAACAATTGGGACCCATTGCTAGAAACAGAGGTATTGAGAAAGGCATTGCAAAAGAGACAGGCATATGCAGCCTCTGGAGACGACGCCTGCTAAGTGTGAGGGCCAGGTACCCATGCAAGGAAGACCTTATGAGTTCTCCAGGGAAGTGGAATACTGCAGATGAAGGAATCCAATACCTAAGAGAATTAGCAGTGTTGGAAATTATCTATAGTGATTTAGATGATCAAAGTGTCTCCACAGATCCAGAGGATGTCCCATGCACACGGGCCATGTGGAGGAAAGTGATCCAAGGTGCTCCAGCATCGTATTCAAACAGCTTAGCATTGATGTACTCTGTGGATGAGGATGCACGGTCAGTGGAGATTGTGTCAGCCTGGCTCCAGAATTTTGAAGATAACCTCTGCACCAATTCATCTCCACGAGCCAGTGCCCCATCGACTAGGTACACTCCAGGAAATCCGTCCCCTCCTGCCTTAGTCGGAGGGAAAGGGAGCCCCAGACACACACCACGTGCAGTACTCTGGTTTCTTCTTCGTGACCAGGGTGAGGATATGAGGAAGTGGGACGGTGAACCCACTTACAAATTGGAAGCTCAGGTGCGTGAATTGAAAGGGAAAACAACAGCTTAAAAAGCCATCATTTAAGAAAACAGCAAAGGTATCTGCAGTAAAAAGCCAAGAGAGTAATCAACCATCTCTCAGGAGAAAAAGAACAGAGGTTATACCCCTTGACCCTGATGAGGAGACCTCTGGCCAGGTACCACCCAGATCAGATAGTGAATGCTCTGATGAAGACCAGGAGTAGAGGGTCCCTGCCTTCGGCCAGGAGGAGGAGAGGGACGACAGAGTGTATTGGACTGTGTGGATTCGATGGCCTGGCACATCAAAACCACAGAAATATAAGGCACTGGTAGACACAGGGGCACAATGTACATTAATGCCATCAGGACACAGAGGTGCTGAATCTCTTTGGATTTCTGGAGTGACGGGAGGTTGCCAGGAGCTGTCTGTATTAGAAGCTGACGTGAGCCTAACAGGAGACAAGTGGGAAAGACATCCCATTGTGACTGGTCCAGAGGCCCCTTGCATTCTTGGTATTGATTACCTCAAGAGGGGGTACTTCAAGGACTCAAAGGGCTATCGATGGGTTTTTGGCGTGGCCACGGTCAATACAGAGAAGATCAGACAGCTGTCTACCCTTCCTGGCCTTTCAGAAAGTCCCTTCGTTGTGGGATTGCTGCAGGTTGAAGAACAACAGGTGCCAATTGCTACCAGAACAGTGCACCGACGGCAGTATTGTACAAACCGAGACTCCCTGGGTCCCATTCATGAACTGATTCACCAGCTGGAGATCCAGGGAGTGATCAGCAAAACGCATTCACCTTTTAACAGCCCCATCTGGCCAGTGCCAAAATCTGATGGAGGATGGAGATTAACTGTGGACTATCGTGGCCTGAATGAAGTGACACCACCACTGAGTGCTGCTGTACCAGACATGCTAGAGCTCCAGTATGAGTTGGAGTCAAAGGCAGCTAAATGGTATGCTACTATTGACATCGCCAATGCATTCTTCTCAATTCCATTGGCAGCAGAGTGCAGGCCACAATTTGCTTTCACCTGGAGGGGTGTTCAATACACCTGGAATCGATTGCCCCAGGGGTGGAAGCATAGCTCCACAATTTGTCATGGACTAATCCAGAGTGAACTGGAAAAGGGTGAGGCCCCTGAACATCTGCAGTACATTGATGATATCATTGTATGGGGCGATAAAGCAAAGGAAGTGTTTGAGAAGGGAGAAAAAATTATTCAAATACTCTTAAAGGCTGGGTTTGCTATAAAGAAGAGTAAAGTCAAAGGACCTGCGCAAGAAATTCAGTTCTTGGGAATAAAATGGCAGGATGGACGCCGTCATGTACCTATGGAAGTGGTCAACAAGATAGCAGCAATGTCTCCACCATCTAACAAGAAAGAGACACAGTCCTTTCTAGGCCTTGCGGGGTTCTGGAAAATGCATGTCCCAGGCTACAGTCAGCCCTCTTTATCGAGTAACTCGAAAGAAAAATCAATTTGAATGGGGTAGTGAGCAGCAACAAGCTTTTGAACAAATCAAACAAGAGATAGCTCGTGCAGTGGCACTTGGGCCCATCCGAACAGGACCATCAGTGCAGAATATCCTTTACACCGCAGCTGGGGAGCACGGTCTCACTTGGAGTCTCTGGCAGAAGACACCAGGTGAAACCCGAGGTCGACCATTGGGATTTTGGAGTAGAGCATATCGAGGATCAGAAGCCCACTATACACCAACTGAGAAGGAGATTTTAGCAGCCTATGAGGGAGTTCGAGCTGCATCGGAAGTAGTGGGTACAGAGGCACCTCTCCTCTTAGCACCCAGGCTGCCTGTGCTGCATTGGATGTTCAGAAGAAACATCCCTTCCACTCATCATGCCACCAGTGCTACATGGAGTAAGTGGGTAGCACTAATCACACAGCGAGCTCGACTGGGAAAACCAAACCACCCAGGAATTCTGGAAGAGATTATGGACTGGCCAGAAGGTAGAGATTTTGGAGCATCGCCTGAGGAAGTGGTTCGTGCCCAAGAGGCACCGCCATACAACGAGTTACCTGAAGATGAAAGGCCTTATTCTCTGTTTACTGATGGATCATGTCGTGTGGTAGGAAACCACAGGAAGTGGAAAGCTGCTGTATGGAGTCCTACACGACGAGTTGTTGAGGCTACTGAAGGAGAAGGTGAATCGAGTCAATATGCAGAGGTGAAAGCCATCCAACTAGCTCTTGAGGTTGCTGAAAGAGAAAAGTGGCCGGTACTTTATCTTTACACAGATTCTTGGATGGTGGCTAATGCCTTGTGGGGATGGCTACAACAATGGAAGAAGACCAATTGGCAACGCAGGGGCAAGCCTATTTGGGCTGCCTCATTGTGGCAGGACATTGCTGCTCGGGTGGAGAACATGACTCTGAGGGTACGTCATGTTGATGCTCATGTACCTAAAATTCATGCTAATGAAGAACATCAAAACAATGAGCATGCAGACAAGGCTGCCAGAATTGATATAGCTCAAGTGGATCTAGACTGGGAGCGAAAAGGTGAACTGTTTGTAGCTCGATGGGCCCATGAAACATCAGGACATCTAGGGAGAGATGCTACGTACAGGTGGGCTCGTGACCGAGGGGTGGACTTGACCATGGAAGCCATCACACAGGTCACACATGACTGTGAAACCTGTGCTGCAATCAAGAGGGCCACGAGAGCCAAGTCTCCCTGGAACAGAGGGCGGTGGCTGGGTTTTCACTATGGTGAGGCCTGGCAGATTGACTATATTGGACCACTGCCACGAACACACCAAGGCAAGCGTTACATCCTCACCATGGTAGAAGCAACTACAGGCTGGTTGGAAACATATCCTGTAAATCATGCTACTGCCCAGAACACCATCTTAGGCCTTGAAAGGCAAATCCTGTGGCGGCACGGTACCCCTGAACGGATCGAATTTGACAATGGAACTCACTTCAGGAACAATGCCATCAGCTCTTGGGCCAAGAAACATGGCATCGAATGGGTGTATCACATTCCCTATCACCCACAAGCCTCTGGGAAGGTTGAAAGATACAATGGACTGTTAAAGACTATGCTGAAAGCATTGGGTAATGGGGCATGGAGGCATTGGGATGCAAATTTAGCAGAAGCCACTTGGCTGGTTAATTCTCGAGGATCTGCTAACCATCCTGGTCCTGCCCAAACAGAACCCTTGCACACTGTGGGGGAGATAAGGTCCCTGTAGTACACATGGGAAAATGGCTAGGAAAGGCAGTGTGGGTTGCTCCTCCCATGGGGAAAGGCAAACCCATTCGTGGGATTGTCTTTGCTCAGGGGCCTGGATGTACTTGGTGGGTAATGAAAAGAAATGGGGAGACTCAGTGTGTACCTCAAAGGGATCTAACACTGGGGGAAAGGTAATTTGGAATGTGAATAATGTGAGTTGCATGTTGCAGAAAGTAGCGAAGTAAGAAGAATCCAGACTGATGAAGGTTTGCAAGGATCAAGAGCGACACAACGGTTGAGACCAGCTGGAGTTGGTGTTCAAGAACAGAATAACAAAAACAACAAAGCAAACTCTCTTTAATAGGGGACTGAGATATTGATATAAATCTCTATATGTTGGAGTATTGAGATGGTTTAAGTATGTAGATCACATTGTGAATGTAAGCAAGAAATTATTGTTTTGAAGAATCAAATGAGATGATTAAATGCATTGAAATGTGTAGAACCTGAGCATGATGCAAATGGTATGGAATAAGGGGTGGAGATTGTATTGGGTTGAATTGAGATGGAGTTAATTCTCCTCACAGCATCTTTCTAGTGCCGTGGTTTTTTTGCAGCAGTAGTTGATAACACAGCAGTGTTTTGGCTACGGCTGAATCTAGTATCCAGGCTGTGTCCTTTCAACATTTGCCTGCCCCAAGAATGGATCGAGGGGCAGGCAAAATCTTGGGAGGGGACACAGCTGAGCCAGCTGACTCAGACTGGCCAAAGAGGTATTCCATACCATATGACATCAGCTCAGGTATAAGAATGAAGTGGAAGAAGGAAGTGGGGGGATTCGTCCATGGCGTTCATCCTCCCAAGGAACCACCAAGCTTAGAGAGCCCTGCTTCCCGAGACCGACCACCGTCCTGCTGATGGGAAGTAGAGACTAACATCTCTCGCTCTGTTTTTTTCTGCTTCCGCGCGGTCTATTGCCATTTGCTTATTAGTGTTATTAAACTGCTCCTATTTTACTCTCTGGCTTCTGTTATATTTTCCTTCCTTCTTCCCCTGTTTGCTTAAAGAGGGGGAGTGATAGAGCGGCTTTGGTGGGCATCTGGCCCCCAGCCAGAGCCAAACCACCACACAGAGACACCCACAAAACAGACAGCAGCAACCACCTGAAAACCATGGATTTATTACAATGAATTTATTCTCCTTCCAACACAATAAAATTACAGATTCTGATGACAGTTGGGAAAATACTGTTGCACAACTAATTAAACTATCTGGAGAGATGAACCAAAATGTGTACACACTCAGAAAAGGAATATCTACCCATGGATATACTCACCAAAGCAGGAGTGAAGATTCCTTTAGGTTCCATTCTAACGGGAGAAGATCTGACTACCAGGCTGCTTCTCTGTGGAGAGAGTCCAACTCTCTCCATAGTAGGACTCCAACTATGCCTTTGTGAGTTGTTGTGTTGCGGTCAATTTCCTAATAAGTCAGAGGGCTGACTTACAGACCCAAAGACACCAGCTAATGACTGGGGCATCAAGCTAATCCCTGTTAGCTTCTAGAAAGCTCTAGTCCCCTGCTTGGAGTCTGTCAGGACCCTGTGTTTGAGGGGGACAGAGTCTTACCTGCCAAAGTTCAGTTAATTCAGGTGTGTGGTTTGATATGATTACTCAGAAATCAAATGGTCTTAGTTGGAATTTATTTAGCATCTGTTACAAAACTAGGTAAGCACTGGTGTGTGAAATGTTTATAGTCTTAATGTTCAAGCCTTCTGGTCCCCAAACTGTGTTTGAAACAACATGCTACGTGTAAGACTCTGTGACAGTGCTCACAAACTTGCTTCTTTGGTTTGTTGCAAAGCACAAAGTATGATTTCCATTCAAAAAACCTCTAGGCCACTTATCCAAAGAAATAACGTGGAAGTACCTGCTGATGTTTCTGATACCAGGACTGTAAAGTGAATAAAATGAGGATTTTAGGCTGCAGAGCCATGAATCTGGTGTGTCTGAAGAGCACTGGAATCAATACTAAAACTTACAGTAATAAAATTCTCCCACAGCTCTTCACTTGACGTGTACTTACATAGCAGGCATGCATTAAAAAAATGACAGTAAGGAATATATCAGCATTTTATCCTCAGTGACAAATGATGTATGGTTATTTTTCTTAACCTAGGGTTCAAAATATCAAGAACTTTACTTCACATGGGAAAAAACAAAAATCCCCTTCTAACACAGTCATGCATACTTAATTTGGCTTTTAATTTAGTAGTCTGCTAATCACAATCCACTTAAAGTATATTTGTATGCTACTCTCATATTTCATACCATATTAAATATGCAACTAAAAACATGGTTTAAAAGGTGTAAATTGACTCAGCTCCTGGCTTATAGTGTGAGCCTCTTCAGGCAGTTTAATATTCTCTTGAATTCCATGAACGTCTGTACGTCTAAACATAATTTCCACTTCTAAAAAATCTGCAATTTAGTGCCAAAATAATATAGTTTATTACAAGCTGGTGAAATTAACTTTTTGTCTGAGGTTCTGACAGAATCCATTCCCATTTGGAAAGGCTCAGCTTGGGCATAGATATTCCTTTAATGCAGGAGTCTTTTGCAGACAAAAAATAAAAAGGATGCTCAGACATTTTTTATGAGCTTGGATAGACCTTGTCCCAGGAGCTGTCAGATGACAGAAGGTTATTCTGTGAGCTTTCAGGAGCAAGCTGTCCCCAGTATTTTTTTAATACTGAATAACTCAACCTCATTTAAATGCTATTTTAATTTAAACTCTTTTGCATAATCTCATTGGCTCATATGCCCAATGTTTCTTGTTCATGTGATCAACTAATCACATGCAGACAATGAACATCCGAATTCCAAATTTCAGTCCTTATTACTTTCAGTCACTGTGATTTTATATTTAATGTTGTATACTTGCTTAGAAGAAAACCTTTCAAAATAATGTTGTTATTTTTTTTATTCTTGTTGTAATATGACAAAGCTTTTGGGGCTAAGAAATTAGTAGTTGAGTTAGTCATTCTTTTTCCCAGAAGTCACCAGCTGATAAATGTGCAAAGATACGGTCTGTTATGACATATACCCTGCACTGATGTTCCATAATTTGAAGTTATTGAATCACAATGATTCAAATGACATAATGCTGGTACCACTAAGAGCTGAATAAACTAAAAATTCCAGTCAAACAGAACAGAATTCTAATCTGGTAATTGCCAGGGTATCTGCTATCATATCCTCTGTCAGCAAACTAGCCGTAATAGTTCAAGTAATTCTGGTAATATTCAGACAAATTATTCTTTCAAATATAAGTAGCTAGGTGGAGGAAAGATGTCAAATCATCTGAGGAAAGGCTGGGACAGGTCAGTCATGATCTATTCTGATAGCAGCTGGCCAGAGAATGGCTGTTGACATGGTGGTGACAGAGCTCTAGGACAGCAAAACTGAGTTCCCTGTTGTGCATTTAAGGCATTTTTGAAGATCTGTGCAAAAGCAAAGCTTGGAAAACTGGGGCACATTGGACACATGCGAAAGAAATGAAGCTTTTCCTGGTCCAGATGTGATTTGATGATCTGTGAAAGCTGAAAGCACCAAAGTGGTTTTTTTTTCAGCTGAAATAAGCCTGGCTATTTAACATGTACTTAAACTTGAAAGGCTGCAAAAATCTTTGTTTGGCATTCGACTTCCTTTTAAACCTCTGAGGGCATGTAACTGAAGTGTTTAAGATCTGCAAAACTTAGGCTATAACAATAAAAAGATACCTGCAGAATGGTTTCAATTCTCTTCTAAAGAGTTTTCTTTAATGTTTGGGTTTCTGAGTTTTTTTAAAAAAAAAAAAGAAGAAAGAAAGAAAACAGAAAAAAGAAAGCTTGCTAAGTACAACTGTGGTTATCAGTGAGGGGGAAATGTTATTTGGTTCCTAGAGCTAATGATTCCCTGAGTGTTCGCGTTGCACTTCAAATGCATCTGCTAAATAAACTGATGGCTCCACAGATGACACAACATTGCTATTTCTCCCATTCTAAATAAGAACCTTTTTACAAGAGTGAATGCAGAATTATTCTGAAATTAACTCAGACTTCAGAAAATCTACTTGAAATGGGCTGTTTCTCCATATCTGGCAGTAGGAATTCCAGCTAATCTTATTCAAGATAATTTAGGCAACTAACCATTTGGCATCTGACAATTTTAGAGCTGCTGTGATCCTGAACACACATAGTAAAATTTATAGCAAGGATCTATATCTTGCAGTAGGGATTCCAGCAAATCTTATTCAAGATAATTTAGGCAACTAACCATTTGGTATATGACAGTTTTAGAATCGCTGTGATACTGAACACACATAGTAAAATTTACAGCAAGGATCTACATGATGCTCATTTTCCCTTCCCACTAGTGAAACTAAAATTGCCATGACACCATATATCTGTTAGTTGCATGCAAGAGAGTTTGTGCTAGGCAGGTCTTAAATTTATCGGCCTTTGCATGGCAAAATCTTCGAAGTACAGTGTGGGTAAGTAGACACCAAGTCTGTAAAAGGTCAGAATGATTAAGTAAAACACTGTTTTATTTTAGGAAAAGTGATTCCTGGAGGCACTTCTAGTCTGAGAAATAAATGCCCTTTTGTTTTAAGAAAAGTTCCTATATACTCTGAAGTTACTTTTAGACTTCTCAGAAATACAGAATAATCAAAACTGGAAACAGTTTCAGCTATCATTTAAAGATTTTTGTTATCCATTTTATATCATGGAAAGTCCCCAGCCAAAGACAACAGCCATAATGAGTGTGGGTGCTGTTGTCTTTCGATTTTATAGCTATTGAACCCAGAAGGATTCTCTTTCTCTATTGCTGCACTCACTAGGCATTTGCAACTACCCATCGCTACAAGTTGAGTCCCTGTTTACATCTTTTAGATAGCAATATAATCCTAGGCTGATGCTCAGCACTTGCAGGCTTTTACCCACAGTGCTAAGTCAATTACATTCTTGGATCCTCACAGGACACATATACTCTACTTCAGCTTTGTAAATTTACTTGCTATAAAACTTGATATGGAAAGTGTATTAAGAAATGTATATATTAAATAGACTTTCGTTAGTGTGCATTTAATATCAGATGACCTTTAAACCCAAACTATTCTATGATTCTATAACAATGCATCAGAAAGTTGGATCGGGGGAACTACTTTCATGGTAGCAGTCTGTGCCCACATGTCATGAGAAAGTCCTCTTTTTCTGTATCAATCTAGCCTAAAATAGATACAAATTAGGTAGAATTTTTCTTTATGAGAAACTTTTCTAGGGGAATTAACACTGATATAAAAATTGTCATTCTGTGTGATGGAAGGAGTATTTCTTTCAATGGATACTTAAAGAACCATTTAAAAGCCTCCACTGTGTCTGGAAAACAATTACATAGTAACATTTGATAAAATTTTCTCTGGCCTTTATGAAACTTGATCTACAGTGCAACCGGTTTGTTTTTGTTGTGTTGATAATTCAACATAAATATTACTGATTTGTTATCAAAAAACTGTACTGAAACATATTCAGGATAAAAAAAAAAAAAAAAAGAAAAGTAATCTGAACATTGTGAGTAGGGATGTCTAGTTTATGGCCTTTAGAAAATATGTGTATGCCTTTGAATAAACATGGCTAATGAATGCATTCCACATTGCTCAGCAGAAAGATTAACAATAAATATTAGGTCTACATTAATGACTTCTGTGTCTGTTAGTCCAGAGATCAAATAAATAGTGGCAAGTTTTCCTGGCGGTAATTAGCTTGCTTTATTTATTTACTTATTGACTGATTCATAAACCGTACAGAGACTTTAGGTACTCATCAGCACATTTTTATTGCAAGAAGAATGACATGTAATTTCTGAATTTAATATACAGCCATCATTTCCCCAACTACCAAGATGCCCAGGGAAAATCTTCAGGCTATAGAGAAAAACAAACAACCAACAAAACAACAACAAAAAAAAAAAGATAACTTGCTTAGATTTAACAGCTGACACATGAAAATTATTTAAAGACTAACTCACTTCAAATTAGATCATTAATCAAGATAACTTTAGATACCATCATCCAAAATTTATGAAGTCATGACTTGTGTTCAGAAAGACATTGGATATTTAACACATCCAACTGTCGGGTTCTGCACATTGGCCACAACAACCCCATGCAGTGCTACAGGCTGGGGTCAGAGTGGCTGGAGAGCGGCCAGGCTGAGAGGGACCTGGGGGTACTAGTTGATGGGAGGCTGAACATGAGCCTGCAGTGTGCCCAGGCAGCCAAGAGGGCCAATGGCATCCTGGTCTGCATCAGGAAGAGTGTGGCCAGCAGGAGTAGGGAGGTCATTCTGCCCCTGCACACTGCACTGGTTAGGCCACACCTTGAGTACTGTGTCCAGTTCTGGGCCCCTCAGTTTAGGAAGGATGTTGACTTGCCAGAACATGTCCAGAGAAGGGCGATGAAGTTGGTGAGGGGTTTGGAACACAAGCCCTATGAGGAGAGGCTGAGGGAGCTGGGATTGCTTAGCCTGGAGAAGAGGAGACTCAGGGGTGACGTTATTGCTCTCTACAACTATCTGAAGGGAGGTTGTAGCCAGGCAGAGGTTGGCCTCTTCTCCCAGGCAGCCAGCACCAGAACAAGAGGACACAGTCTCAGGCTGTGCCAGGGGAGATTTAGGCTGGATGTTAGGAAGAAGTTCTATACAGAGAGAGTGATTTCCCATTGGAATGGTCTGCCCATGGCGGTGGTGGAGTCACCATCATTGGAGGTGTTCAGGAGGAGACTTGATGGGGTGCTTGGTGCCATGGTTTAGTTGTTTAGGTGGGTTGGATTGGCTGATGGGTTGGACGCAATGATCTTGAAGGTCTCTTTCAACCTGGTGTATTGTATTGTATGATATAATGTCTCTATGCAGAAATCTATTTTTAATCTTCCTTTGGAAATGCTGATTTTTTACCAAGCAACTAAATACAATTTATGTCCAGTTTTAAAATGAACTTAAAGTGCACATTTTGTTGTTTACCCCAAAAAGGCAGGTTGGGTTGTTTATTGCACCTGGCTGATGCTCTGGTCTTTTGTCCTCTCAGCTCTTGGCTGAGCACTGACTCCAGAAAGAAGGGGGATGTGAGTCAAAACATGTTGGGACAAGTTTTGGCAATACCTGGGGCATAATTCTGGGCATAGGATGCCTTCATGGCATCCCCTTGTCCCTTTTTTACCTTTTCTCCTTTCCCTCTCTCTCCTCCCCAATGCTTCTCCCTTATCCTTGTGATGAGGGGAAGTGAAGCCTGAGCCACCTTGGCAGGGGCATGAATCTGGTGAGCTGAGTTTTATCTGTGTCACTTAGGTTCGGTATGGGGGTTGCTGGGAGATATTGGGGAAGGGGCATTTGTAGCCTTTCTTTTTGGGCTAGTTTAGAAGAGGTTTTGGAGAAGGCTTTGGGCTGATGGGGTTCTGTCTATTGCCCATAGTATGGATTTGTGTATTTCATACGCTTTTGCACTGCTTTGCACTGTAGTTTGTAGTTATTAATAGCAGCTTCCACGTGGGACAGTTTTAGGCTGTGCCTTTAAAGCTAGCTGCAAATTTCCGAGCAAGAGACTGGAGAAGTACAAACAAAAATCCACAGTTGGGTGTAAAAAGGAAAACAAGAGATTATTCTAAATTAATTTCATCAGTCAGATGTGTGGGATGTAGCTCTAATGAATCTCACATTCCATACTCATTCCCTCTCTCTATCTGCTGGGATGCATGTCTGCTTTGCTGGAAAGAGATCCCTTATCAGCTAACTTCACAGATAAGCATTACTGACTTTTTTTAATGACACTTTTGAACTAATTGAAATCTCTCCAACGTTTCTCCTTTTCTCTTTTCTTCTAATTAACCAGAGGGAAAAAAAGGGAGGGAAAGCTTAGGGGATAAGCGAGGCAGTGTCCTCCTGGACAAGGTGGATTTCCATGCTGTTTTCTTTCTGTAAATACCTGTATAATATTGTAAATACTGGGTATTTGTACATATTCATTGCATTCCCTTGTAGAGTGTAGCTGTTGCTTGTATAATACAGCTTTCCATTTGCTTCCCTGACTGAGTTAGCTGAGCTTTTGTTAAAGCGGGTGGGTTAAACCATCACACCACTTAATCTTCCAGTAATATTCTGTATTTCTATCCAATCCAATCCTGTGTGGAGTCTTCTTGAACTACTTCAAGAGTAGTTTTAGAGCCTGTCTTCCTCCAGTGCTCAAACGAAGACATACATCCATGAATGGACACGATTGCAAAAGCTGTCACTATCATCCCTTTCTTTCTGAAGTGCCCCTTGCAGTTGGTGCACAAATAGGATTGGTGAAATTGCTTGCAAAAATATCAATGAATTCCAATTTTAAAAGTATGTAAATGTACATTATTTTTCTATGTATTCTTTGTTTCCCAGAGACCCTAATATTTGTACCAGTGGAAATCAAAGATGCTGTCTGCAGCCAAGAGAACTGCTTGGATTTTGCAGATGACTTTCAGAAATCAGAATAAAAGAGTCTTCTTCAGAGGACAGTGAGGGACAGCTAGGATGTTTATGACTTTAGGCACTTAGCTTTTGCATTCGGGATTGGAAAGTATGGTTTTCACTGGTTGATGAACATGGAAGTAAAAAAAATCAATGCTTAAAATTCATTAGTTACCATGACAACGATATTGCTAGCAACTCTGGATGATATCATTGTAACATTACAAAATAATTTAATAGGTAGAGTTGTTTCTAAATTATGGATAATCCATTAAGCAATAAGGCAGAGGAGAAGGCCAGCAGGAAGATAATACCAAATCTGCTTTCCAGCACCTTAGAAGAGGTAATGAAGCAGACTTGATAACAACAAACCAATAAAATCTTCTGTTCAGAAGCTTTCTGCAGATGATTGTGCTTGGAGGAAGGAGAAACCTGAACTCAGATGCTCTGTGTGCACATAACAACTGAGGGATCTTAAATGGGAGCCCAGGGTGCTTGGGCCAATGCTGCAAAAGTTGCTGAATGACAGATAAAAGCAGCAAATAAAGAAGGGTAAGTTTTGTTTCACTTCAGACCTAACTATTTAGCTTCCTTCAATTCAAAATATGTTCTATAAAAAGCTAAATGCTTGCTACAATTGTTGCAGGACTAACTCAGTCACCAGCCACAAAACAAAACCTTTCAGCTGTGTGACTTCAGCTATGTCCTCTCCTACCTCCTGTCTCCTTTTCTCACACCTAGCTTGGCACTACATGTGATATCATTACATGTGTATCTGTTACTTGTCCAAGCTCTAGTTTCCAAAGGATTAATTGAATATCATTACTTGGCATTACATGGTAAATTAGGTGAATGTAATATTAAAAAAAAAAAAAAGAGAGAGAGAGAGAGATATTATTGTGTTTGTTGTTTTGTATACAACAATAAGGAACCACAATTGAAAATGTACCAGGTTTAAAACCCAGATTATTCTCTTTTAAATAAAATCATTATCAAATATCTAAGTCTTGTTGAAATAAAATCTATTTTTTTTCAGCTGTTTTTAAAATTAATTTAAAAAAATGTAAGCATTCCAAATAGAGCTATAAGGCCTATTATGCTTAAAGCATTCAGTGCTGGTTTATATCCTCCAAAAAGAAAATAACTCTGTCTAAATCAGATTTATCATTATCTATATTCTGCTAGAGAAGTCTCCTGACATAGACTGTTAGCATATTTGGGTTTGTTTTCTTTTGAAAATGAGAAAGAATGAGCAGCTAGAAGACATTAAATGTGAGGAAGAATTCATAATTCACATCTCTAGCAGGAACCAGTGGTTTCTTCTTTGCAGAAAATCAGGGATGCTGTATCAAGCTCAATGTGATTTAAGATACCAGTGTGGCATTAGAAAAATAATCTACATTTTCCTTCATTACAAACATTTTATATATATATATATATATCGTGTTTTGAGTGTAAGAACCAAAAAATATTGCATTTAGCAAAAATATATTGCATTTAGCAAAAATAACCCAAAACTTCAGGGAACACTGGATTTATATTTAGTTCTGTCAAATAGTCCTTTTCGGTCCATAGTTCTGTTCCCTTATAATGCACTTCGCAGTGTCCATGTGACTGTGAAGGTCTTCATCCATTCTTGACAGATACAGGAGCTTCCTTATGCTGAGAGATGGTTTTATCTTCACTCTATACCCAGGGTTTGCCCAGTGTCCCTGGCCAAGAAACAAGTCTGGAAGCATGTTTTGTTCTTGTGTTTATGCAGCTTGAGTCCAGATGTTTTTTACTAGTGGTGCAGTAGAGTCCCGAAATTTGAATCCAGTAATACCAATGACTTTGCAAGCTGGTTTACAATGCAGAAAAATGTTGACATAATAAATCATGGTAGAGTTATTTTATTAATAGTTTTTACTGAGATAACCACCATTCATAAACCTCATGCTGACAGGAAAGATAAAAGAATGAATCTGATAATGAATAATTAAATAATGTTGATGTGACACTATCATCAAATCACAGAGTGGGTTCAGTTGGAAGGGACCTTTAAAGGTCATCTAGTCCAACCACCCTGCAGTAAGCAGGGACATCCACATCTACATCAGATTGCTCAGAGCCAATCAAGCCTGACCTGGAATGTTTCCAGGGCCTCCATCACCTGTCTGGACAACCTGTTCCAGTGTTCTACCACCCACTTATTACAAAACTTCTTCCTAATGTCCAGTCTAAAGCTACCTTTCTCCAGATTAAAACTATTGCCACTGTCCTATTGCTACATGTCTTTGTAAACTATTGATCCCCAGTTATCTTGTAGGTGCCCTTCAGGTACTGGAAGGATGTTACAAGGTCTGCCCAGAGGCTTTTCTTCTCCAACTATCTTGGCCTGTCTTCTTAGAAGAGTTGCTCCAGCCCTCTGATCATTTTTGAGGCCCTCATCACACTATGCAACCTACATATTTCTGCATAAACTCTTTGTTGATATACCAAGAACACCATGCAGACACAGCTGACAAAGCTGAAATAAATGCAACAGTGGAACCCAAGCAAATGCAAGAAAATTCCACAGAGAATTTAATTAAAATAAAAATTATCTAGTCAATAATGATCCATCTTACGGAGATCTCCAAATGTTATACATACTAAATATAGCATTTAGCGTTTGTAATGGTAATTTTTATCTCAGCATTTCATTAGAGTGCTGTATCTCCTCCATCACTGCCTCCTTATGCCAGTAAATTAAGTTATTCACAGTCATGTGCCTACTCTGAAAGATTAAGCACATTCTTCAAACTGACTAAAAAAATTTGTATTCTTTTTCATATTTATACACTGTGGTTTGGATTGCCTTTTAAAAAAATAACCTCTAAAATGCTTTATCAATATCAACCATAAATTCTGAACAGACTAGAGATACCTGAGAGTGAAGATTGACCTTCAACAATTATGCATGGGGGCTGGAATGACTTCTGAGGAAAGATTATGTACGTAAAGAGCTTGTTTTTATTTTAACCACTGGCAATTCGGTTCATTTTGAGCTATAAAAATGCATATTTTCCTTACCTCTATGCTTTGAGACCATCACTAGTAAAAGACCAGTATTAATATTGATGCTGAAATATTCATGTCTTCCACAATATTAGGAAACTAAATGTTACAATTTACAGTACTAATTTTCCAAATCGCATGGATCCCTTTGCAGCATTACAGAATCAAAGCAAAACAGATAACATTATTGCATTATAACAGTGTTATCAGAGCATTATAATACCTAGAAAGACTTTACTGGTTTCAGGTTTTTTTTCTTATGGAGATTATGTTCAATATATAAAGACCAGAGAGCCCCAGTAGTGCAGATGGCCTTCTCAAGATCACTGACTCCTTGAATACATCTTCTGCAAAGCTTCCAATACATCTTTACTGCTTAAAACCAGTTCCCTATCTGCCCCATAAAGAAAGTATGTGTGTAAATGTACAGTGATAAAAAACACACAAACCTTGAGCACAAGCCCTATGAGGAGAGGCTGAGAGTGCTGGAGTTGTTTAACCTGGAGAAGAGGACACTCAGGGAAGACCTTATTGCTCTCTACAACCGCCTGAAAGGAGGTTGTAGACAGGTGGAGGTTGGTCTCTTCTTCCGGGCAGCCAGTGGCAGAGCAAGAGGACACAGTCTCAAGCTGCACCAGGGGACGTTTAGGATCAAGGTGAGGAGAAAGCTCTTCACAGAAAGCGTTATTGGCCATTGGAATGTGCTGCCCAGGGAGGTGGTGGAGTCACCGTCCCTGGAGGTTTTCAAAAAAGGATTGGATCATGGCTCACTTGGAGCCATGGCTTAGTTGTCATGAGGTGTTAGGTATTAGGTAATAGGTTGGACTTGGTGATCTCTTGAGATCTTTTCCAACCTATTTGATTCTGTGGTTCTGTAACACAATGTGCAGTGAACTGGACTCCTAGAGATGACTGAAATAAGCTACATTGGGCATGTGCATTGCACTCCCATCTTTAGACTGCCACAGGCCAATGACTTCATTGTGCTCACACACTTAAGTTTCAGAGTATCAAACCTTTCCCTTGGGAACATTTCAGACCTTCTGCTATCCACAGCTCTTTGTCTCTGACCTCCTACGCCTCTTCAACCAGACCCTCAATTCCTGCAAGTGGCCATAAAGTGACTGTTCAGCTGACAAGCTGCTCAGTGAGATCACCTAAACTTCAATGGAGCAGAGACTATATTGATCATTCTCTCTTGCAGCAAATCCAGCAGGATTTCAATGGACATTGGTTGAGTAGGATCATCTTTTATTGGATTAATTTCTTTTTATTGAGTGATGTCACAGCATATTAAAATGCCTGTGAAATAGCTTGTGCACAAGTAAATTAGAGTGGGTAGTTGTTTGTGAAGAATTACATTCATTTAGAAAAATGTCCAGTGGTGTGAAAAGGATACATTTTGCTGTTTATTCAGTGTCGGAAGCTATAACTACTGTTATTGTTTTGGCATGTGGAGCTTAGTCACAAACAATGCCTAATTTGTCAGCCTAATGTAGTAGCACAGGGAAATGTGTTACAGATAGGAATGTAAGTTTTCTAGATAAAGCTGAAAATTTTTGGGGTTGCACACAATCTCCGAATGGTTTACAGAAAATATTTGAGAAGACTAATTAGCAGATGATGTTACTGTGCTTCCTCCAGAGTTAGAACTCAGAGAGTAACCTATGCTGCATTCGTCAGCAAGCAAATTTGGGTTTTATCCTTATGTGCTTAAAAGTAGTCAACTCTTTTTAAAACGAGTCACTGAAAATGCTAACACTGAGTGGTTTTTTCCATTATTACCCTTTTTTGTTAAGCCAAGAGTTTTCAAGGTCAGACCTTAACAGGAAACAAAATGTTGATTTTTCCTTTTGTTATTCACTAGGTGCAGAATCAGTTACACTTGCATGAATATTGGTATATTGGTATGTTGGTATAGCTCTTTCAGGAGCTATCCGAAGCACTGTTTGCCTGGATGCTCATTCTCCTCTGAAAATTTTCAAATCTTAAAAGTCTGTGAATCCATATTTCCCCTCATCTAAACATGACATATGTTTACATTTATGTGTATTAGTAGCAAAGGTATTTAGTCAAAATTTATCCAGTGACCTAATGAAAACAGCCTCCAACTGAAATATGCATCTTGAGATTTCAAACTGATCAAGTTCTCACTGAACTTAAAACTCCTTTTTCCAAAATCTCAGAATAGGCTCTTTATATACATAAAGAAAGCTCTAGAAATTATTCTGGTCTTTCTACCAGTTTTAGCTATCGGCACACTTCCTTAGGCATATTAATTTCAAGTGAAGGTTTTCTTTCTATCTCATAATTTTCTTCAACATATTAATTTCCTGGTGGGGTTTTTATGTATGAAAGTATTGATTGATACAACTCCAAGACTGTTTTCTTCTGATTCCCAGAGGTTGCTTTTCCCTATTTACATGTATTTGATATAATTTTTTTTCTTTTCATTTTTCTCCTGGCCTTCTGACATTTATGAATACATCACTCCAGTGTCCCACGGTGTCCCTCAGGCTTCATTGTCCCTATTCCTTATATCTGCCATTGTATCATTTATATCATGTGCTTTTATCTGGCAGAAGCTGGTAATGTGTACTTTCCCTACTCAATTATCAACACAGTATGCTCTGCTGCACTGGCTTTACTCTGAGTCATCTATCCTAAAAACTAAGGATATTGAAATTTATCATGTGAAGAACTTTTATGGTATGATGCTGAACTTCAATATCCTCTTCCAGAAAAGGCAGTCTCAAGCTGCGCCAGGAAAAGTCTAGGCTCAGGGTGAGGAGAAAGTTCTTCACAGGGAGAGTTGATAGCCGTTGGAATGGGCTGCCCAGGGAGGTGGTGGAGTCACTGTCCCTGGAGGTGTTCAAGAGGGGATTGGATGTGGCACTTGGTGCCATATTCTAGTAGTCATGAGGTGTTGGGTGACAGGTTGGACTTGGTCTTTGAGGTCTTTTCCAACCTTGCTGATTCTATGATTCTATGTCTTAACAGTTTGATACATACTCTACTAAATTAGTTAAAACTTTCATGGACGTTAGAGAATATGCCAATCAGAATTGCACAACAGATATGATTCCCCTCACTTCTTTTGAGATAGCAAGTAAATCAACTAAAGCTACCCAGTTAGATTGTGTCCTTGGAGTATGACAACTGCATTGTCATACTCCAAGAAATCTGATATGCAAGCTTCATTTGGTGTACTGCAACCTAAGTTATGTGGGGTGGGTGTGTGTGCATATGTGATTTTTGAAAGTGCTAAGCTCATTCACAAATATGAAATTGAAGATGTCTCTCTTTCATTCCTGGAACAAGTTCTCTTTTATTATTGATTATTTTCTGAATGTTAATAAATCTGCAAAGGTAAAAAAGCTGCATAAAACCCTCTAGCAGAATCAGCATAATGTTCAGCTATGGTCTCTGAAGTGGTGCTGAATATGACTGAAGCCTTTTCACATTTAGTGTTTCACGCAGTTCAGCATCACACGCCACTGGTATCCACTGAAAGCAGCAGACAAATTTCCCAGCATGGACTGGAGTTTAAATGACTTCTGTGCACAGCAATCCAGATCCCAAGGGCCATATATTGAGCTATTCTATACCACTTTTTCATTGATTTTAAGAAGGCATCACCCTTAAAAGAAGAGTCTTAAAACTCCTTCTACCCTCATCACTTGTCACCTGATTTTTCTGGTTTTAAGATAGTTCTCAAGAAGCCAATGAAGGAGAGAAAACCTCAGCAGTTACTGGGGATAGGAACATGCTGCTCATTTTTACAGCTCCCTTGTGCTGGAATAAAAAATATGTCCAAGGAAAATGGAAATAAAGTTCACTTTCCTTTAGATTATTTACAATATACAGGTATCAGCTGAATTTTGAAAACAAGGTATCCCACATCTGATTAAGCCATGCTTTCAAACTTTTTGCTTTCAAGATCACAGTATTTACTTTATGTTTAAAACTGTGTAGTGACTACTCTTTTGATTTAGGATGCTTTTCTGCACAGCTGAGGTCCTCATATTCCTTCTTGACTGGCAGATGGTAGTAATCCTTTACTCCTATAAAATTGTAATCCCATGTTAAACCAGTGATATAGGCAAAGATACCTATTGCTATCACTATTTCTGGAAAACAAACAAAAAACCAAAAACCAAAACCCACTCTCACAAAACAAACAAAAGCAAAACAAACAAACAAACCCATATTAGTTCCTTCAGGCAACATATGAAAATATTAAAGGCAGAAATATTATAGAGTCCAGCATCCCCAAAAGAGAGTACTCAGAGGGTGAGGAAGAGTATGAGTGCTAACAAAGAGTTTCTCTTTCGGAGAACATTACACAGAAGCCAGGCTCATGTTACTGCTACAGCAGGCCGGGCACACCACGCACACCCAGACCTAAAGTAAATTAATTACTCACACACTTCCTGAGTGCACCTCCTTGTTCCCTCAGGAGAGGCTGACACTCCACATCTCTGACTCCTTTCCATAGCTTCTCATCATTCATCCTCCCTGAGTGGTACCCTGCTCTCTTTCCCTCACTGCCCTTTCTTTTTCAAAAGTAATCCCTCACTAGTCATTGTTTGGTGTACTTTTCCTGTATGAGAGTCTTTGTCTTACCCTCTTTTCAATTCATGCACCAGGAGTCTTGTGTATCTCATTCTGTCTTTCCAAATAATCATTTTAAGCATGATTATTATTCATTCAGTTGATGAAATTGAGTTGAATATTGACTTTGCTTCTGTTATAAAAGTCCATATCCATGAGGGAATATGGTGTGTTTAATTTTGTTTTCTTCCCTGTATTAAGTTGCACTCTACCTCTATCTGTCTAGATTCATTCTTCCTACATGCTGGCAGTTAGAATCATTGCCATGACACTTTCTTTCATATTATTCATGCCTTTCTTTTTGTCAAGGAAATAATTTAGTATAACGATTTCCTTTGCCTGAAGGATAGATAAAGACAGATTTATTATGCTGGAGATGGTATCAAGTATTGCAAATTGGTTCTTCTGTCTGAAGCCAATTAGAAAAAAGACTGAAATTATGAGCCTGTTGAAGACATGCCATAGGTTCCCTTAGAGTTGGTGGAAACTACTGGCTTTCAGAGTTTCTCCTGCTATTTTGGAAATGATTTAACAGATGTTCTTATTTACATTTGTTTATGTGTCAAGAAGAGTAACAAATAAATGATAACAGTTTAGTGTGTGGCCTCTCAGTTTCAACCATTTAGGTTTCATATCCTCTAATATAGCAGTTATCTGACTTGCTGGAACGTGTCTGGAGAAGGGCAACAAGGTTGGTGAGGGGTTTGGAACACAAGCCCTATGAGGAGAGGCTGAGGGAGCTGGGGTTGCTTAGCCTGGAGAAGAGGAGATTCAGGGGTGACCTTATTGCTCTCTACAACTACCTGAAGGGAGGTTGTAGACAGGCAGAGGTTGGTCTCTTCTCCCAGGCAGCCAGCACCAGAACAAGAGGACACAGTCTCAAGCTGCGCCAGGGAAGGTTTAGACTGGATGTTAGGAAGAAGTTCTATACAGAGAGTGACTGCCCATTGGAATGGTCTGCCCAGGGAGGTGGTGGAGTCACCATCATTGGAGGTGTTCAGGAGGAGACTTGATGGGGTGCTTGGTGCCATGATCTAGTTGTTTGGGTGGGTTGGATTGGTTGATAGGTTGGACGTGATGATCTTGAAGGTCTTTTCCAACCTGGTTTATTGTATTGTATTGTATTGTATTGTATTGTATTGTATTGTATTGTATTGTATTGTATTTATTCATTTTACAGTATTATCCTATGAAATGAAAAGTCTCAAATGCTGCCAATCTAATTCTTTTGATGTGCCGAGTAATTATTATTGATTTCTTGTTTGTACAGCACTACCAAAGTAAAGTTAATTACTGTTAGACTAACGTATTGCTGTTAGCAAACTTAAGAAGATAAGACTTTCAGGAAAGGAGCTAGAAATTAGTCTACTGTGCATTATTATTCAGCAAAGAGCAGGGAAGTATTGCTTGAAATTAAGTAGGCCTCTCACCAGGAGAAGGAATTAATACCTGGGTATGTTTCCTCTCCTGATCTCTATTTTTCCCTCAGGTATGTTTTTAATGTCTGACATTCTTCACAAATATAACTCCTCTAACACCTTATGTATGCTTAGCTTTGAAAATATGCCCTTGAAGTCAGCTTTTCAGTTTCCTCACTGATTTCTGTGAGATTTCCTTCCTCTTATACTCTTATGATTTGATGATATTGTTTACTTTATGAATAGGTAAGAATTTCAACTAATTATATATATATATAAAATAACACCTTAATTATTCACACATAACTTTTTTTTTTAATTGCTACTCCTTATCATTTCATTTGACACTTTCCATTTTATTTATCTGGAGTATGTTTTTATTTCTTCAAAATATTCTCATTCCCATGTTTGCTTCTGGATTCAATGCAAACTTCTGTGAATCCAATTTTGAGTGCCAGCTGACAAACCACCACATTTACAATGAAATTTTCAAGATCCCAAGCAGCAGTTTCTAAAGCTATGAAGACACTTCATTGTTAGGAATTCTTGAAAATGTGGAGTTTGATCTATGTAGCAGTCTTCACTAGTGAAGACAAAGTAGTCAGGTTTTAGCAACAACAAATCCATAGAGTTTTTCACTGTTAATGACCTATATTCATTTTTCAGTTGTTCTCTTTTGCATACTACCTGACACATGGCCTACCATGATTTATACACTCTAAGGTACAAAATAACCTAATAACGACACACAAATTAACATGGAATTACTGCATTAGTGTTCCCTATGCAACATTAGGAGTAATATTAGATAGCACAGAATTAAAATATGCAAATTGTATAATGGTTCCTCTGTCAGAAAGCTATTCACTGGTAGTAATTCACTGGAGTAAACAAAGAAGTATGGCAATGTTTGCTTTCCACAAGGAATTGATACTCAATAAATTTTCTAAGTCCTATGGGAGTTAGGACTCTGCTAAGAAGTCAATGAACTCTACAGACAGTTGCAAACTCTTCTTATTTGTATAACTGCCTCCATTAGCATCCCTCAAAAACCCAGAATGCCTTTTCCACAAAGATTTTGACTGATTGCTGTCTATTGGCATACATACTTTTATGATGTGGGACATGTCACAGAAGAAGATGGAAATTATCACATGGATTTGGAACATTGTAAAGCACAGTCAGGTATCTCGAGATGCCAATCTTGTTTGTCACACAGTTTTGTTAGCAGTCAGCATAGAGGGTCTTTGATGTGCTTTGCTATAAAACACTGACATAAGTAACATTTAAGATGCTTTGTGACAGCAGGAAGTGTTTTCTTTCAGTTTTCAATGCTTATGTCCCCAGCACTTTAGCCTGCCCAACAGCAATAACTTGTGTGAATATAGCAGTAGAACCAGAGCAGATGAGACAACTCAAGGACCTTCTATGGATTCATCTGTCAGATACAGTTATCACAGTTCAGTAAAGTTGCAATGTGTTCCCCGGGAGACAGGTAACAAACTGCACGTCCTCCATTCAGCCACTGCAGGTTCAGGCCTAGCATTTTCCTTTAAACTTCTTTAACTAAGGTTTATGTCTTCATGTTTGTTGCAGCCAAACCTATACAACAAAGCTAGTACACCTCAACTGAACAGTCATGTATCTGAGACACAGCTCTCCTCAACTCAACATGGTTACAACACTTTAAAATGCACGATAACAATAATGTGCTTTCAGGCAGGCAATGTATAGACATGTGGAGTTTACACTCTGTCTACTTTGAACCTTCCGTAGCAGTCTGTGGTGGTAGAAGACCTATTTTAGTGGTCCCTAGGTTCCTATCCATATGATTGCAAGGTTTTATCTGTTTTTCATGTGTTGCAAAATATTTAGCTTAGTGACACATGCAAGTATAAAAGGAGTATAAACAGGGAAAGGCTTTTCAGTTATGTGTCCCAAATGTTTAATTTAGGGAAGGGAAATGGTTACATGTACAATGGAAAGAATGAGTCTGTCGGGGATTATAGCTGATGCAACAATCTTACGTATGAACAGACTGATCAAAGTGTATGTGGAAAATAAATCATATAGTGTAACCTAAGAGTTATATATCAATCTGTATACTTTCTTGGCTTCTAACTCCTACAACTATCATCCAAATATTTTTTTTTTTATTATTAAGCTGTAAGCTTCAAGTCTCTTTTTACACATGTACTCAAAAGTTCTGGTGGGAGAAATAAGAGTCTCTACAGGAATGAAAAGCATGTTTTGGCAGTCAGGGATATGATAGTTACATTATCAAGCTGCTAAGTCTGAGAGTAAGACAGAAAAAAAGTCAGCTTTTTAACTCTGAAAGAAATTATTCAACAGCAGAACATTTAGGATAAGGATTTGCAAGCAGATGCACTTATACATATGTGATAGCATTCACCCTTCAATGGCAGGAAAACATTTAGACTGGCATATTTCTGATGCTTCACTGCTTTTCCATCTGAACCATCTTCCAAAATACTGTACAGCTGGTCTTTAAAGGCACATTGGGAAACCTATATCATAATCTTTTTTCAGACCTGAAGTGGTTCATGGTCTTGAAAAACATTAAGGTGGATATTAAGATCAGAGGCTTATTAACAGGTGCTAAGATCAATGCCACAGCCCCACACACCTTCAGTGAAACTGCCACATGGTGCATTCAATGTGGAAAAAAACCCTACAGTGACTGGGATAATAAAGGTTGCTGAGCTGCTAAGCATATGAGAACTCATTCAAGGAGTTAAATTCACTTTGCTGGTAGAGTGTCATACAAAAACCTGAAGGCTTTGAAAGTTATCACAGCATCACAGTATCACCAAGGCTGGAAGAGACCTCAAAGATCATCGAGTCCAACCTGTCACCACAGACCTCATGACTAGACCATGGCATCAAGTGCCATGTCCAATCCGCCCTTGAACACCTCCAGGGACAGTGACTCCACCACCTCCCTGGGCAGCCTATTCCAATGATGAATGACTCTCTCAGTGAAGAACTTTCTGCTCACCTCAAGCCTAAACTTCCCCTGGTGCAGCTTGAGACTGTGTCCTCTTGTTCTGGTGCTGGTTGCTACAAGTTATTTATGCCAAACTCATCATATTTTCAAAACAGGACTACCTACATTCTTTTGAAAGGAAGCTAAATTCTTACCATATCACCTGATGAATACAGTCAGTGATTGCATCCATCTAAAAGTTGCTGTGAAACTTACAGTTTTAATTATAGTTGTCCATTTTATTTTGAATTACAAATCAGAATGTTCTTTATATTGCACAGAGAACAGCGTACTATATGGTCACAAAGGCTGAGTGTGTTACCTTGCTAAACCATTCAAAATGGTAGTGAAAGCATGTATGTGATGTATGCATTGCTTTGCACTAGAGATAAAATGGAGCCCTTCAGAGAAAAAAGAACCAAACACATGAGCTTTATATTTGGTTCAGAAGTGACGAGTCTTGACAGCTGAAGAGGGAAACAGTAACTTTCTCTGCAGGATGAGCAGAGAAGGGCATTGTAAAAAATCTGAGTATGTAATATCATCATCTCAAAGTTTTCCAGTATTATTTCAGTCACTCCAAAAGTCTTTAATGTTTTCTGTCATTAAAAGAACAGAGAATGTAAAGAGAAATCTTCTGGAATTCCCAGACAGTATGTGCAGTTATTAGCAGAATCGTAGAACAGTTGATATTGCAAGGGATTTCTGGAGATCATCTAGTCGCCTAATCACCCCCTTATCAAAGCAGGTTCAGTTATAGCAGATTTCTTAGTGTTGGATCTAGTCAGGTGTTGAGCATCTCCAAGGATGTAGTTGCCATAAACTATGGCTTTTCTAACCCCTTCACTGCATGCTCAGAGGGTGTCTCCACACTCCCTGTCCCATGGGCAGGGCAGGGACAACCCACACTAGATCAGGCTGCCCAGAGCCTCATCAGATCAGGTATTCTGGAGCAACTGGAAACCAGATCAGTACTAAAAGTCAAAGAGTACAATGGCAATTTGTAAAACAACATGCCAGTGATTCAGATGTCTCATCTTAGAAGCCAATATTTCTGTTATTCACGATACACTGTCATGATACACATTCCAATTCTGTCACCCTGTCACCCCCAACCTTTTTTTTTTATATACAAGACCAAGAACAATGCCTTGATTATACTTATTTTCTGTTCTTCTTTGGTCATCTGCTTTAACTGGAAATCTTGCTTAGAGCCCAGTTAACATTTTTTTTTCCTTCTAATTTTTCTGATCAAATCACCCATCATTAAACCATTAATCGCCAGTCTCCTGTACAAATCATAGCTTTTGTTGCCTGCAAAGTACTTTCTCAGACACATTTCTCACACTTCAATAACTGATGAATGCTAAAGCTGAGGGAATGTTGAGCCAGTGGCAAAGCATAAGTTTTTACCCAGCTTAACCTAAAATTACAAGTGAAGAATAGAGTTATGGTATATATTTGTGATCCACTACACCACAGGCCTAATCCACAGTATATGTGCCTAATCCACACTATAGATATAGCCTCTCAATGGAAAATTCCCTGAGATAAAAATAAAATTTTAAAAAAAAAAGGCAGTAAAAGAAATAACTTCAAAGCTCAACTCCTATGTGTATTGCATGCAGTAGAGTAAATGCTCACACTTCAATTTAAATGCAAATAAAAAATGCATAGCAAATTTAAAAGACAGTTCTTTTGACTTACAAGCATTCATTTCTGCATTCAAATAACATTAGAGAAGACAGAGAGACAATATGATTTCTTAATGAACTGGACAGATAATGGAGTCATTTTCACAAATAGTGAGTTCCTTCATTCACACAAGTAATATAATCATCAGGTTCTTTCAGATACCATACTTATTTCAGGCACACAAATGAAAAGAATATACCTCATTTGGATGCTTTGTGTCTCTTCAGATAATGACAGCATTGTGGAACCAATTCACTCTGCAGGATGGATACAAAATGTAGTGCTACTTACCATCGCCAGCTAGGATCACTAACATCAAAATAGTTTTGATTGGTTTAGTATATGGATGGATGAAAAATTGCAATCCAATTATGTTTTATGGAACCATATGCAAAATAAACTTGTATTAGAATAAGTGCTAAAAATGAAGACTTGAGAATACCTTTCAGATCTCCTAAACTATATGTATCCATAGAACAAAATTTACATAGGCTTGTCTATTTTATTTTTTTTAACCTAGGATTGCTATGGTTATCTCATTTTCACAATTTTATTATCATCTCATTATATATGAGTTAGAACAAGAACCAAAAATATCTTTCCCTATCCTTACACTTCTTATGCTGTAGGTTAGAATAAAGAAATGTGAGACTTGTGCTTTGGCTTGAATCAGCAGTACGACATTCTCTGTTGTTCAGGAGGTCTACTATTTGTTCTACTATTTTACTGCATAAAGTACTAGAACAATGTCTGGCTTTTAGAAATCTAAAAGCATGGTCATTACTGATTACAGAAAGCATACATTTCACACCCGTGCTTTTACTGACGATGTTTTTTCTACCTAGATCTTATTTTCACTGAATCAGAATAATTTGTCATCTGTATTTTTTTCTTGTTCTTCTGATAACAAACTCCAGATTATTTCAGTGCTCACTACTGATATGGAGTGGTTCATAAAATTGGATGTTGAGCTTCATGTATTCATCTTGTGCTTCTGGTATTCACTAGATATTGTTGAATTCATCTGCACCTATTAATATACACAATTTACTGCAGGTTTAAACTGCTACATCTGTTTAGCTAAACAGTGGAGACTAACGATTTTATGGAGACCTTACTACATCAGTAAAGTAAAACAATATAAAGGACAGATCAAAGTACCTTTTTTGCCTTCATTCAGCTTTTCAGTTTATGAATTTTTCCCCTTAAAACTACTAACTGGCAAAAAATGGAGAAATAAAACATGGTGACAAAAGGCAACATATTGCGCATCCAGGAACCTTTCTGATTGCTAATCTTGGTTTTGGCAGCCTAGCGCTAAAGACAGCATGAAGCAGAATGTGTTTAGGCAACTAGGAATGAAGAAGCCTTAAGGCTGAGTAGTATGCAAGGTATATCTGTGCTTAGGACTCTTCACAATTCCTTCAGTCACATGCCTCTTAATATTTTTAAGAACACAGAGAAAAATTATTCTCAACAGAGCAGAGTAACTGATAAGGTCATTGGTCTGAGGTTTATGCAGTCAAGTGTGAAAATAATTGTCTTTATAAACACATTATGCTGTCATTAGATGTGAAGTTGTTAAAATGGAAATGTGGGGAGCATTCAAACCTAGAAGAGATTCAGTCATTATATGTAGCCAAAGAAATCAGCACAACACTGTTATTAGAAGTTGGTACCAGGAACTGACAATAATGCATTGAAATCAATAACTTGCAATCAAAAACGTTACACCATGCTCTGAAAAATATATAGACAAATATTGCTGTGCATGTTTGTCTGAACTGACAAATTGGTTTGATATTTAGCAAATCAGTTGAGATGGGGAAGTGAAGACTTAATATTGTCTCCAGAAAATGAAACTTCTGTTTAATCCATTCATCACAACATTGTTCGAAACAAGTTTAAGAAAGAGTGAGAGCAGCAAAAAACAGCTGGCTTCACATACCAAATAGCCACGCATGCTGTTACAGAGAAGTCTGGCTCTTCTGTACTGATATTCCTGGAGGTAATTTTCATTATTACAATGCAGAAAAAGACAAAAACTGCTGATAAAATGCAATTAGGTCTTTCTTCTGAATTATTGGTAATATAGGTATAGTAATGGTTTCAAAACCAGGGGATTGTGTAAGCAAAAATCCTGTACATAAGATTCAACTTATTGAGATTTCACATGCTCTGTGTTTTAAAAAGTGAGCTTTGGTTCTATCTAGCCCTATAGCAGCAGTAAGATCACAGTATGACCAAGGCTGGAAGAGACCTCGAAGATCATCGAGTCCAACCTGTAACCACAGACCTCACGACTAGACCATGGCACCAAGTGCCACATCCAGTCCCCTCTTGAACGCTTCCAGGGATGGCGACTCCACCACCTCCCAGGGCAGCCCATTCCAATGGCAAATCACTCGGTGAAGAACTTTCTCCTCACCTCCAGCCTAAACTTCCCCTGTTGCAGCTTGAGACTCTGTCCCCTTGTTCTGGTGCTGGTTGCTAGAGAGAAGAGGCCAACCCCTTCCTGGCTACAACCACCTTTCAGGTAGTTGTAGAGAGCAATGAGGTTGCCCCTGAGCCTCCTCTTCTCCAGGCTAAACAACCCCAGCTCCCTCAGCCTCTCCTCATAGGGCTTGTGCTCAAGGCCTCTCCCCAGCCTTGTTGCCCTTCTCTGGACACATTCAAGTGTCTTGATGTCCTTCTTAAATTGAGGGGCCCAGAACTGGACGCAGTACTCAAGGTGTGGCCCAACCAAAGCAGAGTACAGGGGCACAATGACCTCCCTGCTCCTGCTGGCCACACCATTCCTAATTCAGGCCAGGATGCCATTGGCCTTCTTGGCCACCTGGGCACACTGCTGGCTCATGTTCAGACGGCTGTCGATCAGCACCCCCAAGATGATATAACTGATCTGCTCATAGGTACCTATTTCTCTAGCTTCACCTTGAAAGCAAGAGTGACTATCTTAAAATCTGAACATCATTCCTTGGTTAATGCCTGTAACGCATTGAAAGGCTTCTGTTTTGATTATTTGTTTGTTTGTTCAAGTTTAAGCAAAAATATATCAATGATACAGAGCAGAAAAAAACATGGTCACTTGACCATGGTTCACTCACAACAGGAAAGTCTGTCTATCTATCACATCACTTTAAACATTTTCTGTCAGGCAGGAAGATGTTCATACCCTTTTTGTCAAGAATCTGTTAAATTTTGAAAATTAGTCTCTCACTAGAAAACATGTGTCTACTATGTTTACAGAATGCCTGGATGATCATCAAAACAGACACCTGTAACAACATGCCAGAGTCTCAGCCTTGAAGATTTCAGAGTGGGTCTACTCTTTACAGTTTAGAAGAAGAAATTACAAATATATTGCACAAAGCAGTCATGAACACAGACTGTTTCAGCTGTTTTACATCAGAAGACATCCTTGCTGTCAGAATTAATTCATTTCATTTGCCCATGTTCCTATGTAAACTCCAGGAATACAGAAGGAACCATAACAAAATCAAAAGAAATAGTAAAACTAGCCCCATACCCACCATGATTGTCCTGCCCACTCCACTATTAGTCTAGTGGACTGGAAAAGAGTTATTTGCTTTAGAAACTTAAGCACACAGTGTTCTGGACTATGTGATATCTAAGAAAATTAGAATTTCCTCTTAGGGCACATTCTGAAGCAAAATGAAGGAAAAGCTGTGACTTCCCTTGAGCATTTCAGACTGGGAGTGAAAGAATTATTTTGTATGATACTGCAGTCAGTTTGGAGTTTTTTTGCTTTTTTGTTTTGTTTTGTGTGTGTTTGAGGTGTTTTTCTATCATTGTGAACTGTTTTTTAAAACTTAACAAAAGCTTTGATTTCAAACTGAAATTTGTAATGATCTGGTTTAGAATTCACAAATGTAAAACTATTAGAGGACTGTAAGAGAGTGATTTCTAGTTACCCAAGCTTAGATTCCCCAGCAAAAGAAAGACATTGGAGGTTTAGACTGGATGTTAGGAAGAAATTCTATACAGAGAGAGTGATTGCCCATTGGAATGGGCTGCACGGAGAGGTGGTGGAGTCACCTTCATTGGAGGTGTTCAGGAGGAGACTTGATGGGGTGCTTGGTGTCATGATTTAGTTGTTTAGGTGGGTTGGATTGGTTGATAGGTTGGACATGATGATCTAGAAGATCTCTTCCAACCTGGTCTATGAAGAGAGGTTGAGTGAGCTAGGGTTGCTTAGCCTGGAGAAGAGGAGACTCAGGGGTGACCTTATTGCTCTCTACAACTACCTGAAGGGAGGTTGTAGCCAGGCAGAGGTTGGTCTCTTCTCCCAGGCAGCCAGCACCAGAACAAGAAGACACAGTCTCAAGCTGCACCAGGGCAGGTTTAGACTGGACGTTAGGAGGAAGTCCTATACAGAGAGTGATTCCCCATTGGAATGGGCTGCCTGGGGAGGTGGTGGAGTCACCAGCATTGGAGGCGTTCAGGAGGAGACTTGATGGGGTGCTTGGTGTCATGATTTAGTTGTTTAGGTAGGTTGGATTGGTTGATGGGTTGGACGTGATGATCTAGAAGGTCTCTTCCAACCTGGTCTATTCTATTCTATTCTATTCTATTCTATTCTATTCTATTCTATTCTATTCTACTTTAAACCAACATTAATTTTGCGCTGGCTCTTAAAGAAATATCTTAACACTTCACTGTATCTTAACACTTCAAATTTATTTCTAGACATTTGAAATAAAATGTAAAAAATTGTACTCACCAAAACCCCAATAAGCAACAACATATTCAATAAAGCAAATCCTCAGCACTTTCTCCAAGAAACAGCCAGAAGCCTCAAAGGCATGATAGCCTGACTTACTGTGAGGGACACTGTAAAATTCGATGTTTGTATAGACTTGATCAACAAACTTCTTACTGCTTTGCAGTTTCTAATATTGCTGTGAGAAATGGACCAACAAGGAATTTTACAAAACTCTCTTGATAACTACCTTATATCAACCAGCTACATAAAGACAGTATTTTACAGTAATAGACAAGAAATCTGGATTTACTTTCCTCATGTGAATTCATTTTATAGGGAAGATAGCAACAGAGGAAGCTGTAGAGGAAAAAAGTTTGAATACACATCCTAGAATCTACCATCTCTCTGATAGGGTGTGGTCTCATCAAGATTTTTCATCAGCCAAGAGGGAAGGTGTACCATGACGAATGACAAGTTAGCACTGAAGACTGTACTGTAAGAAAAGCTTGTAGTCATTTCCTGGGTCTCTTTAGAGATATTTTCTTTGAGAGTTAAATATATCATCTGTATGCCTTTTGTGCTCTCCTCTGTACCATAATGTGATATGTCCTTCCTACCACAGGGTGGCAAGCATCTGCTGGTTCCACCTGTGAAAATGCACAGTCATTCCGGGTACCCCAGTGAATCCTTTCTATTTGGAGATAAGACATCCTTCAGATGTGTTTGCTGGTGTTGATAAGTGTTGCATTGTATATATATATATAGTGAATACATCTATCTGGCCTTCCAGTACCATCTGAAGAGTATCTTCCCACCATAACCCACAATTATTACTCAGCTCCGCTTAGTGCCATGGTACTTTCAACAACTCCATTTATTTTTGTTTGGGATCTGTTGGTGATAAAGACCAGTTGATTTATTTTTTTCTCCTAATTGCCCCCAAGGGCTTAAACTGTAGCTCCCTTTTCCAAATGCTTTCCAGGGTTGCTATCATTCATTTGTAGAATTTCTACCAGCAATTACCACTGAGGGTATTCCAAATAATAACTGATTGGTTGCTGCAGGACTGAAGTGACTTATTTTTCTGTGTCTCTCTATAGAATCCAGAGCTCAAGCAGAAACTTAAGCTTTAGTCCAGCTGTTCAAAAATGCCCATTCAAGGTAAATATTTTTATAAAAGGATAGTTGAACCCTCTGAGTGGCAAAATATTAATATAATGAATGTTTAGGAGCTCCATCCTTACCCTCACAAACGCTAATATCTTTAAATTGCCTAAGATAATGCTTTAAGAGTAGGTAGCCTGTTCTCTGCAATGTCACAGTATCACGGAATCACAGAACCTTAGTATCAATAGACATCTAGTTCAGCATCCACTTTATCCATGTGATTGCAAAGACTATGTGATACTGGATGTAGTTGCTCTTGTTTAATGGAACTAAAATGTTTTCAGCTTTTTCAACTAATTTTCAGGTTTTATTTATGATGGACTTGTGTTATGAGCAAGATCCTGACATCTGCCTGTCTCAGAGCCCCTGTCTCAGAGTCTTAGCAAAACCAATCAGCAACATTCACATTTGCTTCTTTTCTGGGGCCTCTATGAGGACTTGCACTGAAACAGGTTTAGAAAGTTAGAACAACAGAGAAGTGTAATTTATTAAGGTGACAGAGACAGTGGATACAGGATTGCCAATGATAAATGCACTAGCTGCAATCAAGTAAGCTTGAGGTAATAAATCCCTGGCAACATCCATCTGGATATCCATTTCCAGAGATAACTTAGACATTTCTTGGTTCTAACCATCTCAGCCTTGCCCCCAGTGTGTATTTAATTAACCTGCATTCCTGTCCCAGTCTAAGCTGGACTCATGGTAAAATCCTAAACCAATTAAAGATTACTGTATTTTGGCTTGTACTGTAATGAAGCCATCATTTCAGCCTCCATCTCCTGCAATATTTTTCTTGTATGAGAACTCCTTCAATTTCTGCTTTATTCTATAACACATTTATATCTGAAACACCTCATAAATACCATTTTAGGAGAGAAAAAACAATTAAATTACTCAGAAGTAGTGAATCCCTTTGTCTCGGAATTGTAATTCTGGTTCCATGATAAACAGGATGTGTGCAGAGGGGAAGTCATGTTCCCCTCTAAACATAACTTCCCAGCTAAACATAACCATTTTCTGAGCTACTGATGTGGTAAAATGATTGCAGTATTTGACAATCCATATAATTCCTGGGGCTTACACAGTATCTCAGAATATCTGAAACATCAATTTTCTTATCTTGTCAATAAAAATATGTTTTTAAATTAAACTCTAAAATCTTGAGGTTTAATTTTGCCTTTTCCATTAAAAAGAATTTATCAAGCCTTTTTGCTGAAACACACTCACAGTGCTCAGAAAGATTCTGAATGAAAAATGAATCTTCTGCGAGCATGTGACTTTGGAACTAGCTCCAAAGCGGTTGCCACAGCTCATAGTGTTTCATGATAAATTCATCCAAACCAACATTTTTGGAAAGGAAAAAAAATTGTGAGACATCTGACAACTGAAAACTGTCAACAGGGAAATAAGCACACTGTTTCAGGCCTTCCATTTTGTTTATACCCTGTCTTCTGAAATATTGCCAGAAACTCCTGGATTTACTTTGAAACAATAATCAACCAAAGATCACATAGCTAAGCCTTTACTTACACTGACTGGAAAGTAAGTTTCCAGTCCCACAGATATAGGAATGAATCTCTGAGTTTGGCAAATAAAACTGAAAGCCTCTTCCTTTCTTTAATCTCTCCGAGTTAAGAGTCCCACCACAGTGTGGATCAGTAAATAACGTTCAGCATGACAAGCATCAGAGAGTGACAGAATACACCTTGTTTGGCTATGCAAAAATCTGTAGGGTGACTTTAGTGTGTTTTTTGGCTGGAGTTTCAAGAAGAAAAGTTGAATGTTCAGGTACACATTTGAAATTAAACACTTTTAATCAGTTTTGCTTCAGTTTTTTGCTTCTAAGTAATTGCAAGGTATTTGGCCCAAGCCATAAATGCAAACAATGATAATTACTGAGATGCCATATAGAGCAGGCAAAGCTCTATAATATTTTAGTTTACAGCATCTCTGAGGAAAATAATTTGCCCAAGTTATTTTAGATTATTTAGACATCTTTGTAGGGGTTTAGAGCACAAGCCCTATGAGGAGAGGCTGAGGGAGCTGAGGTGGTTTAGCCTGGAGAAGAGGAGGCTCAGGGGAGACCTTATTTCTGTCTACAGCTACCTGAAGGGAGGTTGTAGCCAGTGGAGGTTGGTCTCCCAGGCAACCAGCACCAGAACAAGAGGACACAATCTCAAGCTGTGCTAGGGGAGGTTTAGGCTGGATGTTAGGAAGAAGTTCCTCATAGAAAGTGTTATTGTCCATTGGAATGTGCTGCCCAGGGAGGTGGTGAAGACACCATCACTGAAGGTGTTTAGGAAGAGACTTGATGGGGTGCTTGGTTTAGTGTTGGATAATATGTTGGACTCCATGATCTCAAAAGTCTATTCTATTCTATTCTATTCTATTCTATTCTATTCTATTCTATTCTATTCTATTCTATTCTATTCCATTCCATTCCATTCCATTCCATTCCACTCCATTCCACTCCACTCCACTCCATTTCCACTCCACTCCATTCCATTCCATTCCATTCCATTCCATTCCATTCCATTCCATTCCATTCCATTCCATTCTATTCTTTTCTATTCTATTCTATTCTATTCTATTCTATTCTATTCTATTCTATTCTATTCTATTCTTCAGATAACCATACAAGTACTTATACTGAGGTCTGTTTTGGACCTACTGAAATGACTGCATCTATGTGAATATTATGGAAGTAGTCTGGAACAAGCTTTAAATGATAATCTCTTCCAGTCATACTCTGAGCAGAATTCTGGCATTTATTCTGTAGTATAATCAGACTGAAAAATTCCGTGTGTATTTTCACAGAGTGGCATTAATTTGCACTTGGACAAAATGCAATAAAATGATGTTATTTTATCTTTGGGGATGATTTTGAAAGGTCAGTTTCCCTATAATTTCCAAAATACTTTGATATAAAATGTCTTGATTAGAAGAAATCTTTAATATTTTATGTAATACCTGGTGCAGTACATTCTTCATTTATGTCCCAGTGGCAGCATTCTGGTGTCTCATTGATCAACAGTCATGACAGTATTACTGTGGCTAAAGGGATGGTGGAGGTAAAGAGATTTCTTGTTCCTTTAGGTAAGAGCCAGGAAAGGCCAAGAGCCAGCATACTGTATAGTGCAGGCTGCCAAAAGAGGACTGGCAAGAGCTCTCAAGGCTCTGATTCATTCAGTCAGTCTGACAGCAATTTTCCAGGGAACACTTTAATTCATCATCTCCAGGTGAAGTCTGGCTAGGTGCAGAGGAAAAGTACATGCTAAGGCTTCACAACAAACCATTCTTTTTCGCTCCTTTCTCTCTGTATCAGCTGGAAGAGGTTTGGCTCCATGAAAAATGACCAGCACTAACATTTACTATATTGTGTTGAATGCCTTACAAACACAGAGAATATTAAGCAGCTGACAGAGAGATAACACATTATGTTCTTCCATGATTGTAGCAAGTGACCTTTCCCTAGCAATAAAAATGGAAGAAAAGTGTCAATAAGTGATACAACTTGTCTTAGAGGGTTGACAAACTGAAGTTCTTTAACAAGGCAAGAAGTATGTGATACATGTTGATAACTATTATGACAATAGGAAGGAAGGCAGAAAAGAAGGCAGGAAGGAAGGAAAGAAGGGAGGGAGGAAGGGAGGAAGGAAGGAGGAATTACAAAAAATTATCTGCAATAAAAGTAAGATGTGGATAACTGCAGAAAAAAATCTCTGACTGCTGTAATAGACCCTGCTTACTCTGATGCTATTCAAATGCTTCACAACAGTTCCAATTTGTATCTCAGCAAGAGGTGATATGAGATTTTTATTTATGACTTAAGATACTCCTTTCTCATGTTCTAAAAATCTTTGTAATTTGCCATTTACCATTTTATGTTCACATTATAGTGATGTTAAGAAACATTGATTTAAAGATATTTTGCAAACTAAATGACTCTATGGTTCTGTTATTTGAGCTGACAAGAAATACTACTAATGGTAGAGATGGTGAAAATAAAAATCATCTGCTCATAGAAAAATGTATTTTCCCTAAGTAATGTTAATACTCTTTTTTGTTTGTTGCACAGGTTGGCAGATTAGAATATAGACCAATGCACTAATTGAACACATACTGGGGCCATGCTCTTACCAATATATAATTGCTTATACAAAATTATTGGGTGTTAGCATGAAGAATCAGAGGAAGAATCCTCATTATTTTTCTTTACATAGATTTGTGTTCTGTGCACTATTCCAATTATTTAAAAGAGGATCGCTAGCATTTACCTCAATCAGTCAAGTGAAATGGGACAGAAAATAAAATATTGCCTTTTATACCTCTTAAGTATAGAAATTCATCCTTGTGCTCATATAATTGCTTCCTGGCTGTTGTCTCATTTAGCAGATGAAAAATCTTGCAAGAACTAACCCCCAAAATAAAATCACCAGACTAGCTCAGATTAGGATGGAAGCAGAAAAAGCTGTAGTTACAAACAAAGTGCAATCTAGAAATATGATATGCAATGAATGTGTACAAAATATACAATATTTGCATATATTTGCAATTTGCCAACAACACAAGGACACACCCCCCCGGACAAAACCAGGAAGTTACCAATAGCTCTTCCTGCTCTGCACCCTTCCACCCTGTACAAGGGAAAAGATACAAGAGAAGAGAAGAGCAGAGCAGAGCAGAGTACCTTGTTAGTTCTCAGCCACAACAAGAGCACAGCCAAGGTCAGCAACAGCCAATTTTAATGCAATTGTCCACCTTCACAATCATCTCACTTAAAAATAAAAGTAAAAGTCAAAAAAACCCAACACTACACAACAAAATCCATTAATGCCTACTTTTAATTTTATTTTTCCACAGTAAATCTCTGTTGTTTAGAGGAGATATGGACACTGAAAAGTTCTTTTTAGTCCCATAGACCTGCATAGCAAGATAAGCTACAGGAAACAAGTACTCCAGAGAAACACGCTTCCACACATTCTCCTTTCAGAGTTGTAAATGCTGTTGCTCTCATTTGTTAACAGGAATGAAAAATGCTAACCACACAAGTTATGACAATATTCAGAAGATGATATGCAGCTATGCAGCTTTTGTCAAAGTATAAAAAGCAGAACAATTCCATAGACTCAAACTCAGGAATCATAGTATCATAGTATTGGTCAGGGTTGGAAGGGACCACAAGGATCATCTAGTTCCAAATCCCTGCCACGGGCAGGGACACCCTGCACTAGATCAGGCTGGCCAAAGCCTCATCCAGCCTGGCCTTAAACACCTCCAGGGATGGGGCTCCAATCACCTCCCTGGACAACCCATTCCAGGGCCCCACCACTCTCATGGTGAAGAACCTCCTCCTCACGTCCAGCCTGAATCTCCCTACCTCCAGCTTCATTCCATTGCCCCTAGTCCTATCACTACCTGACAGCCTGAGAAGTCCCTCTCCAGTCTTCCTTCAGATACTGGAAGGCCACAATTAGGTCACCTCAGAGCCTTCTCTTCTCCAGACTGAATGAGCTTTAGTTCTGGGTTTATTTGGGTGAGGTGGGGGATGGGTGGTTGTTGTCTTAGAACTTTGACTTGAATTTCATTGATTTTAACTGGGATTTATTCTTTGTATGCTCCTCATCAGGCTTTGTTGCTACATTAATATCTTTAATTCAATAAATCACAACCGTCATGAAGCAGTTTTAGCGTTATCCTTCACAACTGCCTTTGCAGTGGTTTAACACAGCCGGCAGCAAATCAATGGTTCTTATCAGACATTTTGGTCATTATATGAAGATTTAAGTGAAAAAACACATTTGTTAATCCATTTGTACACTTGAGTTTGTTTTCTCTGTGGTATCAAATTAAAGTGAATATAAAGCAGATGTTTTTTGCACCCAATCATCTGCATGTCAAGCCAACTGGTCTATAGAATCATGGTAGTGATTACTCCCTTTTATCATCACATATCCCTTTGTAAAAATTCTTTACCAAACTCCCAGCTGGAGAAACATTATTGACTCCTACAATTTTGATTCATGAAGCTAAGAGTGATCTATTAACTACTGAATTGACATGAAGAAAGCCTGTAAAGGCTTGTGTTGTTACAGCACACAAATATCAGGAAGATAGAGGTCCCAAAATCAAAAAATTCTATCAGGATAAACTGAAGACTTTCTTATGACCAAACCATTGCAAGACCCATTGAAACTACTGTTTGCCTAAGGCAGGATTAACCAAGTATAGAATTATTGGGAAGCATTTGTACTCTTCTTCATAAAAACCCTAACTGTGGGAGATGTTGCAGTCTCCAGATATGAACTGTAGTTGTGGTTTAGTCTCTATCATCAGATAATTATTTCTACATCTCAGATGAATTTCCTTTCCTTTGGTGTAGTTTAGATATTTTAGATGACCAAACAGTAGCTTTTCATGCTTTGAAAGACTGTTATCACATCATCTTTCTATTCAGTTTCCTCTACTTTCTGCCTGCGTCCCATTTTGTTCAGTTTTTCTCCATGGGTCATTTTAATATCATATACCAAATGATAGGTCAAGACCACTCCTATTTAAAGGAGCAATCACTTTGAACAGTCATCTGTACTTCTACCTCTCTAGAAGCAATGCTTCTAAAAGCTCTTTGTGTTTATATAATAATCTTATGTAGTAGCCTTAGAGCCAAACAACTAATGTGTTTAATTCTTAGCTTCCTACCACAGAATTCCAATAATACTGAAAATGAAGATAGCTTTTGAAGACATGAATAAGTCAAAATCCTGTGACCTATACATATTTCTAGATCTTAGGTACCCACTAAAGTATGAACTTGTTCTGTACTCTTTGATGATTATGGATACTTTTTTCAGAATTAAATAGCTAAAGAGAACAAAAGATTGATTGTACTTCTTTCTAAGACAATGTTACACAGGGTGACAAGCAAAACAGTTTCTAAACCTTATTGCTGTCTACAACTACCTGAAGTGAGGATGTAGCCAGGTGGGGGGTAGTCTCTTCTCCCAGGCAACCAGCACCAGAACAAGAGGACACAGTCTCAAGCTGTGCCAGGGGAGGTTTAGGCTGGATGTTAGGAAGAAGTTCTATACAGAGAGAGTGATTGGCCATTGGAATGGGCTACCCAGGGAGGTGCTGGAGTCACCATCACTGGAGGTGTTTAAAAAGGGACTGGATGAGGCACTTAGTGGCATGATTTATTTGAGTAGATGGTGTTGGGTGATAGGTTGGACTTGATGATCTCACAGGTCTCTTCCAACCCCTGGTTAACACTATTCTATTCTATTCTATTCTATTCTATTCTATTCTATTCTATTCTATTCTATTCTATTCTATTCTATTCTATTCTATTCTATGTTCTTCCATGTTTTTAGTGTTTCCTGTGATTACATTAAAACCTCCACATGATTCTTTCAGTATTATACCAGAGAATCCTTTTTAGCCCAGTCAGATATTTTTCTCCTTGATTTCACATAGCCTTTGTATGAGTAACAATTACAGAATCTGGATTTACATATGGGAGTGTTCATTTGGCCTTCCTAACAAAATAGCTCACGACAAGCCTGGTTACTCATTTCTGAATTTCAGCCAATGGCACTCAGTTAGCCTGGGAGTGTAATGTATTTGAAAGTAAGAGTGCCGAATTGCAGATTAGATGCTGATTCTTGAAACAGTGTTGCTACAAAACAAAATGTACATTGCAGGAATAAACCTCTACACTGTTCTTCATTATAACTGTATGACATTTGGTATTGTGACTGTCTTTCTGTTTTAATGCACTATAAAACCTAGTGTCTGTTGCCTAAAACTTGGTGAGTTGGCAGTCGTGTATCTGAGAGGTCATAACTAGCAATTAACACCAAACTATAGAAAAAAGCTCTTTTGAATTTCACAAAATATCCTGCACAGCATGTAATGAATCAATTGCAATGATCATTTAGAATAAGCATTGCATAAAATATAACTTGCAGCTCAGCTTGGGAGTTCTTTGAGAGCTGATTGTTAAGGACATCTGAAGTTATACAATACAATACAATACAATACAATACAATACAATACACCAGGTGGAAGAGACCTTCAAGATCAACCAATCCAACCCACCCAACAGCTAAACCATGCAGCTAAGCACCCCATCAAGTCTCCTGAACATCTCCAATGAAGGTGACTCCACCACCTCCACGGGTAGCCGATTCCAATGGGCAACCACTTTCTCTGTATAGAACTTCTTCCTAACATCCAGCCTAAATTAGTAACACTTGGTTTGGTTTTTTTTATTTCATGAATATGAAGCTACCTGAACTTTTGCAAACCCAGTCCCCACAGTGTGGCTCAGAGTTTTTATGTAATATTGCCCAGTCTCAGGACAATAAAACTAGAGAGAAAGCTTCAGCTCTGTTTTATGTCTTTATCAACAAATCAGAAAAAATTAACATGTGAAGAACAGATCATGGTAATATCTTTTATTACCAATATACCCATTATGTATAAAAAAACCCAATCTGTTTATAAAAAGACACAACTAACTCCTTGTTATTGTAGAAGATATTCTATATTTTATCTGCCTTTTAGCTGTACTATACTCATCACAAAGATATTTCCTAGAATGCAACAGCTGAATTAAATTAATTCAAACTGTTCTTAGTTTTGGTATGCATGAACAGTGAAGAACTGAATACATTTACTATTGAAGTATCTGCTTATTGCTGTAATTAACACAAAAAAATATGCACTACAGAAAGTAGACTTGCATTCTTTTGTAGCACATCAAAAAATATTTGAAACAAGGATGAAAGGAGATGAAAAACAAAAAGTACAGTACATCAAAAATATCTAGAGTCCATTTCCATTTTAACTGCTGGGTGAGTTGGATTTATCTCAAGTTCAAGGAAGTCTTTACATCAAGGGCACAGTGAGACAGTGGGACATCTTCTGTAGGCAAACAGAGACACCAGCATTCATGGCTCTCAAAACAAGTGTAGGGCTGCTGCTGCCTTATGACAGGGTGCAGTAGTGCTTGCTTAATACAAGAGAGATGTGGAGGTGCTGGAGCCAGGGCAGAGGAGGTGAGGAAGCTGCGAAGGGCCTGGAGAGTAAATCTGATGAGGAGCAACTGTAGGAGCTGGGGAGGGTTAGTCTGGAGAAGAGGAGGCTGAGGGGAGGCCTCATGGCTCTCTGCAGCTACCTGAAATGTGGCTGTGGACAGGTTGGTGCTGGTCTCATTTCACAGGTAATTAGTGATAGAACAAGAGGGAACAGCCTCAAGCTGCACCAGGGCAGGTTTAGACTGGACAGTAGGTTTTCCCAGCAAGAGTGGTCAGGGACTGGCACAGGCTGCCCATGGAGGTGGTGGAGTCACCACCCCTGGATGTGTTTAAAGGTGGTTTGGATGTGGTGCTTGGGGATATGGTTTAGAGATCAACTTGTAGAGAAGGGTTAATGGCTGGAACTGGTGATCCTGAGGGTCTTTGCCAACCTGAATGTTTCTGTGATTTCTGTGATTCTGTGATTCAATGTTGCATATGATGGTGGCTGTGGCTATGCACTGGATCTGCAGTACCTCAAAACATTGGCACCTTCAGAGCCCTGTCTGCAGTTCGATCTAGCTTTGTTTATGATGTCAGCTAGCACTGGCCCCTCTAGAATCACTAATTCAGTTCATGTTGAGAAACTCTATGGCAGAAGCAGTATTTTTAGTGGAGTTACAGTGCTCAAAGAGGCAAACAAGAGCAGAAGGGGCTTAACTGATTAGGTAATAGCAGTGCTGGTTAAAAAATTTATACACACATTTTCTGACATTCCAATTGCTTGCTAATTATGCTGCATGTTTTCTACAGGTAAGAATTGTACATAAAAATCTGTGAGCTCCCAGAAGCAGGGAAGTTGAAACAAGCTTCTTTTGTTCTAGTCTAAATCCAAAGAATCAGCTTCTACTTTGAATTGCTAATAATTCAGAATAATTCTGCCCTTATGGGAGGAAAATATCCAGTCTTTTCTTTTCTCTGGCCCTGAAAATAAAAATATTTAAAAATACATAAATAAAAAAGGCAAAAATTCTTCCAGACCCTGGCATATTTTCTTTTGAGTCACAGAATATTAGGTGAATATTTTTCTATTCAGCTTATTGACAGAATAAACGCTGTCAAAATCTGGTTCACTTCTATGTGTACACCCCCCCACAAAAATCAGTTTTGTTTAAAAACAAGAACTAGAAAGTCAAAGTTGCCTTCCTTTGGTGAGGGCACAATATCATGGCTGTATTATGAAAATAGACCTATGGGAATTAAACAAATGGAGATGTGATGAGGAACACTCGGATGAGACATATTTATTCATTACTTGATCTGTATGTGGTATTGCTATATTCCATTGGAAATTATCTGTCAGAGGATGTATTTTCATTCAGATCAGGTTTTCTATTTTCCTTCCTTTGCTTAATGGGATCTGCTGCTAGCATTTTCCTTGCACTTTCCTTAGCGAATGTCCCCTTTTATATGCCAAAACCAGAGAATGAATGATTACAAACTTTAGGACATGACACAATACTTACTTTAACTTACCATAGAATTTTATTTCATTTAAGATACTTTTCTCTAAAAGAATGAGACAGAATTTAGTAGTGTTAGCAGAAAAGCTTTCAATGAGAAGTATGGGTTCCAATATTGATATGTCTGAGAAAGCTTTATTCACTGAAACTGGAGTTAAATCTTTTTCTGATTTTTAAAACTTCCGTAATTTTCCTCCAAAGTTCTTGTACAAGGGAAAAATGAGCACATGACAGCTGAGGATACGCTGAATGGATCACTTGGTGTTTTTAACAGGGTATGGAGTGCTCATGCTCATATTCTGTCTGCAGGGGTCTGCAGGGGTGGATCTTATGAGAAGCCAGAGGCTGCTACGTGGAGAACCTCAAACTGCAGCAGGCGGATTTTCCTGGAAAAACTGCAGCCTGTGGAGAGCCCATGCTGGATCAAGGGGAAAGTGTGTGAGGGAAGGAGCAGCAGAGGGAGCCCTCTGTGTACTGAAACACCCTGCCATATTCACTCCTCCAGTGTTTGGGTCGGGGGCAAACAGAATGGGGAGTGAAAGACTGAAGGTTAGCTGAGAAAGGGGGACCAAAGGTGTTGCTTTAATGTTTCTCTTTGTTTCTCACTACCTAAATCTAACTGTCCCAGTAAAAGAGAGGAGTAAGTAACTGGGTGTGCATTTTACTGCCCCACTACCCACCCTTCCTGCTAAATAACTGTGATGTTTAGGCCCATATTTAATACCATAAACTTCCTGGAGGTGATACTTAGATACCTTACTGATAGAAAACTTTTTCTGTTCTGTTCTTATTCTCTTTTTTTAGGTTCTGATCTGTTTCACCCTTGCTGACTTTGCAAAAGCGGTGGACATCCAGCACAGAGACCTTCTGGCAGAAACTAAGTCCTGGTATAGTCTACTGTTATATAGTCTTCCTAGGAAACAGTCTACTATGTTACATTAATTTGAACCTGTAATTGGGGGCTTAGTCTAAAGAAACTTGAGAGGAGATTGGACGTGGCACTTGGTGCCATGGTTTAGTAGTCACAGGGTCTTGGATGACAGGTTGGACTTGATGATCTCTCAGGTCTTTTCCAACCTTATTGATTCTATGATTCTATCATTCTGTCGTTCAATTGTCTATGGAAAAATAAAACAATGATTCCTTTGGACAGAAACTGCAAGGAGACACTGAAAAATTTGGGCTGGTTCAGCCTGGGGCAAAGATAGCGTAGTGGGGGTCCTAATAGCAGCCCCTGAGCATATCACTATGTTGTACTACTGTATGTCATGAACTTGCTGGGGAAAAAAGACATAAATCCTTTGAGAAATACATGCAGTGTATTTCAATGTCTCTGATGCTAACACTTCAGCACATTTCCAAATATATCAACCAACTACTCTGGAGCAGTATTAGAGTTTCCAGTTGAAACTTTCAACAGTCCCCAAGCTATTCCATCTTGGTTTTGATCCTATGTGACTTTTACCACATGAGTTCATCTCATTTGCAGCTAAAATCACCCAAAATAATGAGTTAAAAATAATATTTTACTCTTCTGTAGTACTCCAAGTAACACCAAGGGCGTGACATCAATGAAGTTTATATCCAGAATTCAGGAAGTATTATCTTGAGGATTAAACAATATTTAATACTTTCTAGATTGTACACTAAAACAAGCAATATCTCTTCAAAAGGTTAAGAAGGACATCGAGACACTTGAACGTGTCCAGAGAAGGGCAATGAGGCTGGTGAGAGGCCTCGAGCACAAGCCCTATGAGGAAAGGCTGAGGGAGCTGCGGTTGTTTAGCCTGGAAAGAGGAGGCTCAGGGAGACCTTATTGCTGTCTACAACTACCTGAAGGGAGGCTGTAGCCAGGAGGGGGTTGGTCTCTTCTCCCAGGCAACCAGCATCAGAACAAGAGGACACAGGCTCAAACTGCACCAGGGAAGTTTATGCTGGAGATGAGGAGAAAGTTCTTCACAGAGAGAGTTGTTAGCCATTGGAATGTGCTGCCCAGGGAGGTGGTGGAGTCACCATCCCTGGAGGTGTTCAAGAGGGGATTGGATGTGGCACTCGGTGCCATGGTTTAGTCATGAGATCTGTGGTGATGGGTTGGACTTGGTGATCTTTGAGGTCTCTTCCAACTTTAGTGATTCTGTGATTCTGTGTGATTCTGTAAAATTATAGGAGACAGATAAACCTAAGAAAGGCACATATTTATCTACAATTTTTTGTGTCACAAAGTAGACATCGCATCCATCCCTTCAGTTTCAGACCCTGAGTGCACAGTGCACTTTTAAAATTTGCTTCACCAAGCCAACAAAGAGCAATTTACCTTCTCTAGAAATGTAGACATTTATCTGAATAAATAAATTAATCTGTAATACTGCAATCTGATAGAAAATGAAGTGGATGCCTAAAAATCTTATGAATGCATTTTACTGGCTTGAAGTCTTTGTTTTAAAGATACAAGAGAGTGGGTTTTTTTCCCTCTAAGATATCCTTTGGTTAAGAGTATTTGAAATAAAATCATTAGCAGAAAATTAATCATAATTCACTTGTTCAAACAAATAAATAAAAGTTCTTTCAGGCTGAGGCATTTATACATTTTTATACATTATAGTCTGGGCCCCTCAGTTTAGGAAGGATGTTGACTTGCTGGAACGTATCCAGAGAAGGGCAACAAAGTTGGTGAGGGTTTAGAACACAAGCCCTATGAGGAGAGGCTGAGGGAGCTAGGGTTGCTTAGCCTGGAGAAGAGGAGACTCAGGGGTGACCTTATTGCTCTCTACAACTACCTGAAGGGAGGTTGTAGACAGGCAGAGGTTGGTCTCTTCTCCCAGGCAGCCAGCACCAGAACAAGAGGACACCATGGCAAGACAGTTCAGTTTATGCTGGCAAGTACTCAGGAGCATTAAATACTCTAAATCACATATTCTAATTTGAAGCTCACATATAGTTTAGGCCTACAGGCTTCATTAAAACCAAAGATAGGGCATAGTAGAGGCAAACGCTGGGTGGTTGGAAACATCCAGTTCGATATGCAACTGTACGCAACACCATTCTTGGTCTGGAATGACAAATCCCGTGGTGACACGGAACTCCAGAGAGGATTGAGATTCTTGTAAAAAAACTGTGCCAAAGAGCATGGCACCAAGTAGATATTCCACATTCCCTACTATGCACCAGCTGCAGGGAGATGGGAAGATTGAATGCTACAACAGTTTGCTGAAGACCACTCTCAAAGCCATGGGATGGATCTTTGAAAAACTGGGAGAAACATCTAGCACAAACAACTTGGCTGGGAAATAGTAGATGTTCAATGAATTGAGCTGGACCTGCACACCCAGATTTTCTACAAAAGGTAGAAGGTGATGGAGTTCCTGTTGATAGAGAAAAGAATCTGTTAGGCAAAACTGTTGGGTATTTTCTCCTTCAGGAGAGTCCAAACCTGTCTGAGGCGTGGTTTCTGCTGAAGGTCCTGGTCACATTTACTGGGTAATGCAAGAGAATGGTGAAATTTCCATCAGCCAGGTAGCATTAACACCATCTGTCCAAATTTCTCAAGTGTCTCACATGTATGGAAATCATTCTTAGTAATCAATTTTTAAATAGCTATCAGCTTTCCTTTCTATACAAACCTTAGTTTTCATTTACCAAAATAGTCTGATAAATGTTCAGCATTTATACAAATACTTTCATACCAATTTTGCTTAAAACCATGAATCTTTATTACAGTTCCACATTTTCACTAATCACCTCAATGTCTGATTCTTGCACACGAATAATCCTTGCAGAAGGATCACATTTCCTTCACCAATTTAATTTCAAGAAGACTTCAAGAAGCTGGAGGTGGGGAGATTCAGGCTGGATGTGAGGAGGAAGTTCTTCACCATGAGAGTGGTGAAGCCCTGGAATGGGTTGTCCAGGGAGGTGGTGAGGCCCCGTCCCTGGAGGTGTTTAAGACCAGGCTGGATGAGGCTTTGGCCAGCCTGATCTAGTGTGGGGTGTCCCTGGCCATGGCAGGGGGTTGGAACTAGATGATCCTTGTGGTCCCTTCCAACCCTGTCTGATACTATGATACTATGATGACTTTTCCAGATATGTGTGATTGTACTTAAGCAACAGCATCTTGAGCCTTAACAGTGAGTTTTTAAACTATATGCAGTTACACTCATGAAATTTTTAGTGACTTTTCATGAATTAAACCAATTGGTTTTCTAAAATTTTTAAATTCCAGCCTTCTATCTAGTGGGATATGTCAGTGATAACAGATTTTATTGATCTGTATTTTTCATTTCCAGAGTCTTTTCCTACAAGTGTCTTAATTTCCTGAGTGCCGTGAGATCTATCATTTTTACTGCATTCATAATGAGCACTGTTCACACGCTGTATCATACCCACAGGATTCACTGAACTGTTTTACTTTAATCAGAATTGTTTACTGAAAATGGCATACATTGATGTAAACAGCTAAAGCTTTTTGAAGTCTTGCTAATTCTATTTTTTGTCAAGGTGCATCACACTTTTAGTCACACTCCAAACTTTCTGTAATTGCCTCTGGTTTTCCTTAGAGGCTGCTGCAAATTGCGCTTGCAAAGAAGTTGGCTTCCTTCTCTCTTAACCCATATGGAATGGGTAGCTGAATAAAGCAAAATGAAAGAGAAAAAGTAAAACAATACTGCCAATTTTGAGGTGGCTGTAAAGGGTTTCTTTCAAATGTTTTCACTTCAATCTCTTTTCTATCAGAACTCAACAACATTTGAAAATTTACTGCCCTCTAAGAGATCATCAAATCTCCCACTGGTTTAATAAGCAAAAAGTTTTCATTTTCCTGGTTAGGTCACTGATGATGTCAGCTTCCCAACAGGAAAGAGAGGAGAAAAATCTTGTATAATGCAAGTCCTGAAGATCTTGCCATCATATACCCACACAAATGAGTTAGGTATTTATTTATTGTATTAGTTAATCAAGCATGCATTTGTTAATAAATGGATGAAATGAGGGAAGCGCACTGTGATTTCCTTCTGATTATTTAGAAGAAAGCTAAGGATCTTCTACCCACATTCATGTGTTGGAATTATGGCTCAAGAGCTGTGTGAAGCAAACCCATCTTGCCAAGATGGCAGTGGACAGGGCAAAACAGAGGAGAGAACTTCAGATGAAAACAGCCCTGGAAATCAAAATCAGGCCTCAAATAGAGTACAACTAAACAATCATCAAACTGCAAAAATTTGTAAGTGTATAGTGAAGTCTGGGAGTAATGGGAAATTGCCAATAAGCACAAGCACAGCTTGAGTCTGAAGGGCAGATGTCCATATTGCTTAGGACTGACAGGATCTTATAGACCAATTTGCTGTGATATATGTTGATACAAGCAAGGTCTGGTGGAATGAGCAAGTGAATTATTTACACTATTAAAACCAAGTGGCACAGTGATGAAAAGGTAAAAAGGAGCTACTAATTCAGATCTCAGGAAGAGCCGGAGCTGGATAGTGAAATGCTGAAAGATTTCACAGTCTTGTGTATCTTCTGCTGCAAACTGCTGGTATTATATTCATTTACTGTCCTGTTGACACCTTGAAGGAGCAACTTTTTCATGCTTGCACTGACAGTTATTTTAGGCCAGTGCCTGTGCAACACTTCATCCTGAAGGAGACTCTGAAGGCAAGGAGAAACTGAGTCAACATGGCCACAACACACTGCCCAGTTTGCTCCAGCTGCAGCTGCATTCTTAGACAAAACCTTGCATATTTCAAATGTTCATTAAAATGGGAAGTATTTTGCCTTTGTCATGTTTGAAGTGCATTTTAACACTTGGCACATCACCTGACTGCCAGGACTTTTCAAATATTACAGAGAGCGCCTCAGCAACTACCTCAGCCAATTCTTTCAGGACTCTCGGATGAATCTTATCAGGTCCCATAAGCTTATGTATATTATGCTTCATTCTTGTATTATAAATATAATGTAATATTACTGCTTTGTTTAGGAATAGTATGGCCAAGATAACTGGAGAAGTGTACTCAGCACTGGTGAGGCTGAACCTCAAATACTCTGTTCAGCTTGGGGCCCCTCAGTACAGTAAGAACATTGAGTTGCTGAAGCATGTCCAAAGAACAGCAAAGCAGTTCTGTAAGTGAGAGGGGTCTCTAATTTCTAAGACAAATGTTTTAGACGTATTCCTTTAAACTCTTTTCTGAAATACACAGAGGCATTTGAATTTTAAACTTAGTTCTAATATGTAGCCCAGTCGGTTTTAATAAATCATTACAACTACCTGAAGGGAGGTTGTAGCCAGGCAGAGGTTGGTCTCTTCTCCCAGGCAGCCAGCACCAGAGCAAGAGGACACAGATGACTGGAAACTGGCCAGTGTGGTCCCCATCCACAAGAAGGGACGGATGGAGGAACCCAGAAACTACAGGCCAGTCAGCCTGACCTCAGTGCCAGGGAAAGTGATGGAACAGATTATCCTGGCGGCAATAACTGCACACCTGCAGGATGGCCAAGGGCTCAGGTCCAGCCAACATGGATTTAGGAAGGGCAGGTCCTGCCTCTCCAACCTGATCTCCTTCTATGATCAGGTGACCCGTCTGGTGGACGTGGGGAGGCCTGTGGATGTGGTCTACCTGGACTTCAGCAAGGCCTTTGACACCGTCCCCCACAGTAAACTGCTGGCTAAGTTGTCAGCTCGTGGTTTGGACAGTAACACTCTGCGCTGGGTTAGGAACTGGCTGGAGGGCCGAGCCCAGAGAGTGGTGGTGAATGGTGCCACATCCAGCTGGCGGCCAGTCACCAGTGGTGTCCCCAGGGATCAGTGCTGGGCCCCATCCTCTTTAACATCTTCATTGATGATATGGATGAGGGAATTGAGTCAGTCATCAGCAAGTTTGCAGATGACACCAAGTTGGGAATAGATGTTAGTCAGTTAGAGGGTAGAAAGGCTCTGCAGAGGGACCTCGACCGACTGGACAGATGGGCGGAGTCCAATGGGATGACATTCAACAAGTCCAAGTGCCGGGTGCTGCACTTTGGCCACAGCAACCCCATGCAGAGCTACAGGCTGGGGTCAGAGTGGCTGGAGAGCTGCCAAACAGAGAGGGACCTGGGGGTGCTGATCGACACCCGCCTAAACATGAGCCAGCAGTGTGCCCAGGTGGCCAAGAGGGCCAATGGCATCCTGGCCTGTATTAAGAATAGTGTGGTGGCCAGCAGGAGCAGGGAGGTCATTGTGCCCCTGTACTCTGCATTGGTTAGGCCACACCTTGAGTACTGTGTCCAGTTCTGGGCCCCTCAGTTTAAGAAGGACATCGAGACACTTGAACGTGTCCAGAGGAGGGCAACAAGGCTGGTGAGAGGCCTTGAGCACAAGGCCTATGAGGAGAGGCTGAGGGAGCTGGGGTTGTTTAGCCTGGAGAAGAGAAGGACCAGGGGTGACCTCATTGCCCTCTACAACTACCTGAAGGGTGGTTGTGGACAGGAGGGGGTTGGTCTCTTCTCCCAGGCAACCAGCACCAGAACAAGGGGACACAGTCTCAAGCTGTGCCAGGGGAGGTTTAGACTCGAGGTGAGGAGGAAGTTCTTCACTGAGCGAGTCATTCGTCATTGGAATGGGCTGCCCGGGAGGTGGTGGAGTCGCCGTCCCTGGAGGTGTTCAAGAGGAGACTGGACATGGCACTTGGTGCCATGGCCTAGTTGTGAGGTCTGTTGGGACGGGTTGGACTTGATGATCCTTGGGGTCTCTTCCAACCTTGGTTATACTGTGATACTGTGATACTGTGATACTGTGACACAGTCTCAAGCTGCGCCAGGGCAGGTTTAGACTGGACATTAGAAGGAAGTTCTATGCAGAGAGAGTGATTCCCCATTGGAATGGGCTGCCTGGGGAGGTGGTGGAGTCACCGTCACTGGAGGTGTTCAGGAGGAGACTTGATGTGGTGCTTGGTGACATGATTTAGTTGTTTGATGGGTTGGACACCATGATCTTGAAGATCTCTTCCAACCTGGTTTATTGCATTATTATTATTATTGTATTATTTTATCCTGTAACTCTCTCACACTAAGCAGCAAATATCCATCATTTCTTGTACTAAAAAAACAGCAGATGTTTTAAACCCCTGTGGCAAGAGTTTAAACTTCCAAATGAGAACTAAAAATAAAGGCAAACCAAAACAATACACTTCACAGGATTTAAATTATAAACATAATACAAAGCCAAGGCTTATGGTCATGGAGAATAAATAAAGTCCCTTTACATTCTGCTGCCCGTAGATGCAGACAGGTTGCAAAGCTTTTTCCCAGAATGTCAGCTTTCAGAAATGGAATCACAGTGTGGAACTAAATTGAAAGTCCTTAGTTGATATTACTGTGCTGAAGGCAAGTTATCTGAAAGGTCAAAGTCTCTCAATGCGTAAAAATTGCTTGTATCTTCTAAAGATAAATACATTGTATGATAATCCCAGAATTTTCATTAGTCTTCATAGATGAGCAGAACTCTGCAAAACACAACTTACTCCCCATGAGAAAAAGCTACAAAAAACCATCTCTTACTAGCATTTGTGTTTGTTCATCCACTCAGGCATATCTCACCTTATCTTTGACTCTAAGTGTATATACCAAGGTTAGTGGAATAGCAACAAGCATCTGTAAAAAATATCATGATGAAGGACTTTCATTTGGTAGGCTGCCAGAAATTTGGGGTTGGTCATGTAGCCACAAGACAGATAAAAAATGGTGTGAAGAGCTGTGTAATTGCTGTGTTAAGCAATGTAGGGGTCTCATAACTGTTAAGTTTCAGGGAAGACATTTATAGTTTACAGTACTCTTACATACCCTCATCATGTCCCTCAGCTATGTGTGAGGGGGTTTGCCGTTATTATTTGCAGAGAAGCAGATGTAGAAAAGCACAGCAATCCTCCGTACTGATGGTTTAGAGGATGAAATGCATGTATTTGGTTTTAGGATTCTAAAAGTAATATTTAGGACTCCTGGTTCCATGTTAAGGGTAACTCAGAAGCGCTACCTGAGGAACACTAACTTTAGAATCATAGAACCATGTTGGTTGGAAAAGACCTTTAAGATCAAGTCCAATTATCATCTAACTCTACCAAGTCCAGTGTTAAATCACGCCCTTTAGCATCACACCTATGTGTCTTTTGACAACCTGGAGGGATAAAGATTCAGCCACATCCCTGGGGAGATGATTACAGTTTTCAGTGAAGAATTTTCTTCTGATATACAGCCTAAACCTCCCCTGACCATTTCCTCTCATCCTATCACTTGTTACTAGGGAGAAGAGATTGACATCAACCTCACTTCAATCTCCTTTCTGGTAGTTATGGAGAGCAATAAGGTCTCTCCTCAGTCTCCTTTTCTCCAGACTAAACAATCCCCATTGCTTCAGCTGCTCCTCATAAGACAAAAACAGTCCATTTTAGAAGACCCAAGAAAGTACATCATGGTAGGACATAATTCATGAATCTGCTGAATAATACTTAAATAGCATTAAAGAAATTTGGTGAAGTAAAATTGTTTACAAAAAATATTTCCCTATTGGCATAAGGATTGGTTATGATTATCACCCATGGACAAAAGGAGGGAGATACTTGTTTATTGAGGTTTATTTATATTTTACCACTTTCTGTTCAAGATCTGTGGAAAATTTTAAAGGTACAACCTAAACCTACCACATTTATATTTTGAAAAGCAATGCACGTTTCTGGGTAGTACAAACGTGATAGAATAAAGTGTATTCAAGGAAGAATTCAGTGACTACTAAAGTGAGGAAGGGAGTTTATTAACTTGTTTAGTTTTGGTTTTGGGGGTTTTTGGGGTGTTGGTTTTTTTTTCCTCTGTAGCTAGTAAGATTAGCCAGATCACTATCCATGATGTGTTCATGAGAGGCTTTCTACCTGAGAAAAATTCATGGACTAGATACAATCCAATACAATAAACCAGGTTGGAAGAGACCTTCAAGATCATCATGTCCAACCTGTCAGCCAATTCAACCCACCCAACAACTAGATCGTGGAACCAAGCACCCCATCGAGTCTCCTCCTGAACACTTCCAATGATGGTGACTCCACCACCTCCCTGGGCAGACCATTCCAATGGGCAATCACTCTCTCTGTATAGAACTTCTTCCTAACATCCAGTCTAAACCTCCCCTGGTGCAGCTTGAGACTGTGTCTTCTTGTTCTGGTGCTGGCTGCCTGGGAGAAGAGACCAACCTCCACCTGTCCACAACCTCCCTTCAGGTAGTTGTAGAGAGCAATAAGGTCGCCCCTGAGTCTCCTCTTCTCCAGGCTAAACAGCCCCAGCTCCCTCAGCCTCTCCTCATAGGGCTTGTGCTCAAGGCCTCTCACCAGCCTTGTTGCCCTTCTCTGGACATGTTCCAGCAAGTCAACATCCTTCCTAAACTGAGGGGCCCAGAACTGGACACAGGACTCAAGGTGTGGCCTAACCAGTGCAGTGTGACCTCCCTGCTCCTGCTGGCCACACTGTTCCTGATGCAGGCCAGGATGCCATTGGCCCTCTTGGCTGCCTGGGCACACTGCAGGCTCATGTTCAGCCTCCCATCAACCAGCACCCCCGGTCCCTCTCTGCCTGGCCGCTCTCCAGCCACTCTGACCCCAGCCTGTAGCACTGCATGGGGTTGCTGTGGCCAATGTGCAGAACCCGGCACTTGGATGTGTTAAATCTCATGCCATTAGATTCTGCCCATCTGTCCAGCCTGTCGAGGTCCCTCTGCAAAGCCTCTCTACCCTCCAACAGATCAACTCCTGCCCCCATCATATAATCTATGCTCTTGATATTGCATTTCTCTAAAGATAGTGCAGTAAGCAATTATCTATTCCCCTATGCTTACAGCTCTAAAGCAAGTTAGGAAAGCCATATTACCATTCACAGAAACACTGCTATGTTATGGATCTAATTTCCATACAGAATTTTCTGATTTCCCTTTCTCTGTATCTCACACTGAGGCATTGGCTTGCATGATTTGTTCTTCCATTCCTGACATGTGAAGCATGTGCTAGATGTTACACATTTAGAGCTGGCAGTCTCTTTTTGAACGTTATTCTTCTTATCAGTGCTATTCCAAAGAGCAGTACTTCTACTAATACAAAGTACTAGGTGGCAGCAAAATGCTTTTAGTCCTGCTGGACTGACATCACAGCCTGTGTCCATTTATCACACCCTGACTGTGCTCCCACTCCCAAAAGAGCATATTACTTTTATTGCAGCATTCTTGCCTCCCTGTTTTGTGGCCCCTCTCCTCCTGTGAGGGGATCATAGCTTGAGTTTGAGACGTAAGGACCACATTGCTGAAAAAAATGATGTATTATATGAGAGACTTCTAAAGTGGGATTTTCTATTTGGCCAGCTTCATCTGTCAGTTTTAGAGCCTGCCTTTAAAGCAAAGGTGCAAGACAGCAGGGAATAAAGTCTAGTAATCATCAAGTCTGGTCAAAATACACAATCCTAGAGGAAAGGATAAAGGCATTAGGTGGGTTAGTGTGAGCTGCAAAGGACAAGTACATAAAAACTGACTAGGAAAAGCAATGAGTGTACTATCTCCATAGCCACTCTGGATATAGCAAGAAGCAAGGGGATTAAAATGCAGTAAAGCAGAGAACAGGCAAAGCTTTTTAAGCACAAGAATAGCTTGATACTGGAATACTGGAATGTGGGATCTTAAAAGCAGTGTCATTCAAGATTAGAAAAATGACTGTTGTCATGTTTCAGAAATACATACTTCGATGTCTCACTTGGAAGTGTATGATACATACATAATGCCTTGAATACTATAAGCAAATCTACAAGTTGTGGCTGGGCACATCTTAACCCTTTAGAATTGCCTCCTTCTGACAGAGGAGGAGTGCTAAGGCAATGTAGGAAATTCTGTGTTAAACTGCCAGCACGCTAAAATCACAACGGAGAGAAAGTAATCAATACTGAACCTCCTAGCTGCAGATTTCACAATCAGTTAATGCACAAAAAGAGGGAGAGGGCCATATGATTCATGCATATGATTCATGCCAATCTGTCAATTCTGTGTAAACAAACAGAAAAAAATCTGTGTCAACAAACAAAGCTTCTTTTGAATTTGTCATCGTGGAGGCATCAGAGACTGACAACATATTGTCAGATTCATTCCTCATGGGGGTCTTTCAGTATGACAATAGCAATGAGAGGCAAATGGCAAGCACCACAGGTTACTGAGCTGAAATGAAAAGAATTTGAGAGATGAAAAACTCTCTGTGCCACACAGGCTGTCTGAGCAGCACAGAAACATCTCTTCCCCACCTCAGTCTCATTTCACATCCTGTCATCTGCATTGTGGAAGTTGGTCCAGAGATGGGGTCCAGCACCACAAGTGCTGTAAAATCTGGAACCTCTGTTTGAGATTTCCTGCTTTTTATGCAGAACCTGGTAGAAATTGTGTGTGGAACATATTCCTTATGAGAAAAGGCTAAGGGAGCTGCATTTCTTTAGCTTGGAGAAGCAGAGACTGAGGGGTGATCTCATTAATGTTTATAAATATGTGAAGGTTTTTGTTTATAAATACATCAGGCCCAAACCAATCTCATGAAGTTCAACAAGACCAAGAACAAGGTCATACATCTTGCCCTACATCCGGGCAATCCCAAGCAATGATATAGGCTGGACAGTGACTGGCTTGAGTGCAGCCTTGAAGAAAAGGACATGGGGGCAGAGGTGGACAAGAATCTCAATATGAGCCATCAGTGCACACTTGCAGCCCAGAAAGCCAATCATATCCTGGGCTGCATCAAGAGAAGCATAGCCAGCAAGTTGAGGGAGGTGATTCTCCCCCTCTATTCCACTCTGGTGAGACCCCACTTTGAGTACTGCATCCAGTTCTGGAGCCCCTATGACAAGAAAGATATGGACATTTTGGAATGTGTCCAGAGCCAAGAGGATGATCAGAGGGCTGGAGCATCTCTTCTATGGAGTCAGATTGAGAGAGTTGGGGTTGCTCAGTCTGGAGAAAAGAAGGCTGCAATGAGACCTTATTGTGGCCTTCCAGGGGACCTCGAGGAAAACTGGTCAGGAATCTTTTAGGATGTCAAGTAGTGACAGGACTAGAGGGAATGGAGCAAAACTAGAAGTTTTGCTTGGATTGAGTGTTAGGAAAATTCTTCACCATGAGGGTGGTGGGACACTAGATCAGGTTGCCCAGGGAGGTTGTGGAAGTCCCATCCCTTGAAGTTTTTAAGGCTAGGCTGAGTGGGGCTCTGTTAGGGTTATTAATATTTAATAGGTGACACGATTAATAAAAATATTAATAACTTTATTAATAAAAAATGCCCACAGAAAATAATAAAACATATTTTCTGGTTCAAAATATTTGGTCATGGAGAAGTTATCTCACCAGCAGGAACACGTAGCAATTTAAACAATATTAGCAAAAAAAAAAACCCAGAAACAACAAACAGTAATTTAAACTGTAAAGAAAAAAATGTGACTTTGGCAACATGCTGGCTTTGCTCACAAGGTTGGGGGAGGACTCTAGAATTCACTAGGACAACAGACCTTTTAACAGATGCTTATAAAAATCAGATTTGCTGGATTACTCACTGCAAATCACTTTAGTCCAGTATATTCACTTGCTGCATTTATAATCCCAAGAATATGGGGTGCATCTCAATTCATGCTGACCAGCAGTGGTGTCTGCAGGCAGACATTGCTGTGCTGGGAGAGGAGAGCTCCTCCCTGCAGCTCTGTGAAAGATATGTCCCTGGGGCACTGTAGGCAGGCAGGTGATGCGGCTGTCCGGGCAGGCGGTGTGTGTGTTGGGGTACTGTCAGTGCTCACAGCTGGTTGTACCCCAGTGGGGTGTGCTGCTACTATGTATTAGAGGCTTTGGGGCACTCAAGCACCAGGCACGGAAGGTTGCCAGCAGGAATGTCACACGGTCATCTATGGCTAGTCTATCGTGATAGGTGCTTGCTTTGTTCTGAGGAAACAGGCACAGCAAAATCCTGGTTGTAAGGAGAAGCAGGCTTGGCTCCCAGGCTCTGAACCAGGCAACTCGAGGCAACTTCAAGCCAGACAAGGTCCAAGCAGATTCAAGCATGCAAGGCTTGAGCAAGGGTTGAGAAAGGCATGAGCAAGGCACAGGCAACTAGAAATCAGCCTGTATATAAACCTTGCCCCGATTTGACTGTGCCAATAGGGCATGAAACGAGCACATAGTTACCCAATGAGAAGGGGTTCTGCCAGGCTGTGGCCAGAACACATCCCCTTACCGTAGATACATGGTTGTTTACCAGATATGCATGCATGGTCCTGTCCCCTTTGTTCTGCTTCCTGTGTTACCCTGGCTTTCTGCAGGAAGGAGTGGGGAGAGGGAGACCATGTCTAGACACCTTGGGGTCTGTCTGGGTTTGCGGGGCCATTTGGGTCTGCCATGGCAGTTACTGCGAAGGGCACATGCAGTCTTTCTGGGTAAACTGAGGCACGGCACAGATGCCGAGTTGCAAGGTAAAGCAGGGCTTGGCTTCTCAGACTTGCAAAGTAAGGCTTGTAGCTTCTCTCTCAGATCTTAGGCAAGGCAAGGAGAACAACTCATTCTTTTGGCTAGTATTTATAGATTTCCTGAGACAATGATGGCCAGTGGCAACAAAGATTAAGAGATAGAAACCTGATACTTTAACCTATAAAATCAGTTTTTCTCTAAACATAGCCAAAGGCACACACACCTGGCCCACTTTGGACCCCAGGGCATGTTCGGACAAGCCTGGGCAAGTGGGCAGTCTCCTGGAAAACCAGACCTCTTGGCTCCTGCTCCACTGTCTGGTTCAGGGCATATCTGAGGCTTTGTCCCTTCAGGACATGCTCTGAGCTACCCGACCTAGTGTAAGGTGTCTCTGCCCATGGCAGGGGTTTGGAACTGGGTGATCTTTGAGGTCCCTTCTAACCTTAACAATTCTGTGATTCTTATGTGGAAAAGTGTGAGTAAAGAAATCACAGTCCTTTCACAACAGAAAAAAAAAAAGCCATGAAAGTGGCTTCTTCTCAAACCCTTCATAACAAACAGAGAGGGATAATCTTCCCCAGTACCAGAAGAAGGATACAGCCATTTTGGAGAAATACTGGGTTCACACTAGTGGGAAAAACCCATTAACAAATCCATAAACAGAAGAGAACATTTGTTGTATTATCCTCTCTTGTCCTATGATAGATTGTTTACTTTTCTTTTTGTAGCATAGGTAGACTATTATTTAATTATTTTGACTCTTTGTCTTCAGGTGTTAAGCTGAACAAGGGGGTCTTGAAAGGCATTTTGGTGATGTTTCTCTTATTTGTGCCTTAGAGGGGAAAAAAATGTAAGAAAAAGAGGTAAAACTAGGAACAGATAAAGTAGAGGGTCCTGGGACACAGTACAAGGGACACTCAGGAAGGACAGCCTGGGAGCTGCACTTCTCATCTGTCTCAGTGCAGCTATAACAGATGCCCTGCTAAAGTTTATCAACAAATTGATCCCCCATAAGGGCATGGGTGTATGAGTTCTGCCAGAGTGTGACATTTAGGATAACCACACTCAGAAGGTTTATCTGCATCTCATTATTTCTTGTAGCATGTAACAGGATTAACAGGTAAACAGAGACATGGACACAAAAAAGAAGAAAAGAAACAGGGCAGTATCTGAGGAAAGAAAATAGATAAAATATATAAGCTATATGAAACATATCATATCATATTTGAAAGAATGAAAGATGGGAGTGGAAGGGGTGAAATAAATTTATTATAAAACAACTCGCCTGGTTCACAACAAATCATAGAATCATAGAATCAGTCAGGGTTGGAAGGGACCACAAGGATCATCTAGTTCCAACCCCCTGCCATGGGCAGGGACACCCCACACTAGATCAGGCTGGCCAGAGCCTCGTCCAGCCTGGTCTTAAACACTTCCAGGGACGGGGCCTCAACCACCTCCCTGGATAACCCATTCCAGGGCTTCACCACTCTCATGGTGAAGAACTTCTTCCTCACATCTAGCCTGAATCTCCCCATCTCCAGCTTCATTTCATTCCCCCTAGTCCTATCACTACCTGAGATCCTGAGAAGTCCCTCCCCAGCCTTCCTGTAGGCCCCCTTCAGATACTGGAAGGCCACAATGAGGTCACCTCGGAGCCTTCTCTTCTCCAGACTGAACAGCCCCAACTCCTTCAGTCTGTCCTCATAGGAGAGGTGCTCCAGCCCTCTGATCATCCTCGTGGCCCTTCTCTGGACACGCTCCAGCACATCCACATTCCCCCTGTAATAGGGGTTCCAGAAAATTTCAGTTAAAATTATTATCCCATTCTTCTTAAGCAGCAATAATAACAAGCAAAACCAATGCAAAGCAACAGGCAGTTTGAAGCAGTAGGACTGCATTTCATAATCAAAAGTAAAGCTAAAGCTTTGAAAATACCCATCATGGGAAATGGATCTTTTGAACTCCATCATTTTCCATATCTTCTTCATGACCCAAAATCTGAAGATCTTTCTTCTTAATCCAAATTCCGATTGGATTTTCAAGGTCATGTTCACCTCTGTCTAAAAATAAAATAACTAGTTATGCACTGCCTGGTGGGTTTTTGTCCTTGTCTAACATCACACCTGAAACTCTGACTAGATATAAATACTTTCACAACATGCTTTTCAGCTTTTCCTGAGAAACACAGCTTGTTTTGCAGAGCAGTTTATTTGGAAATCCATTACAGTTTAAGAACTCACTGTAACTACTCAGAATTAATCCATTCACAGATGTTTTCATTGAGGTTGAGGGGTGTGCTAGTTCTAGGCTATGCCTTTAAAAATTTTTCAGATCTTGAACAGAAAGTAGTAAAATGTAAATAAATCTCTATTGGGTGTAAAAAGGAAAATAATGATAGTCCTAAACAATCCCATTGGAGAGATAAGGGACTTAAATCAGTTGTACCAAAACAAACTCTCTCTCTTCTTGTTTCCTCGGTCTGGGAGATACTAACTTTGTGCTTCTGCTGGCTTCTACTTGAGCTTAGCTGCATTGTTTTGGCTAAGTTCTAACTTCTCTGTCCATTCTCTGGTCCCTTTTGAGTACAGGAAGGGCAAGGGGGGACAGGGAGGGTGTTTAAGACCAGGCTGGATGAGGCTTTGGCTGGCCTGATCAAGTGCAGGGTGTCCCTGCCCATGGCAGGGGGGTTGGAACTAGATGATCCTTGTGGTCCCTTCCAACCCTGACTGATACTATGATACTATACTAAGCTAGTAGCTTCCTCCGGTCTTTGGCCAGGGGGATCCTTGTGCTGTTTGTTAATTGTAAATACCTGTAAATATTTAAAATGCTGTATATTTTGTACATATTCATTGCATTCCATTGTAGATTGTAGTTTTGCTTGTAAACATAGCTTTCGTTTGCTTCCATATGAGCTGGTCTGGTAAATTTAATGTTGGGGGGAATTTTCAACCCACCACAGGGTGCTTTTGAAATTTGTACACAGGGAGGGACTTCTCAGGCTATCAGGTAGTGATAGGACTAGGGGGAATGAAATGAAGCTGGAAATAGGGAGATTCAGGCTAGATATGAGGAAGAAGTTCTTCACCATGAGAGTGGTGAAGCCCTGGAATGGGTTATCCAGGGAGGTGGTTGAGACCCCGTCCCTGGAGGTGTTTAAGACCAGGCTGGACGAGGCTCTGGCCAGCCTGATCTAGTGTAGGGTGTCCCTGCCCATGGCAGGGAGGTTGGAACTAGATGATCCTTGTGGTCCCTTCCAACCCTGACTGATTCTATGATTCTACGATTCTATGATTCTAAATACTAGAAATGTTTTAATTGCATAAAGAAGAGAGATATAACTATTTCTCATCCAGAGCTATCTGTGGCATAAGAGGTCTCATATTCCACCAGGCATAATTTGTGCCTTAAGAATTAGTCTGTTCAAAAGTTCAGTCGATTCAATGTATTTTGTTGAATACCACCAGAGGAAGCAGTAATTATATTGATCTTTCCAGGATGAAATCAATTCAATCTCCAATCTGCCTTTGTCCTTGTCACCAAGATCCTGTTCTTGTCTTCAACTGAGTCAATAAAGACTGCAGAAAGACAGCAAGGATTGCTCCCTGCCTTAGCTGTGATGAAGTAGTGGGATGCATAGCTCCAAGGGCATATCAAATACTCATTGAATGGCTATAGTGTTATTTTCTGTTGAATCACGCCCTATACCATGCTCAAACACGAAATAAAATACAGAGATTTACTAATTTCCCACAAGCTGTTTCTAAATTCATGGTGTCCTAGCAGTAGACCTGATTATTTTACAGCTTATATAGACTCTAAAAAAAAAAAAAAAATTGAGTTTGTTTTTTTTTCTTAAGCCTACATCCTCAGGTCATGTTGTATTCAAGCTAAAGATGGCAAAACATGGTCTTTTCTTGATTTATAATAGTTTTATTTTTCTGTTTTTCACGATGAGTCTTATAGCAAAACAAGAACATGCAGAGTTAAAAGTTACAAAAGCCTCATTTTCCACCCAGATTTACATCAACTTTGTCCCTGTGTGTGAAGTAAGAAGGTTATATACCTCATTCTCCAGGAAAGATAAAAGATGGAAGCAGTAAACTTCCACCAACCTGAGTTGGTAAGAAGCTGGTAATACAAACTTACTTTCACCATTTAAAATATGAAGACAGTATAATACATCGCCCACCACGACTCTGGGCTTCCTTGTCAGCCTCAAGATAATACAATCACAGAAAAAAAAAAAAAGAATAAAAAACAAACACAGTAATGTTCATGCCTCAGTATGAAATCAGTATGAATCTTCTACATCTCTGAGTCATACAGTTCCCTGTGGTGGGTTGAGATTACCCCCCAACATAAAATTGCCAGACCAGCTCAGTTGAAAATAAAATGAAGCTATATTTGCAAGCAAAACCACGATCTAGAAATATGAAATGCAATGAATATGTACAGAAGAGACATAATATACATACATTTACAATTTATAAACAGCACAAGAACCCTCCTGAACAAAACCAGGGGGTTACCAGCACCACCTTCCTCCCTGCTCCCTTCCCTCCCCCTGTACATGGGAGAAGAGAAGAAAGGAGAAAAGCAGGAAGTCGCTTGTTAGTACTTAGCCACAACAAAGCAATGCAGACAAGGTCAGCAAAGCCAAAAGCTAGTATCCACCAGAGTAAAAGAGTCAAAAAAATGAGTTAGTGTACAAAACTAACTTTATATTAGATATCTGTCCAATGGGTTTATTTGGACCTTATCACTATTTTCCTTTTTACATCCAATGGTAATTTATTTATATTCTATCACTTTCGGTTCAAGATCTGTGGAAAATTTTCTAGGCACAGCCTAAAACTACCACATTCCCCATTCTGTCATGAGGCTACATCTTGCAAGGATATCATGCCCCCATCGAGAGGGAGAGCTGGCAATAGATGAATAGAAGTGGTTGGAGAAAAGAGGCAAGGTATCCCAGCAGAAACATAATTTAAAAGGCTTAGGAGCTCTGTACTATGAAGTTTTGCAGACCATGAAGTCTTTATCTGTCAAAGTTAGAAATCCTCTTTTTTATTAACAGCAGACTTGGGTTTATTTTTTAACTAACTTTACAGTGTAAAATGATGTATTTCAGTATTTCATTTATTCTGGGCCACAAACATGACCAGTTCTCATTACTTTGTCTCTTTAGTCCATGTGTATCTTCACATTTCTTTGTGTTGGAAATCATAGTTTCAAAACAGATAGGAAACAAAACTGCATTATTGCATCAAAGCAAAGTGCATCAGAATTTCTTTTGTCTGTCTGTTCTGAACCACTGGAAATGAAGAATGATGAATCTGTGTTGCTTCCATAAAATATGGAAATAAACTTCATTTATTTTAAGAAAGAAGGCTTTGAAAGACATCACCACCTCAGCCCAAAAAAAAACCCCAAAACAAAACACAAAACCAAACCAAAACAAATACAACGCCCCAAAACCCCAAAACAAACCAAACAAGACAAACTAAAAGAACAGCAGCAACAAAATGATAAACACAAGCTCTGCAACTACTTGCGCTGGGTGCTGCACTTTAGCCACAACAACGCCATGCAGCATTACAGGCTGGGGTCAGAGAGGCTAGAGAGCTCCCAAACAGAAAGGGACCTGGGGGTACTGATTGACAGTAGGCTGAACATGAACCAGAAGTGTGCCCAGGTGGCCAAGAAGGCCAATGGCATCCTGGCCTGCATCAAGAATAGTGTGGCCAGCAGGAGCAGGGAAGTCATTGTGCCTCTGTACTCAGCACTGGTTAGGCCACACCTTGAGTACTGTGTCCAGTTCTGGGCCCCTCAATTTAAGAAGGATATTGAGACACTTGAACATGTCCAGAGAAGGGCAGCGAGACTGATGAGAGGCCTCAAGCACAAGCCCTACAAGGAGAGGCTGAGGGAGCTGGGATTGTTTAGCCTGGAGAAGAGGAGGCTCAGGGGAGACCCTATTGCTCTCTACAGCTACCTGAAGGGAGGTTGTAGCCAGGAGGGAGTTGGTCTCTTCTCCCAGGCAACCAGCATCAGAACAAGAGGACACAGTCTCAAGCTGCACCAGGGAAGTTTAGGCTTGAAGTGAGGAGAAAGTTCTTAACATGAAAGAGTTGTTAACCATTGGAATGGGCTGCCCTGGGAGGTAGTGGAGTCACCATCCCTGGAGGTGTTCAAAAAGGATTGGATGTGTCACTTGAAGCCATAGTTTAGTAGTCATGAGGTCTTAGGTGACAGGTTGGACTTGATGATTTTTGAGGTCTCTTCCAACCTTATTGGTGCTATGATTCTACGATATCTGATCTAATATCCTAAAATCATAGGCTATCTTCATATGGAATATTCTTTTTCTTATCAGACAATACTGTACATATAGATAACTCTTCACACTACCTTATTTTCTGTCAGAAATAATCAGATTCAGTGCAATGATTTAACAACTTCCCTATTCTCTACTTTAGTTGTCACTTAATTCCTGCTGCACCAAAAGATTCTGACTTCATGGAGTCACCAGGAATAATTGCTTCCAAAACATCTCAAGTTCTGTTAACTACCCCCCGATGATTTTCAAGCACTTACACAGGTAAAACATCTAGTAATATCTCTTAGTGTATTATTTAAGAATGTTACATGTCTTTTCAGATTATGTATCATGTATAATAAGAGATCTTTATGTGAAGATTAAAGGAAATAATTTCTTTTAGGAGTTTCTGAAAAAGATCAAGAAAAAGATAGCTGAATATAGATTGCAGAGTAAGACAATGTACATCAATATTCAGCTTTTAAATCCAGGAAGGGTTCCAGAATGGTTATTTCATTTGCTATTTTATCTCAATAAAAGGATTTGTATTTACTTAAAGGGGTATAATTTAAGATTAAAATAAACCTTCATCTTCTCTGACCAGGTTGTCTTTGAGCCATTATATCATTAAGTCAAGAGTAATTTTTCCCCCTTTAGAAATAGATTAAACTATTATAAGGTAATATTTCAAAACACAGCTGAAGAAATTTACTATAAGTCAGACAATTCTTGGCTACATTACAAGAAAACTGTTGTGGCGCATATCTTTATCTCCATTTTTAATGAATGCTTATCAAAAGTAGCATCAGCTTGGCTTCATGTAACACTAAATTGTAGTAGATTAGCTATGAAAAGAAATTTTACAATTATACTCAGCTGAATAAAGGGATGAGAGATGTGTTTAATTTAGGGATTTCTGTCACATATTTGTCACAGAAACCGTGCCTCATCCTTTCAGAATCTCCCCATGAAACAACCTGCTTTCAAACAAAGAACAGAAGAAATAAATGCATGCAGTCCTTGTACATATTCCCAAGATTCATCCACTCAACCAAATACAGCCACTCCATTCAATTTCTTTCTAATCTGGAATTAGTCCATCTAAGCAGTTTTCCGGCCAGAATTTTATCCTGCCATCTCTATTTGAGAGAGAAAGCCGTTTTTATAGAATATTTTTTTCCTGCAAGCATTATCAGGACAGTTACTACGCAAGGTGATTTATGAAGTGCAGTTTGGGGAAGGAAAAAAAAAAAAAAGGAAAAAGGAAAAAAGGATGTTGACAAGTACTGTTGTTGACAATATAAGGGCACATTATTAATTGCCCTCTTTTTAAGTGACTGGATTTATGGGTGTCATAATGATACCACTGAACCATACTTCATGAGTCAAAGACCAGTTCAGACAAGTTCTTAGCTGACAATAGTATGGGAAAGGAAGTTCCTATTACAAACAGCTGCATTAGCACAACAACAAGTGACATATTGTAACTGCAGTCCTGGATATTCTCAACGAAGATACAGCTTTGCCTTCAGAAATTAATGTGGAAAAATAGCAGTTGCAAGCATGAGAGTAAGGGTATTTGGTTTGGATGAGCTGGAATTAGTTCTCAAAGCATCCTTCTAGCATTGTGTTTTGCAGCAGCAATTGATAACACAGCAGTGTTTTGGCTACTGTTGAACAAGTATTCAGGCTGTGTCTTTTCAATATTTCCCCACCCCAAGAGTATGCTGATGGGTGGACAAGATCTTGGGAGGGAACACAGCTGAGCCAGATGACCCAGATGGACCAAAGGGGTATTCCATGCTGTATGATGTCAGCTCAGATACAAGAATGGAGTGAAAGAAGGAAATAGGGGGATTAGTCCCTGGCGTCTATCCTCCTAAGCGACCATCAAGCTTAGAGAACCTTGCTTCCTGAGTCTGACCATCATCCTGCTGATGGGAAGTAGAGACTAACAGCTCTCTCTCTGCTTTCACTTCCTAGCAGTCTATTGCTTTTGCTTATTATTGTTATTAAATTGCTTCTATCTTATTACTGGCTTTTGTATATTTTTTCCCTTCCCCCTGTCCATTTAAGAAGGGAGTGGTAGAGCAGCTTTTGTAGGCATATGGCCCCTAGGCCAGAGCTAAACTAACATAGTGAATAGATTAAATTCTTTACATCCTGGGTTTAAAACTTCTACTGCTACCAAATATATGTGTTCCCTCTGCATGTAGAGATTAATTTAAGGGACTTCTGTTTCTAAGACTTTCCAAAAGATTTTGGAGCAAAGAGGCATGTGAATTTCCTCTGGTATATCCCTGCAGAGACTCTATTCCATTATACAAAGAAGTGAGAATTGCTATGTAACAAGGAAGAGAGAAACAGGCTGTAAGAGGAATTACAAATTCTAAAATTATTTCAGATCTTATGATTTCAGTCATACATGAGGAGTTACCTCTTACCTAAATTGAAGTAGGCATATCCATGGTTTTTCCAGCCAGTTCCATACTCCACCTCCAGTGCATTGTAAGCACCAAACTTCATCCATACCATAAACAGCCTATTTCCAATTTTCTTCCTTAGAAATTCATTACATAGTTTAAAATATGTATATATATTTAAAGGTATGTAACTGCATCAATTTCTCCACTAATGCTACAAGAGGAGGTATTACTCTTCAAATTTGCCATTTGCTACATTACACCACCAAGCAGTAAAAAACCGAAATGAGTGGTACATCTACTTTATATAAGCAAATGGTTTCCTATCAAATGAAATGCTAACACATCACAGCCGAAGTCAAGTTTGTAGACTGTAAATTCAGAGTAGAAAACACATGTAAGGTCTAAACGTTTGGGTATATAGTTAGCTAGAGCATGCATAGCAGATTAGCTCAATTTCAAAGCTAACAGAAGACATACAGGAATAAAGAGAAGTCCTAAGATTTCATGGGCTGGCACATGAAGGTACTGCTTCAAGGAATGTGGACTGAAAGGTAGATGATGATGTCCCAAGTGCCCTGTAAGAACTGAGCAATGACCTGTTTTCTCAAAACTAGCTGCAGAAGATGGGGAGCTACTCTGCTAAAATCTTTGCATGTGCTCAGGTTTGAGACAGTGCTAAGGTTAGTTCTCTCCTCCATCTTAACTTTAGAGTATTTCATTTTTCTTATATATTTGTAATTTGCCTGGCTGAATAACTTCTGAAACTTTAGCCTAACTCTTTTCAGAAGCATTTATTGGACTTCCCCTGTGATTGCTTTTCTTGCAAATGACTCCCTTGCTTTTGACATTAAGACTTCATTCTTAACATAATCATTGAGGTATTACAGCTGTCACTTTCTTACAATTTCTCTTTTTGGAATATAGATTTCAGACAATGTTTTCCCCTTATTTCAAGCAGGTTTTCCACCTTTGTTTTGGTGAAATTCCCAATGTTTTATATACTCAAGTACCTAAGTATCTGGATCTGGCTGGCTTCACTAGCTTTGTCATTTTAATTTATTCAGGTTTATTCTTCCAAAATCAGAACTCTGGTTGCAAATCTAGTTTTACTTGATGCTGTACTTAAAACTCCTTGTGATTGTGTTTTTCCAATTTTGTATCATTGATCCTTGATAATTTGTTCATTTCTTTCTAAAGCTAGACTGAAAATACCATCATCTCTTCTGACTCGTTTGGTGGCTATTTGATAAAGAAAACTTTTAGCTAACTCATCTGAGAATTACTGGGCACTAGCACTGCTACTCATGTTCATTTATCAAACTGTATCTGGGAAGTGAATGTGTCACATAATAGTATTATCCCTGATGGATATATCACTCTGATCTCATAGACTTAATTATCTACCACGCTTCTATCCCTCTAGAGCAGAAAAACAGAACTAAATCTAAAGTTAGGGGGGAAGGTGGCTCTTATCAATCTCTCTAATATGCTTTTGCTCCCAACAGATCCTATTTGATCCATACTTTTGAATTTTTTCCTTTTTCTGCCACCCTTTAGATAATTTTTGTATAATGGCACATCACTCTTGTATTTCCCCTTTCCAGGTAGCAATAGTACATAATCTTTAACATTTTAATTCCAGGCATTGTTTTTAATAGTTTTGGAGACAGAAGCACCTTATAGTCCATCCCAGAGTTTTACTGTCATATGACAACCCAATTAATCTTTTCCAAATGAATTAAAACAATTAAAATCAATTGTTCCATATTTGCCACTCTATATGATTTGTTCTAGATGAGGGGGGCAAGGTTGTGCAGAAGCTGTTTGCTGTTTTTTCCCTCAAAATTAACACCTACAGTCTGGTCAATAATACCAAGAAATGCAGTTTAATAAAATTATTCAGAGAGATCATGTAAGGAACATAAATCCAAATATTTTATGCAGTATAAGCTCTTTATTGTGTAAATTGAGGAATCCAGTATTCATCATTGTTCTTCACTAGTTCAAGATGCTTGAAATTTAATATACTCCTTTAAGGAAACTCTTAGTTAATCAGCATGATCATAGTAAGAAGATTGTTTATGTAAGACTGATGAGTAGAAATGCAGACCTGGAATAGATGTGGGATCATAAATACATAAGTATTTCTGAATGTGATTTCCTTAAGCATTTCACAGGATATTTCTGATGCAATCTTCCAGTTAGCATGTTCAATTACTTGAATGATAGAGTATAATTAGATTAGACTAGACTAGACCAGATTGGAAAAGACCTCTGAGATCATCAAGTGCAACCTATCACCCAACACCATCTATGATACCCTTATGGAAATATTTTGTCTGTTATTTGTTAAGATTACAGGATTTCCAGCACCAGCAAAGTGATATCCTTTCAATCAGCAATCAATATTCCCTTTATGTTGTCATTTTTGCTCACTGCAATGTGGTTTCCAGTTTGCAGGTGAAACTGTGGTAGGTATTTATGGATACTGCCCTGGTTTGGTTTTTAATACTTTTAACTGTCTTATGACTCTTGGCTACTTGGCTACTTGGAGACTTGATGGGGTGCTTGGTGCCATGGTCTAGTTGTTTGGGTGGGTTGGATTGGTTGATGGGTTGGACGCGATGATCTTGAAGGTCTCTTTCAACCTGGTTTATTGTATTGTATTATTGTATTGTACTGCATGGTGCTTATTTGGGAGCAAGGTTACATATTCCTCTTTCTTGAAAATACTTTCATCACATTACAGTTTTCCACTGTTTGATAAAGCAACTGTTTTCAAGATCTAGTGACTTTTCCTGTTGGCTTTCACCTTGACTGTTATAGTTGTTGAAGTGATTCATTAAAATTTATGGTGAAACTTGAGCAAATTTGCCATAACTTCCTTCATTATGGCTGGATATTAGAAAATAGCCCTACATTTTTCCCAACCTGTTGAAATATATCAGCCTGGGTTTGAGCAAACTTTGTCTGTCTTTAACTTTTAAAGGGACTCATGCTTCAATGGTTCTCTTAAAGCTGTACTGGCTTTCAGTGTAACAGAAAAATAAATTCTACTTTGAAGTTGTTTGGCTTTCTCTGGTGCTAACTAAAAAGTCTCAGCAGAGCACAGGTCTGTAAAACAGTTGTGGTTTGGGGTTTTTTTCTTCCTTCAGCAATCAATAGTTTTCCATTTGATTATTTGTGTAGTTGCATATTGATTTTGAATTGTCTTTATATGTAATGAATTGTAACAATATCTTTTAGTAATTTAAAGCACTTACTTAAATTAAAGCATCTGCACAGAGAAGTGGTTCTTGTAGGATCAATTTGCAGATTATTTTCACAATGCAAAAACCTTCCTTTTAATACAGAAGCAAATTTCCACGGTTGAGTGGGTAGAAATATCTGGAATAGAAATGGGACTCACAATTTTGTAAGTAGCTTTATACATAGTGATATTTCTCAGAAAGCTTATGTATGCACATGCAAGTGAAGTACAGGCTGGAGGACTGTGTTCTACCTGCCATTGTTAGTATAATTGTCTTCATTAAGTCAGATCGTTTGCTCCCTTCACAAAGGAATACCTATTATCCAAATGTTTCTAATTAATGACAAGGCTTGTTGCTGCTAAAATGAGATCCAGGGGAAAACAACAAAAAGCCACTCAACAAACCAACACACCGAGAATAATAAAGTCCAGGATATGTATTCAAATATGATTCAAGACATTTCTGGTCCTCTTTAAACTCATTTGAAAGACAGCCATCTCTGGTGCTTCAACAGTACACAATTCTTCCAAGACTTTTTTTGACCAGAAATAGATGATGTAGTGTCTGGATGACTCTGTGCAGGAAAGCAATGAAAGAATGTGCTAGAAAATATTTTATTTCAATGCTAAGCTGGTAATAAAACCCTGAAAAAATAGCATACTTTAATTAATAGTTCCACATCCAAAACTTAGCCAAACAATGCATTCTCTTCAGCAAAATGTAACACAGAAACTGCCTTATATTTTTTGTAACTTGTGCTTACAGGCTTTGTGTTTTATTAATCTTCCAAATTTTGTAAATTCCTTTATTTTCTTCCTTCTTTTTTTGATTTAGTACAGTAGTACAGTATAGTACAGTATAGTACAGTATTACCAAGGTTGGAAGAGACCTCGAAGATCACCAAGTCCAACCTGTAACCACAAACCTCACGACTAGACCATGGCACCAAGTGCCACATCCAGTCCCCTCTTGAATGCCTCCAGGGACGGCGACTCAACCACCTCCCGGGCAGCCCATTCCAATGGCAAATCACTCTCTCGGTGAAGAACTTTCTCCTCACCTCCAGCCTATACTTCCCCTGGTGCAGCTTGAGACTGTGTCCCCTTGTTCTGGTGCTGCCTGCCAGGGAAAAGAGGCCAACCCCTTCCTGGCTACAACCACCTTTCAGGTAGTTGTAGAGAGCAATGAGGTCGCCCCTGAGCCTCCTCTTCTCCAGGCTAAACAGCCCCAGCTCCCTCAGCCTCTCCTCATAGGGCCTGTGCTCAAGGTCTCTCACCAGCCTTGTTGCCCTTCTCTGGACACGTTCAAGTGTCTCAATGTCCTTCTTAAACTGAGAGGCCCAGAACTGGACACAGTACTCAAGGTGTGGCCTAACCAGTGCTGATTACAGGGGCACAATGACCTCCCTGCTCCTGCTGGCCTTGCTATACCTAATGCAGGCCAGGATGCGGTTGGCCCTCTTGGCTGCCTGGGCACACTGCTGGCTCATGTTCAGCCTCCCATCAACCAGTACCCCCAGGTCCCTCTCTGCCTGGCCGCTCTCCAGCCACTCTGACCCCAGCCTGTAGCACTGCCTGGGGTTGCTGTGGCCAATGTGCAGAACCCGGCACTTGGATGTGTTAAATCTCATGCCATTGGACTCTGCCCATCTGTCCAGCCTGTCAAGGTCTCTCTGCAAAGCCTCTCTGCCCTCCAGCAAATCAACTGCTGCCCCCAGCTTGGTGTCTTCCGCAAATTTACTGATGATGGACTCAATGCCCTCATCCAGATCATCAGTAAAGATGTTGAAGAGCATGGGGCCCAGCACTGATCCTTGGGGCACACCACTAGTGACAGGCCGCCAGCTGGATGTGGCACCATTCACCACCACTCTCTGGGCTCAGCCCTCCAGCCAGTTCCTAACCCAACACAGTGTGCTCCTGTCTAAGCCATGGGCTGCCAGCTTGGCCAGGAGTTTGCTGTGGGGGACTGTGTCAAAGGCCTTGCTGAGGTCCAGGTAGACCACATCCACAGGCCTCCCCACATCCACCAGGCGGGTCACCTGATCGTAGAAGGTGAAAGAATACATTTTACTGTGAAAGATTACATTTTATTTTAGCAACAGATGAAAATTACAGCAAAGTATGTGAAATCGAAAGAATTTATAACTTATGCTTCTGTTTCAGTAGATGTAATGGACTACTCTGTTTAGATGTAATAATTTATTTATTCAAGTCTTTCAGGTTTTTGTTATTTACTTATTTTATTAATTGCTAATTGGTACTGTAATAGGAAGCCACAGAGAAAAGAGAACAACTGAGTTGCACTACCCTAGGAAGTTGTATTATGAAGCCAAAAAACAGATGCTGCATAGTTAAAGTAAGCATTGTTTGTACACTAGTGGTCCCTACTTTAAACAGACAGGTTTGAAGATGAATGCTTGCTGTAATATTTTATTGTCATGTTGGCTTTCTGCACTGTGCCAAAAGAAAAATGAATAATAATGCATGGCCTGAATGATATGCTGCTTCATGACTAGGAGACATCCAGTAGATAAAAGAGGAGGCACAAAGGAGGAATGTACATGGAACAAAATAGGAACTGTTAGAAGCTATTAAAGAAAAACTATTATTAAAGAAATTTATCTACACTGATCTGGCAACTGAAATCGAGTCAAGACCAAGAGACATCAATTTCTATTTGATTCAGAATATTTTTACAGCCTGAGATAAGATATAGCCCATGATAAGTATTTGGGGTTTCTGCACATGTAAGTAAAAATAAACTGGATGGAATAGAATGCCATCTTACTAAGATATGAGTGCTTTGACTGTTTGGACATAACCTGTACTCTTGTCAACAGAAAGAGTGTGTGAGATATTGTTTCCTTTGAAGTATTCCTCTGGGGCTATCAATCTCAGTACGCCTACAATACAAGAGCCTAATTACAGTTTTGTTGCAAATATTAAATAATTTCTGATTCATCCTCTCCAAGCTTATTGCAATTTATAGAAGTGGGCTGAATTGTAATTTACTATTAAGACCATCTTGGAATTGATAACACTTTCTTTTCATAAAGGTAGAATGTTTTACTGTTACCCATAAGACATTATTAGTAGAATAGTCATTAATAATTATTAACTACTAGCAGATATAAATTAACTACTAGCAGATATAAATTACTCTTCTGTAATTTCTTTCATCACAATTTTACCACAGTTACAAGTTAAAGTAGTACTGAATCTAACAGGTCTATTATCACAAATGCAAGTTTCCTTCATACAGTGTGATACCAGCAGACCTGAAGCTGGAGCATTAAAATCTTACCTTTAGATGAAAATAATCGATGCTTCTTGGGTCTTGGACCCCCACAATTCAAAATGTAAGACTAGCTGTTCTACTATAAACTTCTGGTTTGCAAAAAAAAAAAATCTTAAAAGATTCTGTCAAAGCATATTTCAGTACAATTAGGTGATATGGAATATCTAATGAAGTGAGTGCATTTATATGTCTAAATCTACACAATTAATCCATTAATAATATTACAATTTACCCATTTAAAAATTCAAAATGCTCAATCTGTATTTTGAGGGTAACTGATATTCTCACTGCAATGACTAAGAGTATTTTCAGCCTGCAGTTGCTCAGCAAGCCTCCAGATAAGATCAAAGTGCTCTGTATTGTGCTATGTGCATTAACATTCCTAGCATAGAGTTCCCATGCATTTCACTATGTCCACTTTCTCACTTTGGAGAGTACCATCCCAAATTTGGAGGCAGTCTGACAGGAGCAAGTGTTGTGAAAGCATTGATCTCACTAGGTCCAACATTACTCAAACAACTGATCATTTCTGTGTTTGAAAAAGTTATTTCCACCAGAGTACTCCAAAGATTTCCTACAGCAGTGTGGCAATGCATCCAAAACCCCTCCCCACCCTGTGGAGTTGGGAAGGGGGTGAAGATCCAGAAGTGTGGGAAGAGCAGTAGGGAGGAAGGCAGTTCCACCCTTTCAAGGATGTGTCAGCTGGCATCTGGGCCCCTTCCCCCAAGTCATATGTCAGGGCAGAGCCCCAGGCCAGCACAATACAGAACCTGATGCTGGTCAGTTTCTTGCCCTTTTTTGGTCATGTGGAATATAATCTGTGGCATTAGAGACACAGGACATTTGGGCCATGAGCTGATATAAAATGGGTTTGCTAGACAGCACAGAAAGCTCCTCCTGGGATTTTCTCTCCCCACATGTGTGGACTGCACTGTGCAGTCCAGAAGTATTCCTTGAGAAACAGAGACACTAGGAAGATTATCCACAACTGGAACCAGCATTGTGAGTATATTTGGCACCTGCCTGAGTCTCCAAGGAATACCTTCTCGTGTCAGTAGGGGCAATATACTGCTTTTGGGTTCTATCATTTTCCAGACACTGATCTTCAACCATTTGTACTGATATGCAGAAATGAACCCCACAACTCCAGAGAGTTATGAAACAGATACATTTATTGCAGCACTGGGTACAGGGGTAACTTTCCACCAAACCTGTACAACCTATGCCAGTACACACAGGTATTTATGTGATCAAAACATACATATTAGTTTTCTGAGAATAGGCATAGTTAATGTAACTTTTTTACAGGAACTCATTAACATATATATCCTTCCATTCTCCGCCCAGGTTCCACCCTCCAGTGGTTGTTTGAGTTGTTTGGGGATGAAGTGTCTTCCCCACAGGGTATTTTTCACCGTTGGTCCTATTACTTGTTTATCATAGTGTGCCAGTTCCCCTTTCACTCATCAGTAAAAGATAATTGGTAAGAATCTTGTTAACATAGTCTCCAAGGTTAAGAAACGCAATGAGGGGATATGCTCATGGGTTCTGCTCCAGGAGCTAGATTCAAGTTTTGTTTAGGAACATATATGTTTATTGTACTCCTTCGTGCCTGGAAACCTTTGGTTTTGGTGCCACCCTAAGAGCACTTGCCATGCTGCGACCTGGTGCAAGGGACCTGGTGCAGGGGACAAGTTGGAGAATGGAGCTCTTTCTGGCCAGCTAGTTCCAGGGATGCAGCTGGAGAAGCAGGACAGAAAAGAAAGCATGAAAAAGGACCCATACCTGAGGGTGTCTTACTGAAGTTTGAGATTGGCCAGGTCAGTGAGTCTTTGAGTTATACACAGATCTGAAGTATATGTCAGGTTAACTGCTGGAGAACATTGGGTTTTCATGCTACCTCTTGTCCAGGGTGAGAACAGTGATAGCTTCCTACAGATTGTGTCTCATGGTTTACTGTGAGATGACAGGGCAGAAAATAAAGAAAGCAAATGAAAAATTCATTGGCAAGGTTTAGCTCTGTATGCTAGGTAACCCAGTAGCAAAATAAAAAGGCTTTTTCAATGTTTCTTAAGATATTCAGTTCCAGCCTTTAAATGATGAATTGTGTAATGGGTAAAGTACACAGAATTACAAAACTTCAAAAGAACTTTGGTCTGAATTTTGAATGGCAAACAAATGTATCTTTCATCAGACTGAAGAATTAGTCCTGCATGTTTCCTTCTAGACTTGTTACTGATCATCACTCCACCAGTACATTTCTGGTCTGAGCATAAATCTTTTCCATTTGCATTTTCTTTGCTGATTTTGTCTGACCTACTGACTAAGGTTCAAAAGAGGCCTTCCAGGCACTGCTTCTAAAAGCATCTGAGTATTCACCTCTGACCTAAGAACTGTTACAAGTCAGCAATGGGAATAATATGTATTCATGCTTTGGAACTCTGTACGAGTTTATTGTAAGAAAAATGAACCACACTTTTACAATGATCATAAATAATGTATCTGAAAAAAGGGTAACAGATTGTACTGCCTGAGAGAGATGTTCCATTGTAAAGCTAACAAGAGAAAAAAAGATCATTTATTATGTAAGAAAACTCATTCTAATTTCCCCTTCAAATAAAAAATAGTCAGACTATACACAGTACTTCAATACAATTCATCATGTATTGCTTCAGATAAAATTGAAATGTTTAACACAAGTAAAATGAGGTTTTGCCCTTGTGGGCAGGACAAAACTATCAAATATTCTTATTGTAATAATTTGATGCATAGGGAAAATACTTTTAGACAGGTCATACTAGAGTGGTTTAGATCTGCTTTTATTTTCACCCAAAGCAAAGCACTGCCTTTTTTTATCCATTAAGTTCCCCTCCTTTCAGCTAGGTTTCAAAATGTAAAGTAATTGAACTTAAGGAGCTGTCTCTACTTTTATTGACTGATACCAAGCTTTGGCTGTGGTAACTAGCAACCTGACAGCATGTGTAAGCCCTTGATAACCCAGACAGGCATCACCTATTGCTCCTACCTTTGAAGTCTGTCTCCTCTTTAGCATGATCTTTCTGGGCTTCTTCAGTGAATCTCCAGATATTGCAGAAAGTCATCAAAATGCAAAATTATTGATCTGTAGAAATCAGAAAGAAATCTGTAGAAATGTCTGCTTTTGCTTTATTGTGACTTTTATCTGAATTGATCTGGAATTGTCTTTTCACCTCTTGGGTTTATAATTTCACAAAGTTTACATGAAACTACAAGAATCCAGACACACATTTATGGACAAATGTGGTCAGCAGCAGCTTCTCAATGGCTCAGTGCATAAAGATAATGACATCACAGCTCCACTTATTCCTGACAAGTTTATTTGCCCTATTTCAGAAAATTAATTAATTAATTGAAAGCCAAGAAAGTGTTTTCTTCTCTCCTTAGAAACAAAGCAACAGAATTGTATTTGTTGCCAAGTGCCGGTCTCTCCTGCACTACATTAAAGTAGCTCTGGAATTCAAGAACCTTAAATCAATAAAACTAAAGGAGAAGCACCAAAACCTCCTACTTTGGTAGTCTTAAAATAATAATCTCTGTACCTGAAGACTGAGAGAGAATTTTTTTTACAGCTTACACTTGGCAATTTATTGTATGTGGCCATATGGGATTGCAAAATTGGTAGTTTAAAGGAATAATATTTCTTATCTTCATCATAGTTAGAGTCATGGAATTGAATTCCTGTTTTGTAGGAGATCCACATGGAACTTTAGAACTATAAACTATTATTTCAGCTCTCAGACTCATTGATGAAAATGGCCAGGAAAGAGAAAAATATCTCTAAGCATTCAACTACAGTTTTCATCTAATCTTTTGTGCATGTGTCCGTAAGGAAGGGTAAGAGGAAGGATAATGGATTTGTCCATAGAAAATGCACAGGTGCTTTGCTCATCTTTTCAAGGGAGCTATTTCCTTACTGTATGCAGTTGTAATCTTGGAGAGATCATTATTCAAGTGGTGCTTCATCTATGCAAAAATATTTTAAGAATAAACTGATGATGGCTGTTCATATAAAGAAGGACTGTAGGAATCTGCAAGGTCATTAGAACTGCCCTCCCTATGACACACCTTATGTTCAATCAAGATTGACTTGGAGAAATCCAGAATATCTCTTTCAGTCATTCTTAACTTTTACTGCTTCAGAAACATGAAAGCTGCCCTGCAGCATTTTCTCTGTAGTCTAATAAATTGTGGTTTAAACCACTTAAAATCATAAAGTGAGACAAGGAAAAAGTAAATTACATAAAGGAGAGTCATTCCCAAAGCAACGGGTGTGTTTGTCTCATTCACCTTCATATAATAAATTCTATATAAATAGGCATGGTGATGAAAACCCTGCCAGACTACATATGCCTACCTGTGAATCAAAGAATTGATTGTTTCCACTGGTTCAGAGAGATGCACCACACACTGCTACCTCAAGAAGGTTTAATTTCTGAACCAATCCTTTCTTTGTCTTCATCTCACCTGTTTTAATATCTCTGGTCCTTCAGATTCTCAGTCATTTCTGTGAAATAAAATCATAGAATCATAGAATAAATAAGGTTGGAAAAGACCTCAGAGATCATCAAGTCCAACCTATACAATACAATACAATACAATACAATACAATACAATACAATACAATACACCAGGTTGGAAGAGACCTTCAAGATCATCGCATCCAACCCATCAACCAATCCAACCCACCCAACAACTAAACCATGCAGCCAAGCACCCCATCAAGTCTTCTCCTGAACACCTCCAATGCAGGTGACTCCACCACCTCCACGGGTAGCCGATTCCAATGGGCAATCACTCTCTCCGTGTAGAACTTCTTCCTAACAGCCAGCCTAAACCTGCCCTGGCGCAGCCTGAGACTGTGTCCTCTTGTTCTGGTGCTGGCTGCCTGGGAGAAGAGACCAACCTCTGCCTGGCTACAACCTCCCTTCAGGTAGTTGTAGAGAGCAAGAAGGTCACCCTTCAGTCTCCTCTTCTCCAGGCTAAGCAACCCCAGCTCCCTCAGCCTTTCCTCACAGGGCTTGTGTTCCAAACCCCTCACCAGCTTCATTGCCCTCCTCTGGACACGCTCCAGCAAGTCAACATCCTTCCTAAACTGAGGGGCCCAGAACTGGACACAGTACTCAAGGTGCGGCCTAACCAATGCAGTGTACAGGGGCAGAACATATAGCTCCTAATACTGTCTTGGCAAGGCTGTAAATACATTTTGCTTGTTTTAGTCTTAGTGTTCAAATCAACACATGTACTTAATTACTTTGCATCTGTGAGCTATGTGATAGCCCAGTATTTTGGCGCAGCCTCTTGCTCCTCTGGCCCTTCTGCAAAGTTGTAATGTGTGTATGACAACACAAATTTACAGCAAAAATCAGTGTTCACCTATAAAGATGTCTCTCTGAAACAACCTCATCTAATAAATCATTTTTTCTGTATTCATCTGAAGGCTTATAATCTTCCAAACATCAAATTTCCTTATGATCTTAAATACATTTGTACAATTCAGGATTCAGAGCTTTTGAGTTTGAGTGCAGCATTTGTCTCTTGTAACTTATTGCAGCTGGATTTCCCATTCCATATGCAAAAATTACACTCTGAGTGCCTCAATTATCTTTCACACTGAATATATTGACTTAATACAATGGTATATATGTAGAACTGACCTGCATATAGCCACCCACCCTCATCCAGAAATACATCATTCACTTTTCTGATCCTAATGCTCTTTAGAGATACTAATTTTAAAAAGTCCTGTATTTCACCATTTCATAGGTGGTTTGAGTCATTAATGACAAAATTTAGGAATTTAGTTTGGTGATCTCAAAATGTGAGATGCCTGGATGGATTAATGACATGTTTCGTTATGTTGTAAAAACATGATGTCATCATTATGTTTACTTAGAATCACAGAATCAATAAGGTTGGAAAAGACCTCAAAGATCATCAAGTCCAACCTGTCACCCAACACCTCATGACTTCTAAACCATGGCACCAAGTGCCACGGCCAATCCCCTCTTGAACACCTCCAGGATTGGTGGCTCCACCACCTCCCAGGGCTGCACATTCCAACACCTAACATCTCTCTCTGTGAAGAACTTTCTCCTCACCTCCAGCCTAAACTTCCCCTGGCACAGCTTGAGACTATGTCCTCTTGTTCTGGTGCTGATTGCCTGGGAGAAGAGACCAACTCCCTCCTGGCTACAAACTCCCTTCAGGTAGTTGTAGACAGCAATAAGGTCTCCCCTGAGCCTCCTCATCTCCAGGCTAAACAACCCCAGCTCCCTCTCCTCATAGGGCTTGTGCTCGAGGCCTCTCAACATCCTTGTTGACCTTCTCTGGACATGCTCAAGAGTTTCAATGTCCTTCTTAAATTGAGGGGCCCAGAACTGGACACAGGACTCAAGGTGTGGCCTAACCCGTGCTGAGTACTGGGGCACAATGACTTCCCTGCTCCTGCTGGCCACACTATTCCTAATGCAAGCCAGGATGCCACTGGTTGGCTCATGTTCAGCTGGCTGTCAATCAGTACCCCCACATCCCTTTCTGTTTGGCTGCTCTCCAGCCACTCCGACCCCAGCCTGTAGCACTGCATGGGGTTGCTGTGGCCAAAGTGCAGTACCCGGCACCTGGGCTTGTTGAATGTCATCATGTTGGACTCTGCCCATACTTGAAGTACTGCAAGTTCTGGGCCTTCCAGGCTGCTGAATAATTGACATAAACCTCAAAAATAATGTGTATCCTTGCATCATGAACAGGTTCCTACTGAAACAACTCTTTAAGCAAGTATATATGCAAAACAAAGTACATGGACAAAATCTCATATAAGTAGATCATTATATAATGTGTTGCAGTCTGAAGAAAGCAAACTGAGGAAAACAGTTTATCTGATATTCAAGCAAGACTGTTTCTATGTATTTAATTATTGCTTTTATGGAATCTTGTAAATGGCAAGCAACAGACAATAAAATTGAATTCTCAGTCTCCAGAACATCTGCCAAAATAACCATAATTGCCCACAACCAGGGAAATGTTTCTTGATGCATGATTTAATCTCTAATTTGCATTACAGAGGTTAGTCAAATTTTATTCTTTCTTCAGTCCACCTTTTTTTTCATGTAGAAATGTTTCAAATGTCCAAAAATGTGACTTTTTGTTATATCCAGTCTGCCTTCTCTTCCCAGTATGCCTGATCTTATTCCATTTACCAAATTGCATTTTTATCAGAAGGCAATTTCTCAAAAGAAGCTGTGTCATTTCAAACGTAAAGAGCAATTTAAAACTACTGTAATAAGGACAGTCTTTTAAACTTTCATCAAGGCAACTACAAGTGATATAATTGCTGCATGTGCAAAGAATTTCTAATGAGACTTATTAACATACCTGTATTTCTAATTTCTCCACTTATCACCTATCCACAAGGAAATTTTTACTGAAGTTTATTAGGGCAGCTAAGAAAGCAACTACTTCTTAGAATCAGCAAACATGACTGCTCACCCACCTGAAGAATAAATTTGTGTGTCTCTATCAAAATTGCAGAGGGACCAAACTGGTTTTACCCTCCCTGTTAATATGTTTTGCTCCCACTTTGTTTATCAGCATAACCCTCTACAGACACATTTCACCTCCATATAATGTCAGTTAACTGGCATTTTGGAAGAGCTCATCAGAAAGAGGACTAGTTCAAAAGACATTAATTAACTTCTGTTCACAGGTTGTATAATTGTTGAAAATAACCAGCTACCCCATTAATTTCCTGCTTTGCTTTGGTAAGTTTTTCCCTATTCAGAGACACAAATGCTAAAGCACTGCAGTATGAACTTTTACCCATTCCTGACTCTTCTGTGTGGGCTCAGTACAAGCCTTTTGCTGGAATGGCTTACCTTCTGCCATCTCAGAGGAAGAGTGGTGAAAGCAGAGCAAATGAAATCTCAGATTCCCTGTGTCTGAAACAGAGATGGTATTCTTTAGGTATAAGCACTAGTTTTGTGTCAAAGAGCTGGGGGTCAAAGAAGGGACAGATGATATGTATGTGTATGAAAAAGAGGAAAAGGATACATGCTATAAGCTTTCACAAAGCTCAATTGTAAAGTAATTATTTCTTCCAAATTGTGATAACAGAGAGATTCAGTCTCAGCAGATTCTCCAAGTGGCATCCTCTGCACCAAAAAGAGCTGCAGGTTACTTTATTATCAGAAGATGCTGGAATGAGTGGGATCTCTGAAGTGCAAAGAAGAAAAAACAGCATAATATCTTCACTTTGTTGCTGTTTCAAAATGCAAATACAAAAAGAAAACAGCACCCAAAAAGGAAACTGACACAGCTAAAAGCTAAAAATAGCCAGGAACGAACCAAAGGGCCAAATCTGCCATGGGATTGTTATTTCGTAGGTGCATTCCTCTGTAGCCAAAACTCAGTGAAATCCCCTAAGACAACTTGTATAGAATGGATATTGTCTGAATTTCAAAGCTATTCTATGCTATTTTGAGTGCCTGTCTCAAGGAATGGCTAAATAAAATCAATATGGTTAAATGTAATTAGGCCTTTATTGTCCTTTACTCAAAGGAATAATTTATTTCCAATTATTGCAAAGACTATAGAGAGTCCTAGATAATTTTTCTCGAGGAAAAGATTTTGCAGCTCAGACTAACACTAGGAAAACTATACTATTGCTCCTTTTAAGAAAATGAAAAAGAAATGCCTGATTTGGCTTTGTTTACACTCAGTTGTAGAGATCCAGGCTATCCTGCCTTACTAAGGTGGGTGAAACTAGGCAGGGAAAATACTAGAATCAATGAGTCCCAGTGTGGTCTCCCAGGCAGCACACTTAGTATCTGGGATGAAGTTGTTTATTGCTGCTGCTGCTGTCCTCCTCACACACACGGAGTGGATTTGTTTCTGTATCCTCACTGGAAACTGTTAAAAACAAAGAAAAAATTGTTTGTACCTCATGGGAAACAGGGTGGGGGCTGGAAACAAACAAAAAAAAATCATATGCAGCTTAGTTAATCTTCTTAGGTGTTAAAATATTTTTCTTTTAGGTCTTATCATTACCAGCAGGTAGAGAAAACCAAGACCATTATACACCAGAAATATACTTCTCACGGGGAACTAATTTCAAGAACATCAGTGGCTCCAGAAGGTCATCTTTACACAGATATTCACCAGGGCTGCACAAGAGTCAGAGTCATCCAAGAAAAGCAACCAGGTTTGAGCAGACAGCTGCAAGATTGAGAGATCCAAAACACAGGTCAAGAATAAAGCTACACTAGTATACTTTTACCAAGCCACACTAATATCAACTAACTCTCTCTGCTTTTACTGAGGTCATCTCAGGAGGTAGTAGCGTATCAGCAGGACAGGCACTTGTGGCATCCATCTGAAAGCATCATCACCGGAGGCAGGGATTATGTAGTGTGGAGTATCCTTCGGGTATGTAAACAACAGGGGTTTGGAGCACAAGCCCTATGAGGAGAGGCTGAGGGAGCTGGGGTTGCTTAGCCTGGAGAAGAGGAGGCTCAGAGGAGACCTTATTGCTCTCTAGAACTACCAGATGGGAGGTTGTAGCCAGATGGGGGTTGGTCTCTTCTCCCAGGCAACCAGCATCAGAACAAGAGGACACAGTCTCAAGCTGCACCAGGGGAGGTTTAGGCTGGATGTTAGGAAGAAGTTCTTCATAGAAAGAGTGACTGGCCATTGGAATGGGCTGCCCAGGGAGGTGGTGAAGTCATCATCACTGGAGGTGTTTAGGAAGAGAGTGGATGGGGTGCTCAGTGCCATGGTTTAGTTGATTAGATAGTGTTGCATGATAGGTTGAACTCAACGATCTCAAAGGTCTCTTCCAAACTGGTTACTTCTATTTCTATTTCTAACATTAGATGTGTGGAACTATAGCAAAGTCTAAGCAAAGGGGTGCTGTTGTGGGGATCCAGTCTTATCCTACATATATGAAGCTTTTATCAAGAGACACATACCTGTAATTCATCTGAATTCAGAGAAACCTTTGTTGTACATCCTATAAAGAAGTAAAACAAATTGCTCTAAAAAATAAAAGGCAAAATTGCCAATGCCAGGAGAATCCAAATGGAAGATGCATTTGGAGGAAAAAACCCTAACATATAAGAAATGTATTTCATAGATGTCTATAATCTATCCACAACTGTACTTCTTTTGACTGTGAAGATGACTGTTTTTGTTTTCCTGACCATCTCACACTAAAATTAGTACTTTGTGCTGTTTGTTATTTCTTTAGAGCAAATAAGATGTTTGTTAATTCTAGGAAACTACAGGGAAAAGCGTGATATTAACTAGGAAGTAGGCAATAGGATCCATGGAAACCAGGCACATGAATATGGACCCATAAGAGTATTAACTGCTTTGCTTTGAGATTCACTTCTCACAGAGTTCTCCAGACAGCAACCTAAAATGGTGTTGACAGAATGGAAAGGCAGAAAATTAATCTGCTATTAAATTGACAAATAATAGAAGTTTAATCCAGGAGATTCATCTCTTAGTCCCAGATCTATGACGACTTTTTGTTTACCCAAACTTTTTTATTTCTGTAAAATGGGAATGGTGGCATTTAAACCCTGTCTTTTCTCTACCTCTTCTCTCCATTTTTTCTGTTCATTTCATATGCTCCTTAGAGCAAGGGTTGGGTTTTTTTGCTACCATTCACTTAAAACACCCAGCATAACTGGTGGCTGGTTTTGCTTCAGTGATTTAAACACTACTTCTGTGAATAGAGGTAGCAACAGAAACTACAGGCAGACAGACAGGGAGATTCATATTGGCAAACATTGTGACAGTGGAGGGGGGCAAGAGGTACTGATGCCAATCTATTTGTAATTGGCCAGGTTTATCATTAAATTACCTGTGGACAATTGGAATGACAGCATCTTAATCCTATTGGGATGAAGAAACCTCATATATCTTACAGGTTCTAAAATTGTTTACCTACTGCATAGTTACCTATACAGCCTGAGCAAAGTTCCTGGTCCATTGTTTTCATCCATTTCATTTGCTATGGTAACAACCAGTATCTGTTAGCCAATATGTCTAAGGTCCTTCCTGTGTGATCAAGCTCTCTACAAACACAAACTGAAGATCAAGATCACTCTGAGTTTCTGAAACTGTGCAGAGATGTTTATAAACCTTGAAGTTAATGGTATATCTCAGACCTGTCATCTGTTGTTCATCTGCAATGCACTGCATATCTTCTGTGGCTGTCTTGAAGACGGCAATTAACCCTGACTAGTTTACAGCCTGAGGGATGAGATCACTTTTTGCGTCACCATTCTACATTCTCTGTCTAGTTATTAAACCTTGAGCCCAAAGCTCACAAATATCTGCAAGTGTGGCACTGATTGAAAGATCATCCCCTGCTGAATGTCCAGACACCTAAATTGAGGCTGAGCTAAAGTGAGGTCCTGCACCCAAATCTGTGTAATTCCAGCCCAGATTGCTAACAAAAGCCTTCTCATAGTGCCTTATATCAAGACCTTAACACACAAAGGTAAAGAGAAAAATCTAAAGTAGCAATAATAAATCCTATGCTTGATTACTGGGTTTTATTTTGTAAAAAGTATCTGGGACAAATATTTCTTCAGTGTAATGATGTAGATATCAGACTGAATTGCTAAAAAAATGTATTATTGTAACAGCTGCATAGAGGTTGATTTGTATGCAAAATCGTAACCAATATTTCTTTGTGCTTCAGTTTTACTCTCACATAATTTATGATCCATTTTCTACTTGGCTCACTATTGCGCTTCATTAATGGTAAAGAGAAAGATGATATCAGAAAAATAATTGATGTTTGGTTGGTGGTTTCGGTTGGTTGGGTTTGGGGTTTTTTGGTCGGTTGGTTGGTTGGGGTTTTTGTTTGATTGTTTTTGTCTGGAAATGAAGTACTTCCTACAGACTGCTGATAGACTGCATAGAAGTAAACAGCCTCATATTTTTTCAGTGTAATCACACTTAAGATGCTCCTTATGTTCTCTTGCCTTGAGAGTGATTTGACTGGTGTAGTGATGGACAAGTGATAGTAAGACAAATTTTGTGACATTGAGAGTCACCCTATACCACAAAAGATATCAAATGGCCTTCCTGGGCTGACAGTTATAAAGGTTTTTACAGAACAAAACAATCCTTAGTGTCTTCCAATTTTCAAATGTGAGGGATCAACAATTAATTAAAACCCCTCATATTGCCTGTGCCTGCATGTGTAAAAATGGGGACATAGATACAGACTTTGAGAAGTAAACTACTAGTAGATATTTTAAATATTTTAATTTATAAAATTACAAGAATATGTTGATAATTAATAATAATAATAATAATAATAATAATAATAATAATAATAATAATAATAATTTAAAAGGATTCATTTGATCAATTGGTAGATAACCAGTTATTAAAAATTGAATGTGTTTTTTTCATAGAATCATAGAATCAATAAGGTTGACTGTTTATTCAGGGCATCCAACCTGGGCTGGGCTGACATTCAGGTTGCCTCATTGGAAAAAATACATTTTAAGAAGTCAGTGTAGGAATATCTGCCAGTGCTGTCCTGAAGTTCTATGAGGTAGCTCTATGACCCTGTATAAAATATGTTGATAAGCCAGCAGTGAGCCAGTTGTAGGTGGCTTGCTACAGATGTACTGAAAGCATAGCAGAAATACACTGTCATGGGTAGAACCAATCAGATTTCCCACAGCTATACTTTTGGTCAGTTTTGGAAATTCATGTAGCCTGGCTGTAGTGACAGCTGGATGCACTGAATTCTCCCCATGGTAATGTCTAAGATAAGGCAAAAATTGCCAGGTACTGCCTTCAATATACCTACATGTTTGGACTGCAAGGCTTTTTTGGAAAGGAGCTGTGTTTCTCCCTCCACTTCCTGCACCAAGGATACTCTTCAGGAGCCAGAACTCAGGGCCATGCCATCACTTTACACAAAAGTAGGGAAAGGATAAGATTTTCACAGCAAACATAGAAACACAGAATCAACAAGGTTGGAAAAGACCTCAATGATCATCAAGACCAACCTGTCACCTAAGACCTCATGACTACTAGACCATGGCACCAAGTGCCACATCCAATCCCCTTTTGAACATGTTATAAATTGTACCAGTTGATTCCTCACTGTAGGTGCTACCAAATTTCATAGCTTTCCTCCTCCAAATCATTGCCAGATGTGTGTGTCCAGTAGGCCCAAGAGTAGTGTGCCAGAAGAAAATCTTCCTAGATTGAACATGTACTGCATAATAAACTGCATAAAAACATCAATCTGGTCTCTGCACTTACATTAGTAAAGTTTCATGAGACACAATGACCTAAAAGATAATCCCAGTTTGGAATACACTAGTATGGGAAATACTTTATTAGAATATTGTGGTGAGCTGACCCTGGCTGGATGCCAGGAACCTACCAAAGTTGTTATACCACTCTCTTCCTCAGCTGGACAACATAAAGAAAAAAAAAGTAAGGAAAGGCTCATGGATTGAGGTCACTCACCAATTACCATTACAGACAAAACAGAAGTTAATTTAATTTATTCCCAATCAAATCAGAATAGGATAGTGAGAAATAAAACCAAATCTTAAAATGCCCCTTCCACCCACCCCTCTCTTTTTCCTGGGGTTAAATTTACTCACAAATTCTCTACCTCCTCCTCTGCATGGGGATAGGAAATGGGAGCTGAGATTATTTCATCACACATTGTCTCTGATGCTCCTTCCTCTCAGTGGGAGGACTCCTCAAACTCTTTTCTTGCTCTAATGTGGGGTTCTTCCCACAAGAAGTAGTCCTTCATGATTTAAGAACAATATTTGAATATAGCTCAAAATTATTGTAAGACACCAGAAGCTCCTCCAGCTCCTCTCTGGTCTGACTGCCTTCAAACCACATGCTTGATGGAACTGCTTAGTCCAGGAGACCACACTGAATCTACTCAGAAGCCAAACCTGTCAAAAAATGAGCACATTGATGTGATGGAGAGGTTATTAATTGTGAAATTTAAATATGAACTTTAACTTTTATTAATTATTGAATTTATTAATAACCTATTAAGCACTGCTTATATACAGATTCTAGCACACAATTGTGATATATATCCCATAACTGGATTTGTATGTACAGTTTGAGCCTAAATAGAATAGCTACAGAATTAAAGAACAGAGTGTAATTCCACCACTTGTCCACCAGATGACGACTCGACAAGAAGCTGCGCTATTAGTAAACAGGCTCTAAAAAATATTGGAAAGAGTTAAGCGATGTATCCAAACAGCTGCTTTGTCAGTAGAAACAGAAATATTAGCTGCAAACCTCTGCCCAGGGTTGGAGAAAAGGTGCATTCCTCTGTTTTCTATGATTTTTCTGAAAGGTCATTTACTAAAGATTAATGTTTGTCCTGCAACAAGGTTAAGAAAGGAAATGAGGTAAGTTTGGAATGGGATGGTGAGTAATACAAAAACCCATAATCATTCACTGTAAGAGGCTGACCATGGAGGCTGTGGAATTTCCTTCCTTGCTGTTCTCAAAAAGCCAGCTGAAAAAGCCCTGAATAGCCTGATCCAACCTGAGACTTGTGTAGATCATGAGGTGATTTACAGAGGCCTCTCCTGACCTTCCTTATTCTGTTTCCATGTCTTTAGTGAAATCAATGGAGCAACGATCTTTTAGCACAAAAAGACCTTCCATCCATCTGCAAGACACTTTTGAAAGGAATGAAGCGATGAGACACATGGAAAGAATCGACTGTAAGTAATAGAAGTAGTAGGAAATGGGAGTGGAATATTACTCGCTCAGGCTCTCATACCAACAAATTCACTAGCACAAGATGCATACATCCAAGAGATTTGGTAAGGATCACAGTACCACAGTATCACAGTATCACCAAGGTTGGAAGAGACCTCGAAGATCATCGAGTTCAACCTGTCACCACAGACCCCATGACTAGACCATGGCACCAAGTGCCACGTCCAATCCCCTCTTGAACACCTCCAGGGACGGTGACTCCACCAGCTCCCCGGGCAGCCCATTCCAATGGTAAATCACTCTCTAGGTGAAGAACTTTCTCCTCACCTCCAGCCTAAACCTCCCCTGGTGCAGCTTGAGACTGTGTCTCCTTGTTCTGGTGCTGATTGCTAGAGAGAAGAGGCCAAGCCCTTCCTGGCTACAACCACCCTTCAGGCAGTTGTAGAGAGCAATGAGGTCGCCCCTGAGCCTCCTCTTCTCCAGGCTAAACAACCCCAGATTTCACAGAGAACAAGGAACACCAACTGTGAAGTCCTTAGTTATTGAGTATTTCAGTACTCACACTTCTGATTAAGAAAATAGTGTTTTAATATATTATCTCTTTCTTTTTCAGTTAGATCACTCTTCTTGTGGGCTTGTTTGTTGTTAAACTTCTAAAGAAAGTCTAAAAGCACCCATCTTATTCCCTACTTCCCTCCTGTCTCAAATTCTTCTTTTCCAGCTATCCTTTCTTATAAGTTCTAAATGTAACACAAAAATCTGTCATCCATCTTAAAGACTAAAAAGCACACCCTGACAGGTAGTTATCTCAAAATGTGTTTAACAGAAGATTTGTACTGCATAATCAATATTATTATAGTTCCACTATTAAAAGAAATTATGACATTTCTATAATTTATTTCGTTGGTTAGCTTTTGCCATGCATGGAATTGGTGAAAAAAAGATTAAAATAGGTAAATACAGAAATGTTTAAAAAAAATATTTGCCTGTCATTTGAATTGGTGTAAATTGGGGGAAAGTATTTTAAAATAGTCCTGTGCTTTGTTCCATGCAATGATCTCATGTCTCATTAGAGTCGGCTTTTCATTGTGCTTCTATGAATCCTTTACTGTCATATCATTCTGCCCCTGTACACTGCACTGGTTAGGCCGCACCTTGAGTACTGTGTCCAGTTCTGGGCCCCTCAGTTTAGGAAGGATGTTGTCTTGCTGGAACATGTCCAGAGAAGGGCAACGAAGCTGTTGAGGGGTTTGGAACACAAGCCCTGTGAGGAAAGGCTGAGGGAGCTGGGGTTGCTTAGCCTGGAGAAGAGGAGACTGAGGGGTGACCTTATTGCTCTCTACAACTACCTGAAGGGAGGTTGTAGCCAGGCAGAGGTTGGCCTCTTCTCCCAGGCAGCCAGTACCAGAACAAGAGGACACAGTCTCAGGCTGCGCCAGGGCAGGTTTAGGCTGGATGTTAGGAAGAAGTTCTATACGGAGAGAGTGATTGCCCATTGCAATCGGCTACCCGTGGAGGTGGTTGAGTCACCTGCATTGGAGGTGTTCAGGAGGAGACTTGATGGGGTGCTTGGCTGCATGGTTTAGTTGTTGGGTGGGTTGGATTGGTTGATGGGTTGGACGCGATGATCTTGAAGGTCTCTTCCAACCTGGTGTATTGTATTGTATTGTATATTATACTAAACTAGGATCCAGAAGGATGAGATGAAGTCCCTGATGTGACAGGCTCATTCTACTTGTAGAGCAGAATGTGAGCCTTTCACTAAGTATTTCATAGAATTAAGAGAATACCTGATAAGAATGGAAGAAGGCGGGGGAAATGGACTTCTGTTGAGCAGGAGGATGGAATGGATGGACTAGTGTGGTCCCTTTCAACCTTTCACACCATCCTGTAAATCTGTGGAAGTGCCCTAGTCTCTGTTTCTCTCACTAAGCAACTGAAAGTACATGAGCTCATATGGGTGAGGTTCTCTGCTGTCAACAAAAAATGTTGAATCAAGACCACAAAAGTATCCTTAATTCATTATCATGTGCCTAGGTTTTGTAGTCATTATTTTGATCACTGAGGACAATGAACAACACCTGAGCAATGTCTAAGCTTGGTACCAGCACAGTAAAAGATAAGTAGTTTGTTGACTTGCCTTTCTGCATCCTAGCCACATCACAGCAATGTGATCCAAATGTACATTATTCAGTTACAACTGAATACTTAATGCTAAAATTTCCCTTATTTGCCCTGTTTGCAATTGCTGATCTCATATATGGGGAAAGACTGATTGTATTTCATTGATCTTTGAACATTAGTAGAGCTAAGTGTCATATTATCAAGGCTTCCCATGATGAGCCTGTTAAATGTAACACAGGTTGCATCTTAAAAGTACTAAAGCTGTGAGAAGCATTTCACTACAGAGCAAATCCTGCTTTACTGGCAAACAACAACAACAACAAAATCTCAAAAACAATAAGCCCCCAAACATAAAGAAAAGCACTTCAGCTGATTTTTAATTTTAGTTGGTACGTCGGTTGGTTTTCAAGTTCTCAAATAAATAAATAAATAAATAGCCCTGGCCAGGTAATTGGGTGAAATATAGCACTGAACAGTCATTTACTCTCATGAACTGTATCTCAGATTTTCAGTCTCCCTTAGCGTCATTCACTCCCACACAGTACTCTCTGCATTAAGCCAACTCTTCTCATAAAAACTAGATTAAAAATCACAGTGAGTCACACTATACAGTCAAATAATTGAATTTCTCAGGCAAAGTTATATTTGTAATATGTATCTATAATTCATATGCAACTTTCTATATATTTATGTAATATTTATATGTTTCAGCAAGGTTCTTACTCAATTAATGATCATGTTTTAATTACGTCCTAAGAGTGGACATCTAGAAGAAAGATAATGCTGCAGGGTTGTAGGAATCAACACGTCTACAGAGCTAAACATGCCCCATAACTGGAGAGGAGAGAGTGTTTATTACTCTGTAATAGAGTGTAATAGAGTAAAAGAGTAACAGAGGACACCAGGCATTGCATAAGCACAAAGCAGTCCTGTAGGACTACAGACTAAACAGCCCTGTGAGTTAGTATTATCTGATTGCTCCTGGCAAGCAATAATACTTGAAAGAAACTAGCTGTCATCTATCTAGCTGCATTTTTGATAGAATAGAATAGAATAGAATAGAATAGAATAGAATAGAATAGAATAGAATAGAATAGAATAGAATAGAATAGAATAGAATAGAATAGAATTAACCAGATTGGAAAAGACCTTTGAGATCATTGAGTCCAACCTATCATCCAACATTATCTAATCAACAAAACCATGGCACCAGACACCCCATCCAGTCTCTTCCTAAACACCTCCAGTGATAGTGACTCCACCACCTCCTGGGCAGCCCATTCTAAAGGCCTCTTTCTGTGAAGAACTTCCTCCTAGCATCCAGCCTAAACTTCCCCTGGTGCAGCTTGAGACTGTGTCCTCTTGTTCTGGGGCTGGTTGCCTGGGAGACCAGCCTCCACCTGTCTACAACCCCCCTTCAGGTAGTTGTAGACAGCAATAAGATATAGATCTTACCCAAACAGATGTTATTTCCTCATTTTTATTATTAACATGTTATTGATATTTTATCTTTGTTTAAATCTAGTAGACAAATCTGTAAATTATTTACTGTGTCTTCAAGGTACCAGATTCAGGATATGTATTTTTATCTCTTCTCTGAAATATTTTTTAATATAGTTACAGTGGTATTATTTCAAATCCAGGAATGATTTTCACCTTTTTTTCCCTGGGGAAAAAAAAAAAAAAAGAAGAAGAAAAGTAAATACAGAGGTGAGTTTAATCATACTGCCAGGGGTCTGGATTGTAACCAGAATTCTTGATCTCTATTAATTACAGAAAAGAAACAGTAAAACAAATAAGTAAGACCTATCTGTACAGCAAAACAGATAGCCTAAAGACAATTAACCATATGCTACTTGGCATGACAATGAATCATAGAATCACAGAATCAACAAGGTTGGAAAAGACTCAAAAAATCATCAAGTCCAACCTGTCACCCTACACCTCATGACTACTAAACCATGGCACCAAGTGCCACGTCCAATCCCCTCTCGAACACCTCTAGGGATGGTGACTCCACCACCTCCCTGAGCAGCACATTCCAATGGCTATCAACCCTCTCTGTAAAGAGCTTTCTCCTCACCTCGAGCCTAAACTTCCCCTGGTGCAGCTTGAGACTGTGTCCTCTTGTTCTGGTGCTGGTTGCCTGGGAGAAGAGACCAACCCTCTCCTGGCTACAACCACCCTTCATGAAGTATGCTTTCTTTAAATATGTATTTTGTAAGAAAAACTCCACCTGTTGAAAGTTTGGAGATGCTACAGTTTATGGAGAACTGGTGATTGAAAAGCCGTGACTTCTTGCATGACACATGAAAGATGTTGGTGATCTTATTCTGTAGCAATAAACCTTACAACAGTAAATTGTTGAAGTTCAAGACAAGAAAGATTGGGTGCAGAGGGCAGAGATAACAATCCATAATTCTGTCATTGGAAGGTATTATGTGTTAAACAGAGGCACAATTCCCCACAGATCACTGCTCATACTTATAGGCAAACCACAACATACTGTTATTTGCACAGCAAGGCACAGATCTGTTGTTTTCCAGGCTTGTCTTATTTTCTTTGCAGCAAAAAGCTCCTGTAGTAGAAGCATCATAAACTTTTCCCTCATGTCTGAGCAATTGCTCAGGATACTCCATGGAAAACTACATCTGATAAGACATCTTCCACAGCTTTTTCTCTCAGCAAGAAGTAATATACAGGAGCACATCTGCTAGATGTAGCTACAACAATGAAATACACTCCTAGCAGTTTCCAAGAAAAAATGTAGAGATCAGGTTAACTGAATATGCTCATTAAATATCATGAGACTGTTAGCAACTATATATAGCACTGGAGGTATCAAACAGATGCAACATTTAGTAAATAGCAGAGTGAGACAAAACATTAAAATAGAGTACATGTCATCTGAAGATAAACACGTTTCACTTTCAAAGAGCTGCACAGAATTTTAATTAGGCAGCTACAACCACAGTGGGAGCATGTGGTAAGGAGCCATTTGACAGACTCTGGGACAAAGGAGGGGTGTTATTAAGCCATTTTTTAACCATGACCACTGTCTTGTACTGCATCTATTTGGAGTCAAGTGAGAAAACTTTTAAATAAGATAGAAAATAACCCCATGAATTTATAAGTCAGAGAGAGACTATAAAATTATTACTGTGAAAGTGCTGGGTCTGGAAAGAAGCTTATGGGAACAGCTTTAACTGGGACCCTTCATACTAGTTACAAGTTTTTTGAGTTTTGGCATCTTCTTTTTTTCTTTTCTTTATGTTTTAAGCAGCATAAAATAATTCCAATTTTCACAAGTTCTTTCCTCCCTTTTTTGTAGAGTCCTGACATCAGCCTGGTTGGTACTAAGGGCATCTTGAGCCTGAGAGGGTATAGTTTGGAGCGTCCCGTCCCAAGCACTGCTCGGACCCCATTTTCCTTCTTTGTGTCGCTCCATGTCTACTACCTGATTGCTGTTGTAGGCGCTGCCTAGAAGTCAGCAAGAGCACCTTCATGTCCTCACTGGCACATTGAAAGGGTCTCTGCTCAGTATGGCAAGGGTAAATTGTTTTCAAGCTTATAAAATTGTTTTCCTTCCCTAGTTTGAGCTCCTGGCTGCAATGACACACAGTCATGTCTGGTATTTTAACTCTGGATTAAGACTAAATATAAATATAAAGTACTCTTAAATGGCCAAAAAATTAAGAGCCATCAACAGTCAACAATATAAGAAAAGCATAGTAGTTGAAAGCAGAAAAAAGCCAGAGTGCCTGAATTAGGAACAAATACCAAAAACATCATTAAACATCAAGCTATGTATTGTTTAATAAATATTCCTGATTGGTATTTGGAAGGCTGAAAAGAGATATTATATTAAATATGAATGCTGAAGTAGTTTTCAGTTTATTAATAATTAAGGAAGGCGTTAACTGGTTGTGTGGATGGTAGAGAAAAAATGTAAACTAAGGAAGCCCAGACAGTTTTACCCATGATAGGAAAAGCGCTGGCTTCTGATGCATATTTTCAGTAAATTCTGGAGTATTGGGCAAGCTAGTGGCCAGAAGTAGCAGCTTATTCAACAGTTCTGATCCAGGCTGACCCATAAATTTCTTCCATTTGGGCCAGTGCCTTTCTCAGGAAAGGAGGGAGAATTCAGGCTCTCAGGCATCCAACAAGATTCCAAGGACCTGTCAAGCTCCTGAGCATCCAAGTGACTCTCAAGCAGCCATCACTCCCCAGACATCTACCTGCCAAACTGCGACAATGAAGGAATGTGCTCTGCTGCCAAATGGGTCTTGGTCTGAGAAATAATGACTGCTGCTGTGGAACTCTATGGAGAAAACCCAGATCCAGCTCTTGAAGCAGTTGAAGCTGGAATGGTCCATACTTGTTAGCGCTACTAATTCATCAGGCAGGCAGTCTGTAAGCCTGTTGGTCCAGCCATTAGGCCTGTAAAAGTATAAAGAATTCAAATTATCTCATAAAAAATTAAGAATTAAGAACCTAAGTCAACATAGTCTAGGAAACAAGATCAAGATCAAGAAACAAGATCTTGTTGAACAAATGTAATGTCCTTACAGGAGGTTTCACTTACAGTAATAAAGACACAATATAGCCTAAACCAAGACATTCATCTGCATGCTGTGCAACAGCCTGATGAATAACGAGGAGTAGACAACATCCATGGAGCATAAATGTAGTGGATTAAAATTTATACAATTAACTGATGACAAAATTACATCCTCAAGGGGGAATCATCATAAAATAGATGTATTTCTAGCATTTACAGTGCCTGGTAAGAGACTGAAAGCTCTCAGTACCTCAGTGATGATAAGCACATAAAGATGGCCCAATAATATTTGCAGATGACAGAGAGCCTACAAAGTGCTAAATGCTGATAAGGAGAGCAATCAGAAAAACTGCTCTGTGGTGCTTGACAAATGAAGCATGCTTAAGCACGTTTCAGCATAGCAAATGCAAAGTAATAGATCTATGACAAGAATGGTTTTCTTTGTCCTGCAAAGCAGCGTGCTGTTATGTAGCATCACTTCTGCAAAATGAGAATTTTAGTAAGCTGACAGAAGAAATTATATCTATTCCTCATTTCCATAAGCATGGCAGGGTGGTAGAAAGAAGACAATGCTTAGAACACCATAAGAAAATTAATGAAGGATTGGAGAAAGTACTTACAACTTTAATGTTGCAGGTTATGTCCTACCTGGTAATGGCCTCAAGTTGTGCCAGGTGTGGTTTAGGTTCGATATTAGAAGAAACTTCTTCACTGAAAGGATTATTAAACACTGGAACAGGCTCCCCAGGAATGAGGTTGAATCCCCATCTCTGGAAATGTTTTTGAAAGACACATAGATGTGTTGCTAAGGGACATGGTTTAGTGCCAGACTTGGTTGTTAGATAATGGTTGGTCTTGATCATAGAATCAGAATCAATAAGGTTGGAAAAGACCTCAAAGATCATCAAGTCCAACCTGTCACCCAACACCTCATGACTACCAAACTATGGCTTCAAGTGCCACATCCAATCCTTTTTTGAACACCTCTAGGGATGGCGACTCCACCACCTCCCTGGGCAGCGCATTCCAATGGTTAACAACTCTTTCTGTGTAGAACTTTCTCCTCACCTCGAGCCTAAACTTCCCCTGGCACAGCTTGAGACTGTGTCCTCTTGTTCTGGTGCTGGTAGCTAGAGAGAAGAGACCAACCCCCAGCTGGCTACAACCTCCTTTCAGGTAGTTGTAGACAGCAATAAGGTCTCCCCTGAGCCTCCTCTTTTCCAGGCTAAACAACCCCAGCTCCCTCAGCCTCTCCTCATAGTGCTTGTGCTCGACGCCTCTCACCAGCTTCGTTGCCCTTCTCTGGACATGTTTAAGTATCTCTGTGTCCTTCTTAAATTGATGATCTTAAAGGTCTTTTCCAACCAAAATGATCCCGTGAAAATTTTAAAGATTCATAAAAATATTTGCTTATAAAGTTTGATTTTGTTGGGGTTTTGTTTATTTTTCTTTTACAGGGAGAAACTACAAGTCACTAAGCAGCTCTTCAATCTAGTGAAGAAAGACATAATGAAACAAATAACTGAAAAATCAAATTCAAACGGAAAAATTAAGCATAACTTCCTGTGATGGGGAATAAACCACAAAAATCAATTACCAAGGGTGATACTGCCATTTCTGTCTCTTCTTTTCCTTAGACAGCACTGTTTGTCCTTTCAGAAGAATAGTTCTAGCTAAATATAACGGGCTGAACCCCAGAACTTTTTGAACAAGTTAGCCTCATTGAAAACAATAAGCAGTTCAGATGATCTATTGTCCCTTCTACAATAAATTATGAGTGTCCTAAGATCTTAATTAAGGTAATTCTGCATAATACTGTTTCTTTTTGACTTTCAGTGTGGATTTTTACCCTTCCTGTATAGCAGATCTCATGTTTCCTCCCCTCCAGTGCAAAAAGTCTAAGAGCAATCTTTAAAGTTGAATCAGTATAAAAATAAGGTTAAATCGTAAGCGGTTTTAGGTCTGTTTTAGCTAGCTACTTAATTAACAATTCAATACATCAGCAATGCTTTTACTCAGTAAGAAATTGTTAGAATTCTTTACATGGAAGTACAATCAGTGAAAGCTATGGGAAGTGTTTTCATCAGTGTCTAGTGGGATATTATTTACAATCTCATGTGTTATTGGAGCAATACTTTATGCAACATTGCAATCTGCAAACCTTATTCAAAGGCTGACTTAGTGCAATGAAAGATGATCTTCACTTCCATTTTCTGCCCATGGTTAGATCCCTGTGAAACTCAGAGGATTGCAAGCTAATTCAGAATACTGAAGCAAGACTGGCATTATTGTGCCTTTAAAAGTGGCACTAACAAACATTGTGGCTGTGCTTGTGTCAAAACCTAACAGATGTTGATTTCTGTACTAGTGCCAAGGGTTATATTACCAGTATATGAGGCAGACACTCATCAGAGTTACTTAGCAATTTTTAAGCAGAACTGGACCTTCTTAATCAGATATTGGTCAAACAGAAATTCTGTTGGGAATGAGCTGTGGACCATATATTTATTTTCAGTTGTTATCTGAAGTAAATTGTTACATGAAAGTAAAATTTGCTTTAAATCTATTTAAAATAAACCCATCTAGCTGCAGAACAATTCAACTGGTTTAAAACTATGACACTTATCTGTTTCATTAAATTGTCTAGGTCACTCAGAAAAGCATGTGCATCACTTGTAATAAATTGAGAATAAATGCACTATCAGCAATTGTATTTGTGTTAATTAAAAGCTTAGAGAAAGATTGTAATTGTGATGACACATGCACGATTAAATCATTCTAACTGCCCAATGTGGAAGACAGTCAAAATGAAAATAAAGAGGTTTGTAGCATCTAATGGTTATTAAATACAGTGATAATAAATGGAGATGCTGGGTGCAGATATTCACTTTCCTAACACCTAAAGTATCCATGATCTGGGTAGAGTATAAACATATTTGTGTAGTATCTGATATCCTGTTATCATGATCTGCAAGTACATAGCATCTAGCTCAAAGCATGGAAATTATGTGCAGTGCTGTGCCATGCTACACAAGGTGGGGAGATGAATTTACTGCAAGGGAATCTTCACCCTGACAGATTTAATGGCACAGGCATGTGTGTAATTACTTTTCTTCTTTCTTCCAGAAAGATGACTTTGATTTTCAAGATACTGAAGGTGTTCTGTGTAGCCATGTGCTTCATGCATCTCATTGTTTTCTCCAGCAGGTGTGGGACTGCTTTACAACCTAGTGGTGCACCAAGTACTTCTGTCCTAAAAAAAACACCTGTGGACAGGAAGCAAGAGCGAGGCAGGAGGTATACAGATACTTGAATTGAAGATAGTCTCAGCAGAGAACCAGGAAACAAAAATCTTTATTTTTAGAGAGACATATGGGTCTAAATTTTCTCATTCAATCATATATATTCAGAGACTGAATGGCCAGATTTCTAGAGATGTTGGACAACTTTAGGTCTCTAAAGTCACATTCAAGGATAGATTTCAAATTAGCACAAAAAAATTAATCTTAGCTAAAAATATCTTATAAATCTTGAAGGTGGTCTGTGCAATCTCAATTCATCCCTCATGTTCTAGGGCACAGTTTTTAATTATATCATCTCACTTATTTTCCCCCACTCTCAGGGCTCTATGGCTCATTCTATGCTCCAACTAAAGACTTTAGTAGCATTGTAAAATCTGAAAAGGAATTATCAGAAAATACATTGGGTGTGAACTTTACAATCTACAATAAGTATTCTGAAAATTGTATTATTTGTCAGAACAGGAACCTACGTTATACCGCACGTTATTGTCATTCTGAATTAGGACTGACAACATTCAACTTGGTTTCTTTCCAGAGGCAAGCCCAGACCAAGCAGAAATAGCCAGCAGGAGCAGGGAGGTCATTGTGCCCCTGTACTCAGCACAGGTTAGGCCACACCTTGACTACTGTGTCCAGTTCTGGGCCCCTCAGTTTAAGAAGGACATAAAGACACTTGAACGTGTCCAGATAAGGGCAACAAGGCTGGGGAGAGGCCTTGAGCACAAGCCCTATGAGGAGAGGCTGAGGGAGCTGGGATTGTTTAGCCTGGAGAAGAGGAGGCTCAGGGGTGACCTCATTGCTCTCTACAACTACCTGAAAGGTGGTTGTAGCCAGGAAGGGGTTGGTCTCTTCTCTCTAGCAACCAGCACCAGAACAAGAGGACACAGTCTCAAGCTGCACCAGGGGAAATTTAGGCTGGAGGTGAGGAGAAAGTTCTTCACCGAGAGAGTCGTTCGCCATTGGAATGTGCTGCCCAGGGAGGTGGTGGAGTCATCATGAGGTGGCAGAGTCATTGTCCCTGGAGGTGTTAGCTCTGCCCACAGTTCTTCCCAATCCACAGAAACATCACAGAGCCAGCATCCATAAGGTAAGCACCATCCCTGCTCAGCTTCTCCACTGACAGCTGTAGGAGGGGTGGCTGAGGTATAGTTCTGTCATTGATGTTAAGAGCCCCCTCGTCTGTGAGGGTGTCGACTCTGTAGAGGCTGGGATGTGTCATCAGCTTGAGGTACACGAGGGGCTGGTTCTTCACCTGGCACATGGCAAAGATGCGGTCGTCCAGCCACGCGCTGGTGCCGGTCTGGAAGGCTTTCTGCTTGAGGAGTGCCAGGACGGGCATTGGGGATTGGACGTGGCACTTGGTGCCATGGTCTAGTCATGGGGTCTGTGGTGACAGGTTGGACTCGATGATCTTTGAGGTCTCTTCCAACCTTGGTGATACTGTGATATTGTGAAATATCCTGCTCAACTCGCTTACAAGTAAGCTGGATCTTAGCAAAGTTCATGAGTCTGCTGTTCACGGTACAAGGACTCATTTTTCTAAAGTGTAGTTCTGCCTGTGAAGATAAAATGTATATTGTTCCAAACATGGAACTAACTCAGGCATACTGAATTACCAAAACAACTTTTTAAATGTTATCAGAAAAGCTGTACTTCCTGTCACTAGAAAAGTGGCAGGATACAGACAGTTTTGCAGCCAGAAGTAGTCTTCTTGTAAAAGAAATCTGTTCAGTGGATTTCATTCTGGGAAAAGCAATAATTTAATCTATATACTGAAAGGCAAAGAATAATGAGTTTTGAAATTTTGCTGGATGTTAGGAAGAAACTCTTCATAGAGAGAGTGATTGGCCATTGGAATGGGCTGCCTGGGGAGGTGGTGGAGTCACCATCACTGGAGGTGTTTAGGAGGAGACTTGATGGGGTGCTTGATGCCATGGTTTAGTTGATTAGATAGTGTTGGATGATAGGTTGGACACAATGATCTCAAAGGTCTCTTCCAACCTGGTTTACTCTATTCTATTTACTTCTATTCTATTTACTTCTATTCTATTCTATTCTATTCTATTCTATTCTATTCTATTCTATTCTATTCTATTCTATTCTATTCTATTCTATTCTATTCTATTCTCTCAGCTGCTTTTAAACTTTCTGTTGAAAAGAAGTAAGCAGTATATACCTATACCTGAACAGCAGGAAAATTGTGTGCTAGAAAAGGCCTCTGGAACTGGAAAGGTTCACCTAGAGAAAGAATGCAGAGAGGATATTCAGCCAGTAATGAAATTGAGGAAAAATAAGAAATGCACCCCCCTTTTCATTATTGTTTCATAAAAACAGCATCTCTCTGATCTTTCCCTCTCCCTAATAGTGCAAATATGCCTTTAATTTTGAAAAGATGTGAAGTCTGCCTCACTTTGGCACATCATTGGAATGCCCTGGCATCCCAGCCTCAGCTTCTTCTCTGAACAGTGATAAAATGCTGCCTTTATTTCATCCACAGAATAATTTGGTTTTGCTGTGAAACAACTGTGTGTTATAAGAGTATGACTCAGTAACAGTGGAAATGTGTCCTGCCATAGATGCTTCAAAACCAGTTTGGGTGAGGTAAGGAAAACCATGCTGAAAACAGTAGCTCTTTAATCCTGAAAATGAGTACAGAAACAACAGATTTTAATTCTCATTATTCAGAATACTGCTGTGTACAGAATACTGCTGTGTACTACTCCTCATGCAACATAACATTGCAATGAAGGAGCGGCGTTGAAGGGGTCACAAGATTGGTCACTGAGCTAGAAAACACTGCTGAATATGAACTAATGTAAGGGGAGAAATCCCATAAATCACATAAGCCTTGCAAACAGATCACGCTCAGAGTGCAGGCAGCAAATGGCACTTTTGTTTGCAGATGAGGGGAGTATGTAGCAGCCACCTTACTACGTTGGTCTGAATCTATACAGGGAGAAAAAGCCATAACTGTGTATCTGCAGTCTCAATGTGGCTCTCCCACTGGAGATGGCTTAAAATGCAACCCTCCAGTGGTCAGCTACTTAGTGCATCTCTGCAATGAGTAGTGGAAACTGTCAGGCAGAAGTTCTATGTGTGCCAGGAAAGCCAGGAGGCTTGGAATAATGCAAATTTTCTCTAGGAGTTATTTGAACTAAAATGTGCTCTCTTCATCCATTTTGTCAATATGAGGAGGTTTACAAATTAAGTAACAATGGATTTTGAAAGTGTTTTCAGAGGTTTTTATTTTGTCTGTTGTAGAAATCCTAACTAGTTCTCTTCTTGGGGAAAAACAAAAAAAGTGGAAGAAAGAAAACTTTTATACAAATAGTATCACATTGAAAGCTGCTAATGAATGCAATCCAAGAGTCTTTTGGTTCTATGAGGATTACAGACTCAACCCAGAGAAGACATCAGAATTGTACTTTTGGCTCATGAGATAGAGCAGTTAGGGCTCCCCAAAATAGTGTCCATCTGCCAAGGGTAGTTCCTACTGTGAACATACTCCAGTTAATAAACACCAAAATTTCCTTCATATTCCTGGCACTTAAGCTGTCTGATCGTTCTTTGGCATTTCCATTGTCTGCCTTTAAGAACAAGAGTGTATCGCTGAGGTTCACCTGAATGTCTGTCTGAAAATAGTCAGCAGCTGGGTCAGAACAGTCCTCATTATCAATACAGGCTGGGGGATGATGTAATAGCGAGCAGCCATGCAGAAAAGGACTTAGGGATACTGGCAGACAAGAAAGCTGCACAT